>OY978225.1:35641466-36841466 GCA_963854785.1 Vaccinium vitis-idaea | reverse complement strand
AAATGTTGATTTGACAACTATTTCTCTTTTTCCTTGTGGTTTTTTCATAGAAGTAGAACTTTTTTTATAGGTGAGAAAAACTTGGGTGCAAATAGGGTATGTCTAACGCGGTGTCCAAACGTTCATCTGAGCCGGCCAAAACACTTTTGGATGACCCAGATTTCTCTCTCTCTCTCTAAAATCCGGAACATCCAAAACACTTTTGAGTGGCCGAGATGCGCGTTGAGTACCGCCACGTGGTACCCAACCGGCATCCAAGTTTCTCTCTCTTTTTACGGAAGTATCAAAAAGCTTAAGAGTTAAGGAAATTAAAGTGAAAAAAAATCAAATACAATAGTTGGCTATCTTGCGTAATTGAATAGGAAAACATAACGAAATCGGTTGGGCCTTTGTTTTGCTAGAAAACGAGCCAACAGAATTGCAAGAGACTTTCGTAATTTTGCGGAAAATAATTGCGATAACTACTTGTAAAGCTCGGGAAAGGACGCAGGATTTTACTGTTGGGTGGGCGAACATTATATAAAAAAGACACATGAAAAACGATGTCACTCGTGTCAATACAAATTGCTAAAATATTACCAAAAATTCTATCATACGTATTTTTGGATAATCGATTAAAACAATTATGGCCGTACAAACAACGTACATGCATCAATACATACATTCTTGGATGGGCGGGTGGTAGATTTTAAACCAAAAAAACGTTGGGCGGGCAAACCTATATAGTTCCAAAAAAGTTTTACATAAAAAGTACTATATTTATAATAAAAAAATTGAAAGTTAAATATAGTGGTCGTCTGAACTCAGCCACCCTTCCTTCCATCACTTTCCAATTAAATTTGCTTTTCTCCCATCTTACCTACCTTCTAGCTCATTTGTATGCCACGGTGGAATATCTTAATTCAAATAATTCAACAAAAGGAGCAAATCAAATTACAAGGTTGAAGAACCTTATAATTATTCTGCGGACTAAATCAAATGGTTTATGACTTGAGGAACAAGTATGCATGGTAGTTCCTTCCTTGCCACGGAACTCCCCTAATCTAATTAATTACCCAGGGAAGCTACTAACCAATGATTTTATTAGGGAAAATGATGTGCGTACACCACACTTGGGTACTCCAAGTGTACGCCAGCCCATCTCAACCGTCCAAAAGCGTTTTGGACATTCCGGGTTTTAAACAAATTATTCGTGCGAATAGTTTAAACTCTTTGTGCAAATAATTTGTAAAAAATCCAGAATTGGACAGTTAAGATGGGCTGATGTGCACTTGGAGTACCCAAGTGTGGTGTACCCATAGACGGGTTGTTTTACTTTCTTTGTCATGTTGGGGAAACATGTATTGTGGTAGTCTCACTTTCTTGGTATGTGACATGATGTTTAACACGTATGGTTTGACATTTCGTCTTGGGAGACATTGGATGGAGTATGTATGTAATTGTTTAAAAATGAGATCATCACAATAATATATTTTTTCTTGATATATTATACAGGTGATGTGATGTGAAACTCTACAATCATATATTTTTTCTTGTAACTCAAGCCCTACTTAAAGTCAAAACAAAGCTCCGTATGGACTGACCCGTTATAGCACCTAAGAAGTTCGAACGTGACATCTCACAATTGACCAAATTCTAAAAATCCCATGCCTCAACCAACCACCTCTTGGGAGTGTTCTGCTAAGGGTGGTTTTAAAATAAACTGGCTTTTCACGATTTTTTATGTGATGTATTGTGAGAATGACCTGTCTTGGTTTTTGGAAAAAAAAAAAGAACTATTTTTTGTTAGTGGAACATCCCGTAGGCTTTTCAATCGCATACATTTTGCCCACTCGTAGTCTACGCGAGAATTTGTGTCAGTGTGCGTACAAAATGCTTGTAATTATAGGGTATAATTAAGTCTAAGAGGGGAATTGGGGATCCTGTTGTTAAGCACCGCACTAAAGGTTGTAGTGCAGCATCCGACCCATTGATTGGGCTTGCACGATCTGAGCTGTCCATTGCCGAGATACATCCATTTCTCAACAAATAAAAAATAAAAACTCTTCCTGCCGTTCTATATACTCCTACTATATATATTTATACAACAATAACAAACGTGCTAGAATGGTAGTAGTAATTTTCATACAATTTAGATGTAATAAGTAATATTTAAATGTATGTTCACACAAGTCAGAAGCCCATGAAAAGTAAACTTTGTACCATCATGACTGGTTATTCCCAGGGTCAAAACCCAGTAACACGCTTCACAGGCTGTAAACTTTGATCCGTATGAGTTTGCGTGTCTCAAAATTCGAATATTTTGAACCAGTCTTAGTCATTGCTCCACGCATTAGAATACTCATGTCCATCATTTTCACCCCAATTCCAGGACCCTTATAAATTTCACAGAAAGCTAAGAGAAAGGAACCCAGATGAAAGGGGAGGAAGAAGAAAAGTCTGCCGCCATGTCTGTGAACGGAGCAGCAGTTGCTCCGATCAACAGCGGCGGCAGTGAAGCAGCGAAACACGATGACACGGGAAAGCGGCAACGAACCGACCGCTGTTTCTCCTTCATGGAGATCAAGATAGAACCAGGAACCAAATCACTAAAGCACCTGGATTCGAAGAAATTCAAGTCAGAGATAAAGAGATGGGCTAAGGCTGTCGTTGCTTATGCCCGGCAAGTCAGCGAACGATTCGGGAGCTCCCGCCGGGCTCAAGATTCTGGAAATCGATTCGGGAGCTCCCGCCAGGGTCAAGATTCGAGTGACAACTCCGAAAGTCTCATTGGTCACTGCGATTCCCGTGAATCAAGATGAGGTTCAAGATTTCTGTTCTTGTCTCTTTACAATTTAACCTGATGAAGACAGGATTGTGTACATAGTTGGAAGAATGAGAAAAATACTTACTTCGACAGAATGCGGGCGTGATTTTGCTGGCGATGACCAAGGACTTCAAAGATGTCTGTACATAGTTCGGCAATTCGAAACAATGTTTCTCAGATTCTAAATTCAATAATTTAGCAGTTGCTCAATTAACAAAAGTTAGTCTAATGTGATGATTCAGGTTCTGTGCATGAATCTTTCTATATATGTAATGAATACCAATCATCACCATGAGAATTGAGAACTTTGCCAATGACCTGGAACCCTTCAAACAAGGTATATTATATATATGGCAAAAAGTACCTAAAACAGTTACAAATCAATGCTGTAAACTGGAAAAAGGAAACTTTTGCACTAAAGGATGTACATCACTGCCGTAATTTACACAAATGGAAAAACTCAAAACGCAGCAATTCTGTATATCAATGCATAACTCCTGTGTAAGCTCTAGGTGAGGCTCCTAAGTTAGTTTCCTTTTGGCTTTGGTTCTCTTTGACAAACCTGGGTTACTGCAAAATCGTAGCCTAAAGAAGATTCAACGTAATTTCATTTTCCTTCAACTATGCCTGAAAAGTTTCCCGTCATTCGATCTTTTCTAAACAAGCAAAAAACTTCTCATTCCCGGAAATGCTCCTCAAAAGCTGTTTGGAGCACACATCCTGTGCTTGCGTTGCATTCATTCGGTCGGCTCTTACCCAAGCAGGTTCCTATCAAAGTAGAAAAACAATTTCAACAGTGTGTGGTATAATAATATCCACATCAAGGCTGTTTCATCTTGGATTTGGGAAGGATTGTGCTAGGATAAGTCACGTTGTCTTTCCTACGCCTTTTCCTTTACTCCCACGGATCCGAAATACAACCGCAGTCTGAAAGAAATGCAGATGTGGGCGGAAAGAATTTGTACGGGAGAAAAGATAAATAGAACTTTACCTCAGGTATAATGCGAGAGAACACGTATTTTATTAACAAGAGGACGTGTTCCATAACGAGGATCGCTGCAAGTCCGGGTTCGATTTTCCACTTCCCTTCTTGATCATACAAGCATACTAAAAGCACACAATTGGTGCATATGGACATCCCTATCAGAAACTGAAATTCCAAACATGGTCCGTATAAGCAGGAGCAGGGCAATGGTTGTAGGATAGAAAGAGAACTACATGTGGTGAAAAGATAAGCTAATGATACATCAAGAACAACGGCAAAGATCAGATTCTAATCGCTGAAGCACTGTTCTGACATTGTCATTTCCCATTTGCCATTTCAATGGATGCACCAATCAAAACCCTAATATGTCAAAATTTCCTGGCTTGTTATACAGATAATTAGATAAATATTTAATGTTTAACTGTTCAAGCTGATGCCACAGAGTACATAACTCCGCAAAAGGCAAAAAAAAAAGAGAGGCTATACTGCCTACACGAACTACATGTGTCTTTTAACAATTTGACATCAACAGAGACACCTCTTCTCCGATACAAACTAGAAACGATAAATGGACCATTCTCCTAAAAAACAACAGCATTTCTGCTTCCAGAATTTTGAAGATTTTTGCATCCAGACTTCTATTACTAGATATCAAATTTGTACAACCGGAATATTTTGTAACAGCAGAAACCCTTGGACGAACATAAATAAAGAAAATATTTGAGTCAGCTAAGACAGGTCCATGCCCGTATTTTCATAGTGAAGTCAAGAAAATCACAAATTGGGGCAGACAATATACTGACATACTGTTTTGAACATCTATAACCTGAAATATATTTAGCCAAGCCCCGATAGTTGCTGCAGCACGAGGAGTGGGCCTCTTAAACATGGCAAGCAGCTTTAGTGCATCTGTTCTGATTTCTGCAACGTTGTTCTGCACAAGACAAACCATACAAAGCACAAACTTCCATTTACTCCACTGAGACCTGATGTTATTTCAAACAGCATCAGCGATTATGTTGAAAGAGAAACTAAGAGACTGTTACCAATGCAGCAAAGGCAAATGCTGGGGGGAATGCACACGCAAACATCATAATCATGCCGAACTGCAATGCCAACTCCAGAAAGTCTGCAGGCGAAGAAATGAACTATTTGACAATTTAAAATGGTAATGCAAAAGCCACATGAAAAAAAGAAAAGATATGACAGATTCTGGAACAGGATGAGATGGCTTTTTAAATGGCATCTCTTTTATAACAGTTACTTATAGACACAAAAACTTATTTCTAATAATTAAATGAGTTTTGACATTACCATCAAAGAGCCCATCTTCAAGTTCCTCACCCACACTGGCAGAATAAGAAGGCTTAAGATACTCTTTCTCCACCCTATAAATGAACTGGGTCTTCCCCGTTGATGATCCTTTCTCGCGTTTTCTTTTCTTTCTACACGGAAAAGAAAGCATATAACCATATTCCGGCCATGTACAAGGCAAAGGTAACTCCATGAATGATCGAGTGGGCAAGTAAGTAAGGAGATCACAACAACGAAACAGGCTTACCGAATGGCTCTATACTTCTTGTAGCTGTATTTCAGAAATGGTACTGAATTTTCCATCAGATTTTCTAGCACCTGGAAAATAGTTTCCGACAGAAGAAGAAAATAAATATCCAAAAAGTAGAACCTAGATGCAGAAAAGATCAGTAATAACCTCTACCTACCTCAGACACAATTAGGCGCTGAATCAAAACTCGGCGAAGTGTCAAAAAATTGCGGTGAAGAAGTGCATGGTAGAAAATTCCAATATATGACTGCATAAAATAGAGACCAAATACCTGCAAGGAAAAGAAAACTACTTAGGGTTCGGTGGAACACCCAGATTCATAATGGATTGCAACTATTTCTCCACGTCACCTTGTAAATCAAGCTGTCGGCTCCATATTCTCTGCTTTCATTGTTTTCACATTTAATTAGACGAACGGATATCTTTCCTCCAATTCGGTTAAAATACTGGATGGCAAAAAGATAGACCACTGTCAGCCCAAACCTGAAAATAAGAATTATACACAAGTTATCATGTATGCAAAATTTCATGCAAAAACAATGATCAATACTAACATGGCTACTCCAAAATGAAAAGACTGATGTGTTGGAACAAGTCAAGTTAGAAGAGGAATCTTGGTTATGTATAAGACAACAGGAGGGTTCTGAATTACAAATAGTCTTGGGCTTGCCAAATGGTAGGTACAGCTAAAATTGTAGGCTAAACAGTTTTCATTCAAAATATGGGTTTGCAATTTGTCTGATTTATGCTTGTTTGGGATTAAAAACATTTTCTTTCTTTTTTGGCTACAGCAAATGATCATTTCGTCATCTGGTGGCTTGTTATTGGAATGCTAAGCAAATCAAAACAAGCATAAATCAGAAACCGAACTAAATATAGATGAAAAGGAGAACTTTTTAAACAGATACAGGAGGGCTGTGTGTTGATAGTGATTTTTTTGTCCTTCCTAAGAAAGAGAAAGAATATTATTTCATAACTCAAGAAACATTTAGATCCTTACTTCATAAGATCTGATCTGATAACCTCGTACAGATGAGCATAAGCCAATTCAAATGGCAGCTGAAGGCATATGATACTCAGAATGATGAAGGCATCATTTCTGAATCTCATGAGACGTCCGACCCATTCCTCTCTTTGAAATACCTCCTTCTCTTTTATCTTATCACTGCCCCATTTCTTCACGAGTTCCACAGGAGATTGGAGAGAACTCCACTCCATTCCAGAAAATCTATACCCAGGCCCTCCTGCAACTGGACTACTTATTTGCCACCTACAGAAAGGGAGAGGATTAGAACAAGAAAATTTTAATCATGAACAGAAAGAGCAAAGAGAATAAAAATATACAAAGGGGGAAGGGAAGAATAAGCAATACTCGACAGTGTGATACATCCGGTTACCTGGCTAGGAGGGCAGAATTTTTACGTTTCCAGAATTGGAAAAACAAAACAGCCCATGATATCGTGCTTATGAAAAAAGCAGGGAGCACTAACAACTGCATTGATCTGCAGAAAACATTGAGCAAACACACATTGTAATCCCGGATACACAACTTGAAGATATTCTTTTTTTATTATAATGAAAGTATCAATTTCCCACTTATCTTCAATTCCTAACATTCTCAAAATAATTGCTGCCTGAGTAAAAAGGTGTCGTAGCCTTACCCAAAATCAACGAACTGCAGAGTTACACCGAATACAGCTGGAAATAAAATCCACCGTGTAAACATTCCAAGGAAAGCAAAATAGGTCGCGATCTACAGTGTCAATCAGAAATATAAAGGTTATTGCAACTCAAATTAAGTTGAAGATGGATTCAAAAAGCAGCAAGCAGCACATAAGTATATACCTTTGTCCCAAAATATGCATAGATCTCATCAATAGGCTGTCTTGTGAAGTCCCAACAGTTCAATGCCCAACTTCTCAGAAGCTGCTTCCTCTTTATTTCATCTATAAAAGAAAACTCAAGAATTGTCATTGTTCTGATACGTACTTGTAATTTTGTGAAAAATGGATGCTAGCATACCATGCAAAGGGAAGACTTCTTTGACAAAGTCCATCAACTCCAACATCTGAACAAGAGATTGCCCTGACTCCCATTGGAACTCTTTGCATTCAAATTTCAAAGTTATCGTAGAATCGCTCTTGTTCACCTGTTAATATAAAGAATTAGAATCAATTCAACATGAAAGAAAAACTGAACATAGAGCGAGGTTGTGCTTAGAGCCATGGCATCCTCAAATCGCGAAACAAATAATCCATTAACACATCTCATTTTTCCATACGGCAGAAATGCACAATGAATGTGCAAAAAAAAGTCCAAATACATATGCATAAACTTAAAAGAAACATACAGTAAACGAAATACAGGTTGTAGAGCGTTAGCTGGCTTATTTAAATACAGGTTAAGTTGTTGCCACTGTACCGAAAAAGTTATGAGAGAGCTAACTAGATTTATAACACGTGTCAATTTTGCAATCTATTTTCAATAATATTTATATATACCATGCTTAAACTTTATGGACCACAAACTTTGGATTCACAACTGCATTAAGTTGATAGTCAATGTTTACCAAACAGATTACCACTCAGGAATACAGACGGAATCAAACCAACTAAACCTATGTAAGCATTTGTACATAATAGAGCAACTCACAACTCCATATATGATGTGACGGTAGCAATGAAAACGCTCGCACCAACTGAACAATGAACCATCAGGTTGCCTGACAAAAGCTTCAGCCTGATCCCACTCAAAAGGTAGATCCATTCCTGAAACAAGATTATCAATATGAACAAGATAATCATGACGAAAAACAGACAGTTTAATAGCAAGGGGATACATAAGACAAGATAACGAAGGACGATGAGAAGAACTAAAATAGAGCCATTCAACAAATACCGATATGTGTTCGCTTCTTTAATTGCAACTCAGCTGCAGCTCTCCCCAGGGTTTCCACAGGTGCTGCCAACTAAAAAGGTTATGATAGAAGAATGTTAATGTGGACTAGACTTATCCCCCACCGAATAAAATTCATATATCATGTGAAAACAGAACAGGAAATCAGAAAAACACCATTTAAAATCACAATTCTGCAAGCCTGCATGCATTAATCTTACAAATGCAGCCATGTCCCTATCTAGAATATTAGCATCAAACCTTTCCGACATTCCTTCACAGTGAAAACTTATTTAACCCATAGCACACGCATGAACAATGCCCAAATGAATTAAGAGTTGGGGTGGATTTGGAACATCATCTAAACACACATTAACCTATCAGGTACCAGGTCGGTGCTTTTACAGCAATGTGTCACGCATTTTCACGACATTTTGATAAGCAACATGTGTGTTAATTCATCAAAATGTAATGAAAATGTGTGGATTTGAACATACTACTATCAGTTCCACCAGGCAGTAACATGTATGGATTTGAACATTAATACTCAACATATCAAACCAACAATAAATGGAAATAAAAAGATTGGTAAAAGAACATGCAGGAAGATACAAGATTGAACCTTGATAAATTCTTCTTGAATGCCAAGAACTCTGTCAACTATTAACCCCGCCTCCGTGAACTCGTCAACAAGAACCTCAACACAACCACAGCTCTCATCTCCTTTCTCCAAAACCCTCCTTGGAACCACTACCCCTATCTCAAAAGCCGTTTGCTCTTCTTCACTATTCCCCTTCATTTCCCAAACCTAATCCTAACCCCAAACTACCAAACCCCGATAACCCGAGCAAACAAGAGTAAAACAGCTGTACTGGCTCAAACAACGGGTCTCTCTTACCGGTATCAATTAGACCTTTCTTGAACCCTAAAAGGTCTGCTGCGGACAATCTTGATGTTGATTCACTGTTTTAAGGTAATTGGCGAAATGGATCCTTTGCTAAAATCCGAATAAAAGCTTCAGAATCAAGAAAATAGGTGGTGGAAACAAAGATGTAGGGTGTTTGATGTTTGGCTGAAATGTACCTTTCTTGAATACTAAAAAAGGCCTTCTGCGAAACAATACTGATGTGGGTTTCACCGTTTAAGGTAATAGGCGACACGGGTCCTCTCCTACAATCCGAATAAAGCTTTCAAAATCAAGAAAAATGGTGAGACGAAAGAAAGAAAGAGGGTGTTTGATGTTTGGCTGAAATGTACACCTTTCTTGAACCCTAAAAGGCCTTCTGCCAAAAAAACTGATGCGATTTCACTGTTTAAGGAAATTGGCGATATGGGTCCTTCGCCAAAATCCCAACAAAAGCTTCAAAATCGAGCAAAATGGTGGATGGGACAAAGACATAGGGTGTTAGATGTTTGGCTGAAATGGAAACTCATGGATTCCAGAGGGAGGGGAGAGGAACAGGAAGCTGTGTACTCGGAAAATGGGGAGAGAGTTACACTTGCAATTGACGCATAAGGAATGGGGTACAAAGAGGTGGACACGTGGAAAAACGACACTTGCCTTTGAGTAACGGCGAGTTGGGTGTTGCTTTGCTTCAGTGAAGGTCATGATTCCAGTGAGTCGCGGGGCACAAGTGCCAACGTATCGTCATGGGTTTCTGTGACCCAATCCACTGGGTTTTAAATTTTGTTGGTCAGTTGTGACCTTTCCCTCTCATCTCAAGTCTGGGGCTCCCTCAAATCTGAAACTGAAATTTGTAGATGAAGCTGGGGAAGAAGATACATTGCTTAATTACTTTTTGTTTACTGAAGGGACTTGGAGGAGGAATATATACTTCTTGACATTCTTGTTTTTCCAGTGGGGCAGTGGGGTTTCCCTCCATTTAATGCGAAACTATAGGCTGAGAGATCGATGTGAGCTGAGAGTGAAAGCCGTGCCCCACGAGGTGCTAAAATTATAATATTTGATCAACTAACCTAGGTTTACTGGTTAGTTGGTGCACATGTTCTCCACATAATTGATTAAGTTTGATTTTGGATTTCAGGTCATAAAAAAAAAAAAATTGGGGGTCAAATTTCTTAAGCCCAATTTTCCAAAAGATTTTTAGGTGCTAAAATTATAATATTTCAAATCAAAAAATGAAGTGGCTCCGTGTATCGTTTTTCTATTTTTTCGCACCAAATTAAAGTAATCGAAACTGATACACGGAGCCACTTCATTTTTGATTTGAAATATCATGATTTTAGCACCTAGGTTAGAGAGAATTCGTTGATGTGCACGTTAAACTGACCCGAAATGTAATCGAAAAAGGGAAAAGAATAAGAAAAAGAAAAGCCACGTCCAGCTCATATGCCCTGGGATGGGCTCATACTTGATTTTGGGCAACGGATGGAATACGGAGAGTCCCCTATCTTGGCTTCTCTTTTTGGTTTTTTTTTTTTACTCCTTAATAGTACTAGTAACATCTTCATTCTTTATCGATTTCTTCATATTAACCCCTTTTAGGGCCCGATTAAATGTGAGATAAATTTCGAGTGGATTGCATATGAAAGATGATAAGATAGTATGAAGTACTATTTATAGAAATGATGTGCCCACATTGATGTGAGTTTTATAGAGGGTGGATAAAAAAAGTAGTAGTTAGTTTAGATGAGGTATTAAGAGGGTGTTCTACTAACAAAAAATTATTATTTTTCAAAAATTGAGACAGATCTCTCGCAATACATCACATAAAAAATCGTGAAAAACCAATTTATTAAAAAAAAAATCACCTTACTAGAACACCCCCTAAATAAGAGAGATAAAATATTACTTGGTTTGAATCAGAGATAAAATGGGAAAATAATGTTGTCTTGTAGTTGAAATGGGGAAGGGAGATAAAACACCCCTTATCCTCCCAAATTATTTTTGGACGAGGGTAGGCTGTCCAAATTTTATCCTCCCTCGCCCTCTTCAACTAGATAACTTATGAAGGGGGAAGCTTATCCGGACACAAAAAATACTACTACTTGTTAAACCCAAGATATGAATGGGTCCCAACCCTATTCTGGGGATAAGTAATGCCTCTGCCATTTACCTCATCCAATCAAGCCCTTATTGTAAAAAAGAGCAAAATTTCATCTCGATATATACCCATTTCTCTACTCAAAATGACTTTTGCCCATTTCTTTACTCAATTTTTTGGGGGAAAAAAATACGTATTTTATTTGAATTTGTACTAGCGAATTCGAAATTATGGTAGGCCCTTCTCTTCAGGAATTGACCGTTGTGTTGTTTAAACCAAACGAAGACTCCAAGGCCGACAGTAATTTGAACGCACCGCGTATCGCAACGTGTCCGCGTTCCAAATATCCATAAAGGCAAAACGGGGAAAATACGTCTCACATCGGAAAATTTTCTACCAGCAGGAAACCCTAATTTCAAGAAAACTACGAGAGAGAGAGAGAGACGGTAGAGTCAACAAAGATCGTCCTTTTCAATCGGAATTACCTTAGCAGATATGGGGAATACAGAGAAATTGTTGAACCAGATAATGGAGCTGAAAATGACGTCGAAGAGCCTGCAGCGGCAATCGAAGAAGTGCGAGAAGGAGGAGAAGAGCGAGAAATTGAAGGTGAAGAAGGCGATCGAGAAGGGGAATATGGACGGGGCCAGAATATACGCCGAGAACGCCATCCGAAAGCGTAGCGAGCAGATGAACTACCTCCGCATTGCCTCCCGCCTTGATGCCGTCGTCGCCCGCCTCGATACCCAGGTAAAAATTTTGTCTTTCAGATTCTCGATTGTAGATTATGGGTTCTTGGATTGTAGAAGTATTTGGACAATTATGTGCACTGTAGATTTTGCGGGATGTTAGTATATGAATTTGTATTGAGAATCCAATAAGATCTTCAGGTGATTTTTAGATTCTGCTTTGTCCGGTTCATTTTTGATAATTCACTTTGGCCAAATGAATTCTAGAATTGGCTTAGTTTGCCAAAAGATAAAATGAGGTGGAGGTGATAAAATGAGGTTGATTTTAGCAAATGAAGTGGGGAGTATATGTCCAGATTCATTGGAGATAAAATCACCTTCCCACTCCATTTGCTAAAATCAACCACTTGATTTTATGAGATTTCCATTTTAGCAAATGGAAAACCAAGCTAAACACCCAAAATGCGAAACTTTACAATGAAAAATGCATAACCCAAGCGGCTAAACACTCCTTTAAAGTTGGTTGCTTTGTTGATTTCGCTAATCTTTTTGATGTAATAGGGTGCTTTATGGGTTAATTGTTTAGTGTTTTCCCCCCTAACTTTGGCTTTTGGGGGGTTTTTGGGTTGATGCATGCTAGGAGAATGACATATCTAGTAAAGCGTGAAAAGCCAAAAAAACCTAAAAGTCCCTTAGTGGCACGGGGCCAGTTGATTTCTTTTTGTGCCGAAAGAATGATATAATTGGGCTTAATGTAGTATCACAAGTGCACAACCCACAAACTTATGTACATGATCTCCACCCTTGTTAAATTTGATTGCTTTGTGGTTTCACTATTTTGTCGATGCAACAGGTTTCTGAGGTAAGTGTTTGGTTTATGTTTATTTTTGTAGTGAAAGAATGGTATACAATTGGGCTTAATCTAGTATGGTTTATCTGAAATCCTCTAGTGACTATATATGATCGCTACCTTTGGATCAAAGTTCTGAGTCTGTCCCTGTGTAATTGCAGGCCAAGATGAGCACCATTAGCAAATCAATGTCATCGATTGTCAAATCGCTGGAGTCTACGCTCAACTCTGGCAATCTTCAGAAAATGTCGGAGACAATGGACCAGTTCGAGAAGCAGTTTGTCAATATGGAGGTGCAGGCTGAGTTCATGGAGAGTTCGATGGCTGGAAGCACCTCACTGTCGACTCCTGAGGGTGATGTCAACAGCTTGATGCAGCAGGTGGCAGATGATTACGGCCTGGAGGTATCAGTAGGGCTTCCACAGGCAGCCGCCCATGCGGTGTCTGTGAAGACGGCAGAGAAGGTTGACGAGGATGACTTAACCAAGCGCCTTGCCGAGCTCAAGGCACGCGGTTAGTGGAAGCTTTATGCTGAACTTTTGGGTCCATATCCAATTAGACTATTTGGATTTCAATTGCTGTTTATAAAGAACTATTGTGTAAAGTCCACCGGATTGGATCTTTGATTTCATGGGAACCTTATGTTTACTGTGTCTGGATATTGTGCTGCATACATTGGTTGCATCCAATGCTACTCACTGCCAGTCATATGTTGAGAATATTTGGGATGTTATCTCTTCTTCTGTACTGACCCTGCAAATTGCGATCTGCTGAGAGTACATGCAATCACGTGTGTATATCCATATGGTTTGCTTAGCTTCTTTTTTTATAAATGGACTGAATGAAGCTTTGAAGATCATAGACAAACATTTGTGTGTATGGGCGCACGCGCGTGTCTATGATGCTTTGTCAAACACGATGCTGCCGTTTCATTTTATAGGGTCTTTATGTATTAAATTTTTAGTATCATTTTTCATGTAAATCAAGGGTACATTTTGTTCAGATGCTTTAATTGGAATTGTATTCTTTTCCAATATCGGTATTGGCAGAATGCTGATTCTGGAAGATCTTCGTTCTGGGTTTCTTTACCCCTGGAACCTACTCATCAGACAATGGTATGCCTGACCATAAACCAAGATAGCAGGGATGGCAAGGAGCCAGCCAAACCAAAAAGAGAAAAAACAAGAGCGTAAAAACTAACGGAACCGAGGTACAACTTGCAACTGAGAGTATAAGCATGTAGACCAATGTCAAGCATAAGCAAGCAGCATCAAGCATCAACAGCAGCACGAAAATTGCAGAAATCGACCTGAGAACCATATCAAAGCAGCAGTACTAGAACCAAAACCTTTCCTCTGAACCAGCCCAAAGCAGCACACTTCCATTAGCAGCATTAGTGGACATCAGCAGCAGCAGTACCAAAACAAACAGCAGCGGCAGCAGCAGTAGCAATTGCAAAGTACTGAAGCATATTACTTCAGACAAATGATTCAACTAGCTGTACATCAAAAGCAATAACTGAAAGATGAACACTAATATGTAACGCTGCAAAGTACTAGAACAAAGAAGAAATATGAACTTCTTGCAACACTCCTTGCAGAACGCGGATGTCTAGCTGTTAACCCAGTCGAATTCCAAACTCATAGGATACGTAAACTTCGGGCAAAACTGATGTATATCGTTTATGAGTAATAAGATTGGTTTTTTGTGCCCAAACTATCAGCCATCAAGATTCAAGAGACCCATACCTCCAGGCTCCGGCAATGATGAGTTGAATATTCAAAGAACTAAGTTCCTCTCCGTCCGACCTAGAACGTTTAAACCGTAGCCTTGATGAACACCAAGCCTCAATGCATTTCGCTCATCTTCCGCTGCACTTTTCCTCACATGTGACAATAAACCTGTCCCTTGGGGATTAATATTCCTTTCACCGTTTCCGCTGTTGGGTTTCTCTCCATTATCTTGCAACGTATCGGCACCATCATCTGCCAATTCTTCAGTTTTCTTTCATTCTTCTTGGAGGTCTTTACCTCCCTTTTTTCCTCATTACGATCCGAACCACATGTTGGGAATCCATACTTGAACCCATCCAAGCCAGCCTGAGTTCCTTTCAGTCATGGTTGAGCTAGGTAAGTGCTGAGGCATCCTATTTTGATTTCACTCCTTATGCTGATTGTGAGGCCTTTTGATTTGGAGATTTCCTGATCAAAGATGGAAGATTAGTCTCAGTACAGAGAAATAATTCATGGTGAGGCATTGGCATCAAACATCAGAAGAGAACAGCACTTGAAACAACAGTACCAATAACAATAATGCCCTTCACTCAACTTTTTTATTTTTTGCCAAGTGTCTGGCTAGCTTACTGGTACCTCGACTAATTCTTGGAGGACCAATTCAACTATCCATGATCGGGTAACCAGTTGTAACAGCAAATGCCCTTGAATTTGTATCAGATACACTATCTGATGATATCCTGCCCACTGGAATTAAGAGGAAACTGACAGCATTTTTCACATTATGCTTGGTCCCAACTGCAAAGAGAATATGATCATCTTTCAAGGAAGAAAGTTTCCATGTAATTAACACACACAATCAATATGGTAAGTATTGAACCTGATACTATTGCTGGTATCCTGATTCAGAATATGATGGGAAGAACATCTTGATTTTGCACTAAAACCATTGACATAGCTGTATAAAGAAAGACTGTTTTAAGACTATTTTCAAGAATGAAACATGAAACAACTGAACTTGAGCCATTGGTGACATCCATATGAAGGACTACTCGAAATGATATGACATAACTTGAGCTTCACATTTAACGAACTCATAGAAATGGATAATACGAGCATGAATGTGCAATAACCTAATTCGCCAACATTTTTAACCTTCAAAATTTTGCCATTCTTAGTTAAGTTGGCATTTGAATTCATTATGCATCGAATTTGAACTTCCACTTCACTAATCACGTGCACTTAGTCACCACCTACAGACCTTCAGATTCCATATTATAAAGTAGATAATGTTCATTCTATTTTTGGATGAGTGGACAAAACATCTTTGGATATGTGATTCTGTAAGTAAAGAATGGTCTAAATAATTCAATTGTTTGGTTCTAGTAACAACTAAAACTTACGAATTATCCAGAAATTCTGAGTTCAAACTTGGCAACTTATTGGGGTCAGGCCATAAGAGAGAAATCTCTTGTAAATTCCATAATCTTGGCGTCTATGACATGCGTTTGACTGGACCGGAGAAGGGAATAACCCTGACCGTAAAAAGAAAAAAAAAGAATGTACGAAATAGAAATAAAAAACGGCAGTGTGCCCACAAACTAACCCGTGAATTTTAGCAATAAATTACTTACAGCAATCACGAGCCATGTAGATTACTACAACATCCATAATAAAGGAAACTAACCCGTGAATTTTAGATGGATAGTCAGGTAGCTTCTGGCCAAAAAACATAGGAACTTTGAAATTGTGAAGAACTAGGGAGAGAGTACCATAGCCATCGAGAAGCTTAAGAAGGATCCAAGGTGCATCGGATTCAAGAATCGAAGATGTAACTCAAGGTTACTTGATCCCCGGGGCCGGGACACTAGATCTCATTTAGAGTTTAAAAAAAAAAAACTGACAACGAAAGCCGACCATTTCAATGATTGACCCATATAGGGCGATCATTAAAATGTACGGCTTCGTTGTCAGTTTTTTTTTTGCTCCGAATGGGATCTAATGTCCGGGATCAAGTACGGTGGATTATATTTTCGAGTCTGGATTCAAATGCACCTTGGATCCTTATGGCATGGTACTCTCTCCCCAATTACTTCACAACTATAGAGTTCTAATATCTTCACTTTTTTCATCGATTTCACTAATGGATAGTAGTGAAAAACGTGAAATGTACCGAGTGTAATTGTAAGGCAGTAGAGAGAGAGAGAGAGAGAGAGAGAGAGAGAAATCTAGCACTGTTATATTTTTGGGAAGAGCCTCACGTCAATTTATAAGTAGAAGTCATAATTTGTTATGCAACAAATCACTCCTATTATTTTGCTTGGAGAAGTAGGACAGTGGTTCCATCTGTGATCCGTTGGAGTAAGAATAGGAGACTAAGTCAACAGTTAAAAACTAACTCCCATATATCTCTCCAATGTTAATTATTTAATTGGAGATTACTCCATAAAATATAAATGTGAAATACTTAAAACAGAGCTATTCGATTTGTCGGCTCATTAACCGATTAGGTTTTATTTAATTATTTAAATAATTAAGATGTATTAATCCAATTATTATCCATCATAAAGTGCTATTTGTAATAACATGTGGGAGGCGCTTCACCAGTATAACCTCTTTGATCATTCTGGTTTGGTACAGAGGGTGGTAAGATTGCTTAACCTTGCTGGAACCCTAGTTGCTGGCCTAAGAAGAAGACTTGTACACTGAACAACCACGTTAGTACCAAGCCCGGACGGTGGTTGCCCGGGAAGGCACTCCGATGGTTAAGTAATTGGAGGAGGAGAAGTTTATTGGAAATTTAGAGAGAAAAAGTGAGTTATGGGGTATTAAATGTTGGGATAGAGATCCTGAGTGAGGTAGGTGAGAGCTATATTTATAGGTAAGGTGGAGCGTGCCTATCACGTCTCTCGTGCACCCTACGTGCACCATCCGTACTTAAGATGACGCCTGGTGTGGTAAGAATGTCTTCTGCAGGTGCAATGCTTCGGCTGACGTCATGCCTGATAAGTCTAAAGAGTCAACTGGTCTGGGAATACTCCCCGGTCAACCACGCAGCCTTGCAGGCAAAGCATGCAGGGTAGTTGACTGCCACCAATAATGGTCTGTCAGGCACGCCTCGTACCGAGCCCATGATAGCTTGCCGAACGCTATAGGACCGACATCGACCGATTTGGCATTGTGGGCGTTCAGAAAGGGAGACGCCATTGACGCCGAGAGGTGAATCTTCCGGACCCTCCAATCCGAGCGGTAGACCATCTAGGTCCCTCCTGCGAACATTCATTCAACTGGGGGCAGAATTGCCAAGAACAACGTCCGGACGGTGGGTCATAGCTTCTTTTCGATATTCGTCCAGATCTGGATCAAGCCATCAGGGGACAGGGCTAAGCCCTATTCGGCGATGCTGAGTGGGTTCGATCCGCATTCACTTTTGTTATTTTTGCAAAGGTGACCCCCTGCCCCTTCCATTTCTTCAGGGGACAGGGCAGCCCTATTGGTCTTCATAGACTTGGCCACTACATAACACTTAGGCACAGACGTTTTTTAGTCTAGGTCGGGTTTAATTCAGTGATCGAATCCATTTCTTTTGTAAAAATTGTTAGAAACTTCATCTGTGAAAAAATAAATTTAATCGAATGCTAAATAGTTGTTAATCAATCGAAAGGAATTTTTATTTGCAAAAATTATCTTGGCTACACTGGATAAATATTTCCCCGCGCCTCAAAAAATGTGAGGATTGTGAAGATCGATTGAAAGAGCATTTTCTGTCATGAAGATTGCGAAGAATCAACTTCGTAACTGAATGGGTGATCAATGGTTGCATGATACCTTGATTGTGTATATTGAGAGAGAGAGAGAGAGATTTTTTATAGTATCACTTTCACAAATGAGGCTATTATGCTACGATTTCAAAATATGAAAAATTACTGGGGTCATTTGTAAATGCTGTCCTAGGTTTTAATAGATATCTGCTTAGCTATTTTTTGTGGCATTCAAGTGTAGCTTTCTCTTGTCGGTTGTGGACGCAGTTATAGATTGTATATGTAATTAGCTACCCTTTTTGTTTGACATTTCAGTATATCTTTTGGGGGATCAATTGTAAATAAAATTATATGTTACTGATAAATATCTAAATGAAATTATGCTTTAAGAATTTAACCACGCTAACATTTAGATTTAACTCTGCCCCTGCGTTAGATATCATGCTCTATGCTTATTGTTAGTTGGGTGCCTTTTAAACACTATTCATCCAAAAAAAATAACTAGAAATGCTAGAATAATAAAATAAATTATACTAAAACAATTACTTGAATTGTCTCAGTGGATCCATTCTAAGAGTAATTCAATACACAGTAAGTTAACTATTATATTTATCTTTTTTTCAAATTTTATAAATCGCCAATGAATTGCATTGTCGATTCAGAGAAAGAAAAAAACAATTCTATTAATAAAATTATAAATTACTCCTTGCTCAACTCCAGGTGCTACTAATGCATTTGACAGAAACTTTGAAATAAAAAGTCGAGAATGAAGTAATATACAAAATGTATTAGTGATTGAAAAAGAATAATTTATGAGAGACATTGTATAAAGCTAATGCATAAATCATAATTTTAAGGGAAAAAAAGAACAGAGAAATTCAGTGAGGGCTTGTTAAACCAAAAAGTCTACGTATCCAAAATGGGTATCCAGAATTTGAAATTCAACGGTTCTAGACCGTTGAATTTCAAATTCTGGGTACTTTATGGGTATGTAGCAGTGCTACTGCATGATTTTCTTTGGCGACTTTGCCACGCTGCAGGGCTGAAGAAACCATCTCAATATGCTGCGAGTGAATTTCTGAACCTCTTTTCAACTTGTTTACGTAACAATTGGAGACAATATCCGACAGCACCATGTTTTTATGCTGCAACAGGGTTTACCATTCTTGTTAAACAGAATGCAGGATTGAATTGGTAGAATAGGTCATAAACAAGTGTAATTTCTTCAATCTACCGCGATAACTAACATTGTCCATAAAAGAAGCATTAGGACTAATGATAAGGTTGTGGATGTTTACATTCCACATAAAAGAAGCATTAGGACTAATAGAAAATTTGGTTTTGTTAGATTTATACACGAGATGAGGCTCTAAGAGCAGTGCAGAGTTGGTATGGGGCTCTAATCAGAAATCATAAATTGCATGTGAAGATGGCTAGATTCAACTCTCCAAGAGCCGGTAATGTTTTGAAGAAGAATTCTGACCTCAGAACTTCAACCAAGGCTTTTTATAATCCAGTCAACATCTTTAGTAAGGTTGGGAAGACTTCGAAACTTTCTTATGCGGAAGTTGTGAAAGAACCGAACCCTTTGTCCTCTTCGATTACGATCAATGCTTGTGAAATTCCTGTCGCGGATGGGGAGGTTTGGTTGTTGAGAAGCGCAATAGCTAAGGTCCCTTCTTGTAGATCAATTGAGTCAATCAGAGATGCTTTCATCAGTGAAGGGGTTCTTGACATACAAATTAGATCAATGGGAGGTAATTATTTGGTGCTGACTTTCCCCACCTTAGAGATTATGAGGTTTATGCTTGATGAAAAATGTTGTAATTGGCTGGGTAATTTTTTTGAGGAGATTCATCAATGGACCCCTGACTTGGACTTGGATGTCTCACGCTTAGTTTGGATTAAATGTTATGGCGTGCCCCTTCATATTTGGAATGCAGAGACTTTCTTTAGCATCGGCAGGAATTGGGGAGAGACCTTTCTTTCTCTTCTGGTAAAGTCCAAGTCTCTACTAAATTTTTTGATGTTATTAATCAAGTGATTAACTTGGAGGCTAATGGAAGAGTTTATCCTATTCGGGTTGTCGAAGAACCGGTTGTGGAATTTATTTCTACGAATAAAGTTTGTGATTGCAAAATTAATTACAAAAATTTGGTTATGGAAGAGGAATCCAATGATTTGATTGTTTCTAGTGAACCTGAGGATTCTAAGGATGATGTGGTGAGTTGTAAGGGGAATTCTCTTTCTTCCTGTGACTCTTTGGTGGGCGAATCGAGAGAGGCTATTGATTCTTTCGAGGATGTTGCAGCTGAGAGGCAGCTGGAAATGTTTATGAATAGTACCGATGTTTATCCATTGGAGGATAATGTTTTGGCTCATGAGGTGTCTGATTTGCCTAACACCGAGTCTCGTTTTATTACTAGCCCTATCTCTCTTCCAAGACCTGTGATGATGGATAGGAGTGAGGGTCTATGCACCAAAGGAGAGAATTCCTTATCAGTTGATAAGTCGAATGGTCATGAGATGGTTTTAGGTGCCAATTCGGATGATTCTTGCACAATAGATAAGGCGGTTTCAGGGGGTTCCAATTGTGATAAATGGGATCTTGTCTTGAACGAACCTCTCATTAAGTATGTGGAGTGCAAGCGCCTTATGAAGAGTCACAAGACCAAGAAAGGTAATCAGAAGAAATCTTTATGGAGCAAAAATCCTTTGAAAACAGCGTTGTTATCTAGGACTGTTAGCCGAGACAGTATTAGGAAAGTTTCAAGGATGGATTCGAAAAAAGGAAATCTCGATGGTCCCACTCATTGGATCCATGAGGAGGTTAGTAGTGTCTTTCGTCAGAGGAATTCGGATTTGAAGATGGGTGTCCGCTTAGGTGTAAAATATCATGGAAGGGAGAGTTATAATGTTAAGAAGCTCTTAGAATTGCAAGGAATCGAAATTTCAGAACAGGAAATTAAAGCAGAAATTAAAGCTCTTGACATTTTGGAAGGTGATGCCTCCATTTCTGTGGAGTTCTAATTTGCCGCTTGTTGTTTGTTGGGAGCTCTTCTAGCGTTGGTCTCATTTTTGCTTTGTGGAGGCTTCGTCGTTTGGGGGTTTCATGCTTTTCAGGGTGTTTTCGTTGCTTCTGGCTTTGTTGTGCTCTTGGTTGGCTTTGGGGAAGGTTCTCTCTGATTGTTTTGCTGTCTTGCTGTAGTTTTGGGCGTGTCTTAGGTGTGTTTATTCTGGTTTTTGGTTGGTATCTTGCCACCCTTCTTGTTTTTTGTTTTTTTCCCCCTCTGGGCCCTTGGCGTTTTCAGTCTCGGGTCCCTTTACTCTTTGTAATTCGTTTTCAAAGATTAATAAATTCTTTGCTTAGCAAAAAAAAAAACTAACATTGTCCATATACTCCTCATCTGTTTACCACAGGAAGGTAAGGAGAAATGAGAGCCAAAAACGGTTCCATTTTGATAGTCCAAATGGTTGGTTCTTCGTATGGCTCAATGTGTAGATCATTTAAGAAAAGATCAGCTTAATTAAACATCTGCAAGTGTCTGGTCGATTCATATTTGAATTGAGAGAAATGCAAGGTCACCAAATCAAAGAAAATAAAGCTAAACATCAATAAAAAGATTCAACTTTGCTGCATTGCGACTGGAAGGAGGAGATTCTGAGAAGGCAGAGATCCAAAAAACCCATTTCGGGAAGCAAAGAGTTGGCATTTTCATGTACCGATTGATTAACTTTCGTTCAAGGCACCGTATAACATTAAAATTAAGAGTATGGGAGAAATTTTCATCACATGCATTCATTTTTAAGTGTGGAGTCGAAAACTACATACCAATCCGTACTGTAAACAGCAGATAACAAAATGTAATATTCTTTAAGGAAAAAACGCACCGATCCATGAAAAACGTAAATTAAGTTGTGAACCAAGAGAGAACTCCTCAATGTAAGGATGATAATAATTAAGGATTCAATTTTCGAAGAATTATAAACCTTCCAATTTATTGCACGTTATAAACCTCCGTAACATCTTTATCCTGCTGGCCATCGACTCCATTCCAACTTAAATGCAGTAGTCTTGTACAGAGTTGAAGGCGACGATCTCCAACGCCGAGCAGAAGTCGAACTATCTCCACTTTTAACATCCTTTAAGTAGTGCCGCCAGCATTTCCTTGAGTAATATCTACAACAGGTTGGATTCTCTTGTCTGTTCATCATCTTATCATTGAGGCGCTGTCATTAAGGTGACAAGGCAAAATTAATAATGGTTGTTAGAAGGTCTGAGTTTGGGCTTTTCACAAAGACAATCTTATGCAAAACAAATGTACATTTTTATGCTGCTGTGGTGGGCGAGAAGCAGAAAATTATAAGGTACTAGGATGTTAAATTTTTTTTATCGGCACTAGGATGTTGTTATTGCACTGTATTCGAGTACTAATGAAATCTGCAAAGGAACAACAATACCTTCAGGAATTGGCTGTCAGAAGGGGAGACTACTGATATAGTCTCAGGGTGAGTTTTCCGTAACAAAATATCAACAAGATCTTCTAATTTCGTTGATGGATGAATTATTTCCAGCTTGAGATCACGGTCTGGAGGTAGTTCGATAGCTTCCAAATCCTCAGAAATAAGCATGTCCTTCAATTGCCATGTGAATTAATTTGAACAAGGAAAAAAGAAGAAAAGTCAGTTAACTACAATAACTCCTATCAACGCCGATGAAAAACCAAAATAATCTATCGAATAAGTACCTTCTTGTGGCGTACAACCAATTTCAAACTTTTTGAACGATTCAACGCTAAGAGAAATTTCTGCAAATTTTTTGATTGACCATCAATGTGGGTTTTAGACACGCCTTTTCTCGATGATTCAAAATAAAGCTTGGCTTCCTGCAGTTTTGGGGCTGTAAAAGAAAAGGAACAGGTTTTATCTCCAGTGTACTCAAACGTCTGTAAATTAGGAGCATCAACATTAGCCTCACGCAGCTTTTCGCATCGTAGGAGTACTAGCTTCTTGAGATTTTTACTTAGAATTGTAAGCATCTCTAGGGCATCACATCCCATCAGAACCAACTTTTCAAGGACCGGAAACTTGTTGATCTGAACCTGAAACAACTCATCTGTCATTCCGGTATCCTTCAATGTCAAACTTCTTAGGTTTTTACTGCAATTCAAGATGACATTGCATAACTGAAACTTTGTCCCGCAGCACCATAAAGTTTCAAGATTTGCTGCTTCAATCTCCACACGCTCTAGCCCGTGGCACTGATGTATTTCAACCCTATTGAGTTTAACAAGAGTTGAAATATTCAGACCTTCCAACCCTTCACAGTATACCAGTCGCAAATCCTCAATCATGGGACAGCCATGAACAAAACTCTGGATAATATTATTATTTATATGCATTTTCTTCATCGACAAATGTTGCAGATTAGGAAGTTGTATATCTTTGAAATCATCTAACTTACACCCATATAACTTCAATGAAGTCAATGATCCTGCGGCCAGCACAATTCGAGGCACAACGTAACGCCGCCTTCTCTTTCTTTCAACAGAAATTTCCAGCTCTTTAACATTTTTTTTAATAGCAGCACATAACCAGTTGTCGATATGACGGGCCAATTTTGGACCAAAAGAGGTAATGTGTAGCCCGAACTTCTGTATCCACGCCAATGGAGCAATTCGGGTTGATAAGGAGCTTTCAACAAATCTCTTAAACTCTGCTTGCTGCACTCCCCCCGGTGTTGTGAAGCTCTTTTGATCGAAATCAAATGAAAGGAAGGAAGCCCATGTACTTCTCCATTTCTTCGACAAGACACTAGTTCGCGTGACATC
Source organism: Vaccinium vitis-idaea (assembly GCA_963854785.1). Classification (NCBI taxonomy): domain Eukaryota; kingdom Viridiplantae; phylum Streptophyta; class Magnoliopsida; order Ericales; family Ericaceae; genus Vaccinium; species Vaccinium vitis-idaea. Next base: position 36,817,347 of record OY978225.1, on the reverse strand, counting down.
TTTGGGACATCGCAAGAAAGACAGAATATGAAGGATAATAGGATCAGGCAATTCGGAAATCCGATCAACAGTGTCAGTTCTTTCATCCACACCATTACCATCTCTCATTTTTCGCTTCTTTTTCAACCTGGCTTGATTTGTTGCAACGTCAAAAGCCTTTCTCTTTGGGGTCCTTTGCAAGGTCTGATTAATAGGAGCACTTCTCAACCGCTTGTTGTAACTTAATTTCCTCTCTTTGTCAGCAGAAGCCCTCCTATTATAAAGTTTTAGTTGTGAAAATCTCTTCCATAACATTTTCAGACGTCAAACCTGCATGGAAATACAGAAAATATATCTAGTATCCCCAGTTCCCCATAACAAATTTTTTGCTCGCAAAAATGGTTTTTTGACAACCATACTCTCGACTACTGCTCCTGGCGCTTCTACAAAATCTTCACACGTGCTACTTAACATCAGTGAAAACCCAAGGCATCAACTACATGGAACTCAAGCTTATGACAATCACGCGTATTTTCAATCAAGCTTCTGACAATCACACGAATTATAAATCAAGCTTCTGAAAATAATGCGAATTTTAATTGTATTACTTTACGTTATTGTGTTTCTTCATAGATATTCACCATGTTCGAATTATCTTAAATCACTTCTGTAATAACTGACAAATTGATAATCCATAATGTTGATGTCACAAATTTCTGTCAAACTCACACCCCGTTCACAAAGAATGAATGGTAACAGGTGTTACCACAAATGATCATAAAAAGTAATAGAACATTTCCAAAACCTGCCTCAAGAGAGTCCATAAACTTTCTGTACATATGCACGCATACAATCTGGATTCCGATTATACATCTGTGAAAACTAAAGGGGACAATTAAACGAAGCTAGAGCTTCCTACAATCAAAAGAACCTCCTTGTTGTTTCTCAAATTTCAAAGACAGGAAATAGTGACACAAATTGGGATTTAGTGTTCTACCGTTGTATTTCTTGATTCATCTTAAATACCTTGGAGTAAGCCAAATTATTTTGGGTGATAACATGATAATTTGATAATATAAAATTTCACATAAATTTGTTTCTGTCAAAGGAGGTCTCTACATATATGGAAAGAAAAGAGGAAAACATTACAACTCAGAAACCCGCCTCAAAAGACATCCATGAACTCTCTGTACGTATATGCACATATACATCTACGGATTCCAATTCCTTTGCAAAATACGTAGAACCTTCAAGATATGTATCCAGGCGAAAAAGGAATATTCAAATGATGTGGCATTGACCAAATAACGAAGGTCAAAATTGGATCAAACTTCAGTATACCAGCGTCAAAAGCGGTTACCTTTACACGGATAACCATCAATGGGTAAATTGACCATACAACATAGGTCAAAATTGGGTCAAATTCAATCAGTATACGCGTTGAAAGCTGATAATCATCGAGAGGCAAATATTTTACAAATTATTCATCGGCAAATCGACCATATAAGAGTCAGAATTGGATAAAAATCAAACAGTATACGAGCGTCGAAAGCGATTCTCTTTACATATTTTGCAAAGTATTCATCAGGATTAGAAGAAAAGAACTAAAACACGCGATTTGCAATAGGGTTTAGTGTACGAATACGAAGAAACTGGGAAAGATTACCTTTTTGTAGAGGACAAGATTTGTACGTACGCATCAATGGCGATCATCGGCGATCACTAATGCGATGGTGAAGTGCCAACTCTAACTCTAGGGTTCCAATCGATTTGTATCTCCATTACTTCATAGGAGTATGTCGGTTTGCGACGTTTAGGGCTAAATTAGCTTTGGGGAGTTTGGTTAGCTTTATAAGCAAGTAAAGAAAAAGAAAAAGAGTTACCAAAACAGTTTCCTGTCGATTTGTTTCGTACTTCAATCAATAAAATAATTGAACTAAACATTCGTGTTTGTTTGGCACGGGCACAGTGATAGGTGGAATAAATCCTTTTTGGTATGCCTTTTTTATTATTATTATGTCTAGCCGGCTTATGCACACCAAGACTAATTTTGTGATCCTGGAGTTAATGACCGGATATAACTTCCAGTGACCTCAAGAGTTTCCTGACAAAGAAAATCGAACCTGATATTGATATGTCTTGCACCGATTGTGTTGCGGGACCAACTTACAGGTCCCAAATTAAAGATCCAATCCATTTACTATTTTTTTTTTATTTTTCAAATAGTTATGGGAAAATAGGCAATTACTATGTAATGGAGCTCATAGAGCTCCATACGGCATACGGCATTCCGGAGTCAAGTTACATCCCCCTTCTCATGTAATAGATTAGAAATAATGAATGACAAAAAAATAAACTACCTGATTAAGTTAATTTCTTTTATAGCAAAAAGTAATGAATGGTCAGACTTTTTTTATATAGAACCGTAAGTGGGCTCCACAAGTCCATCGGTACGAGGCATGTCGGTACCCATAGATTTATCAAAAACATCTAATGGAGTACTGAAAAAAGGAAAAAATTCAAAAAAAATTGATAAATGAACTGCAGCTATTGGTATTTGGTCAACCTAGGGTACGCAGAAAACAAAAAATCATTAAACCCTGTGAGAGCATCCTCATCAGCTTCAACAAATTTTGGACCAAATTTAACCACAAAAACACCTTTTACAATTTAGCAAGTCACTTTATCAAAAACTCAAAAAATCAGACTCTCTATCCAAACTTTATTATATTAAACTACTCCCCTCAAATCTAATAAAAAAAAATTCTTTTCTCCTAAAAAACTAAACTTCCACGTTGGGAGTTGCTCACTGTCAGAGGAGGAGGTGGACCTTTTGTATTAAACAAATCGGAAGTGAACCTTCTGTTGCCCTCACGCGTACACGTGTCACTAAACTACTATTCGGATGCCTACGCGTCAGCCATCTATTCTCTCATCCCTCTCCACGTGCTCCTCTCTCTCCCCCGTCCGCATCAAGCCCCACCCGTCCCCATCGAGCCTCACCGGCAAAAACAATAAAAAAAAAAATTAAGCCCGTGAACAGTAACTCGCTAGGGATGTAACGTTACTGTAGCAAACACAATTTGTTGAGGGAGAGTAGAGAGGCTGATTTTTGGGGGTTTTGGGGGGTTTGGCTCAACAATTTGTCTTGCACAGTGTTTTACAACACCAGATGAGGATGCTCTGAGTTGGTTAGGACTTAGGTGCTAGAACTTTAGACTTTGTTTGGCATCTTTTCGAAAAAGTTGGAATATTTAAGAAATTGCCGTATGATACTCAGATTTTTTTTTCTATTTTCGAAAAAGTTTGGTATTTATTAGAAGAATAACGAAGAGTTTCCTGAAATTAAAAAGAATTTAATTCTGTTCATCCTCTTTTAACATTACCCTCCCTCCTATTTTGAGATACTGTGAAAAACAAGAGAGAGAAGGAAAATGAGCAGGAAAAAATATTCATGTCATCATGTATCTTTATCCGACTTTACAAAGAAAGTATAAGTGCCAGAATATATAGACTGTGTTTGGTTAGATAATTTAGTTTAGTTTTGATGATGTCATCAGGTGCAATGAGTAGAGAGAGATAGAGAGAGAAATGATGATGTCATCAAAACTAAAACTAAACTGGGCAACGAACAGGGCCATAATATTTTTTTTTTGGCCAATTAGAATAAAGAAACATTCAATCCAACATAGAAATTGAGAAGAAATAGTTTATACTCATTTTAAATCAATCATAACTAGCAATGAAACTGTGCTATGCACATGAATTTTGAGAAAGTATATATGTTTTCTTGTTCACCTTAACACGGCATTTAAACTAAAGGGCCGTGAATGTGCAAAAGCTATTACTACTATCATTTGTGTTAAATTACCTCAATCTTGAAAAAAATGACTAGAACAAAATAACAAAGAATATCAAGGCTTAAAACTTAAATTTTGATAATCAAGCCACTGTATTGCGTTCTTGTGATTGGGTGAATAGAGAATAAAACATTAGTATGTTGTGATTGTGATAATAGAGCAAAAAAATACCGTCAATGAAAACTTCAGGAATAAATAATTCTTTTTAGTAAATTTAGAAAAAGAAACATTCAATCTAACATAGAAATTGAGAAAAATAGTTTACAATTCATTTTGAATTAATCTTAATGTTTGACTCAGATTCAAAAACCAGGGTACACATCTCCAATGTTGGGGGTGGGCATCGTGTTTGTGCCAGAATTCTCTTAACTTTAACGCGACTTGTTTATCTTTTCATGTTATCGTGTTCCGTGTCAGAAATAGCCGACCCTAACCTGCCAACTTCGTGTCGGTTTCGTATCATGTTGTTTTGTCCTTTCATAAATTCTCAACCCGAGTTGCGTCGTGTTCGTGTCAAAATTCGATCAACCCTAACCCGACCAGTTTAGTTTTTCGTGTTATCATGTTGTATTATATTTGTGTTCTGTGTTAGAAATAGCTGACCCTAACCCACTGACTTTGTGTCATATTCTCGTGTCGTGTCAGTCACTCCCACTCTTGCTCCAATGTTGTATTTTTTGAACTTTGAAGTTTTTTTTTTTTATCAACAACTTCGAAGGCCATTTAGGATAAGTTTCTACTAAAAATACCGTCTCCATGCTGTAATCAAAAGTTGTAATTTCAACTAAATGATATTTTCATAATGTATGTGTAGTTTCTGCTTTAGGCTATTTTTATGATGTATGTGAGGAGAAATAACTTGTCTTTACGCTATAGACTAATGACAAAATACCGAAAATACCATTTAGGGTGTGTTCTTCAACAGATTTTTGGGACATAAAATCTCACATTTTATGACACTCCAATCTCAACACATAAAATGTAAAAGTGATTTTGTGAGATTTTCATAAAATCCTTCTAAAATCTATAGGAAAACCACTACATTTTATCAGTTGGGAAAACAACTCCATTTTATCACTCCTCCATAAAATGTTCATTTTATGAGATTTTCATAAAATGCACCTAAAATCCATAGGAGAACAAGGCCTAAGTGGAAAGTTAGCCTGGTATACGAAATGTAACGTCCACCAGCCACCTGGAGCAACGAACAATTTTTCGTTGGTACGAGTCCAAAAACTTATCGGAGTTCATCCGACTTTTACACACTCCGCACTGCATTCACAAAAACTTCGCTCAATTTTACACAATTTGAGTTCATTTACACTATTCGCGCAAAACTGACAATGATCTTACACAAAACCTAATACTTTGACCTCCGGCCCAAAAATAACACCCGTAAGCAATCAAAGAATTACCTTACATCCATCAACAAATGAACTGATAACAAATAGTATATGCCTCCCAAAAAACAGCGACGGATCAGGTACAATACCGCGTTTTTATTCAATGATCATGTAGCAACTTCTTGATGATATACATTTGCTAAAATCATATCTAAGATCAAGCTAAGCAGAAGCTATCCCCCTACCCGAGCATTGCAGTAGCATCCTGACCAATTTCGGGTCCATGACTGTAAACGGGAAGGAAAAAGAAGAAACAACCTCAGAGCTCATCATGCTGATTCATGCTCTGGAGGGTACTTCTCGATTGGTGATCAAGAAGATATGCAGTAGCTAATGATGCGTGAAGAGCAGCTCCATAAGGAAGTGCATCTTCGTTTATTTTGAAGTAGGGAGAGTGGACTGACGCAGGCTTTTCATTTGTTTCAGTCTTCATACCGAGGAAGAAGAAGTAGCCGGGTATCACCTCTTGGTAAAAGGAGAAATCCTCTGAACCCATCAAATGTGGCATATCCTTGACATTACGAATTCCAAGCATGTCCCCTGCGACTTTTAGAAAGTGCTCGTGCAAACCCTTGTCGTTTATGGTCGCAGGAAAGAAAGGTTTCTCTTTTGCAAGGAAGTCAACGGTCGCATTGCACCTTTGAACTGTGGCTTGCCCGACTATCACCTGTTAGCGAAAAGAATTAGTCTGTGTGTGTAGTCGAGAATAACATGAGAAGGTTGAGACACTTGACATAGCGAATACTTTCAAGAATGCGGATATGGTTAAAAACAAAACCCGTTGTAGGTTGGAAACAAATAATCAGGAACGGAGCTTGGCATCGCTCTCTTCCAAGCATAAATGCCGAGAAAGGGAGAATTGATGGTGATACTTCTGATTAATAAGATACTTTGCCACATTACTGATTAAAGTGCTCAATGGAAACATTTGGGAAGTCCAAAAATGGTTTAAGGTTCAAGTATTTTTCTACCTCTTCAATTCGCTGCCTGAGTTGCATAAAGCTTTCCTTTGTGAAGGCTCGGAAGGTTCCCCCAATGGTAACAGAATCTGGTATAACGTTGAATGCACCACCTCCTTGGAATTTAGCAACCGTGACCACCTGCAAATGTACGTAAAGAAATTAAACCATTACCACCTGAATGTATTTTTTTTTCGAGATGAAAAAAAACTCGGAACATAACGCAGGAAGGAGAAGCTGATGGAACTCTCAAGGAATCAAGAGCGACCAACTTAGAGGTGAAAATATTGAAGTCACGCCGCCTTATTCTTTACATTTTAATTTTCCAATTAAAAGCACATTAGATATCTTACTTTCTAATGATGTCAAGAGATCTTTTTCAGCAAGTTCTTAATGATATCCCAGGTATGACAGACATGCCCCGAAAGAACAACTACTGTTACAGACAGGTTCACTATGTTCACATGTATGCTTAGTAGAACCTTCCCGAGTGATTTGATGAAACTGTGGTTGGGGTCTCAGTTATTGCTGCAGTTGTCAAGTATCGTCTACACAGATACACACAAGTGCTACTCATTATTAAATTGTTAACCACCAACTCATCTAAAAGCTCAAGCTGTTAGAGAGAGGGATAACTATATTATTTATATTCTCAACACGCCCCCTCACATGTAGCCAGACTCTCATCCATAAACGGGCTAAACACGTGCAAATATTTAATAAATGGGTAGGCGGTGAGGTTCGAACACAGGATCTATTGCTCTGATACCATATTAAATTGTTAACCACCACCTCATCTAAAAGCTCAAGCTGTTAGAGAGAGGGATAACTATATTATTTATATTCTCAACACTCATATCACTTAAATCCAGACGAAGGTAAATTTTCCAAAATACCACACCCGAAAAAATAACAGCATCCTTTTGCAGGTTGTCATAGTCTGATAATTGCAATAATAGTTAATGGGAACTATAAAACGTAAATTCAAACTGATCTTCCATTGACTACCTAGCTTTGTCCCTACATTCCTTATGCTAGGAGATCTAATCAGCTAACAGTATTTGAAAACAAATTTATTGCGCAATATAGAACTGTAACACCACATTTGCAGATACTTGGGTTTCATGTACAGCTACAGCATTCCCAACTCTGCAAAAGTTCAGAAGGGTTAATAGGTTAGTCAAAAATTGTAGTGTACCTGAGAGTCCAGTGGATCAGCTTCTCGTGAAACAAGATGCTGTAAGCTGACAATCACGTTTGAAGCTGCTAAAATGGGATCTATTGAGTGCTGAGGAATGGCCGCATGACCTCCCTTCCCGCTAATTACTGCTTCAAAAAAGCCACTCCCCGCCAAAAGAGGCCCAGGTTTGGAGGCTACTTCACCAAAGGGCAAGTCATGATAGACGTGAAGCCCAAAGATAGCTTCAACATTCTCAAGTACTCCAGCATCTATCATTTTCTTTGCCCCTCCGCCTCCTTCCTCTGCTGGTTGGAAAACAACAAGAACTGTTCCCTACTGGCCCGGAAAACAATAGAAGAGAAATAGACAATTTTAATATATCTACCTGAGATGAAGAACATATAGCTCCCATAAAAGAAAATTAGACAATAAGAGAGATGATCTTGGAGTATGATCGTTCTCATGCAATAAGTGATATTAAATCTTTACTATATTGTTCCGGTACAGTCCCAAATTGCAATTAGACTAAAGGGAAGAGCCCATTTTACCCCACTGTGGTATAGGCCAGGCGCGGTTTACTCCCTGACATTTAAACTTGACCACATAACCCCCTCATGGTTCATGGACCAAAATGCAAACCAAATTTTCAAGGCATCTCTTTTCCACAATTGGTAGTTTCGCAGTGTTCAAGATCTCAACTACAGTAAAAAACCACTACCAATTCTCAGACTTAAAATCACCAATCCATAAGGACATCTTACTTTTTGAAGCTAACTTCTCTATACTCGAAATTCACCAACTGCCTCCACAAAACCTCCCTCTGCACCCATATCTCCTCAGCCAATTATCTACCAAACGCAATATTGCTTGAATAAAGAATCTCATCCTAATCAACCAACAGTACTACAAAATAGCTAGCGCTACAAAGATTAAGGCTAAAGTCTAAACTCATTTTTGCAAGTGATTCTTTAATCAGTTCTCAGACTATTAGCCACCTGTAAAGCAATCAAAATAATTGAAACAACACAGAGAGAGAGAGAGGGAGAGAGAAGGGCAAACGAAAACAACACAAGGAACTCAAATGAGGGCTCTTCTGAACCGCACACAGGTCTACATTTTCATTACAAAGCTTTCCGAGAGACAGAAACAGGTAACATAAAAAAAGCACAAAAAACATGGCCACTTTAACTACATAGAGAACATATAATTCCCTTTAGACAGGGCGAAAAAGTATGAGTGACTGAGTGTCTTAAAATGGACCTGTAAGAGTTCATGATGATCTTGAAGAATCTTTGCAGCACCGAGAAGCATTGCAACATGGCCATCATGCCCACACGCGTGCATCTTTCCAGGTGTTTTACTCTTGTGCTCCCATTCCACCATTTCCTATAAAAACCACCACCACCTGAATATTATTCACAGCACGTACCCTCAAATCCTTATTCCAGGTTATGTTATGATTCCGTGCAACAAACAACAAGGAACAGCCCAAATCAGGAGGGAGAAGCCTTATCAGATCTAAACAGCCCAAACCAAATAGTCCACAAGGAAACAATTAACAGGATATAGCCTCAAATAACCTACAGACAAAGCAAAAACATACCCCAAACCAAGAGAAGGAAAAGTGAAAATGAAAAACAAAACAGTCATCCCACTGCATGTTCTTCCTGAACCTAAATTATTGTTTTTGTTTTTGTAGTTTTGTTCATCTTTTCTGATATTTTGTTAGATTTGTGTGTAAATTTTTTGGATTGGCCATTCGTCTAAAAAGTAAACCTTACCACCAAGGAAAAGAAAAGTTAAGCTCACTACTGACTCGAAACAACTGGCTTTGGTCTTCAATATCATCTTTTTATCTTTAACTTTTTTCAAATTCAATTCACTTTTTTTTTTTGTATTTTTCTGATTGCTCCTTTTTTTTTTTTTAAACAAAGAACTAATACTAAAATAACACAAAAAGTAAATAATAGTGAACCCAACGATTAACAGAAAAATCGAGATCAATACTACACAGGAGGCCCAAAAACCCAGAACAAGAAAATGCAAGAATTGGGAAAGAAATCGCAAACCTGCATAGGCAAAGCATCCATATCGGCCCGAATCGCAACAAAAGGGGGCTTTCCTGAACCGATGAACCCAACGACGCCAGTAACAGCAACTGGGTACTTATAAGCAATTCCCATCTTATCCAATTCTGATCTGATAAGCTTACTGGTCTCAAATTCCTCATAACCCAGTTCCGGATTCTCGTGTATCTTTCTCCTAACACCCACAATCCAATCAAAAACATCTTTTTCCTTAGCGTAATTCAGGAAGCTTGCTGTAATTTCTGAAAGCCCTTCGGAATCTACAAAAATGGGTACTGCGTTGGACAATAAAAGGGTGAGAATCACGACTGCCAAGTTGAAGATACCCATGATTTTCCTCTGGAATTTAGGATTGGAGTGCTTGTTGCATAGGGGAAGAGGAGGCGAAGCGGGAATCGGGTTTTTATAGCAAGGCAGAAATGCAGCAGATGCTTGATAATTGAGGCTGGTTTGAGATGTCAAGACGGTTGAAGAAAGAAAATGGGGAAAATGTGGAAGATTGACATTTGACAATTGAAGTGGAGCATCTTCCGTGTGGGTGTGTCTGCTTTCCCGGCCGTATCCGCATTCAATCCACCACGTGATTAATTTCATGTCACACCTCACTGCATTAGGGCATCCGTAGTGGGTAGTGGGTGAGTTAAAAATGTGTTTCTATGTGATACAAAAGTTTAAAAAGTGGATTTTATTTGTGTGTTGTTATGACAAAATGTGTTGTTAAGGTAAGTAGTGTTGCAATGGTGTTGCTAGGGTGTTGTCAAAATATAAAAAAAGGACACAAATATATATGTATATATAGATATAGGTGGGCCCAACTTTTACTCATTTCTCTTTCTCTCTCCTCCTCCTCCCTATCTCTACCTCTCTCCTCAGTGTTCTCTCAATTCCTGCGCACTGTCCCCCCTCTCTCTCTCTCTCTCTTGGAAGTACCAACATCTGTGTTGGTACGATTATTTTTTTCCTATTTTCTTACACTAACTTTTTTACACTAACTAGTAACTACACCATTGGAACCGAAGGGCAAATATTTGTTACTTACACTAACTCTTAGGCCATCTCTAGTAATGGAGTTAAAAGTGGAATCAACTCAGATATTGGGACAGTTAGATAGAGTTAATGTTTTCTGGTTGTAATAGTGTAGTTTGGTTGTTGTTAGCTTGTGTCAGGAGTGGAAGAAAACTACCGCAGGAGTGAACTGTGACATGCACAGAAGCTACAGCCAAATGAGGAGAGAGGAGAGAGGAAGAGATAGAAAAGTGGGGGTGGGTCTGACACAGTGGAGAGAGAGAGAGGGGGGGTGGGTCTGCACACACACAATTTTTAACACCACCATTGTGGCACTCAATAACTTAACAACACATTTTGTCATAACAACACATAAATGGGACCCACTTTTTACACTTTTGTGTCATACTATAACAACACAAATTTAACTCCACCACTACGGATGACCTTACACTAATTCTTACACTAGTGGTATCACTGCGGATGCCTTTACACTCGTATCCCTGTGTAAAGGACAATGTAACAGTCTACCCCCTAAGAGGATTGGTACAAAAAATGAAACAAAGACCTGAAAAGACACGAGAAACGGAGTGGATTTCAGTCGCCGGCCGTCGTTTCTTGTATCTTTTCATGTTTTTATTCTTAGTCACCGACTGCTATTTTCCGGTGTCTTTTCATGTTTTAGTCCTGTTGTTGGCTCAGACGTGTCAAATAGGCCCGGCTAGGTCATTTGCTTTTAGGCATGTATTTCATCCCGCGTCTAGTCCGGCCTGTTCCTTAATGATGTCAATCCGTGTTGGACAATGTTAGAATACTACTCTCTCGTTTGCTTTCTTTAATTCATTTTTGAAATTTATACCATATATGATTATTTATATTTTTATTGATAAAAAAATATGCAATATGAATTTTATTTTGATAGTTTTCAATTAGTTCTAACTTCTACGTATTATACAAAGTATTATAGTTTGCAAAATTATAAGAACATTATAATTTGAAAGATACTCTATAAGCAATAAAAAATGACATTTTAAAAATAGATTAACAAAGGTGGACAAAGGGAGTATAATAAACCCAGCCCATGAGTTTGCCACCATTCGTATTTTGTCATGCCACACGTAATGCCTATTATCGTTCCCGTGTTGTCATATCTGTCGGGGCCTTCTAAAGCGAAAAACAAAAGACCCAATTAAAAGGTCAAAACTTTTATGGTGGTAAAGCTACATTTTTGTGAGGAAAATGCCCATGCAATCCACTAGCCGATCAACAATAAGACAAGAAGATGATAAAAAAAAATACAATTTTTTTATGTATTAAAGTGTCTTGAAAAATGTTAAAAGTGCATAAAAAACTATTTTGTTCGCAAAATGCTAATAACAACTCACTGGGTTATCCATAAGCCTAGAATATGACAAAAAATACAATTTTCTATGCATTAAAGTATCTTGAAAAGTGTTGAAGGTGAATCGGAAACTATGTTCTTTGTTTTCTTCTTGAAAAGTTTAGGGTTTATGCACTTTGTAGTGGTTTTTTCTTCCTCCAATCAAAACCCTTGGAAACGTTAAGAGGTGTGCTAAAAAATCAAGCAAAACGACGTAGTTTTGACTCACAACACGGTGCACAACACCTACCGCACAACACCCCTGATCCGAGTTGTTATTAGCGTTTTTTATTTTGTAATAACAAAACCAAAGTTGGTACAAATGGGAAAACCCAGGAAACAAAAGAAACAAAACAAGGCACGCATCCTACGGAATGGAAATACAACTGAAACAAAACAACCAGAACAAACCCCAAAAACTCAGCAAAGACCAACCCAGACAAAAATCAAGGTTTACCAAACACCCAAGAAAAGATTTGCCATTTTAAGCAAACCAAGCCATTGTCATCCGATTTCGCCAATCTCCTCAATGAGCTAACATTGGCTCTCACATCAACTTCAATTACTATTTGAATTGTGTGGTCCAAGGAACTATTCTTATTCTGAAAGATCCTCTCATTTTGAGAAAATCAAATGCTTTAAAGTTTTCCAAATGATTTTAGCAACTGGGTTGGGTTGCTAAAATCATTTGAATTTCCCACCTCTATCCCTTCTCGCCCAATCACCTTCTGCCTCAAGAGACAAGCAACTCCTGTGAGTGAATTCCATGTTTCCTTAAGAAATAGGACCAGACTTGACATCAAACAAACATAGCCATAGAAAAGATGACTATGAGATTCAACTTCATTCCCAGAAAGAACACAGGTAGCATCATCAACAACTCCCCAACTAATCTGTCTCTTGTGGCTAGCCTGCCCAATAGAATCATCCAGTGAATAATAGCCCATCGTGGAACATGACGGTGATAACAAACGTTTTATACGAAGCAACTTCTGGAGCAGGACCCACGATGATTTGACAGAAAACTAACCATAGGAACGAAGAGTCCAGTGCACAGAGTCCTCACGAGAAACACTAGGAAGAAAAGTAGCAGGAGTGTGACTAATGATCTCTCTAATCACTTGATTAGCCAATGCTCTTTGACTAAAGGTTTCTATATGCATGAGGGTTAAACTTTTAAGTATCTAGACGTTGCATGACAAAGACTTGTAGTTAAAAACTCAGCAGTAGTCTAATTGTTCGGAGGCCTCAGTTCCAATATCAAAATTAGGCCGGTATACTAGTTAGATCTTTGGAAAGCTGGGGTGATTCCACCAAAAGGATTTTAAGGGTCTTAGACAATGGACTAAGCAGCCTAACACTAATAACAAAGTCAAAGAGCAAAGGAAGCAATTCTTGGGTTGGCTGCTTCTCTGTCATAAGTCTTCTGAAATTCAGGGACTTCCATGGGGGAACAGAAGGCAATTAGCCCGGTACAGTTAGCTTGAGAGTAAAACAACAGACAACATAACGAAGAGTCGACGGCCATCGCTCTTTTAAGCTTTTAATAGCTTTATTGAACTGACAAATGATGTTACAAATGTTACACTGAGATGGGCGCGAGGCATTTGTATTAGAGATGCCAAGTTGACCTCAAATATGAGAATTGTAGCACTAGGACATGATACAATACAGCGGATCTCACCTTTACGTATCCGGTACATGCTTTCGTACATTAAGAAGCCTATGACCTCTTTTTAGCAAGACATTAACATATCAACCTACCTAATGGAGCATTGTTCCAAGACCAAAACCATGTTTCCTTTGGCCCTCCTTCCCTCAAAAGCCAAGAACATAAGGAGCAATTTCTAACAACAGCTCCAAAGCGCTGGGAGCAAACTTTCTTGCAAAAAGAAAACAAACTGAAGACGGCTGGTTATTGTAAATGCACATTTTGCCTAGGAAAATTTTCTTGAAAAACTGCTCTTTAATGTCAGCCTTCCCAAATGAAGCTGGATGAGCACCACCCGTTGACCAGTCCACCCAGGTGAGACTCCTATTCGCCAAGAGACGAGGAGATTGGATGCTAAGCATGGTTGGGAAATAGTGCTCATCCACGTAACAAGCCGGTCTGCAAAACTGTTCAAACTTAGGGTAAAACTTTATATCTTCAATAATGTCAATTGCTAGTTTACGGTTAATTTCAAACCACTGGGAGCCTTTACGCCATTCGGTAATATTGACCTCAGGGGCCATGCCTATGCTATAGCGTCCTCTTCCATAAGGTCCAGGTTCATCAAATGAACCAATAAAGCTGTGCTGGGAGTTTGATATGTAGCGATAAACAACAGTGAAGTTGTGAAGGGGAATGCATGCCTCAGATAGGAGGACAAACCATTCGTTGGAGATGTCGAGTAGTGCATTTGCAAGGAGTCTTCTCTCAGCATCGCACATGCTCATCATTCCCCATTCGGCTACCTACATGAAAGAAAGCCCAATAAGAAGAAGAATGACAGTATCAATCAAAGATTTCTATGGCAAATAAAACCATGCCAAATGTGACGTTGGGGAACTTGATAAGTACTATCGAAACTAGCTATATTCTGCTACGGGTAGCAGAGTGCCAGAGATGATAAAGACTATACATGGACGATATGCTAACGGTGGTGCCTTTTTCCCTGTAATTAGCTAACAGCCTAACATAAGCATGTAGTGCTTACTAAGGGTCCAGCACTAAGCCTATGAAAAGATGTTTCTTGATGAACTATCAGCAAAACCAAATGGATGAACCATAAAATCACCACAAAAGATGCATCATAACTACATGTCCACAGGCCCGGCCCTGTGGGCAGGCTGGGGAGGCCCGGGCCTGGGGCCCCCGGTTTTTGGGGCCCCTTCTCGTAGAAAAAAAAAATTATATATAAAAAAAAAATAATAATTATATATAAAAAAAAAAAATTATATATATATGAAGGCCTCAAATTGAGAATAGGGTTGGGGCCTCGCGAAACACAGGGCCGGGCCTGCATGTCCAGTAGCTGTTTCAAAACCTCACTGAAGTTAAAAATTTCTCCAACCACAAAAAAACTATAAATCGAGAAGGGACAGCCCAACTGCCCAAGGCCTCAATAATGTCTTGGCTACATAGGCCAAAGGGTAAAATGGTTCTCATCAATAATACTTGTAGGAACTAGGAAGTGCATTTCAAGTTCATCTCGTTGTCCATTCATTTATTCTGGTTACTGAAGTTCCAAAAGAAACAGATGCCAGCACCTAAAATCAGGAAGATATATAATTTTCCACTAAATGGCAAAGGATTTCTGTGTCCTTATGAAACATTTTCAGTACAGACTTAACAGAAGCAACATCTCCAAAAAGAAAGAACTTATTCATATTGAGACACTTGTGTAGACTTGTTGAGTTTATGGAAAATCATATTTAATCCCCCAACATAGATAGATTGAGATCCAACCATTTATAGCTAATTTTTGGCACGTAACAAAAACTCATCTATGTCTATTAAATAGTTGAAAAATGAAAAGAAACATCAGCTACTACCTCTAGGCTCTAACCACCATAAATTAGAAATCAATATAAGAAAACAGCCAAAACTGGCACTCACACGTTGCATATTGGGCAACCTTCAACCACTTATGAGAACAGAGGAGATTTCTACATTAGCAAAAAGGAAATAGAGTGGTTCGGGATACCTGGCTTGGAATTTGCCTCTGGTAGAACACCGACGAAGGCAAGAAATTTGTTTTATGATTCGGCAGAGAATGAATGTAGATTGAATAAAGCCCCTTGTGCCCCTTAAAGAACCTTTCCCACAGTGGTGCCATCGGTAGTGATTCTCTTGTCAAGAACATGAAGGCAATTTTAGGAGTTCTCTCGAAAGGGTAATTCTTAATCTGAGGCACAAACGAAGCACGCCAAAACAGCTCAGTGTCGTTCATTTTATGCATAAGGGTTGTCGGAGTCCTAATCCAACTTTCTAAACTTATTGGCTCCCCATTACTGGGCTGGACTATGGACTGTATTACTGGAACTACATTATCCATTTCGAAATGCCGGACCGCTAGCATACTTAGAACTGAAAATAGAATCCCCACGCCCAAAAAGGCCACTAGAAATTTCAGGATTCTCAGTGGAATTACCTTAGCTTGGTTTGTTCTAATAATGGTGGCAGGTTCCTTTATTTCCTCCAAAGCCACTAGCTTTGATTCCATCTTCACTGCACTTTTCAATGAAATTTAATAATGGGTTTTCTGTATTAGGGAATTTAAACAAAGTAACAATCTGAATCAGGAGCTGGGTTTACAAATAGACAAGTGTTTTTCCAAACACAAGAGAAGCACTTTATGAATCACACAAACTCCCCATGATCATAACCACCCGGAAACATAATAGATGGGTCTGTCATTTTACCACATGGGTATTTCCCAAACATGCGAATTCGATTGTAATTTGATCCCAAAAGGAAAGTTTTTATCTAATCAAGATATTTCTTGGAATCAAATCACGAGAACCCAGAAAAACTCCTAACCCATATGGAGATTTTCCAAGAAATGAAATTATCAATCCGTATGATTAAAAGAAAAACAAGATCTCGTATCTGATTTTGTAGCATAAAGTTGAAAGAACACTGAACGTGATGAGATAGGAGGAGAGCAAAGAATACGGTGGGAATTGTCGGGTAATGGAGGTGGTGTTACCTTGTGGTTTGGAGGGGACATAGTGAATGCGAATGGGGAGGTGTTCTTATGGCCGAATTTGTCGAGAATCAAAGACGTTTGAGCAACAATGGGATTCTTTCCACACTTTTTGGTTGGGTCCTTTAATTGCGCCAGCTTTTGACAAGTGTGAAAATCAGGGGCGAGGCGGAGCCAGGATTTTGGTTCAGGGGGCAAAAAACAAAAATCTAAGAGGGGTCAATTAACAATTTTGTTAGGTATACTAGTAAAATTCCTATAGAAATTTGGGGGTCAGGGGTCAATTGACCCCTCTGGTCGCCACGTGGCTCCTCCCCCGGTGACAATGAAGCTTCATCGGAGGAGGAGGAGAGAAGAGAGAAGAGAGAAGAGAGAAGAGAGAGAGAGGTGCTGGAGAAATGGCGCGTTGGAGAGAGATCTCGCGGGGATTTTTTGTCATTGATATGAGCGAAGAATTGCATCCATGTTTTGTGTAATGTTTCTCAAAGACGAAGTTTTTAAGAATATTGAAAATAATTTGATAACAAAAAAATGAGTTTTTTTTTTCATTCGTCATTCTTAATCTATTAGTATATGAGAGGAATGAGATTCGATCCCGAGATGCAGTGTGGGGTATTTAAGAGTTCTTTCGCAAGAGCTAGCCACCACTTGAAAAAACAATATTGAGATTATAAAATGAACTTTAGCTAAATTAAATAAATCTAATGTAAAAAACATTATTGCAATTAACTACTTTTCCTTTGTTTTGTAATCTCGAAAGAATTAGATTACGATGATGAAATTTTGACCAAGCACAACAAGATTCTTGTAAGTTGTAATGCGTTAGTTCATTACAGAAATTGATTGTCATTTACAGCATCCACATAATATTCTCTAAATCTTATTCTAAACTAAATTGAAAAGAAAATTTCAAATATATACAATGCCTCCACATAAATAGGTTGGCACTATTCATTTTCAACTTTTTTTT
Organism: Vaccinium vitis-idaea; assembly: GCA_963854785.1. NCBI lineage: Eukaryota > Viridiplantae > Streptophyta > Magnoliopsida > Ericales > Ericaceae > Vaccinium > Vaccinium vitis-idaea. The sequence continues at coordinate 36,799,832 of OY978225.1, read as the reverse complement.
TTATTACTATTATTTGTAGATTTCTCTCTTCATACTTCAACTATTGCCTTGGGAAAAAAAAAACAAAACTCATAGCAACAAATAACAATAGTAAAATATTTCAGTAGAAAGAAGTACAATGCAGTATATATTCAAACTAGTTACTAGGTAAAAAATAAAATTTCCAACGTATATAAAAAAACAAAAAAAAAAACTAGGTAAGATATATATAAAATATCATTTTAGGTATATAACTAGTTAGATGTTTTTTCCTTCTCTTGCAAAATGTTTGGTCATCAAAAATCGGTATCATGTCCAGTTCAAGGTTACTACATTCTATGTAGACTAATTTTATTTGCAATCTATAATTTTCTAAATACAATCATTAAAACTAACAAGTTTTTAGCTAAAAATATCCCCATATATAATGACCATTTCATTCCTGAAATTTTCTCCCTACACTACAACCCTAGTTTCCTGAACTACAAATCATTCCCATCTTCCATTTCTCATATCTTTCTCAATGGAAAACCAAGCAATGGAAGGAAAACCAATCACCGGAGCCGTGGACATGGTGGTTTGTGAGCCAAAACCATGCACAGAGGGAAAACCCACAAAAATCTGGAGTTCAATTAGTTTGTCCCGCTACTCACGCATGGTTAAAAAATTCTTCACACATTAAAATATGAAAATATGTGCAATTTTCGTATTTTAAAATCTGACTGCATTGGGATTGACTAATTGATTCTTATACTAGGTGCTTAGATTGCTGGTGGTGAATGATGGGAATGGGCTTTAGAGAGGAGAAAGAGAGTGACGGTGGATTATGGAATAGGGTGGTAGAGTCTATAGGTGGTGGAAGGTGATGGAGTTTGCTGGCAGCAGCGATGGGCCTAAGCAATAATAGGAGGGGGCCTTGAAAGAGGGTGGTGTGTAAGAAATTGGATTTTTCCTCAAATGAATGTTGGAATTTTTGTTGTGTTATATTTAGTATTTGTTTTAAGTACAAAAATAGGATTGGGCTGTATTTGGAACTTAGAAAATTTTGGGTTGCAAATACCAACTATTACTATCAAATATCAATTTCACGAAGCTAGCCTCAATTGGTCGGGTTTTTGTACGTAATTTATTTGTGTGACATTTTTGTATTTTATTTGTTATTTTAAAGGTTTAGTATTTATCTGAGTTCCGGTCATAATTTAATATTTTTCAATTTCTTTCGTCTAGACAAATTGCAGAACTTAAAAAAATTTGATAAAAAATTAACGAATGCGGGAAAAATTTGAATAAAAGAAAGAGGAAAAAAAGGGTAAAAAGTAAAGGGAACAAGGCCTACGAGAGCCTATATGAAACTCCGAAAACGCCCTTTATCCTCAAGGACCTCAACCAAAACCCAAACCCCCTCTTTGCCGCCGTTTTTTTGCAGCCGCAATATCAAACCATGGCGGCAATTCCCAGCCACGGCCTCCGTTGCTTCAACTCCCACCCATGGCTCCTAAACCTCCGTCGAAACCCATCTCCGCATTCCTTTCCTTCATTCACTTCTCTCTCCGTTTCTCTCTCCTCTCCCTCTCCAGTCGAAGAAGATTCCGAAGAGTCTCAATTGGACACCACCGCAAACCCCAGTAGTACCAACAACAGCAAGAAGAAGGAAGGGAATTCGTCGTTTTTTCCGAAGAGAGGACAGACACTGGAACTTGTATGCGAATCCCTGGCTTTCACAGGGAAGGGCTTGTGCAAGGTGTCGGACACCGGCTTCGTCGTAATGTGCGACCGTGCCCTCCCCGGCGAACGATTCATCGGCCGCGTCACCCGAAAGAATCGTAATTACGCCGAGGTTTGGTGAATTTTCTTCTTGTGGTCATTCTATGGGAATTTTACTGAAGAATTGTGTTTTTTTTGTTCTTTATTATGAGTGATGCTACAGTGTGCACCTATGCTTTTGGCATATGGTGTGCATCTCATATGGAGACTCACAAAATCTCATATACACCCACAAAATCTCATATTTGGTGCCACAAAATCTCATATTTGATGGCACAAAATCTCATATTAGAAGACCAAAACACAATAAATAAGACCACAAAATCTCATATGGATGTGAGAAAGTTTTGGAATAAAAAAATCAAAAAAATGGCAACCGGTTGGTCACCGGGCCCATCGCTTGGGAAAAAAAAATCCATATGAGATTTTGTGACTTTCAAAATGAGTGTTTGTGAAAGAAAATATGAGACTTTTGTGGTCCACTACAGTCCAAAAATTTTATATGAGATTTTGTGGGTAAGTATATGAGACATGTCACTATCAATCACTATCAATACACAAAATATTTTTGGACTGTAGTGGTCCACAAAAATCTCATATATTCCTCCACAAGTTCTCGTTTTTTAAACCGAAAATTCTCATATGTTATATGAGTGTTCTTCGAAGTATATATGAGATTTTGAGTGATATGACACAATGTAGACGAAAATATGTATTTCTGTGGCACCTTATATGAGACATGTCACATCAATATATATACACACAATATGTATCACATTTTCACTACAGTCCAAAACTATCATATGAGATTTTGTGGAACGTTTTATGAGGTTGACTTTTGCCAATATGAGATTTTGTGGCTCATTCGAATTTTTGTGGTACTTTTTATGAGTATTTGTTGCTTCATATATGAGATTTTTGAAACCCAAATGTTATATGAGAAGTCACCCAAGGTTTTATGAATTTTTTTGACTCTTCATATGAGATAAAAATGACCGGTACAGGGGGTCACTTTTTGCATATGTGGCGCAATCTCGGCCGTCGATATGGTCAAAGTTGCATATGGTACGCCCTTTCATATTTTTTGCCACAAAATCTCATATGTGACCCACAAAAACTCATATTTGTGTCACAAAATCTCATTTTTGAGCCCAAAAAAGGGTTGCACATAGTAGCATGCCCCCTTTATTATAGCTAGCGGTGATATACGAGCCGAACAAAACGAGCCAAGCAGTCAGTTGTTCAAGCTTATTTTGTGAACATTGGGAACTTAACGAAGTTCAAAACATGTTCATGCCTAGCTTGTTTATGAGATGAGCGGTGAGCTGAATATGAGGCAATCAGTTTGAATTTTTATGTGTCATGAGCCGAACAAGTCGAGTAATAAGTGGAGTAGTAGCTTTTTCAAGCTTGGTTTGAAAGCTAAATGTTTACTTAACAAACCGTTAAACCGATCTTGAACGAGCTTTTAATGAATGACAAAAGCTCGAACTCAAGTAGCTTGGTTCATTTATCACCCTAATTATAGCTGATGAAATTGGAAGAAACCTGACTTTGTGCTAGTTTTCTGTTGTTTTTAAAGTTGGAAGAAGTTGCATTATACTCAACCGAAGTGAAAATTTGTTTTCCTTGGCTCTATGGAGTGTGGAATTCCAATATTGAAATAGGCCAACGCATAGTGGCGTAGCTACAAAAATGGGTTAGTGAGGGCACTATGAAACAAGAGTTCAGACAACGAACCATACACCCACGAGTTGGTGGTTGTTGACAATACAATTATTGCTTGCATCTTGCGATGTGAGAAAGAAATGTGAGTTTCAGGCTTGTGTGGAGTGTTATCTAGTTCACTATCTAAAATATAGATGAAGATATCTAAAGTTTTCGTTTTCCACCTTGAGTTTTTGTTGCTTCAATAATGAAAACACATTTATTTTATAGGGCTTGATTTGTAAACAATTCAAGAAAAAAATTATGTCAATTCCTATATTGCTATGTATTTCATCGAATAAAATGTATCTTGCTTTTATAATTTGGTTTCAACTTTTTGACAAAACTATTGTATCATTTGATGAAGCGTTTACGAATATGCAATTTATATAATTCCCTCTAGACTAAGGTTTATATAATAAACGGTTCCGATCAGAAGTGGGACCCAATATGAATCTTAAATAAAGTAGGTAATGTTCATTCTATTTTTGGGTGAGTGTGACAAAACATCTTTGGATATGTGATTTTGTGAGTAAAGAGTTGTCTAAATAATTTAACTGTTTGGTTCTACTAACAACTAAAACTTACGAAATATCCAGAAATTATAAATTCAAACTTGGCAACTTATAAGCCATAAGAGAGAAATCTCTTGTAAATTCCATAGTCTCGACGTGTATGGCATGCGTTTGACTGGACCGGATAAGGGAATACTCAAGGTGCACATAAGCTGGCCCGAATAACCCTAACCGTAAAAAAGAAAAAAGAAAAAAGAAAAAAAGAAATAGAAATAAAAAAGGGCAGTGTGGCACACTGGTCCAAGGTTGGCTCCACCTCTACCAACGCATTATCTGTCTAGAGTTTATCATATTTCGGGACATTAATATTTCAAAGTAATCGCAAAGAGGAATGGAGCCAATGGCAATTACCTCCGCCCCGTGGGCCTCCGACCTCTCCGCCTTGATCTGAGCGGGTATTTCCCAATCCGACAAGCAAATGGGCTGGGTTTGGCATTTGCTTCCCTGACTTGTTTTAACCCGATCCGACTCTGATTATTGTCATTAATATTTTTGTATGCGTGTGTAGACACACACACACACGCACACTTCATTGTTTTGATATAATCAGAAAATACCCAATAGTAAATTACTATTTATGTCTTTGTTTCCTTTGTATTTATTTTTTAAACTCTTATCACACATCAATATTTTGTTTTCTTGTCAAATCACTCTAAAGACAAAAAAGTTAGAGAAAATTGCTACCAAGTATGGGGACCCGATTATTCCCCAAGTGCGGCACCTCCTCGATTCCCCCCGATGTGGAACGGGGCGGAGGATGGTAAATTCGACTCCACCCCGTCTCATTGCCATCCCTATGACCAAACATGAGGAACTTATCATAGTGTTCCACCGGTAACCGGATTCATGGCTTACTACATGTTACAAGACTCCTTAGATTAATCTTGTGCTATTTTCAGTTTAAAAAAAATCTTGTGCTATTTTTTGTATGGCTTATCTAAGTCAAAATTGGTAATGTTGAAAACATAAAGACTACTCAGTGAATTAGTTAATTTCGTTCTGTATGTATATAGATATATCCGAAGGTTAGGCCCTTTTAGATGTGGTGTTTGGTCGTGCCATTATTTCTGGCTGTACCATGTCCATTTCCCACTTTCCCTTGTATTCTACCGTTGGCAACTGTGAATGAAATATAGTAGATGTGCGACTTGTATCAGTTTCAATATTCAAATTTTGATTTCTCTTTAGACACAGTTAAGCAATGTGGTGTTCTTTGCATATACCATTTGCGGTTACTGATGATCTTGGTAAGAATTGGCTCACAATTATTGGACCAAATTGGGTAACTTCTAGAAACTGTTTTTCGGTAGTCTAGCAGCAGTAGTCCCAGGGTAGCAGCAACAGAATTGAAGGCATTCAATGGCCTTGTTCTGGGCACCATATCCAGCGGTTGTAATGGCTTTCCCTTAGGCTTATAAATTCAATTGCTTTGGTATTGTGTTCGTGTGGAAAAAACCAGAGAGGTGTGAAAATGAGCTGTAGCAGTGTAAGGCAGAGAGGCCGGGGGGTGGGTGGGCGGGCTCCGGTTTGGGGTGCTCCTCCTCCGGGAGAGGTTTTTGTACCATTGTATACTTAATGAATAATATAAATAGGAAATTGTCTCCGTATTGTGTGTGTGCGACTCTCACGATCATAACAGTATTAATGTGTGGCAAGTGCAGGTGACCAAAATAAAGACAATATCCCCTCATTGGGACTTTGTGGAAGCTCCATGTGAACATGCTTCACACTGTGGAGGTTGTAAAACACAAAATTTATTATATGAGGCACAGCTCAGAGCTAAAGAAGAACAAGTTCGAGACCTCGTTGTACGTGTGGGGAATTTTTCTGACAAGGACCTGGAATGTTTTGACATTATGAAGCCCATTATTCCCTGTGATAGTCAATTTCATTACAGAAACAAGGCAAGTACAAAAATTTCCTTCGTGGGCCTTTTTTTTTTTTATCTATGTTTTTAGATTATACTGAAATATTGGTGGAAGTGTTTTCCTGGCTTCGACAGTTAGATATGTCTTCATATTAGACATTGATATTCTAGTTGCAAACAAATTGTGTGAGCGAGAGCTTGAAGAGTAGAATACATGCACTTAACTCATAAATTTGTCGCTATTTGATTACATCTAACATATTGTGGGCAGTGGCGACTCCAGAAATTCTTGGACTTGGGCTCATACAAGTATAATATTCTATGATAATTAACCACTTACCATCTATTTTATAGAAAAATAAAGTTTCAAATAACAACAAATGCCACTAGGATATGATTCAAGATGACCATTATTAATTTTCAATAACAAAAAATAAAGTTTCTGCAGAGGTATTCAAAATTTACAATAACACTGCATTCAGTTAATTATTACCAAGTTCACTAGGATATGATTCAAGATGACCATTATTAATTTCATTGACCACCAACACTGGGAATATGAAAACTACCTTCTGTCTACGTTTTCAGTAATGAGTTCAATTATCATATATTTAGAGGAGTGACCTGTAGCAGTACCCAAGAAGTCATTACTCATTAGATACTAAGAGCATCACCAATGGTATACTCAAATGTTGCCACATCACCTTTTGAGTATTCATTTAATGGGTTTCTAAAGTTAGTAATGTGAAACTCTACAATGGTTCATTTTTGTCCATAATCAAAAGAAAGGAAAATGTTGGTAGTTTTGAGTATCCAAGTTTGATTATTAGGAAAAAGTTGGTAGTTTTGAGTATCCGAATGCCAAAATTTGAGTATTTATAAAAAATGTTGTTAACCTTGAGTATTTATCCAAATGCCACGTGAGCCTTTTTTGAGTATCTAAATGCCAAAATTTGAAAATTTCTTTTTGAGTATGCCATTGGGGATGCTCTAAGATACTTAATAGAGCACTAAAGTACCTCTTGATGTTATTCTTTGCTCTACAGATGGAATTCTCGTTTGGTAGTAAGACATGGCTACCTGGAGGCCCATCACAAGACATACAAAATGATGCCGCTGGCTATGCATTGGGACTGCATGTTCCTGGATTTTTTGATAAGTTTCTTAATATCAACAAATGCTTATTACAAAGTGAGCCTGCCAATAAGGTGTGTGATTCGTCATGCAAATCATTTAAACAGCGATTGATTTCTTCATATGAAGTTTTTATTACAATCCTGAACTGCAATCTTTATGAGTAATAGTTGCATATTCCCATGACAACAATAAAATTGGGAACCACATGTGTCGGATTCTGCTAGATTTAGTTATGGGCTTCCTACGTTTCATGGATTTTATTGTTTTGCTGAAACTTCCGGGGACGCTTTACAGATCTACATTTGTAAAAGAGTGAGTCTATGGACTATGGATACTGCATGAGCAAACTATTTTCTTCCTTTCACCAACATGCATGTACTTTGTACACGCCTTTAGGCCAAGTGGTGTAGACTCGAGGCTTGTTGAATGTTCTTTAGAGAACAAAAAGACTATGTAATGACACCAGTCCTTTTTGGTTGCAGAATTTACTCTTTCCTGCTGATATGCTTTTCTGACTTGTAGGTTCTCAAAGCCATTCAAGAGTCTTGGAGAGACCCAAACTTTGACCTTTCTCCATACGATGTTCATTCTCATGCTGGATTTCTCAAGCATCTAATGCTGAGATTAGGCAGGTATACTGAGTTATATGGCACAAACAGGCTATGCTTTGACGCTTCTTACTTACATCCGGATGCAAGAGTACAAACATGGGCCCTCGTTTGCAAAAGATGTTAATATCTATGGTAAACCATTTAGGAGAGAGATGTTTGAAAATGAACAAAGAAAACAAAGTGATGTGAACACACGTGTCTGCATATATGGTTTTTCGACTTTACTTTGTGTGTTAAAATATGTTGAAAACATATGTTGATGCATATGCATTTTCTGGTTGTTGTCTGGAGAAGAATTCTTGGACATTCAACGAGTAAGAAGAAAATTGTCCTTCAAATCTTAAAATTATCAGATCATTAAATCACCAGAAACTGACGCAATGACTACAATTTATTTTACAGGGATGTCAATACTGGTCTTCCTGAGCTTATGGTTAATTTTGTGACTTCATCCTACAAACCAGAGCTTCTGAAGCCCCTTGTTGAGAAAATTTCACACATTCCTGAAGTGGTATGTCTGGCAAAATCTATTATCTAGTAATGGTTGAATGGAGTTATGTGTTTTGCCACTGTTAAATGAATGTTTAAAGCCAGTTGCTTTTGCAAGATATGAAGCACATGGGTTAAATTCCAACTTTTTGACTTCCAATGTCTAGTGCGAGTTTCAGTGGATTTTTCTATCAGAACATGTGGCTACATGATGCCCTCCTGTGATCCTTATGTGAGGAGAAATTGAGCTCACGACAGTCCCATTTTGCAAATTGCAAGGTGCAATTTGCAAAATGTAACTAAAACAAAACCATTTTGATGGACCATGCCCCCAAACCTATATTACTATAAATTTTGGTTTGTCAGGCAGCACCTGAAGAGCAGTACTCAAAACTCAAAAGGGAGAAAGTCGGGAAGTGGAAGAAAGACGTAATGGTTGGAAAATGGAGAAGACCTTTCAAGGTTATAGGTTGCCACTTCCCGGCCGTCAAGAATGACCTCAAGAGAGAATGTTAATATGTGTTTGGTTATTGAGTTGTGGTGACCAAATGTATAGGAAACTGGATTCTGGCTTAAAATAGTAATTTATGTGTTTGTGAAATTCATTTGATGATTTGAACTTTAGTGGTGAATTGTGAAAGCAAATTGTTTTTAGCATCTCATATAGTAAAGTTCTTCTAATCTTAGTATTAAATTGGGAATACTAGTTATCCTTTTTCCAAAATATAATAATAACTTAGTAAGTAATGCCATACAGATAGAACATCTACACAGTATTCTTATGAAAAGATGTTACTATTTTGTGAAACATTTACCGTAACGGTTGATGTCTCTAGTCAAACCATCTTTTTTTCTCCCCTATTAACTTCCAATTTTTTTCTTCTGGCAAATAGGTGAGCATTGTAAACAATATAAATACTTCCGTTGGTAACACCTCTGTTGGGGAGGATGAGTACACTTTACTTGGAAAATCTACCATCACAGAGACCCTAAGAGGGCTTGCATTTGAAATTTCAGCGAACTCTTTCTTTCAGACAAATACGCGCCAGGTATGCAATATCCCAGGAGTTAGATCTCCTTTCAATCTATGGTTGTTCACAAGAAAGAGACGTGTCCATGAGTTTTTAGTCCGTATCTTCCTTGGCAAAGGTAGTATTTAAGGTTGTATATGATACTGCCCACTTCCAGGCGGAGGTTCTTTATGAAATTGTTGAAGAATATGCTGATCTCAAAGGAGATGGCTCAGAAATTGTCCTTGACCTTTTTTGTGGAACAGGCACCATTGGCCTGACACTTGCCAGAAGGTAAATCTCATACTTCTTCAGTTTGAAATGATAGATTTCATAACTCTTCCATTCAGTGCTGCTTCTGTGGGTTTCTTTTGTCAGAGCCCAACATGTTTATGGTTATGAAGTGGTTCCTCAGGCTATATCTGATGCCCGTCGCAATGCCAAGTTGAATGAAATCCACAATGCCACATTTGTCCAAGGAGACCTTAATAAAATTGATGTGAATTTTGGAAAAGATTTTCCAAAACCTGACATTGTCATATCAGGTGATGTTCTTGTTTGGTTCCTGAATTACCTGTCTTCGTCTCCGTCATGCAGAAGGTTAAACTATGCTCACCATCTTGGAATCAAAATTGCAAAAAGCAGAATATAAAATAATTCCTTCTTGAATTCACTATGTTGCTGCATATTATTACTTTATTGGCAGACTTTTTTTTTTGCACAGCACATGCTACACCCGTAAACAGCATCAAACTGGGAAAGGTTTCATTTTGTGATCTTGACCAAGTATTGTGAAAGTTTAGCACCAGGTGCTTGGGAGATTTTCTGACATGATGAATGATGCAGATCCAAATCGTCCAGGTATGCATATGAAGTTGATAAAATACTTGCTCAGGCTTCAATCCCCGCGGATCATTTATGTGTCCTGTAATCCTGCTACATGTGCACGTGACCTCGATTACCTCTGTCACGGTTTGGTACGTTCTAGATAGTTTGCCTTTTCAGTAGTGGGTTACTTACTCTGTAATGTCATCTGAAATAGTGGAAAACTGCAGGTAGAGCATAATATAAAGGGATGTTACAAACTAAAACGCCTACAGCCGGTAGATATGTTCCCTAATACTCCTCACATCGAGTGTGTTTGCCTCTTGGAGCTTCAGTGATCCCTGGTTGGATTCCTGCTTTCATATACGAGGTCTAAATTCTCTCCCTCATTCCCCCTTGTGAAGGCAACTTGTTTCGATATCTTGATGCTGTCATATCTTAACCATCTTTTCTCTTTGGCTTTGTTACAAGATATAGGGCCCTGTTTCTTGTTGTTTCAGAATCAGATTTCCAACACATTTCTTAAAAAAACTCATTTGCTTGATTGTTTTCTGAAACCTGGGTTGAAGGGTTTTTCTTTTCCTTTTCCTTTTTTTTTTTTTTTTTTGCAACAAACTAGGCTGATTCAGAAACCCCATTTTTTTAATCCTTCAGAAACCATTTTCGCTTACCAATAAATGTAAATAGCGGTAAGAGTTATATTTCCTGGTAGTACGTACTGTCATTCTGACAGCTCTTTTCTGCAGCTAACTAGGCTGATTTGGCTTGTACGAATCATTTCTCAGCTTATCAATTAAAGGTCGTGCTCCGGGAACGTCATCTGATGGCAACTTATTCATAGGAGATACTTCAACCAAAGTTTCCCTTCATTGGTAAATGGTAAGTGTCCCGATGCAAATTTTTCCCCCATGAGGAGTATCTGGTGATGATTGAAAATGCAAGGTTAACCGTTATGGAGAGTATTGTCGGGAAAGGTATCTGGTGATGCTGCAATTGTCCTCTGCACCTGTTTAAGCATCAACATACTCTCCTTGAAACGATACTTTTTTTCGTAAGTTCACTGCGACAGATTATTATGAAGAGTTTGGGTGATGGCATTTGGTGTTTATAGGAGGAAGAAGTGGTCAATGAAACTCAGTTAAAGGCCACAATGACATTGTACAATTTGTACTAGTGGGGCTATGGTGCCTTCCACCACATAGGAAGAAGTACTAGTTACTGGTAGACTGTAGTCGTTAGGTAAGTTGACAATATAAAAATTATGACATTGTATGAGGATCCTTGAGCACTTTGATCAATAACAATCCATATTTTATCCTTGTTACTTTTCGTGGCCTTTGAAGTAGAGTTGCATGTTAGGCATTTGGGAAGTTGATGTCCTATATGCAAAATATGCCATTTTTGTAAGGATCCTTGGACACTTTTTTTTTTGGCCAAGCGATTTACGTCAGTTGGGGTTATAAGAGCATCTCTAATAGCCTCACCAATTTTTTCACCATATTGGCTAGAAAAAGTGCCAAAAACTATTTTGGCAAGCCACCCAAAATGCCCAACACCCAATAGCCTCACCAAAATGCCAGAATCATCTTCCACTTGTCTAATGCGTGCGAGTAGATCTAACTTGCTGGCACGCGCCACCTTTGACCGGCGCGTGCGACGGCACCGGAGCTCCGACGGTGACGGATCTTGCACCAATCGTCTCGTCTCGATGTCGGCTACACTGTGGGTGTCTCAAAACGATTTTAGCGTAATTATCCCGACGGTCCATTTTTTCCGGAGAGAGAGAGAGAGAGAGAGAGAGAGAGAGAGAGAGAGAGAGAGAGAGAGAGAGAGAGAGAGAGAGAGAGAGAGAGGGCCATTAGCGATCTCGCCATACCTCGCCTGCTGTGGTGAGGTACTGTAGTAGCGATTTATTTGCCGAGATCGTTGCTGAGGCTGCTTGGTGCCGTTTTCGGGGAGCATCTCGCCATTTTGGTCTTGCCGGAGCTCTTGGCGAGACCGCTGGAGATGGTCTAAGAGGTAGTTAGTAAGGTAGTCCACCAAAGTTTAAAAGCTGCCCATAGCCCTAAACCACAAACGCCTTGAATCCTAGCCTCCCACAAGGTAAGGACTAGGAAATTCCATTGGGCTACATGCCCCGTTGGCGATCCTTGAACACTTTGATCTATTAACAATCCATATCCTATAATTATTACTTTCTGTGGGAACTTATTGTTTTTCTAAGATGTGAGATATTTCGCAGCTGGACCATAACTGAAGGTAATTTAATTCATGTCTTTCTTGTATTGCTGCAGCATGTGGTCAAGTATTTCTTGCAATGAACCACTAACATGACCATGAACTTGTGCGAGAACAAATGTAAGCTCACATGTCTGATTTTCTACGGGGTGTTTTCTAAATGATTTTATGAGATAAAATTTAGTTTTTATGGAGGTTTGATAAAATCACATTTTCTTCTCAAATAATAAAATTTAGTTTTGTTTTTATCATTTGAGAATCTTAAAATTACATCAAAACTAAATTTTATTATCTCATAAAATCATTTGGAAAACACCCTGTGAATAACGATACGTCTATAAATTTTCATGCACAAATCTAGAATCATGGGTGTTTGAAATCTCAACCCGATACACGTGAGTTCTACAAAGTAATTAAGGATTCACGTGCATCGGACAACTCTTAATACTACCATTTTTCATTTTTGATTTTGCATTTATTGCTCTCTGATTAGCTCCGATTCAAGAAAATGTTGGAAAGTGACTGTTCACCTAGATTATTGATATTGGCCCTTCCTACAGCCCACAATGGGTCTCTTTTTTGGGCCCACCAGAAGGCCATTGAACCCGACAAATCTGTTGTTCGTGCATGCACACGAAAACTTTGCAATTGATTTTTTGGCCCATTGTTATTGGATTGGGATGTAATGGGGGTCCACTATTTAGCCCCACGAATCAGTTTTGGACCAAATTTTTGGTCCAGAAAATAGTGCAGTGAGTTTTTCTTTCGCAGGGGCCGTTACCACTAATACTTATTTTGAGACATATTTTGACAACTCACTTTTCTGAGTCCCACTTTGAAATTTCGAACCGTTGATCTTATTTAAATGAGTAAAATAAGAGGTCCTGCAAAAAATTAGCTCAATCGGATATCGGTAAGGACTTGATCAAAACAATTTTGTAAACACCATTTCCTGTCGCAGTTTTTGCAAAACAGTTTAGATCAAGCACTTACCGATATCTAATTGAGCTAATTTTTTGCAAGGCCCCCTATTTTACTCATTTAAATAAGATCAATGGTTCGGAACATCACAGTGAGACTTAGAAAAAAAATTGTGTGTCAAAAGGTGTGTTAGCGGAACCACCCCTTTTTGTATTTCTTGTTTTTGTCAAGGTTTTATATATATTTTTTTCTTTTCATTCTTGTTTTTGTCACGTTCATGTTTGATTTTGTTGATTAATCATCCGTCTCGTTTAAAGAGTAAAAAAAATATGACCAAAAGTAAAATAAATAAAAATTACTAGTACTAAAGAAGAAAAATACCAAATAGTTGGCATTTTTTATTTATTTATCTATAATGTCATCTTATATGAACTTTTTTCACCTTTCGTTTACATTTTCATACTTTTCTTGATTCCTCTCGTCGAGAGAATAATTAACCTAAAAAATTACGACGAACTAAACAAAAAATTACGAAGAGTGAAAAAATATCAAAAATAATACCAGATAAAAAATTTAGGGGAAAACTCACCTTAATTTTCCGGAGCACCAAAAAAAAAAAAAAGAAAATATTGTTCTGAATAGCCATTTGTGTGAAATTCCCCATACGTGGGGACCTTTGATTCTTGGTATCTTCCGACTTATTCCGGACATCAAGTTCCCAGCCATGTGAAATATATCCCGGTCTTCGTTTGGTTCTCATTTTACAAAATTTATCTCAAAAACATTTTCACTGTTTCGTTATTCGTTTTTTTTTTTTGTAATTTTTATCAAGTTTTTCTTTGCCTATTTTTAACTTTTTGTATGTATATTGCGTGCATCTATACAAAAAGTAAAAAAGTTCAAATGTATGAGAGCCCACCTTGGTGGGGAATTAGTTCCACATCGGAAAGAGCGGGAATTACATGTGTTATATAACGACACCCTACGATCTACTGTATAACTTAAGCTTAACCTTTTGAGTCGCGTGATTAGACTAAGGGTTAGCAGATTAGTTGACGCAGGTCGTTACAGTTGGTATTAGAGCACATCCTCGGTCAACATGGTGGGGGCCACCTCTAGAATTTGCATGAGTCACCTCTTGAATCCCGGAGTTTGAGCAAAGTGCTATGCAGAAACTAAGTGTTACACCATGGCCACAGGGGAAGGTTGCTGGGCAATGCAACGAGAACGTTGCATTAACGCCCTACGAACTACTGTATAACTTGAGGTTAACCTTTTAAGCCGCATGATTAGGCTAAGGGTTAGCAGGTCAGATGACACGTGTCGTTATCTCAAAATTATTTCCTCAAAAGTTTATCTCCAGACTACTAACAAAACACAACATTACTAATAAAGACTTTGGAGAGGGGCTTTTGGCTTAGTAGTTTATTAAAAAAACTTAAGGGTGTTCCACTAACCCAGTTTTTTGAAAAAACTGGTTTTCACGGTTTTTTATGTGATGTGTTGTGAGAGAATGACCTGTCTCTGTGTTTGGAAAAAACAGTTTTTTGTTAGTGGAACACCCCCTAGTAGTTTTTTTAAAAAATTTACTAAAGACACAAAATTATGCAATCCCATACCAACCTATTTTCTCAAAAGTTTATCTCAAAACTACTAACAAAACAAATCAAGTTGTAAAATAAATTGACTCACTTGCGAATGGGCTTTTGGCTTAACGACTTTGGAGAGGGGCCTACGTGCCTACAAGTGAGATCTCAGGTTCAAGTAGATGGAGCTACGGTCCGCTGCTAACCACTAACTCTACCTTTGAAAAAAAAAAAAAGAATTGACTCAAACTTTGTTTCTAAGACGGACACCACACACTCAACATAAGGAAATCGCATGAAGGCAATTGCTGATTAGAGGATCCTCAATCCATGGGCCTTTATAAATTCACACACAAACATAAATCTAATTTTACAGTCATCGTAGGTTCACGAGCCTCGCCGACTAAAGGGGTGTTCCACTAACAAAAAAACAGTTTTTTTTTTTCAAAAACGGAAACATGTCATTCACTCACAATACATCATATAAAAATTAATGAAAAACCAACTTATTCTAAAAACATCGTTAGCGGAACACCCCCTAATAATTGAATTGAACGGACTGGTCAAGAAGTAACTCTTGTGCAAAGAACCCAAGCATCTTCAAGGAAAGTGAGAAAGAGCCACCGGAGGTTAGGTAGAGGACTACTGCATTCCAAATTTAGTCTCAACATTCAATGTCTCTAACCCCATGTACCCCTCTGGAGAGACAAGTGTCTATTATTAAGTCAATTGCTGGAGGAAGATCAAATGTGGAAAATTCATCCTTGTTTCCCACAATTGAGTCAAGAAAAAGTTAAAAGAAAAATAATTGAAAAAAAAACCTAAAAGATTCGTCGAAGTTGGAGCAGTAAGTAATGTGCTTTTTTTTTTTTTTTTTCTCCCTTCAAGCTAATAGGTTCAATTTTTGCTAACAGCAAAAAGAAAAAAAAAAAAACTTCAAGAGCTATTAGAGATTTGTCCGGTTATTACTTCAGAATCTCAAAATTAATCAAAGTACGTATAAGTTGATCCAGACATTCGTTATACATATGGTAGTACATAAATTTGAGTTTCACGTTATGACATAAAAACCAATAATACTATGCGCACAATACTCCACTACAACACCAACCACAATTACTTTGGTGGCATCAAAGGTGACGCCAATGTAAGACTAGTGGGGTTGACCCCAGTCAACAAAAAATTAGCAAAAATTACCGCGTATAGAGTATATGTTTGTAGTTTAACCAATGGTAATAGATACCATGTCAAATACCCACAGAACCCATAGATCTATGGTCTACACTTGTGTCTACCTCTCTTGGCTAAAAGCAATAGAAAGATCAAAGCCTAATGAGATAGGCTGCTGGCACCCATCTTTTTTACAATACTATGTATTCATTTTGACTAATTTCCAACCCTTTCCGAATGCTTTATTAATTTCTATTTCCATTGTGTCTTCTTTTAAATGTTCTTTTATGAAAAATGCTAACATGTGCCCACTTCCACCTTGATGGGTTTGGGTTTGGGTTTGGGTTTGGGTTTGAGGTTTGAGTTTTGGATTTTGAGTAGAGAAAGAAATGAAAGTAATAATTGGAAATTAAGGGTAATGATTAGAGAGATAGAGAGAGAAATGAGATAATAATTAAAAATAGAGGTAATGATGGGAAATAAATAGGGATAATGATAATTTAGAAACCGGGTCTTGAGACCCAAACCGAACAAGCCCTTCTTGTCCACTAAAGCTGAAAAAGTATGTTAAAATATGTAAAGATATATATATAAAAATAGGTGTAAATGTGTTTAAAAAATATAAAAGATGCATTTGAATGCGTGTGTTTTTTTTTTATATAAATTTTGTGTGTGCTTATTGTGAGCCTCCAAGACCTTTGTTTTATTACGTGAATTAGAAACAAAGGAGTATTTTTGCACTGAGTTAAAAAACTGACGAAATATTTAACTTGACGTAGATAAAGTCAAAAAATTATGTAACAATAATTTTTATTTAAGAATATAATAAAAATAAAAATAACCCTGATTTGAGATTTGGTAATTTAGTTTTAAACCCTATCAATATTGCATGATTTGGTATATGACAAGTTTTGATTTTGATATAGACACCCCCTAATCAAAAAATCTGAAATCGCCATTGCGTGCGTAACACTGTATGATTGGTGATTGCAAAAATAGTTTCAAAGTGTTTGCTCTCTTATTATTAATCATGTCATATCGCACAAACAGTTGTGATTGGTACTGTGTCCCTCACATTATTGCATGAAAATACGATACGGTTCAAAAAAATTTATTGCATTATTGTGTCCCAGGCTCCCAGCTCCAACTAACCTCCCAGTACGGTTCAAAAAAATTAACCTGGGCCCGTACTGGTTCTTGATCTTGCCATGTGCTAGTTGGGTATTCCTCCAATCACAGGCAACCACGTCTGCAAAAAAGCATTGAGTTCACGTGTGATTCCTATTTAGGTATAGAAAACAAGACTGATGATCAGATCCAGCTGATAAAAAGCATTCATGCAATTGTTTTTTTATTATTATTTTTGTCCGAGATGGTTAGAGTATCCGAGTTAGCTAACGAGTACCTTATCTAATCTTCTCTTCAGTCCAATAAAAAACAAGCCGTTTATGTCGAAACTAGGGGATTTACGAGAAATTACTCTCTCGAGGCATGATGACAAGAACCACGCTAACTTATATATATCTACAGAAAAATAGAACGATAGTCACCACCAACAGCTCCATGACTGCCATGAACTTCTTTGTAGGTTCCATGCATGGCCAAATCTTAGCCAAGAAGAAAATGATAAAAACATGTGACTAAGAGTCTGTTTGGCTACCTTATTTGGCTTTTGATTTTTTCATTTTCCCCTTTCGGCTGTTTGGCAATCCACCCCTACAACTCATTCTAACCAAATGAGTTATCAGTTTTTTTTTATTGTAGAGGCTGAAATATAACTCATTCTAACAAAATGAGTTATCGGTTTTTTTTATTGTAGAGGCTGAAATGCAAAAAGAGGGAGGAGTTTTCCAACTTCTCATTTTCACTTTTCTTATTTTCATTAACACAAAGACCTACAAAACATATTTATGTATATATCGCCCAAACACTACTTCTGTTGCAAAATACATTCTGCACATTTCTCTCAAACACTCTTCTTAGATTCAAAACATATTCTGACCATAATCCAAAAGTACAAAAATCAAAAAGTTAAAAATGAAAAGCTGAAAAGTAGACTCTCAAACACTCCCTAAAGACCAAACAAAGAAAGTAGTTGAGAGAATAAAGCAAGGTTCGAACTTAGGGGGTATTCCGCTAAGGGTGTTTTTAGAATAAACTGGCTTTTATCTTGACCAGTTTTTCCTGCTCCTTGATTCATCATCAGTGTCCCATCTATCATTGGCGAAGATTTCAAATCCAGGTAACTTGGTTTTTGTCTCCACATCCCAGAATGGTTCCGGCTCTCCTTGGTAAATAGCCTCGGCAGCCTTTATGAAACGGATGAATTCTTTCTTAAGCTTAGACTAGGTGCATGCTCGGGCCTTCCATCCACTACTAAGCTCCTCATCACGAATTTTTTATGTGATGTATTGTGAGAGAATGACATGTCTTGGTTTGTTAAAATCTCTTGAGAGAAGTCTAAGTGGGTGGCTTTCAATTGGGGGTTTAAAGGTTCAAATACTACTGAAGGTAAAATTTATTTATTAGTGCCTATTTTTAAAGTTGTCGTCTATTTAGATTGATTTAGTTGTTGAGAATTTTCACATAATTGATGTGCTAGTCCAAGATGAAATAAAAATAAAATACAAAATGAACAACTCAGGTCCCCATTGGTTGGTGTTGGGAATTAAACAACGCGTTCAATCCACAATGCCCTTTCAGATCTTCAAAATTAGAATCACAAAAATTGCAAAGCAGAAAGAAAGTGTGCAATGAACAAAAAACAGGGAAGACACACAGATATACATGAAAAACATCAATGCGAGGAAAAATCACGGGAGCCACACCAGTCAACTATAATCGAAGAATATGGAGTCCACGTCTTCTCTCTTCTCTCTCAAAAAAAGTTCTCTTTCGCCTCCTCTCGTGTTTTGAATGACAAGTTCCTAGCTGACCTTAATTATAGTGCAACTATAATATAAATGGGCTAGTCTCAATGACCGAAGTTGTCCCGAGGAGACTCTACCCTCTCACCCTCAAACTATTGCTGAAAGTTGTCTGTATCTCCGACAGCTGGAAATAATTTGTATAAGAGAGCTGAAAGTGCATTTATTAAAAGATTTTGACATCCTTGTTTGATTGTGTCTTGTCACAGAGATGGACCACTTCTGTTATGGACCGCTCAAAGGATGAAGCAGTTCCTCCGGGAGGTTCCAATGAAGGTCGGCAATTGCGACTCGTTTTAGGACCCGGCTTCTATGCGGTTTGAGTTTGGAGTGTAGAAATTAGTCACATCTCTATAGTTCATCTTGAAAATTAACAGTGTTTAATAAATGGGGAGCAGGGTTTAATAAATTTTACAAGCTAAAAGACCAAAGGGTAGAAAGTGGCTAAGTTAAAAAAACTGTACTGGTTATGATTAAAACTATGATTAGTGGAACTCTTTTTGAAAAAAGGGATTGTTACTGCTAAAGATGCTCACTCTCCTTGCAATTCCCCTGAAACTTTACAGAGCGCATGGAAGAGAATGAGCAACCCTAAAAGTAGAAGTCAGAGCTTTCCCCACCCAATAAAAATCCATAAAATATACACTAAAATATGCACATAAAAGCAATCAAATGACAAAATAGTTGCTTATTCAAATACTGAGAAAATGCTTCTTGGAAATCTCATGCTCCCCATCTCCAGAAATATACTCTTTTACAACCCCACCAAATTGACCAAAAGAAGGGCCCTGTTCGTTTTCCAGTTTAGTTTTAGTTTTAGTTTTGATGACATCATCATTTCCCTCATTTCTCTCTCTATCTCTCTCCACTCATTACACCTGATGACATCATCAAAACTAAACAAAACTATCTAACCAAACACAACCCTTATCTTTTCCCCCCCTTTTTTTCCCCAAAACCCATTATAAAATTCTATCAAGTACAACTTTTTTCCTGGCATTTTACTATAACCTAAGAGTTGTGCTCCATTTGTTCTTCCTTTCTATTGAACCAAGATTGGTCTTCCCCATTTGGTGAAAGAGGTTTCTTTTCTTTCTTTCTTTCTTTTCTAAGCAAATCCTTTAGGGGGTTGTTTGTTTGCATTGAAATATATTGGACAGATTTTAGTTTCTAAAACTGACGTTTGCAATGGCTGTTTTTTTGTTGATGAGATGATAGGAATTAATTAAAGAAGTTGGTTATAAGAGCTGGCAACAGATTTTAGCTCAGAAGGTGATGTAAAAGATGAGGTTTGGTCCAACTTTCGTTCTGTTGGTTGCAATAAAAAGTTCAAGGCTCATAATTCTTCAACTGTGATTGGCTCTTTTTCGCGGTTTCCCTCCTTGTGTAGTAGCTGGATTCGGACTCGGTACGTGTAACGAAAATTCAGCTCTTCCTGTGTGTTATAATTTGCTGATGAACCCTGTTTGGTTATTGTTTTCGAAACTTGTTTTGTGAACTATTGTAGAACATAACCCCGAAAAAATCAGAAAGCATTACTCTGATGTTTTCGGTACTTTAAGAAAAAAAATGAAACAGGAAAGCGTTTTGTGAACTATTTTAGAACAAAACAAGAAAACATCAGAAAGCATTAATCTAATGTTTTCGGTACTTTAAGAAAAAGCATAAAACACGAAAGCAAGGAGTTTTTTCGTGTTTCAAAAACATAAAAATGATGATGAGTTTCTTGTGCTCCAAAACTGATTCTGAAAAATCTTATAACCCTTTTCTACTTGAATTCTACAGGTGATTCATTCTTTAAAAAATCCAGCAGTTGAATGGATAGTTTGGGTTGGGATGGATCACCAGTAATTGCAAACACACCACCCTTGTGGAGCCACCACCAGCATGGAATTGAAGAGATCTTCATGTCTTCCAACTCACATCATTGCACCCATGGTGGTGGGGGCAAAATGGACTTTCCAACAGAGGAAATCTTCTCTCCAGTTCATGATCTCCAAAAGTCTCATGGTAATTCAAATTCTGTCATTGAAGGCCAAATGGAGCAGCAGGTCATAGCACAGGCCAAAGATGGTGAAATTTCCATAATTTTGTCAGAGTGTGAGAATTTGTGGCCTAGCTTTGGTGGTTCCACAAGTGGTGTTTCATCAGGGGAGTCCGGGAGCAGCGAAAACGACATGCAAAATTACAAACATAACCTCAGAGGCCAAGCTGATAGAACAACATCGAATAAGCCTAATACAACCAAGAGAAGAAATGAAAACTTTTCTCACTTTGATCTTGTTCGATCAAACTCCTCGACGCCGGAAGGGGATTTCCAGCTCATTTCAGAGACTAATCCACCAAAACAGAAAAAACCCAGATCAGAAAAGTTTCCAAAATCATCAAATATCAGTTTTCAACCACCGAATTCATCGGTTGGGGAACCGGATTCAGAGGCCATTGCACAAATGAAGGAGATGATTTACAGGGCGGCGGTTTTCAGGCCGGTGAATTTGGAATTGGATGTAGTGGAAAAGCCTAGAAGGAAGAATGTGAAGATTTCAAGTGATCCACAAACTGTGGCTGCAAGGCAGAGGAGAGAAAAGATAAGTGAGAGAATTAGGGCTTTGCAGAGGCTAGTTCCTGGAGGAAGCAAGATGGACACTGCATCAATGCTTGATGAGGCTGCAAACTATCTCAAGTTCTTAAGGTCACAAGTCAAGGCACTAGAAACTCTAGGCCAGAAACTTGACTTGGTGAATTGTTCAAGTGCTCCAAACACCCTTCTTCCTTTGGCTTCACTAGTACCATTCAACCACTCATTTTCCCTGCAAATTAACCAATTTTCCACTGCTTCAAACTACTCCTAACCCCAGTCCATGTTCTCAAGTATTGAAAAGTCAGAGAAAAAGGCTTCTTTGTACTCGGAATTTTCACATTTTATCCAGGAAAATGTCCTGAGAATTGAGATGTACGAGGAAAGTAGATTCAAAGTTATTGTGGTGTAAGGAAAGATTCATTTTTCGGTATTTTTCTTGGCAGTCCTTCTATTATCAGCCCAATGGGCGGATGATAAGAGTGTTTTTGACCGGTAAGAGTGTTACTTTAACCGATAAGGGTGCATTCTTATCGGTCAAAAAACAATCTTATCGTCTGCCCATAGGGCTAACAGTGAATTTTCCTTTTCTTGGTAATTTTAGGGTACTTTTAGGAGGGAGAAAAAGTAAATGCAATATCAAGAACTTCAAGACCCTTAAAACAAAAAGTTATTGGGTCTTTCTACACACTGTTACCACAAATTGACATGGAGTCCAAAACTTAGTGCATGGATTCCAAAAAAATGTGATGATAACTGGTATTGGGATTTCACGTTGCGATATACTAACTACCCTTAAACACCAAAACCTAATCCCATAATCATGACCCTCATCATTTCATCACCAAGAATCAACACCCAAAACCCATTTTTATGCTTAAGAAATCATTAGAATCATAACCTCCATCATTTGATTACAGCTCTCTTTTAGTCATAACTACCATGATGACACCCACTATCAAGAACCCCAAAAGAAGCCTCAGATTAATTTCCACTCCTCCTTTTGCTGCCTCAAATATCACTTTGTGCTTATGACTTCATTACACAGTACTGCAGCATGTACATGAGTCGAATTTGCAAAGCAGGGTGGAGATCAAGCACCCTTTTACAAGGCTTTTCTTTTTTAATCAAGTGTTGCGGCCTTCTTACGTGCATCTCAACTATTTATGGGAAAACAATTCCACCGTTTAAAGTCAGAACAAAGATTCGTATGGACTGACCCCAAAAGAATTTATAACATCTGAGAAATTTCAAAGCTGAGCCAAATCTTAATCGCCAACCCTTGATGGAGATCTGCCTCCCCTCCTTTTTTATAAGCCTTTTTTCTTTATTGAGTAATGCTGCTAATTATGACGCCTATGATTAAGATCAAGGGCTATGTTAAGCAATATTTTTAATGTCAGTCTTTGTACTAGAAGCTCACTTACCTTTGGAGATCCTTATCAAGGTTTATTTAACGTAGAAATGTTGTAATTAATTAACAAACCCAATGCAAGAGACATTCTCTTAATCCCTGCGAGCCTAGCTAAGCTAGTCAGAGGTCTTGTCTGTCTCCTTGAGTCAATCCAAAGCGTGCCTCTTGAAAATCACCCCCAGCCTTATTGCCAAGCACATGTTTATTCTTCTTGTTTGGCACAAATTTCCGTTTGCACCCAAAAAAACAAATGGGTTTTCTATCGATTTTAACCCATTTGTGAATTGTATGGAATTTTGAAGTGTACCATATAGTTTGTTGAATCTTGATGATGATGGTGAGATGATGAATCTTGACATCTGGGTGTTCGTTTTTTTTTGGCTCTTTCTGGCAACTTGTAAGCATTTGGAAATGGGAAAATGATGATTTGATTGGATAGTTGATGCTTTTCTATAGTTTAATGTGAATGGGGATTAAACACACAATGCCCCTTTGATAAACCGATTAGAAAGGATGGAATTCGTAAGGTGATGAAATTAAGATAGATTTGGTAATGAGATGAGATTGGTAATTTGTATGTTTGGTTTACATCAATGTCTACTCCTACGGATAAATACACTATTTCACCAGGGAAAAAAAAAGAATTACAATGAAAGATTCTATCTCACAACACACTCCCTGGTTCTGCTCTCTCTCTCTCTCTCTATTTTTTTGCACACGACACACCTCTCAACTCACTACATATCAACTACAAACATCTTTTTTTTATTTTAACTTAAATGTCTGGATCAGCTTACATTCACCTTGAATAATAATATGAATATGCCCTAGAAATGTTCGAGAGCTTTCAAAACTCTCTAGGAGAGCGTGGGTGGTAGCCGGAATTGAGCTTTGCAGCTTTTCTAATAGGTCTATCGATCCCCCGTGTGGGGCTCTTTCGTTAAAGTGCAAAACTCCCACATATTTCCTTATAGAAAGAGTGGGTTAACATTATTCACTTGTGAGGTTCATCTTGGGTCATATTTTGATGATCATAGTCATTTATTTTATAAAGCTTAGTCTTCTAAGTAATTTTGCAAAAAGTCAGTTTAATCTCGTATCGGTAAGTATTTGAACAAAAAAAACTTATTTGGATTTGGAGTTTTTGTTCAAAATTTTGGATCAAGATTTGAGTACTCGGATCAAGATTAAAAGGGTAAGTCCAGTCACTCTCCCATTTTCACATCTAAACTGATTTGCCACATTAGCATATAGGCTCTATCATTTTGATGGTCGAAAACGTTCACCTTATAGAGTCCATTGAAAACAGTAAGAATACAAAATCATATTTAAAGGATGTCAATAAATTCGTTTTAGAACATAAGATAAAAGTATTTTGATCGCGCATTTATCGAAATCAAATAAACGTGAATTTTGGCATGACTAATATTTTCAACGTGTTCTATAACGTGTATGTTTCTGACCATCAAAATGATGGAGCCTTATGCTGAGAATCAAAATGATGGAGCCTTATGCTGAGACAGAATTATTAGTTTTGTTTTTAAAAGTTTTCAATTTTTCTTGATCAAATAAATACGAATTTCGATAATAAGATTCAGTAAAGAGAAAATGATCTGAAACACACTTGCATGCCTTGTGTGAACAAATTGGGCTTTGCAAAGAAAACGCTGGTGTTGGTCTCCAAGTTTAAACAGAGAACCATAGAGGACTCTAGCATAGAGTGTTGTAGGCATTGGGCATAATGATGAGCCCAAACCATGGCCCATTCTGATCAAGTTCAATCCATTATGTTAAGGGAATCGTGTTGGGTTCGGTTTCTCTCATGGGACGCGGGGTCTGCTGTGCAGCCTGTGCAGAGCAAGTGCTGCGTAGAATCACAGCCGTTCACAAGTGTTTTCAATGGTTCAAATTGAAAACAAACTATTCGTGCAAATATTTTACTTGAAATCTAGGTCGCCCATCCAAGCAATGGACGGCCTGGATTTTGCGCATCACCTGCTGTGCAACCTGTGCACAGTAGGCCCCCCGCGTTGTCTCTCATGTGGAAGAATAACTACAACTTCATTAATGCCTAATTTGTATTTGTTCTTACATGATAATGAAACTAGGCTGTATTAACGACGTTGCAGTTATACTTTCATATCGGTTCTTGATTTTTTTTTATATTTTTTATTGACAAGAAGTATTTATTGTTTTCTACGCTAGACGATATGATGTTAATAAGATTACTACTACAACATGCCAATGTCACTCCGTCGATGTGAACCTAGGATCTAACTCATGTCCCACTCAAGATTGCATTAGCTACAGCTCTAGATTGAAGTGTTGGGTGTAAGTTGTAGTCGAAGTTTAAACTTAAATCTGCTATATGAGAGGGCATAGCGCCTACAATTGGACTAATACTCCACTTGCAATTGATCATATGTGCATGTTTCATTCATTTTCGCTGATGATTTTCTCTTTCTGATTCACTTACCAAAAAATTTGTAAAACCATGGTTCTAACTTCTTCATTGGAGAATACTCCCCTTTAAAATGACAAAAGATAAATTTGTCAACCAAACTCATATGAAAAATATTTATTTATTTATTTCACTTAAATTCACATTTTTCATAGTATATTTTTCACAAGCGTTCCCGACAACTTGATGGAGTCAAGTTATGAATGTGTGGAAGTGGAGATCTCGAAGAAGTGAATGTAATTATGGAGGCATTATTTGGTGGTTTGGGGTACCGCTAGGTGGTACGCCAACACTCGTATTCACCAAACACTTATTTAAGTAGGGTTCACACTTTTTAGTGATAACCAAGATGAGTAATTAGTGCTAATTTACTCACGATTAGATTGAAGTGTGTTTTAGGAGAAAATTTTGGATGCAAATAGGGTACCATGTGGTACCCCTGCATCACATCGGGACTGTCCAATCAATACAACCGACGGCTAAGATCCAAGCATTCTCTCTCCTCCCTTCAGCACACTCTCTCTCTTGCTTTTCTCTCTCCATAATCCGAGCCATTCATTCGTTAATTGGACGGTCTGGAGTGGTGCAAGGGTACCACGTGCACTATACTCTAGAGCCAGCTTAGAGTGGAATCAAAAGAAGCAACTGCTTCGGGCCCTTAAAATTTTGTCCAAATTAAAGGGCCCCATATGTTTCAAACTCTCTCTATATATATATAATTAAATCCCCTTTCATTTTTATTTTTTTTGAGAATAGAGAGAAAATCCCCTTTCATTTAAACAAACCAATCCTTTGGTATTAGTGGCACTGCTGTAGTTTTTTTGGATCCAAAATTTTCTCGTAGTTCTTAATGGGTCAATAAGACTCGAGGACAGAGCAAGGTACAATTGATTTAAGCAGTATACTATACTCCATATGCTACCGTGGGCCCAACCAAAGCTCAATTGTACCTGAAACCTAAAGTCGCCGAATTGGGTGGAAGGCGGTAGTGAGGGTGGCCGAAGATGGCGACGACGCCGATGGCACCACCGAACACGGCGGCCGGGAACCCTAACTTCGACGGGAATCAGGCGGCGGCGCCACCACCTCCAGGGACGGACATGACCGGAATATGCTTCAGGGATCAACTGTGGCTGAACACTTACCCACTCGACCGGAACCTCGTGTTCGACTACTTCGCCCTCTCCCCTTTCTACGACTTCTCTTGCAACAACGAACTTCTCCGTTTGCGCTCCATTCACCCTCTCGACATCTCTCACCTCTCGTAAGATCTTTCTCTCCCAAACGCTTTTTCTCTCACTGTGTGTGTTTTGTTTATATGTATACTTGCTGCAGCCGGGGCACACGAGCGATGTGTTTGCAAATCGTGTTATGCAAAAGATGAAAAGAGAGAAATCTTGAATTGAGATTCACCTGCTATGAAATCTAAGAAGTGAAAGTAGAAAAGAGGGGAAATTTAGGGTTTTGTTTCTCGTCTTAGCAGTTTCTAGTGGTTGTTTTGGAAATTAGAAGTGTGAGGCTGTGAGCTGTCTTCATAGCCGCTGTTCAGACCAAGAGGGGTGTGGATAGTTAAAACTTAAAAGGGGTAGTTAAGGAAATTAAAAGTGTGAGCCGGCCTCATAACTTCCGTTCCAACGAAATGATATAGATATATGTGAAATGTGTTGTTAGATCAATTGCAATTTGGCTGGAATGTAACTTTATTTGGTGTCCAAAAGCGCACATAATGGAACTCTTGAGCTAGTTCTGTTAGATAGTTTGCGGGGGATAGGTGTAGTTGGATGTAGATGATACTTATTGGCCTTCAATAGATAAATAATGAGAAGAGTATGCAATTTGAATAATGTAGGGCTGATTTCAGCTTGGAAAATGACTTGTTGAAAACGATTTCTGCTTGGAAATGAATAAGTTGATCAGGAACACCATGTTCTGATGAATCCAGCATTTTTAAGGTGCCGAGGATGAGGGCTGAGGTAGAAGTGGAATGGTGATACACGTTTGTATTAAACATAGGAACTTGAGGGAAAAGGTGTTGATTCATGATTGTGCTAGATGGGAATTAAGATTTTCTAGTCGGAGCCAAAATCTTTTAGAACCGTGATTGAGAATAGTTTTTGCAGCTCCCATTTGAAGAAAGTTATTGACAAGGATGCCAGGATTTTGTTTTCCCTCTCGTGGTGAAGTTCCAAAAAAGGAGATTTTACATCAGCCTTAACCTCCACGAGGGCCAAAATCTATATCAGCCACAGGAAAGATGTCTTCTTTAAACTTCGAACAGAAGTTACAAAACCAATGTCATTCTTGGTCTTCTCCTCAAACCCTCGACCTTTAATAGACATACATCCTTTCGTACAGTGTTCATTCTTCACCACTCTCCAAATTCTGAGACTCCCTCAATCTCGGAATATCCCCTTCCCGCGTATATCGCAACCCTCCAACAGCTAACTGTTTACTTTCCAACTACAGGCTTTCTCTTCCCCCTCGAACAGAACCATCAGCTGTCTCTATAGAATATTGAATCACCCAACACCTCCAACCCGATACCGCAGCTCTACACATATGTGGACATTTGTGGAAGTTTGTATTGCTTCCATTGTAAAGACCTGCCTGATTGCCGCCTTCTGAATTGGATGGTTGCATTTCTTTACGCTAGGAGTGTAATAGATTACATCTTTTTCTTTAATTAAACACATTACATTTCGCAGTGGAGATAATTCCCTTCGGCAATCCATATAGTTTGGAAAGGCATTGCATATGATCTGATTAGTTGTTCACTTGTTCTGCAGCAAAATGACAGGAACGGAATACATGCTGAGCGAAGTTTCTGAGCCCCACCTCTTTGTCTTCCGTAAGCAGAAGAGGGATAGTCCTGAGAAAGTCACACCGATGCTTACTTATTATATCTTGGATGGTTCTATATACCAAGCACCACAACTTTGTAATGTTTTCGCTGCCCGAGTTGTAAGTCCTGTTTTTCTCTTTGCATCCTTTTCATTTGTTGTCCACTTCACCTTTAAATAATACTGCATAACTTAAAGACGTGTTGCATTTTTTATTTTATTTTATAGCAAATGCCGTCAGATGCCAACATAATTTAGTTTGTCTTCAAAGGCGATGTTAGATAGTTTCAAAATGTATTCACGGCACTGACGCCTTGTTTCGTTCAACTTGTATACATGTTCAGGAATTTCACTGGGAAAGGCTCCGTTGTTCTTCTTTCAAGTGGTATATTAGGTCTGATCATTTGACAATTGAAGTGTGGAGATTAAGCCTTTGCTTTACTTGATAGGGCTCTTCTAGGAAGTCGCAATATGCAATCCAACTTGAGATGTTTGATAGAAAAATGATTTTTAGAGCTTGTCCCACATTGAGTAGTTATAACCTCTAAAACTGGTATATAATCCTGGAAGGCTTCTCCATTCATTGCCAATTGATTTTGAGTTGAATACTTTTAGCATGGTATCAGAACTAGGCTTTCAGAGGCTTTTGGACAAGAATCAATGTCGTGGATGGTTGGTTCTCCCTTTGTTTGTCATTGATGGTTGATAGTTGCCTATGTGTTCAATCGTTTGTTTACCTCACCACCAGCGAGTCAGGGGTTGCACGTGCGGGGGAGTGTTAGAGCTTGTCTCACGTTGGGTAGTTATAACCTCTAAAACTAGTATATGATCTTGAGCGGCCTCTTCATTCATGGCCAATTGGTTTTGAGTTGGATGCTTTAACATGTTATATGCAACTTCACATTTCTTTTGCTTCTATTTCTTCGTTGGAGACTTGAACGGCTTAACCTGCTTTTATGTTGTAAGGTTTAGCGAAGGCATTTTTGGTTTGATTGGTGATAGGAGGTCCTCAAGGATTAGATCTTCTTTTTGCACATTCTGGACATGCAGAGTTACAGACTGCCGCGTGTTTGATCGAACTTAACCTTAAAAGTTACCTCTGATTTTTCGTCACTAGAGTTTGTGAGAAACTCGATGAGTGCATGATCTTTTTGGGTCGTCTTGTTTTACCCTCCTTTGAAAGGAAGGGAGGACTCCTGTTGGTGCTTGTATTCAAAGGGCTATTTCCTGTTAATGTTTGATTTATGAACTCTACTTTTTCTCAATTGTTCCCTTTTGGGTCATTTATTTTAATCTGGAAAGTATTGCCCAGGCCTGCTTCTTTTGTGTTTTCACTTGCATCCTTCTTTTGTTGTGGTTATTAACAGCCTAGTACAAGAGGTTTTGTTCTTCCACATCGTTGGCGATTATGCACCTTATAAGTTGCTGGAATTTACCTGTTATTTTGTTCCACTATGTGCTCTTACTTTGGAGTTTGGAGTTATGTTTTCCTGGCTCATTGACCTTGATTTGTTCGCTTACGTCTTTTCTCTTTCTCCCCCATTTTTTGGCAGTACAAATTAGAGTAAAAAGGTCTTCTGTCTCCATGGGCACAGTATCAACGATTAGGAGGGCTTTATTCTGTTTTCTACTACTTGAAAGTCAGGACTACTTGGAAAGACTAAGAAATTGGAGTCTAGTCAGAGAACTGTCTGGTCCACTCTTATCCTTGATGAGAATTAAGGGTGGATCCTATCATATTTTGTGTTGATTTCTAATACAGGTAGTGCTTCTTGTATGTTGATATCTATCGTAATTGCATTGACTCGCGTCCAAATGACCAACTACGACTTACAAGTGGGGTATATCTATCAATCTAACTGCTCGGGGTTACAGAGAGATAATCTTATATTTTCGTGACAGCTCCTGCTCTTCTTCGGTCTGTACTGCACACGACAGTGGAGAATAGCATTTCTAGTTTGTAGCTATGCAACATTAATGTCCTAATTTCATTGAACTAGTTGATACTTCCTGCTTCCCTCTACATGTATAGAATCTTTAATTAGTTTGTATTCTTTTGTAGTTTGTACTTCAAGTCGAGAATGCATGTAACTGTAAATGCTGGATGATGATAATACAGCATTAATATGTATATTTTAATTATTCTGGGGATCTTAATCTCTATTGCATTTTCTCTTGTGACAGGGTCGGGCTTTGTATCATATCTCAAAGGCTTTCACTACTGCAGCCTCAAAACTAGAGAAGATCGGATATGGTGTGTGAATCTTCAGCATTCCTGTCCTGGTTATTATGAGAAGAGTATGATTAGTGTTAAACATTTTAATGGTTAAATTCACTTATTATATGTTGATAACTTAAGTAAATATCTTCCGTGCCACAGAACTACAGACCATATTGTTTGTGCCATTTGAAAATCACCACATGATGCTTCTGCTAATTAATTGGTGTAGTGAGCACTGCTAGTTCATTATTGGCCTTAATATATGTTGTGATACAGTAGAAGCTGACAACGAGGGTGCAACCTTCGAATCGAAGGCGGGAAAGGAGACAATTGACTTTAAAGAAGTTAAGCGAATAGATCATATTCTTGCTTCATTACACCGCAAGGTAACTTGGTTAACTAAGTTTTTCCCATGTTTCTATATTGCTGATAGTTGCACACGAGAAGTTGATCAAAGAAATGATACGGTAAAGAGAATTTTGATGCTTTGGGATCAACCGTAATTGTTGCCATTATGATGTAGTAGTGACTTTTATTGATCCCACAGCCCTCTGTCTTTAGGATCAAGGCCAGAATATACAATTTATTATAGAGGCTTGAAATCTATGTAGCATGGACACTTCGTATGAGTACACGCACTGGTGTCAGACACCGACACTCTCCCGACACGTGTCCGACACTTGAATCCGAAGTGCCCTATTTTTTCTCAACATTTTTGGTGTGGACACTCTAAAAAATGCTCCAAACACTCTCGGGACACTCGCAAGACACGTTGGGGGTGTTTAATGAAATAGCTAGGACTCTTGTTAAAGCTTAAAAAAGTCTTTACTCTTTGTGTGACTATTGATTATATAGACATAGATAATGAAATGCTTTTTGTTGAAATACTTTTGTGTATGATGTAATGATAAAAAAGATTTAAGGTATATATAGTGTTACATATTTAGAATTAGAACCTTTTTTATTCATATAACTACATAAATATTATTTAAAACGTATCACCATCGTGTCGTGTCCTTCAATTTTTAAAAATTTTCGTGTCAGACTGTCGGTGTCGTGTCCGTGTAGGTGCTACATAGCTTGAAACAAATGATCATTTAATATTTTTTTTCTATATTGACGTAGTGTGACATGCTTCTTCACCCACGAATACAGAAGTTTTGGTAACAATGGTAGGTGTGGCAGTGGGTGCGAAACAAGAAAGAAGAAGGATCTTGATTTAAACACCTTAGTCTCATTGAGAATATAAGTAATCCATAGGGCATGGGTGTCAGAGCAAGGCTCCTTACTCTTTTAAGATTCTGGGTATTGCTTGACCTAAGTTATGGAAAAACTTTGAAGACGTGAGATTATCCTCAGGTTTGGATACAAAATTTAACAAGTTCATGGAACTTGATAATTTTATTCTCTGAAGACGTGAGGGTAGTTAACCATTGTATAATTGTATAAATCACAATTTTGCGCATTTGTGCAGCTACCACCTGCCCCTCCACCACCACCTTTTCCAGAAGGCTATGCACCTCTTCCTATTGCAGAAGGAGAGAACAGCTCTGAAGCCCAGCAAGGAACAGAGTCCCAACTCCCTCCGGTTGATCCAATTATAGACCAGGGCCCACCAAAGAGAATGAAAGTTTGAAATTAAATACATACGCAACTGACATTTCCTGATAGAGTGGGTTACAGTAATGGAAGAAAGAAGTCCTCTCTCCTCACTGAAATTAGCCATTTAGTCTATGGTCTTTGTTGTTTCATACTTACCAGTGTATAGTCTCATTAATTTTTTAAGGTTATATTCATTTACCATTCGAGGTGTAGCTTGAAGTGATACTGCAGGAGGTTATATAGGAAAGGATGGGTTTTATGAGTGCAATTTTGTTCACCCTCAGCCTGGGTATGCTCATTCTGTGTCTCACTTTGTAGATCAAAATCGTTCATTTTGTTCAAATTCATTTGCTAGGAGACCTTGACAAAAATCAGCTCAATCAAATATCAATAACTGCTTCATCTAGGAGTTTTCTTCAAAATTCTTGATTGAAATTTTGAACTCGTAGATTAAATGCTTAAAAATATTCGATTAAGCTGAATTTTTGTCTAGTCTCCTAACAAATGAATTTGAACAAAATGGACGGTTTTGATTATGGTTGTGAAATACAGAATAAGCATACCCTTACGAGAGTGAATGAAATCGCTCTCATTTTATAGATCTATCTATTCCTGTTATTCAAGGATCCTTGTGGATGAAGATTCCGGGCGAAAACATTTTCCCTGTGAAAGTAACATTTTGATCACGGAAGTTGTTTTTGTTGCGTTGATGTTTTAAGGATTTGGTCGCGGCTGGCACAAACATGCAGTACCATGAGCTGCTTTTACTGAATGTGTATTTGGAACTGCATGCTTTAGTGGTTGCAAAATAGTCTAATAGTTATTTATGCAATTGTTAATTATCTAGTGTTACGTCAATATGTTGTACAAATTGTTGTGTCAAATACACTTTCTTTCCTAATATCGGAGTGGATGATAAGTTTTTTTTTTTTTAGATTTCTAGGGTACTTAAATTACAGGGTATTTGATATCTAGGTAATAAAATTTTCGTTGATAAACTATTTGCAGGTTTTGGCTTGTAAATTTGTTGGTTGAACGACATTGGAATTGGATGTGACCAAAACCCAATACATTTTGTACCATCCACTTTGTTGCACTCTCTCCTTTCAAATTACTTGACTTTTCCAACTTGTTAGTTAGTGAAACATATGTATCAGTGGTGATGGACTGATGGGGGCCTGAAGCCAATGATTCATTGATCTTCCCAATTTGCTCCTACTCTGTTAATTATTTCAAATTTTTAATTCTACATTTTAAAAGCAAAATTTGGGAAAGGATATTTTGCTGGATTGGATCCAGGGTAAGATATTTGGATCATATGAGCATAGTGGATATTACCATTATCCATACAAATGGATTTTCACAAATATCGGATCGAGGCGCGGATATCTCGCTTTCTTTAAGGAGATTCAAGCTCTCTGTAGCGGGTTGAATCTTGAACCACTTGCTGATGCAGCAGAACTCCCACATGGCCTGTCTCCCCTAGGATACAACAACCCAACTAATAAGTCGTGTTGGCTTGATCCCACCTTGCACAAGTAAATTGAGCCCAAAGCTCTACCAATAAAACGTACTAATTATTTGTTGGGTGCTCTCTCTGTAAGAATAATACACAAAATACGAGTATGGAGCAATACAGAGACTCTTAGTCACATTGCCTTAGGCTCTCAAAGGAAAGCCTTCGGCTTTCTCTCTGTCCACACACACGAAATGCATGCATATATAGATGCATAAATATTAAGTTGCTTCCTTAGTAAGATCACTACAGAAAATTTCGCTTTTACAGGCATTTTTTAAATGCTGGAAAAACTACTAAAAATGCCGAAAAATAGTATTACCGGCATTTATTACAAATGCCGTCTACACAGGTATCGGTAATGCTACAAATGCCGATAAAATTCTTCACAAATGCCGGCAATACTCTACACTATTTGCAAAGTCTATTGTCTTATAAACAAAATGCCACATGGCGCTAGGGGTGCACAAACACCGGGCCGGGCTTATACTAGATAATAACGAGATTTGTCTATTCCCAAACCCGACCCATTAATAATCGGGCTTCATTTAATATACCCAAGCCCGGCCCACTAAAAATTTTAATTTCCCAAGCCCGTCCAACCAACCCATTTATTTTTCTAAAGCATGGTATAATAAACATAAATTTATAAACCATTATGACCACAATTACAATTGACAGCTGTAATAATATACTTAAAATTCTAAGTTCTCCAAAAATATTAAAAATGAACTTATAAATTAAAGTGCTCTAAAAGATGGAACTCTAACATGTAAAAACTTCTTTCGAGTATCTTTCCTTTAAAATCACACTTCTTCACAGCAGATTTTGTAGAGCATAATAAAAATAAAAGAAAGAAAAAACTATGAGTTATTACTATAAGACATTAGTTTAACGAAAAAAAACTTCAAAGTTTTTTTAACAAATTGCTATTGCTTCAAGGTATTTTCTACATAGATAATACCTGCAATTCATCTTCATCAATGTCACTTTCATCAAAATAAATAAACCCCTAAGCAGTTATGTTCCAGCGATATCATATACACATAAATATAATATTAAATTAAAAATTATTTAAATTGGGCTGGATTGGGCCTTAGAGGAATTTCCCAAACCCGGCCCAATTAGTAAACGGGCTTAAAATCTCAACTCAGTCCAGCCCTATGGGCCTAAATATTTTTCTCAAACCCTAAAAAAAAAGGGACTAGGTTGGGCGGGCTACCAGGCCAGTGTGCACCCCTACATGGCACCCGCATGGCACCCACGTGGCGAGCAAATTTGAGGAGAAATGCTTCCCCCAAGATTCGAACTCGTGACCTTTGCCCCTCGCGCTCGTGTGTGTACCAACTGAGCTAGCCCACACGATGTTTAACAATGCACAATAAAAAATATCTATATTATACGGTAGAATTTTAAAAAAAAATTGAACTTTTGCTGGCATTTGCATAAAAAAGTACTTTTGCCGGCAAAATGCCGGGTAATATTTGACGGGAAGTTTGACTTTTTCCAGCATTATTTTAAACAAATGCCGGTAAAAGTTACTTTTTCGGGCATTTCTTGAAATGAAAATGCTGGTAATAGTGGCCATTTGTGGCATTAATTATAATGCCGGGAAAGTACCTATTTGGCGTAGTAGTATACAGAAAATTGAAGGGAGACTAAGATGTTATGGTCTCCCCTTGTCAATTACCAGAAGTCAGTCAACCCTCTAGTCTCCTCCACATCAATCAAGGCATCAAAAATAGATGCCACCTTCCATACGGCAAGACTGAAAACGTACCAGAGACAATACCACCAAAAACTCATAATGAATGATCCAAAAAAAATGAAGTTTTAATATTAAAATAAATCAAATACTCTAACATTGTGTAAGATGTAATACCCCATATTTTGCCGTAGGATAATCAGATATATAAAAAATATTAGTTTTCCCGTAGGATAATCAGATATACTCTTCTTGGTCCAATGATAAGCTGAATGTAATTCACCCTTTGTATCTAAATTCGAATTATGTTCATGACACTTTCTTTTCAAGTGTTTATTTGTCAAAAAAAATAATTCCATTATAGGAATTTGGTGCTACATGTGTTGAACTTGGGTAAAAAAAATAGTAACTCAAGGATATACTTATGCCATTAGAACCAAAACATATGTTTGTTGATTAATATTAACTAAAATAATTACTCCCTTTGTTCCGAATTATTTGTCCAATCTCGGATTTTCAACTTATTAAGGAAACCAAATCTGATTCATTGATTTGAAAATTTCTGTAATTTGATCCATTAAGTTTAAAATTAGACAGTCAATTTGGGACAAGTATAAATTTTAAAAAGGACAAATAAATCAAGACGAAGGAATTATATATAAATTTTCTATTACTGTTGTTTAATTTTAAAAATGTATAAAATCTACTTGACGATTGGGTCTAATGGCTGCAAATACCTTGCAGTACATAGCTCCAGCATTCAAGGTCACGCCTTTTGTCCATTCTGTTCCACAACATACAACTTGCAGTTGGCAATTCGAATAGTGATAAACAAACGAAAATCCCTGTAGAAAAGTTAAAAGAGCCAGAAATAAAATAAATAATATCTAAAAAAAGGAAAGAACACCTATCATATCACATGGCATCCATAATTTCATGCACTTTGAGTTTTTATTTTTAACGAGAGTGTCTTGCTGAATCAGATTAATCTTTTCAGCTCCTCTCATAATTCGTTTCAATATTGAGGAAAATTAATTATATAACTTTTAAATGACAAATATGTGGAGACAAGTCGATTAACCAGTATCACCTTTGCATTTATGTACTTTTGAGTTTGAAAGTTCAACGACGAAGACAGTGTGATGAATACCCATTCAACTCACTGATAAAACCCCCCTGTTTCCATCTCTCTCCCCTCACCCAGCTCCCCTCAAACCAAACACAAATTCACCAAAAAAAAGCCAATCCTTCTCCGGAATGTCAGATCCCGGCAAACACATTTCCATCGGAATGTGTACACGTTTCCTTGTACAGAAAATTCAAAAAAATCTACTCCTACCTTCCACCGACCACTACCCCACCTCTGGTCGACCACTTCCGGCAACCAAAAAAATTAGTGAGAATTCACTAATTTTTAAAAGTTCTAATTTCATACAGAAAATTCAAAAAATCGTCCAACTAGACAACTACCAACTACCAACTCTTCAAACTAGTGAAACCTTACTAATCATCTTAAAAATGTATGATAATAGATCAAATTCATAGTTAGTGAAACCTCACTAATCATCATAAAATGCATAATAATGTATCAAAATTCTAAACTAGTGAAACCTTACTAACCACGACTATGCCCGTTTCGTTTTGAAACTGTTAAATGATCAATAGTTTTGGAATTAGTTTGATTTTTCTGTATTACCACTTCTTGTGTAATGTTGTTTGTAATTCAGTTGTTAGGAAATGGTTAAGGCGGTTACTGTGGTGGTGCCAGCTCATCTAAGGCGGTTAGTGTAGTGCCAGCTCATCAATCTGAGTCATGGGGTTCTAGCGAATTAGAGAGCAGGGGTGCTCAAGTATAAATAGCAATCTTCTTCTTCTTGTAAGACAGGATGGAAAACTTACGAATCACAATATGAATTTCTCTGTTATTTCTTGATTCTCATTCTTCAGTTCTCTATTTCATTTCTCTAGTGTTACGTTTGTATGAATTCTTTTAGAAACTACTTATTCATACTCCATTTATTATCCATTTCTTAATCAAAGTCAACTGTGATACGTTAAATGATGAAGTCTTTTATAAAATCTCACTGATCAAAAAGTTAGTGAAATCTCAAAAATCCAATTAGTTAGTGAAATCTCACTAATCTTAAAACTTAACGCCCATGGCGTTCAAAATCGGATATCTTTTCCTATAGTACAGAAACTCCATCTTTTCCTTTTTCTAGATCACTTTTAAGAGGGTAGAGAAGAGAATTCTTAAAGGCCACCTTTCGTCCTACCGAATCGAGTTCTTACTCTTACTATGTGGTTTATTTTTGGAATGCTACTGAAAGCAATGAGGTGAGTTTAGGACTGAGGACGTTAGCCAAGTTCTCTTTCTTTGTTCTCTTTCCAGTTCGTATGGGAGCTAAGGGACATTACGATATTAAGATCCTGGTCGGTTCGTCCTTTCGTTCAATTAATATTAAAAACAAATGTCATTTACGTTTGATTACAAAAGCTCATTGCTCTTCCCTTTAAAAAAAACAAAATATAGTGCATTTATGACTATTTTTTCCTTTAAAAAATGTATTAAAATATGTGAAAAGTAGGGCTGCACAAAAAAACCGGTGAACCGTGAATCCGGTCCGGACTGAACCGATCCGTATGTTTTGGATTTTAACCGTGGATTAATGGTCCGGACACAGATTCAAAAAATAATAAACCGTGACTCGCGGTTTGGACACGGATTTTGATTTTGAAACCGTGGATTAACCGATCCGGACCGTGAGATTTTTATTATATATGATTTTTTTTAAATATATATATGTATGTATATGTAAATAATTTTATCACTTTTATAAATATTGTCAATTTGATATAGAGTAATACTGTTATCTCCTATAAATATTGTCAATTTGTATTGGACTTTCATGTATTCCACTGCCTTGCATTTGTATTGGACTTTGATGAATTTAGTAGTTGTTCACTATTTTTTTTTGTATTAAACTGCCTTTGTTTCTATTCCACTATGTAATTGAACTAAACTATATGCTTCTACTAGTGCTTCTTTAGGCCCTAGTTGTGGCTCTATCACGTGCTCCATCTAATGTCTCTTTGTTTTCTACTTTAGATTTTTTAGGATTTTATTTTAATCAAACTGTTTGTTACTTATTTACGTATGACATGTAATCCGTGGATAAAACCAGAACCGATCCGTGACTGGCGGATCGGATTGGAACTGGACCGTGAGACTTTTGGTCCAGACACGGATTGGATTTTCTAAAAACCGTGACTCGCGGATTAGGATTGGATTCATGCCAATCTGATTCAATCCGGACCGTGTACACCCCTAGTGAAAAGTGTATAAAAAATGAAAAAAAGTAAATGTGTGTTTTTTTTGGGTCTCTTTTTTGCCTTATTTTTTCTCTTTTTTGTCTTATTGTCACCCTTACTTTTAGCGACTGACAATAGAAGAACCTTTCTGATATGGAAGCAAAAGGATCATAAAATTTGAAGAAAAATTAGATAATTGATCAATTATTTAACATCAATTTAAAAAATGCTATTTTAATAGTACTAATGAACAACAGTTATGACTTGGTTCATTTGCGTGAACTCTAAAATAGACCCAAACCCATGGTATTATATATCCAAAAAACTAAAAGTTGGGTGAGATAAGCTTTTTGACTTTTCATTTTCAACTTTTTTCATTTTATATAACAAAAAAACTTACGAATTTATATTTTGTGCACATTTCTCCAAAACTATTCATGTTGCAAAATACGTTTTGCACATCTCACACAAACACTATACATATTTAGTAATGTTAAATCACAGGGAGTTTCCTAAGTGATAAAATCAACATTTACTAAAATCAATCATTTGCTATTGCAAAAATTTAAGAGGAAATTACATTAAACCCCCTCAGACTATCGCTCTGACACGAGTTGCCCCCTCCAACTCGTGTCAAAGCGATAGTTCGAGGGGGTTTAATGTTATTTTCCCAAAATTTAAATCACGATATAAATTTAAAAAGTCACACTAAACTCTTTAAAAATCGGATTCGGGGGGCTTGTAATGAGTACTTACTACACCCCTGTAGTGAGCAATTATGGTCATCCGATCGGCAATCAATGGTTCTGATTAAATGCA
Organism: Vaccinium vitis-idaea; assembly: GCA_963854785.1. NCBI lineage: Eukaryota > Viridiplantae > Streptophyta > Magnoliopsida > Ericales > Ericaceae > Vaccinium > Vaccinium vitis-idaea. Next base: position 36,760,558 of record OY978225.1, on the reverse strand, counting down.
ATTATCATACATGCAAGACACTTATTTTTATGGAAGATAGTCTGGACCGTTGTGAATAAAAGTTGAGAGTGAGCCAAATTCACTACAAGGTGTAGTGAGAAACGATAACTATTCGATGTGGTAATCAATGGTCCAGATTTAAAATAAATTCTTTCATGTCTTTTACATGAAAGTTTGAACCATTGATTGTTGAATCCCATGGCCACCATTGCTCACTACACCCTGTAGTGAGTGCTCTCACTACAGAGCCCCCGATTCCAGAGCTCACCTAAAAATTGGGCTTTTTCTCATTCGCCATATCAGAATGGTGTGCATTTGGGGTGCACAAATGGTGTACTCATATCATTATTCGTATACTGCCATGGGAGGAATAGTGATATAGGGCCAATTTTGTCATTACAATTCCGGTAGTCCTAAGGGGATAGAAGGAAAACGTACAGATCAGTTCAGGGACCCACTTTTGGGTCTCACACGAACGATCCGAGCCGTTCATTCATCTTAGAATAAATTTTCGAGGGGCCCCGCAAGAAATCACCTCAATCGAATGTGCATAAGTGCTCGATCTAAAACCCACCCCGTTTCAGTCAAAAAATTTATTTTAAGATGAATGAACGGCTCGGATCGTTCGTGTGGGACCCAAAAATGGGTCCCAGAAAACTGATCTGTATGTTTTTCTATGTATGCGCAGCAGCCTCCTTAGAGCATCTCTAGTGCACTACTTAAAAAATGTTCCCTAAAGTGTACACCTAAGCACATGTGAGACCCTATTTTGTTTGCTAAGAACTTAGTTAGCTAGCTAAGAACTTAGTTAGCTAGCTAAGAAGAAATGCACTTTAATGAAGCTCCCTAAAAATGTTCATTATCTTTTAGAGTGACCCATTTAAGTGGTGAGGGGTGCCAAGTGGTCCCACAAAATTCTCCTCTCCTTCCCTTCTCTCTATCTCTCTCCTTAAGTCCCTTCCCAAATTTAGGTAGTCACTTAGGGCACTTTAGGTAGTGAGGGGTGCTAGCTAGGATTTTAGGGAGCCAACTTTTGTGCACTAGAGACCATTTTTTGAGGTTTTTCTTAGCTAACTAGTTAGGGCACTTTAGGTAGTGATTTTAGGTAGTGCACTAGAGATACCCTTACAATGAAATTCTGCACAATTCCACACAGGATTTGACATGTGATGTGCCGGACACAACTTGGGAGTGTGACATATACATCTCGACGCCCATTGGGTGGTCTGTAGAAAGTTGGAAGTCTTCTCGACTTTATTAAGATCACTGGTGGCCCAGGAATCTTGGAATCTTTCGTGGAAAATGTCGAAATGGTAGTAGCACAGTAATTGTCAACAAGATAGGATCCACTCCGGGTTCAGGCTCCAGCCCAGGAAAATTGACTGCATTGGCGCATTTGCGGGACCGACCACTTCACATTTTTAGAGCTTGTAGAGAACCTTAATCACGGCTAAAAATCAAGCTAGCCCAATGCCGATTAATATGATTTTAGAACAAATTTGTCTTAGAACATACAAACATTACAATATCAAATTGGAACCCATTTAATCCACTTACCTCAAGACAAATGTGCTTTGAAATCATATCCAACGGTATCCGATTAACTTGATTTTTGGCATGGTCTCTGTTCTCGATGAGCTCTAAAACGTGAAGGATTTCGATCATCAAAGTGGACGTGTCTGAATCGTACACGGACAGTGGCGGCTTCAGAAATTTTGAATATGGTATTCAAAATTTACCTGAACTTTATTAACTAGCAATATGTACATAATTTTTTTATATATTAGTTTGAATAATGAGACCAAATAATATGAACATACGTAACATAAATGTCACAATTGCATGTTTCCGATGAATTCCTTTTTTAGGCCAAGGAAAATTCAATTGGCAGATAAACACATTAGTTTTTATTGTAGAAAATTGTTTGGCGAATAGGTTCACATGAACCTTTTTTTACGAATATTCTCATGTTTTGGAGATATAGAATTCTTCAATTGACCATTTATGAGAAGATATGCAGCCTCTTATGACTTTTAATTTACATTGGATTAGTTTGTGGGCCGATTTTTTGGGGGCTAATTGTTCAAATTTTTTTGGATTAGGTGTTCAAATATTCACGCATATGGTGTTCGAAAAGGACAAAACTAAAATACAACTATAAAAAATTACATGTATTCTAAACAATTATTTTTTTTTTTTTTTAAGATATTCAAGTAACCACCCAAAAGAGAGTGTGGAGCTGCCTGTGTGTACGGAAAGTGCCTAAACGTGTCTGTGCTTCTAACGACCACATGTAAGTCTTCTCAATCTTTAATATAAATTCACACCTCTCCGCATCCAAGATGAACCAATCAAGCACAACAATGAACTTGTTATTCATGCTTTGTGGTTGTTTAGCTTTTGCATTGCTGGTCCATGGACAAGCCCAATCAGGTCTCTCTCTCTCTCTCTCTCACACACACACACACACACACACACACACTTACCCATGGAACTGGCTGATATGCATATGATTTTTTAAATTGCCTAAATAACCCGTAACGGTCGAGATCGGCCGTAACGGTCATTAACCAGTCCGTGAATTGGATACGAACTGATACGTAACGGAACCGGCTAATGCGCATATGATTTTTTCCTCTCATTGGTATACCGAGGTGTAACGGTATCGGAAAGGCCAAAAACCATTATGTAACGACCAATACGTTACCTAATGGCTAGTATTTAAAATCATGGTACGCTACATAGGGGCCGATATTTAAATCCTTGTTACGAACACATTCGGATGTGTATACGGATAGCTTGGAAGAACTTTCAAGTTTATAGTTTAATGGGAAGTAAATATTTAGAATATTATAAGATGAAAATCATGAAATAATGAACAAACACATTTAAGCACCTGGTGAACTCATTTGCTAAAATCATGGTTGATTTTATGCTAAAATCATTTGAAAAACTCAACCTTAGAGACGAAGACAATAATGTTTAATTCTCCAAAAAGTTCAACAAAACAAGTTTTTAAATTCATAGCCCATACCTATGTCGCAGGAATTCAACAAAATATTACTCCGTACTTCACCCAAGTTAGATATAACTGTTTTCCACGTTTGGAAGGGAAATGACACAAGACCCAAAAAAAAAAAAAAAAAGGCAGGGATTTTGGGACTACAAGTAGGATCTATAACAAAGAAAATGTTTTTTTTTTCTTCTTTTGTGTGTGTGTGTGTGTCATGTTCCCATAAATCATGTCCGTCCGGATGGTCGAAGTTGTTAGCAGGAATCCTAAAGTTCTGTACTTTCTGTCTGAGTAGGGCTCAAGGTCGTCCGGGCAGCCATGGCGGATAGCAGCACTATTTAATTATGTTATGTTCAATTTCTAGGGTGATCTAATCTAAGCATATTTTAGAGAGAGAAATCCAGAGATGCATTAAGAGGTGTTTGGAGCTTATAATTAGGGGTGCTCATGGTCCGGATTGGTCCGGATTAACACGAATCCAATCCTAATCCGCGAGTCACGGTTTTTTGAAAATACAATCCGTGTCCGATCCAAAAGTCTCACGGTTTGGTTCCAATCCGAACTGCGAGTCACGGATTGGGTCCGGATTAATCCGCGGATTTTCAACTTATTCAGAAAAAACAACAAACAAAGGCAGTAAGGCACTAGCAAGTAGCAAATGCACTAAATAGAAAGTTCAAAGTTGGAAATCCCAATAAAAAAACAACAAAGGCAGTAAGGCAGATAGTTATATAACTGAACAAACAAAAACACAAACTTATATTACCACAAAAGATAGCAGATAGTTACTTCCGGTTCACTCACAAAGACAATAGCAGATAGTTACTTCCAGTTCACTCACAAACAGAGAGTATATGTAGTAGCACTTATAACACTTTACCCCCCTAGATTTTATAGAGATAACAATATTCGCACCATAACTCCTACAACAGTACAACCAAACCGTAAGTCTGCTAAATTAACAATATCTATATAACTATAATTATAAAAGTGATAAAATTATATATAATAAAAATCTCACTGTCCGGATCGGTTAATCCACGGTTTCAAAATCAAAATTCATGTCCGATCCAAAAGTCACGGTTTTTTATTTTTTTGAATCTGTGTCCGGACCATTAATCCACGGTTAAAATCCAAAAGGTACGGATCGGTTCGATCTGGACCGGATTCACGGTTCACCGGTTTTTTTGAGCAGCCCTACTTATAATACTTACTCCCTCCGTCCCTTTTTTTTAGTGTAGACATTTCCATTTTGGGATGTCCTTTAATAAATGTGTGACTTGAAAAGTCAATGGGTAAAAATTTGTATAATTATCATTTTGCCCTTTTGAAAAGTTAATGGGTAAAGAGTTAATGGGTAAAAGTGGAGGATAATTTTAGAAAGTAGAGGTAAAAACTAAAAATATAAGGTGGAGGAAAAAGTTGATTTGAAAGGTGTAATGATGATGTTTTTTTAATAAGTTGGATTTACGAAGTAACACACTTAAAAAGGGGACGGAGGGAGTATTGATTATAATGGATTGATTTGTCCATTCCCCGGAGGATTAGATATCACAACTGATGTACCGAACCACGTAAATCTCTCGTGTACTAGGTTTCTTGTTTTCCTTGCGTTCTTTCTTCTTTATTGTCCTATTTTCTAGATCAATTGTTGTTGTTAGAATTGTTGTGTTTTCAGCTATAACGCAAGTCGTCTTTTTTTTTTAAATCTAAGCGAGTTTCAATATCGGCTGATCTTTTCAACTCTATTTTGTAAATGGGATAATTTCAAACACTTTTCAGGGAGCTTCATAAGTATTGATTGTGGATATACCGGGAGTGACTACAACGATTATGATGGAACCATATCTTACACTTCTGATGCGGGATATGTAGATACCGGGACAAATTACAACATCTCTTCAGGTTATGCGACCTCACTGCAGCAGCAGAACTTAAGAAGTTTTCCCGAAGGAATCAAGAATTGTTACACCATTAAATCAGAACAAGCTAAGGGTAACAAGTACTTGATTAGAGCAATTTTTACGTATGGTAACTATGACTCCAATACACCAGAATTTGATCTCTACCTTGATGGGGATAAATGGGAGACAATAAAGATGGATGCATCAGATAATTTTTTCACAGAAATCATACATGTTCCTGCAACTGCTTATATCCATGTCTGCCTTGTGAATACTAGCCGTGGAACACCCTTTATATCAGCACTTGAACTAAGGCAGTTGGATAATTCCACATACCCAACGGAGTCTGGATCACTGAAGTACTTTGATCGGATCGATGCCGGGTCAACTACAAGTGACACAGTCAGGATCAGGTATGGGCTTGCACCTATCAATTCTTGAAATGCGCTCTAGAATCATAGAATTAGGACACACAAAAAAATTGGCTCAAATTCATCTGATGGATTTACTTCGTGCTTTTCGTACTTAGATTTTTTATACACCAGAACTGTTCCATATGAAACGACACAGAATTGTTTACGTAGGCTCTCATAAATTGTGTTAAGTGTCCGGGTTGAACTCTATGACCATCGAGTAATCGTGTGTCTCACATGCATATTTAGCCTAAAGAAGCCCACCTTTTTTCTTTTTTTTTTGTCTTTTTTCAAAAAATATTTGAGTTTCGGTCATAATTTGTACTTTTTTGATCCGTAATCCACAAAAGTTTCAAACGAATCCAAAAAAAAAATTGACGCAGCGGAATTCACGAGAGACTAGTTAGTGTACTGGTCCAAACGAGATAGGTTCTCGAATCCACGAGATGTTCTTGAATCCACAAGAAAAAGAGAGACAATTCTCAAAGTTTGTTTAATAATTGAATAAAAGTTAAATATGCCTATCGGCTACATTCTTATTTATAATAGTAGAAGTCCTAAGTCAAAGGAAATTACTTAGAGTAGTGACCAAGCAAAACATTACTTGGAAACCTAGACTATTCACTAAAAGGAAATAAAATAAAATTTGGGAATTGATATTGGCACTCCCCAATTTGGTAATGACACTCCAAAGGGGGAGTGTCAATATCAATCCCTATATGGACTTGATATTGACACTCCCCTTGTGGAGTGCCATTAACAATTTGGGAAGTGCTAATATCAATTTCCTAAAATTTAACCAAAACTAAACTAGAAACGCGCAAAACAGATAGCACAAATAAAATATTCTAAGAATAGTTGTAAATAAAAATTGTCACAAAAATAACGTTTCCATAAGTGATTGGGGTGTATATCTTGTCCTGCATCAAAAAACCCAAAATGTAAGGCAAAAATGTTACCTGAACGACACCTAAATATACTTGCATTGATGCTAAAGACTTGTACACTAACCTTGTCGTTAGCTTTATGGGGCCAGCATCCTGTACTCTAGTGCCCCCTACTAGCACGGGGTAAGCGAATTAAGAGGACTAACCGCCTTAACCCGTCGATGCTGTATGGGCAGCATTGCGAAGCGCCTCATGTCCGTCTACTGCTCTTTTAAGATTAAGTTGCGCCTTCCTCTAATAACAATTTCTTTTTGATGAGTTGGTTACCACCTGATTCAACACTTGTGTCCACAGCAACACGATACCTATCACTTTAAACAAGAACACTCGTATACACCAGACTTGATAAAGACTTGTACACTAACCTTGTGTCTTGTATGCCTCATTCACGAGTGGCCCCGTTTGATAACCTAACTCGCGAGGGTGGGATTCATAAGGCAATGTGATTATGATAGGTTTCGTAATACTAGGAATTATCAAAACTCCTCTAATTTTAAAGTTCTTGTTTGATTTCCATAGTGTTAGGTCTTGGGATTGGACTATTAGTTCCAACCTCTGCAAATGGGAAGATGTGATTCAAATAGTAAATTGACAACTTTGTGTAAACCAAACAAAATGTTTGTTTTTTTTTTTTTGGATTCAAATATGTTCCCATTTCACCCGAGCCTGTCGGGAAAATGAGGGGGGCTAGGTTAGTCAAATATGTTTTTTTTACTAAACTAGGGATACTTTGGCCATTTGATTGTTTAATTAAGGATAGTTTCGTACTTTCGCAAGAACAAGGTTTGTACTGGACGACCAATACCATGTGTGATAGAGCATTGTTAATACCCCCTGGGCCAGATGGACTCGTAGTCCAAACCATTTTTTGATTACCAAAGAAAGTATTAGGAGCCCCATGAAATTGGTAGTCCATAGAAATTGTACAAAGAAAACATTTAAAATGAGACTCTGGGAGTATTGGATGATTTTAGAATATTTGAGACAACTCAATATACTTTTAAAAGCTTCCGCAGGAAACCTAATCATGACCTGTTCCTAAATTCCCCTGTTCCTCTGTTGCAGGGGGGTTTGGGCCGTTGGATCACATATAAATTTTTAAAACACAAAAATAAAATTCATCATCTAACGGCCCAAACCCCCCTGCAACAGAGGAATAGGGGGGTTTGGGAACAGGTGATCTGGTACCCTCCCGAAGAAGCTCGAAAGATTCCATTGGAAGATTCCGGTAGAGGCACATTAGGGTTTATACTATGTAGACAGGGATGAGCTCCCTTTCATACTTCATCCCCTTTGTTCCGCTATAGGTGTTTTTAAAATAAATTGGCTTTTCACGGTTTTTTATGTGAGGAATTGTGAGAAAACGACCTGTCTTGATTTTTAGAAAAAACTGTTTTTTGTTAGTGGAACCCCTAAAGTAATAATATTTTGATTAAAAAATACTTCTCCGTCCCAAACTTTCGGTTTTGTTCCGATTACGATGCAATTTTTAAACTCTTCATATATTTCAATCTATAGTATTTTACGAGATTTTAAAAACTTTGATAATTTGATAATAGGGGTAATTTAAATCTATCAAATGAGATTCATATTGGACATAAAATATACTCCTCCATCCCTTTTTTACAGTTGAATATTTCATTTTGGATTGTCCCTTAATAAGTGTATGTTTTTAAAAAGTTAAAGGGTAAAAGTTTGTACAATTATTATTTTGCCCTTTTGGTCAAAGTAGAGGATAATTTTGGAAAATGGAGGTAAAAGTTGATGAGAAAAGTGTAAAATAGAGAGAAAAGTAGATGTGAAAAATGTAATGATAATATCTTTTTAAGAAGTTAGATTTATGAAGTAACACACTTTAAAAATGACGGAGGGAGTAATATTTTTAGAGATTTTAAAAACTTTGATAATTTGATAATAAAACTAATTGAACTCTATCAAATAAGATACATATTAAACATAAATTACATTACATATTGGAAAATATGAACTCTTTAAAAATTACATCGAAATCTGAACATGCTGGACAAATAATTTGGGAAGGAGGGAGTAGATGGTTTCAGTTTTAAAAATTGACCGCCCATATTCTAAAAACAAATTGATAATGACTATAAAGCACATCTATTGATGTCCGAAGATTTAGTAGTCTCTCCGCCTCAAAAGATTAGGGCCACGTTGAGATTCTAATTTTTTCTTAAAGATGTACTCACTTTGTCCTATATTGTTGGTCCTCTTTCATTTTTTAGACGTTTCAAAACATTGTCTATAATTTCTAATTTATTTAAGTTTTTTCAGGAGCGCTATATACACAGAAAAATCACCCAGAATTTGAAAATGAGTAGCTCAGATTCATTTACCAAGAATCTGAGCCACTCAATTTTTAATTCTGGTAATTTCTGAGTAATTTTTCTTGACACTTAGCATTTTCTTTTTTTGTAAAAGGACTAATATATCGGGACTGTCCAAAATCGAATTATGGACCCAACATTTTAGGATGGAGAGATAGGTACTATTATTGTTTTAGACATTTGTTTTGCAATCGTCGTCTTTTTATTTTATACTATATATACTACTACTACTACTTTTTTTTTGGTGCTTCGGAAAACTACTACTACTACTACTACTACTACTACTACTACTACCACCATCATTAAAAGGGATTTGTCACTTTCAGGTCTCCTGATGATGTCTATGATCGGCTTTGGTTACCAGATACCAGTAAGAGGTTTACAATTACTAGCCCTTATGGTTGGGAACCGATCCCTGCACCGAATAACAGTATTAGCGTGCTCTACGACAAGTACAAACCTCCGTCCTCGGTCATGACCACTGCGGTTAGACCCGTCTATGGAAGTTCGTTGTACTACATCCCGTGGTTGGGCTTCTCGTGGAAACTAGAGTATCCGAATCAGCCGATCCACGTGTGCATGCATTTCGCTGAGGTTGAACGACTTGGATATGACCAATTAAGAGAATTCCGAATCTATTTCAATAATGTGCAGTGGGGCTCGAATATCAGTCCTCGCTATCTTCAATCAGACACCCTCTGTACCGACACTCCTGTGACCTCAGGATCAGATTCACGGATCGATGTCTCTATCATTGCTACCAATAACTCCACTTATCGCCCGATTCTCAATGCCATTGAGGCGTATCGGGTCCTAAAGTTTCTACAACCGCCAACCAACCAAAGTGAAGGTGAGGGGAGGTCAATTAATTTATTAATATTATTATTTAAATTCAAAATATATACCAATACTGCATGCCCTTTCAACTAGGGATGACAATGAGTCGGTTCGGTTCGGGTATTGTCATATCCGAACTCATTACCTGAAACTAGATGGGTACCCAGAACCGAACCGAAACCCAAATGGGTAGGGGAAATTGAAACCATAACTGAATCAATCGGAGATCGGTTTGGTTCGGGTATTCCTCGTAAAATTAGAAAACAAAATAAAAAATAATTATGAATAAAATTCAAATATGAAAATAAGTTAACTAGAAAATGCCAAAGATCCATCAATTAAAAAGGTATGCAGATATGCATCTAGATATTTTAAATGTAAAACTAATATACATCTAAGTAGAGATTCAATGCATTGAATCTATAAACAGGCTAAACTTCTACATATAAAGGGTAATTTTGTAAAGGACTAGAAGCCACGTTGCACATCGATAGCTATTGCTATGTCAATAGTTCACATTTATGTAAAATGACCCGTAAATGTTGGATAGTTTATTTCTATTGACATGGTAGTCGATGTTCTATTGAGCTTATTTTTCTATATGGATGTAGTTCTACGAGATCTAAATTATGAATGGTTTTGATTATGTTGTGGGTCTGTAATAGACTTGGACTTGGGGTTGCTACTATGCAGCCCCCTGCACAGTAGCGTGCTGTGCACCCCATGACACGATCGAGCCGGAATTTTTTCGACAATCAGAAACGTTCACCGCGTAGATCTCGTCGAGTACTACAAATGTACCAAAAATCAACTCAATCGAATATCGTTAAATATCGCATCGGAACACAAATACATTGAAAAAATACGTTAATTTTTTATTTTTGCACAGCAGCAATCCCAAGTCCTAATAGACCTAGAAGGATCCAAAATTGACAAAAGTGAAAGGATAGAAACTGAATGGGAGCTTGGTCCCACACAAGGACATGTGGTCTAAGTGGGGGAGATTGTGACCAGTTCTTAAGTTCTTGAGGAGGGTTGATTTTGTTGTCCCGCATCGCTTTGTGGATGTGAAGATATGTGTTTGATATACAACCAAGAACATTCCCATTGTTCGCCTTGTCTTGGAAAACCGAGGAGAAAAAAGGCTGTGCGCTGGTCAAGTGGACGTACGAGTACAGGAGTCAAGTTCCATCCCTTGCTTGCCAAAAGCATGCATTTAACAAAAGTTCGTGTGGATAATATCAATAAAACTAGGGTCATGCTAACGGGTGTCATAATGCACCCGTTAAGGGTACAAAAAGTACACTTTTGTGGGTCCTATTTGTACAAAATGTAGACTTTAAAAGTACACTTGTAAGTTAAAGTACACTTAAAGATGTACTAAAGTACAAGTGTACTTTTAAATTATACTTTTTTGTACTCTTAACGAGTGCACTATGACACCCGTTAACATTTCCCATAAAACTAATTGGGATTAATAGCTAGAATATCTTAGTTGCAAGGAGTGAGAGCAGGGGTATGTAGAAGCTCTTTAGGTTGAGAGCGGCGAGGAAATATTTAATGATTAAATATGTTATATAAATAAAATTATTTGTATTGTACATATAATTTATAGTTACAAAAGGTATGCAGAGGCACGGCCGGGACGTGGCCCTGGCCCCCCTCCCATTTTTTTAAAATAATTTACTAATAATATACATAGGATAAGTATTGTTTAGATAATTAGTATATAATAAATCTCTGAAAAACTAAATAGTTTTGGTTTGATATAGTTAAAGATTAAAATAATTCTACATTCTCATGTAAAATTATCTCAACTTCTTTTATAGACGTAATTAATTATACATGGATGTTGTAATTTTCGATCGAAAAATAAAATAATGTCATAAACACCGTAATGTATTATACAATCTAAACGATACGCTAAATACATTTTTGGTTGAAAATAGTGTTTTAGTCAGCCCCTCTCGGTCTGAAATCTTGGCTTCACCACTGAAAGGGAGCATGTATATAAACATTATACATGTGTAAACATGAGTGAAAAATGACATCCCAATAGATTTTTTTACGCCAAATATATGGACTCAACGCTTAGATAAGTAGTAGAATACAAAATAATAAAGAGAGGCCTAATCTCTCTTCTTTTCTTTTCTTTTTTTCTCTTCTTCTTTGCATATATTTGGAAAGAGAAAGTGAAAAGTTCGCCCTTAAAATTAGTATGGAAGCTCCCAACCTATTTAGGAAAGCTCCTAACCTATTTAGGAGCGGGTTTGGATGGAAGCGAGCTTCTGTCGAGCTTCTATCTAAGGAGCGTGGATTCCGTCGAAGTCCTGCCTAAGGAACGCACCCATTTTAGAAGGATTCTGCTAGATCATACCATTTGAAAGGTGCCAATGAAAATGTAGACTTCATTAACTCGGTTTTAAGACCTTAGATTCGTTTCCTTCGGTTCGATCTAAGGCCTGTGCTTCGGCGAAGGTCTACCCAATTCCGATGATTATTCACACATCCATTGATGACCGATCAAGACCATTATTTTCATATATGTTCTTCTCTACGAGGTGTGCATGGTGAGTGGATCGAATCATCAATGTGGGTCCTTGATGAGCTCACAAAGTGAAGTTTGGAGGAGCAAGAGATGAGCTTAACGGTTCTGATGAGAGCTTATGGACATGTGGCCCCACAAAGTACAGTTTACTATGGCCGATCTAGATCCTTTGTTTCCAGTTATGTTCTTTTTTGCGGGTGTATAAGTTGAATTGTTCGAATGATCAATGTGAGTCCTTGATGAGTGAAGTTTGGAGGAGCAAGGCAAGATACTTTGGGGAGCTTAACACTTTTGATGAGAGCTTAGGCGGTTAGAACATGTGGGCACACAAAGAAGAATTTGGAGGAGCAAGGAAAGAGGGTTACGGAAGGGAGCTGAATCCTTTTGATGAGGGGTTCGGGACATGTGAGATTTCGATGATGATCTTTGCGGGATTGGAACCTTGTAAATTCTTGTGTTTTTGTTTCTCTCCTATTGTTGCCGTCATAACTATTGCGATTCGAATTAGGTAATTTAGTTCTTTCCATATTTGTGACAAAACGGTAACGATGACTTCCCTTTACTTCTGGATATGCTAGTTGATGCCATGAGGAATATCAAATCGGCATACAGGGTGGAGAAGAACTGGCAAGGAGATCCATGTGTCCCAAAAAATTACTCATGGGAGGGCCTTCATTGCAACTATGGTAGCAATTCTGCAACAATCGTTTCACTGTGAGTTTTTGCATCGGAAAACATCTTGATTATGTTACTGCTATTATTCTTTTGATTCTTGACAAATCTTATGCCAACTTATAAATTAGGAACCTCTCATTGAGCTCATTATCTGGCAACATGAATATTTCCTTCTCCGATCTCAAATCCTTAGAGTCATTGTAAGTATAACTACTTGGTAGAAGAACTTGCTGCTTTGTTGAATGTGGTTTACTTTCTGCAGAGTTTATTTTGTATACCCTTAGGTAACTGATGATTGTTTCTTAATCTTACAGAGATTTGTCGAACAACGATTTAACTGGACCAGTGCCTGATTTTCTTAGCCAACTTCCTTCCTTGAAGACTTTGTAAGTCTATGGAACAATTTTCTTTTCTTCCATACCAATGCAAATTCATTGGTTTTTGACAAGGTACAAACTGACTGGAATCGACGTGCCTTTTTGCAGAAACTTGTCGCATAATAATTTCACAGGTTCCGTTCCATCAGCACTCATCGAAAAATCAAATACTGGATCCCTTACACTGAGGTCAGTTTAGTTTTTAGTTTTTCAAATGGATCCAAAGGAAAACCACATTTCAAGAAGAATCGGAAGTTACTAAAGGTCGATGGTGTAAAGTCAATTACGCATGTATATAAAATCAAGAAATGCAGAAGTAATAGATTTATCCATTGAGCTGCAATGAAACAAAATATAGTAACCTTCCATTTCCCTTGCATTCTTTATATATCTCATGTTTATGTCCTAGATTATTGGGAATGAGTTATAATGACACCTTTTGATTTTTATCCAAATGTCTCCAAATAGAACGGAAGGGAATCTACATCTTTGCCCGGCAGACTCGTGTGCTAAGAAGAAAGCTTATGTCGTACCTGTGATTGCATCTATTGCTTCATCTCTAGTCATTGGGGTTGTAGTTCTTGCCATCTGGTGTAGTTTGAAAAGAAAGAAACAGCGAGGTACTTATCTGTTGATGATTGGACTTAAATGGCAAATTCCATTTGAAATTATTTTGGTATCGTGTATGCTTGAACGTGAAATGTGTTATGATCTTCCTTATCAGAGGACATTGTAAAGTCCAACGCTGAAGATGAAATGGTGGAGGAGAAGAATAGACATTTTACTTATTCTGAGCTTATGACCATCACTAACAACTTCCAAAAAGTACTTGGTAAAGGAGCGTCTGCATCAGTTTACGCTGGGCATTTGACTGATGGCACTCAAGTTGCAGTGAAGATGCTTTCCGTGCTGTCAGCTCAAGGGTCTAGGAATTTTCGAACAGAGGCAAGTATCAAGCACCCATTTCCAAGTTATTTGAATTTCACTTCAATGCTGTTGTCAAACCGCAGCAATTGTTGTACTTAGCAATAAGGTGGTGTGCATTGGAAAATACAGGCTCAGTTGTTGACAAAAATCCATCACCGAAACTTGGTTTCTATAATTGGATTCTGCAATGATGGCGCACACATGGGATTGATATACGAATACATGGCTAATGGAACCGTACGAGAACATTTATCAGGTATGAATTATATTAAGTTTTGTGTTCATCTTAATTTCATGACCATAATTTAGAGTAACCACCAAGAAGCAAGGGTACTGATAAGACAAGTGACAAGGACACAAACATGATATTTGTTCGAAAACTAGATATGACAAATATATGCTTCTGGTTATGTGAATTCATGTTGAAAAATATTAGTCCTATCTAAATGGAACAGAAAACACGAATAACATGGACATCAAGGAATAAAAGAGTCAATTAGTGTTCATGGATGGCAGTTTTTACCTGCCCTAACATTTTAAATTGGGCCTCAAGTGTTCCCAGAGTGCGCGACTAGAATATTATAGAAAAGTGTAGGATGCATATACATATTTGGACGTGTCCAGACCGTGTCCAACATGTTTCGGTCTCCCATACCTGTCAGAAAAACATACATTGTCTCTCTCCTTACTAGGAACCGCTAATGAGATTGATGGTGAAAAAAGCTTCAAAAGATATTCTATTCTGGCTATTTTTTCTTCAATAGAATAGGTAGTATGCCAGTCTAGAATATCCTATCCTTTAATTTTGACATTTTGCATGCTTAACAACAGGGGTGGCTTAAGTGTTAGTTGAGCGGGTTCAAGCAAACCCCCTGGGTTCAAAAAATGCACTAAATATTTGTATCTTTTTATTGTATAAGTTTTCTTTAATATTGTCTGTGCTGGGTCGTTAATTCGTAGTCAGAGTAAATGAAAATTTACTTAAATTTGTGAACAAGTAGATAGTATAGCTCAACTAAGCCAAATAAATCAGGTCAAATAAATTTATAAGTAAATAAAATATTATTTAACATAGAGTTTTGCATTACCAATATTTTCCCTACAATTTTGTCACTATTGAACTAAAATTCTGGAGCCGCCCCTACTTAACAAGTTTTCACCTTAATATCCAGTTTAACTTCAATGGCGATTTCTTTATCTTGTACAGGGAGAAAGGCAAATATCTTGAGTTGGGAGGAGAGACTACGAATCGCCTGTGATGCAGCACAAGGTGGGGAAACTAATGCTCTTATACTTCAGCATTTTGTGTTTGAGTTTCCTTACTCTAGATTCCCTTTAAGCTAAGACAGTACAGTATTGAATTTGCAGGATTGGAATACTTGCATGATGGATGCAAACCGCCAATAATTCACAGAGACATCAAGACTGTTAACATACTGCTGGCTGAAGACATGCAAGCAAAGATTGCTGATTTTGGAATATCAAGATTAATGCCTCTTGATGGCAGGACTCCAGTCTCAACTGCAGTAGCTGGCACACCAGGCTACATGGACCCTGAGTAAGTTTATTTTTTTTCCTTCTAAATAACATGTATGCCTCTTTTTGAACCGGGTGATATCCATGTTATTTTGCAGCCCTATTGGACCACGACCTTTACATTATTTGACAAGACTATTCACGCGTAGATTTCTTGCAAGAAATGGGCAGATACAATACCCATAAACTGGCTTGCTTGTTTCCATTAGATCCCAATCTTTCTGTTTACTTTTTGAGACTAAATCTTAAATGTTTCTTTTGTGGTCAGTAAATCTTGTTTCGTAGATGTTTAAATGGGTTGCAAGTTGATGATATGTTGCTTTGATTCTTGTTACTCATTGAGATTCTTGCTCAAAGAGAAAGGACCCGGCTTCATGCAGTTCAAACCCAACTGCGGGAAGTAGTTACATCTCGACCGTAGATCTCGGCAATCAATGTCCAGATTTCTTAAAAATTCTGACTGGCAAAATCTAATATTATCGATCAGAGTCTCTTAACAAATCTGGATTCTAAACCATTAAAAACACTTTTGAACTGCCAAGATTGAATGGACGGCTCTTTGCAGTCCAAACCCAGACTGCAGAGAAGCCAAGTTCCAGAGAAACTCTCTGTGGATACTTTCAACATTTTAAGAAGAATCTCAACGGGTGGTATTGAATTTTAAACAACAATAACACAGTTATAGCATTGACTTTTCAGCAACTGAAGGTTATAAATGTATATATCATGCTTGGTGTAGGTATCAAGTATCCAATGAGCTGAATGAGAAAAGTGACGTTTACAGCTTTGGAATTGTGCTATTGGAATTAATCACAGGGAAACCTCCTGTCCTAAGAACCCATGAAAAAACTCATATAGTCAAATGGGTTATGCCTATGGTTGAGAGAGCTGAAATCAAGGAAATCGTGGATTCAAGGTTAAATGGTGATTTCGACACCAACACCGCTTGGAAGGTTGTGGAGATAGCAATGGAATGTGTGGAACAAAATTCCATTCGAAGGCCGGCCATGAGACAAGTTGTGACAGAGTTAAGAGAGTGTGTGGAGATGGAGATAGACCGCGTTAAGGATCGGAAGGAGAATGAAGTGTACAATTTTGCATCCGGCGGTTCATTTTATGTTTCACTTGGAAGTTCGATTGGTGCTCCTTCTGCAAGGTAGATTAAGGGTAGTCTCTGAATTTGTGTGAGAGAATGTGAGGTTCCAAATGGATAGTTTGTCTGTAAACTAATGTTGGATGTGTTTCTATTTTGGACTTGTAATCTGCATTTTTGGCTGATACTAATAAATAAAGCCATGTTCGACATGTTCATGTATATTACATTACTTTGGAATACGTAAAACTATGTGATCAACAGTCTTTTGTAACGCTGTTAATTTTTTTTTTTTATTAAAAAATAGTCTTTTGTAATATACATTTATTCCTCCAGTCAGTCGTGATTTCATTATTTATTTATTTTTACTGAGGAAGAAAGGTGGGTTAGGAGACCCATTGGGCGTCTACATTTGCATCGTTAATACTACAATTTTCACTCCTAAAATATAATACGACAATCAAGCATGCTCTTAGGCGAGGATGCGGTGAATGGCCTGGGCTAAAAGCCGTGGGAAAGGTCAGCGTTTAAAGATTTGACTAAGTCAAAAGTTGATCGTCCAATCCCGCAATGACGTGTGGCAAGAATATCCGCCCCACACGTACCCCTCCTTCTTGCTCAAATATTGGAAAACCATTTTATGAACTACCATTATTGAGGTTTTACTCAATTTATAAAACACGTAAATAGTTGATGAGTGCATCAATGTAATTCATCCAAGCATTGATGTGGTAATGCTAAGTGTACATTTAGTACATTAGTTTGTAAGCCATTTAATGCCTGTAACATTGCTCAATCGAGAAACGTTGGCTATGACCTATGCACCTCCTTCTGCAGCAGCAGAAGGAGAGAACAGATCTGAAGCCCAGCAAGGAACAGAGTCCCAACTCCCTCCTGTTGATCCAATTATAGACCAAGGCCCATCTTACAGAGTGAAAGTTTGAGATTAGTTACGTACGCAAACTTACATTTTCCCATTGAGTGGGTTATACATACATGAAAGTATGGAAGGACAAAGGCCAGAGATTAAAATTGCTATTTCAGTAAGGAGTGAGGCGTAGCATGAAGTGAAATACTGCAGGAGGTTAGATAGGAAATGATGAATTTGGGACGAAAACACTTTTCATGTGGATCCAGTGATATTCTGCTCGGGGAAGAAGTTTTTTCGTGTTAATGTTTTAGGTTTGAATTTGCGCGCGTTTGGGCACAAACATGCAGTACCATAAACTAAAACTCGGTTTTGGGTCATTTACTTGTCTTTTACTCCAGGGTGTTTAGGTCAAGGTTCTGAATCTCGTACTGGACAGGGTACCGATTTTCTTACTGGTACGGTACGGTACCGGTACCAGGCGAGTACTGGTACCGTTTCGGATTTAGCGGTACTACACGTACATATATAAATCCAATTTTTATTTTTACTCGTATCACCCAAACTTTTTTTTTTTGGTGAATTATATAGTAATTTTTTTTTTCACCAGTTAACTTAAAGTTTCTCCCAACTTCAACCAAAATCCATTTGTCTACATGAAAGTGATTAACAACCATGGTTTAGGTATTTGTCTCAGCTAACATCCTGGGTATTGTGTATACCAGGTAATTACCGAATCTTTTGCCTACATGAAAGTGAGAAATGAAATTGTAACACCTGAAGATTCCGAACCATGATTTCCTCTTTTGTATAACTTCACAACATTAGTATCGTGCTCAATGTAGCCCATTTCTGAAGTGGGTTTTAGGCCTACTAGCTAGCTGGTGATAGGCCCAACAAGCAAATAGAATCAAACCTTAGTTCATGGTATTTCCATGAGGTTCCTCTTTCTTATTCTTAATCTCTGGCCTTTGTCCTTCCATACAGCCGTCCGATTGCCTCGATTCTCGCGTGGGCCCACTCGGAATTTGATTTTGAGATGGATGAACGGTTCGGATTGATCGTTTGGGACCCATAACGGAGTCTCCGACCCCATCTGTACAAGGTCTGTACCCCTTGTTTTACCGATTCATGTGGATTTTAGTTTTGTTACTAGAGATGCCCAAATAAGTGAATGTGGTATAGCATGATTAGCAGTTGGAGAACAGTTATCTTTTTTATTGTCAATCATTCAGTGTTGCATCTGCATGATGTACAAATTATTGTACACAGTATTATGTTAATATATGTCTCCTCTTATTACTATCTTCAACAAAAGTTTCTTTGATAAGACCCTTGGACTAAAGAGGAGAAAATTTTGCATGTCGGACGGTACCACCATGTGGTACCCGTCGGCGCATCCGAGTCGTCCAAACGTGTTTTGGACAGTCCAGTTTTAATGGGGTATAAATTTGCAAAAATGCCATGCCACTCTTCAATCTGAGCCGTCCAAAACACGTTTGGACGGCTCGGATGTGCCGATGGGTACCACATGGCGGTACCTGTTTGGTCTGCAAGTTTTCCTCCTTGGACTGAGTATCTGAATGCAATTTATGCGATATTTAAATCTCCAGTTATTCTACGTGTAAGTAATTGTCGGACCGTTTTTCCACCATCTCTCCTAAACCAATTGGTATTGGAGAGGCTTTCAATTAAGTCTTTTATGACATTCAACATCACACTCGCAAGTCTGTTTTTAGAACAGTTATAGGGAGTGACATTATGTAACCAAATTTATTGGGCACTCCTAGCCCAACAGTAACTTGATTCTCACTGAAAGACCATTTACGTGTTTTGGCTTGGAAACTCGTTGGCTTTTAGGCCCTAGCTAGTCTCACGTTGGAACAACTTTGGAATTGGACATGTGATCAAAACCCACTATGTTCTTTTTCTGGTATAATATGAAAGCTATGTGTACCAACCACTTTGTTGCACTCTCTCCCCTTTCAAATTACTTAAAATTTTCCAACTTGTTAGTGATACGTAAGTATCAGTTGTGATGGGGGCACTGAAACCAATGATTCCTTCTTCACAACTTGCCCCCAGTCTCTTAATTTCCAATTTTTAAGTGTACATTTTTTTTTGAAAGGCAAAAATAATAAATTTATAAACCTTTGAAGATTACAAAGATTAAAGGGACGAGGAGAGGTAGGCATCACACCCAAAGAAGGCATTCCAACTAGGTTGGCACCTCTCCAAAGGACAATCATATGCCACTCCACGACCAAGATAGTTGGCAAGGTTCCAACTAAGAAAAAGATAGAAAGCCTCTAGAAGGACAGGCCCTTCAGAGTAAATGGAAAAAACGTAACAGTGCAACTCCTTTAAGCATGATCCATCAATAATGTCATAGCTGCAGCATTAATAGCATTCCTTCCAAACATCAGCAGTGCAAGAACCGGAGTACCCGAGTATCAGTATATGGAAATACAGCAGAGTAAACCAAATGCAGTAGAGTGAGTAGTATCAACTTTGGCTGAGGTGGGCAAAGAGGTCAGTGATAGCAGCATGCATAATGTGGAAAGGATATTTTTAGCTGGGTTGGATCCAGGGTATAGCTAGGACTCTTGTTAAAGCTTAAAAAAGTCTTTACTTTTTGTGTGACCATTGATTACATAGACATATAGATAATGAAATGCTTTTTGTTGAAATACTTTTGCGTATGATGGTAATAATAGAAAAGATTAAGGTATATATAGTGTTACATATTTAGAATTAGAACCTTTTTTTATCCATATAACTAGCTACATAAATATTATTTAAAACGTATCACCATTGTGTCGTGTCCTTCAATTTTTAAAAATTTTCGTGTCAGACTGTCGGTGTCGTGTCCGTGTAGGTGCTACATAGCTTGAAACAAATGATCATTTAATATTTTTTTTCTATATTGACGTAGTGTGACATGCTTCTTCACCCACGAATACAGAAGTTTTGGTAACAAGGGTAGGTGTGGCAGTGGGTGCGAAACAAGAAAGAAGAAGGATCTTGATTTAAACACCTTAGTCTCATTGAGAATATAAGTAATCCATAGGGCATGGGTGTCAGAGCAAGGCTCCTTACTCCGACCACTGGTGCCGCCACAGACCACCACCCGTTCTCTGTCCCCGACTTCCATCTCTCTCTTCGATCTCTCTCATCCGATGATTGCGATGAGCACCTCGCAGCTCCACCACGCAGCTGTGCAACCATGGCATACCTAATGGCTAGCCGAAACTCCCACCAAATTAGTCGTGGTGCGTTTCTCTCTCTTGTGTTAGATCTTAACTTTTGTTTTGGTCTAAAATTAGGGTTGCTCTTTAGAAATTGGGGCTTTTTACAAATTAGAGTCCTTAAAAACTGGGGGAATTTCACAAATTAGGGTTTGTTCTTCCAAAATTGGGGGTTTTAACAAAAACATGAGAGTAAGAGTTTATTTCTTAGGGGATTATTTCCAAACAAACGTCTGGTTGACACGGCAACGGAATCAATCTGCCCTGATCTATTCTCTTCTTGGCGATTCCCTGTCACAATTCTTTCGTCGACCACCAGAAGGCAGGTATCAAATGTCTTCTTTCTCTCTGATTCACCATTTTTAAACTCTAAGTTGCCTTGATGGTCATGTCCTACTTTCATGTCGGGAACTTTAGGGATTCAGTATAGGTCTGCTGATTTATGCGTCTATTTGATAACAACCATGAGTTTGTTATTTCGTTTTCTTTTCAAGCCGCAATTCTTGTTTTTTCTATATTGGACTGTTAACTTTGAACATCACGGCAGAAACCTGTATATTGGGAGTGATTACTGGTGATTTGATCCAGTAGACCATAAGGGAAAAACTTTTTGATGGTCCCTTGAGTGAATTATGATGTATGATGGTCCCCTGTGTAAGATTAACAGATGCTTCAAATGATTAGTAAAGTTAATTATATTCCTTTTAACTTTTGGCAAAAAGAAAAAGAAGAGAGAGCTGTGTGGGGGACCACGTTATTGTTGCCAATTGGAACATGAGAACCTTCCCTTTTTCAGCTGGGCTTCTGCATTTTAATTACCTCAAATGAGTTTATGAGAATCCAACAATGCTGCTCGGTTGAGGAAGACCGGTGGTTAAGCATGAGAAAGTGCATGATCTAAACAATCACTACAACAAATATGCCTTTTAGTGTTACTTGGGTGTGAGCTATCCTTATGTATCAGTTAACAGTAGTTTCTTGCCAACTGGTTCGGTCTACTTTGGGCCTTGGGTGGCATTGTGATGCTGTCTAGCTAGAAGTCTATACTTTTGGACACCATGAATATTAACTTTGGATTGGCGCTACTTTATTGTACTCTCTCCCTTAGGCACAATCATACAGTGGCGCACAGAACTTCTATTTGAAAAAGAGAACATACTCTATGTTAGAGATGCATTTATATAACTGATTCATTCTGATTTTTGTTAATTCGTGAATTTAGGCCAAGAGTGCAGATTTCAAAAAATTGAGAGGGAAATAACTCTGGCATTCTATGAGTCACAAGGGATATGCACGCGTGGGTGATGAACTGCTAATGCCCGTGTGGCTAATAAACAATGGTAATTGGTAAGGCCATGGCTCTCCGCTTTCAATTTTAGCCTTCTCATGTAAAACTTAATAGGGGAAATGTGTTGGGTCGGGTGGATTCTCCTCACAGTATTTATTTGTCTCTGTGAACATTCAGTTGGATTGAGATTATTTGCATTTGGCAGGAGGTCGACGGTTGTGTGAAATGATCGAACAACCTCAGATTAATTTGGTTCATCCTTCTCTCTTTTCTTTAGGTTCCAGACAAGGGGAGGAGCAGAATGTTACTGCATTTAGAAACTGCTGAAGAAGTAGATTGGGTACTCTTACTCTTTTTGGCCTCAACTCTTTTATTTTGCTTTATGGAGATTAGAAATGTTTATCTTTGCTGAGTATCATGATCAATCTCTCATCAAGTAGATACTCATTCAAACGTCAGTCTTGATGTCGAGCATAGCATCTGATGAAAAATGAATTTTTTTCCTTTTGCAAAAGGCATGCACCCAAGTGGTTTGGATAGACTTATAGTGGAGAATATTGGACTTAAGTAGCTTCATTTCGTTCCTCTCCGGAGTTTAATAAGGGAAGTAAAAACAATTTGCAATTTTGTTTTTTTAGTTGTGCCAAGGCTAAAAAGCACAAATATTGACATAGAATACGGATATGATGCATTTATGTAAGAGACCACAAACGTCTTCAGATTTTATCATACACAAGTCTAAGAGACCGTTGTGTTCTATGTAACAACTTGTCTATGTGTTGAATGGAATTTTTTTATTTTCGGTTCTATTTCTTATGTGTTGAATGGAATTTTTTTATTTTCGGTTCTATTTCTTATGAAACTCAGTATATTTATCATGCAGAAACTGAACAAGGACCAGCCCAAACAATTATTTGTAGTCATGTTAGCTTTCCTCATAGTTCTTCCTATCTTTTAAAGCTTTCCTCAGTTTTTCCGTTTAGAAGCATTACGATGGAGAAATAATTTAGAGGTTAGAAAATTGGATATCCGTGCAATTTTTGATATTCTTGGCTTGTTTCTTAGTAATTTTTCGTTTTTGTTTTGAGATGGGCAAATTAGAGCTTATTTCTCAACATGAAGCTATCCAGAAACAGTGTAATCTGGGTCCTTTGGAATAATGTACTTACTGATTCAGCTTCTATTGCCGATGACCCTGCAGCACTTCCATTTTTCACTGCAAGGATGCTTTGCCAATCACCACTGAACGGGGAGAGGGAAGTTGTCCCATACCCGAACCGAATGGGTTTCCAGATTGACCTAAAAATATTTCCAGATTCAACCAAACCCAGATTCCAAGCAAATCACTTAAGAAAATCCAAGCAAATTCCCAATCCTTGTATTAGTTGTATGCATAATCCACTACTAAACTACCAGATTCCAACTTATTTCAGAGAGGGGTTTTAAAAATCATTTTCATATCTACTGTTTTTGGCTCCTCATTCAGACATGCACTTACCAGGCTTTCTCATGAAATCAAACTAAATCTCGCATCCCAATCAATGAGAAAACTGCAGGACTAGAAGAGCCAGTTGGACACGGCTATGATACTTCGGTGATACATGAGGGATACAAAAGGATATGGCTAGGATACGTGAGGCTCCATTTCTTTTGATATTTTTAAATTTTGGGTGGTATTTTTGCTCCTTTCTAATCGTTTTTTTTTTTTAATCTTTGTTAGTTATTATTAAATATTCTTCTTAACAGGTTAGGATGTCTATGTGTAGTTGTGCCTATAGATAAAAGGTTTTTTCCCGCCAGATTTGCAGGTTAGACCTACAAAGATGAAAAAAGGTTCATAGTATGTCATCTTGTGTGTTCATGGAATATGGTAAAAGCCCATCGCAGAGCTGCGTAGGAATTATTCATTGCATGGTTTTTCATTGTGCAATTTCAATACAAGTTGTTTCCTTGGAATAGAAATGTCAGTCCCTTCATTTGAAAACTAGATCTATCCAGACATAACATGATTGTAAAGTGATTGTATTGGAGTGCAGAGCTTATGAGACTATGCATTCTCTAGTTCATTTAATGTCCATGGTTTTTTGGGTAATTTAGCGTGAAATTAAAAGGGGTTAAACGAATGTACAGCCTACAAGGGGCATACCCCAGGGAGGACAAAACAAAATAAAGAAAAAAAAAAAGAAAAATTGCGTACTCCCCGACACAACCTGCCGGGTGGGAAAATAGAAAGTCCAGCACAACCCGCTGGGATAGGTATAATAAGCATAATGCAGTAAAATAAATCCATTCATCTGTGGTCCATTCATTTTACAAAAATAATACCAAGTAGAATAAGCTCATAAACCGATTGGGTGTAATCCCACTAACTTAAAAATTCAGCCCACAAAAGGGCTGACCTTTTGACCAATTTCATGCGTAAACAAGGGTAACCCCTTGGGAACCCATTTGACCTACCTATGGCCCACTATCCCAATTGGATCGAAAGTTGAAATTTGGGGAAGTTGACCACAGCAGTAGCTACAGCTGGGTCTGACTTCTTTTTGAACCAAGCAGCCTCCCGCATAATCAAAATTTTAGATTGAGATGGGGACCACCCCACTCGGTGGGAATTCAAAAGCTACTACCCTTTTTTAAGGAGTACAAATGTACTCCACGTTGCTCATGTTGCATTTTTCGAGCGAGTGTGGCTTTGCATACCCCCTGACGCACTGTCCCCCGGCCCTTTTTTTTTTTTTTTTTGGTTTTTTATTTCCGGCCCTTTTTTTTTTCTTTTTTGGTTTATCATTTCCGGCCCTTTTTTTTCTTTTTTTTTTCAACTTTATTTATTTAATTACTCAAATTTTAATAATTTCATTTACTATTAACTTTATTTATTTAATTACTCATTTAATTTGGTTTATTCAAATTACATTTGCAAATAAATAATTTTCTTAAATTTGCATTTAAATTTCACTTTATATTTATAAATTTTATATTATTTTAATTAGTTAATTAAGTTGTCTTAACAATGAATAATAAATAAAAAACTTCTAAAAGTGAATAATAATATTACAATCACGTTGACAAGTGAATAAATATTACAATCACGTTGACAAGTGGTCAGCCCTAATCAATATTGCCTCCAAATTGTGGTCCCGGCACGACATCCAGTACCTGGAACCACAAATCAAGACGTGTGTCATAACTTAAAGCCCATCCTTTAGCTTCATCTGATGCATTATTCCACCACCACATTGGGATGGGTGGTACAGGGTGATTGGGGCGCAAAAAAAGTTGTACAAAGTGATTGTTAATTCGGGTGTATAGTCGCGACTGCTGTAGGAGATGCTCTCCTGACTTGACACATCATTCTCAAATGACCATCCATCTGGATCGTAGTAGCCATCCATAATGTTCTTCGATGAATTACGAAAAAAGAAAGAAAAATATTGGGAGATGTTCTGTGAATGTATGTATGAAGTAGTGGGAGAATTAAGAAGAGAAGGTGTGAAGTAGTAGAAGAATGAGTAATATAAATAGATAAGGCATTGGGGGGGGGGGGGGGGGGGGGCAGGATCAAAGATAGGTCCCATAAGGAACACGTGGCAAGGCATTGGGGGGGGCCAGGATCAAAGATAGGTCTCATAAGGAACACGTGGCAAGGCATTGGGGGGGGGGGGGGGGGGGGGGGGGGGGGGGGGGGGGAGGGGGGCAGGATCAAAGATAGGTCTCATAAGGAACACGTGGCAAGGCATTGGGGGGGCCAGGATCAAAGATAGGTCTCAATATTAAAAAATGAAGTAAATAAACAATATTTAATAATTAAAAGAGAAAAAAAAAAGATATTAGAGCATATTATAAAAATATATATAAAGAACAAGAAGATTTATTAGATATTAGAAAAACAAGATATTAAATAATTAAATAAGAGAAATAACATATTAGAGATTTCTAAAAAGATAGAAGAGAAAAAATATATTAATAAAAGATATAAATAAATGAATTAAATAAAAAATTATATAAAACAAAATAAATGAATTAAATAATTAAATGAATTAATATAAAGAAATTAGTTAACTAAATAAAAGAAATAAAGAAATAAATTAATATTAATAATAGAAAAAAGATATTAATAAAAGATATAAATAAATATTTAAATAAAAGAAATGAATTAAATAAAAAAACTAAATAAAATAAAATAATTAATTAATTAATATTAATAATAAAGTTATAGTAATTAAAGAAGGAGAGAGGGGTAAAATTGTAAATAGGGGGGGGGGGGGCGCAGAGCAATCTGCTTTTCGAGCAAATAGCAGTCCAAGATTGGACAACCGAAAAAGGCTACAGCAGTAGCACAGCTGTGCCTAAGTCTTTGAACC
Source organism: Vaccinium vitis-idaea (assembly GCA_963854785.1). NCBI lineage: Eukaryota > Viridiplantae > Streptophyta > Magnoliopsida > Ericales > Ericaceae > Vaccinium > Vaccinium vitis-idaea. The sequence continues at coordinate 36,734,178 of OY978225.1, read as the reverse complement.
AAGAAGCCAACCCGAAAGGGGAGCGAGTGTAACACACTCGTCTTCTCCATTTTTTCCGGGGTTACACTGTTGAAATTCTACCCCTGTTCCGATCCGAAACACAGCCCAGTCGCCCGAATAGCGGGAGCCACACACGCCACCCATCCGGACTCATCAAGTCCAGAAATTTCTGATTCAACATAGAGCCAGACACCCGCCATCTAAACTCATCAAATCCTGAAACTTCCGGTCCTACATAGAGGCCAGGTGAGGCTGGGACTCTCTCCATCAACGGACTCATCCAAACCAGAACAAGGGCGAACAAGGAAATAGATAGTGAAAAAAATGGTACACATCTTCCATTAAACACGTCGGCAACAGCCATGGCCGCTAGAAAGACAGTGAACATATGGGAGGACAGTGTACCATGATGTATGTTGCAGCAGGGATAATGGCCGCTAGGAGGGCATGAACCCATCTTGCACTATGAATGCCTCTGATAGCTCAAACAGAAGAACATCCACCCCTACAATTTCATCAAACCAGACCAAACGGGAATTGCTCCCACCGCCGGACTCTTGCGTCACTTAGCGAGAATGACTGGATTAAAATACTCTTATGTGGGTAGAACACTTCCGTATCGAATAGAAGGCAAATCATTTGCAAGATGAGAGGATTGCCGTAGAAACCCTGGGAGACGAACTCCATCTCCGGTGTGGTGTTTTGTTGTAGGGAACTGAATCACTTGGGAAAACCCAGAACCCCTTGCGGATGAGAGACCCAATGAGATCTGCTCCATGATAGATAGAACCAAACAGATTGTTTGGTGATTTTTGTGGAAAAAATATGAGATGGAAAAAGGAGAGAGGCATTCTCTCTTTAGAGAGAGAAGCTCTCACCCTTCCTTTGGCCATGGTTTCTTGATTATTGAATTAGAATCCTGGTAATTTATTGTGTTGTCTTCTAAGTCTCTTTCTTACATTGTATGTAGGTCAATTGTTTGAAGAGAAGATGGATAATTCGTCACTTTTTGCTCAAGATGGATATTATGATTATCTTGCTAGTGTTGGTTTTGGAACTCGATTGAAGTTTATGCATCAATGTCACCACTTTTTGTATCAACATATATATGTAATTGGGCAACTTAGTTTTGAGATACTTGAATGTCTACTTACTTCTATTTTGACTTGACCAATGTGAGATGAAGATGGCTACTAGTATGTATATGTGGAACAATGTGTTAATAGACAGTATTTCTTATTGGTAATTTGGCTCTAACGATTGATTTTTGTTTTTGTTTACGACTATGCTATTCAAAATGAAAGGATTGGGATGGAATCAACGGTATGATAGGATCATCAAATATAGCGATTGTAATTGAAAAATAAATAAATAATTAATTATTTCTAATATATAGCGTTCTTCGGCTGTTGCAAAACTTTCTTAAATGTAGCGTTCAAATAAATGCTATAGTATGTCTCCTATTGATAGCATTCAATTATTGTTATAAAATCTCTATAATTTATAGCACGTAACGAATGTTATAAAAACTCAGTGACTTATAGCATGCAATGAATGTTATAAAAACTCAGTGAATTATAGCATGCAAATAACGTTATAAAAACTCAGAGAATTATAGCATTCAAAAAACGTTATAAAAACACAGAATTATAGCATTCAAAGAACGTTGTAAAAACTCATTGTTCATAAGAACGTTATAAAATATTTTGACCTTTTATAACACTGGTTGTGTTAACGTTCATAAGAACGTTATCTAAATGATGTTATAGCGTTTTTCGAAGGCTATAAAAGGTGTTTTTTGTTGTAGTGCAGAGCAAGGCTCCTTACTCTTTTAAGATTCTGGGTATTGCTTGACCTAAGTTATGGAAAAACTTTGAAGACATGAGCGTATCCGCAGGTTTGGATACAAAATTTGACGAGTTCATGGAACTTGATAATTTTATTCTCTGAAGACGTGAGGTTAGTTAACCATTGTATAATAGTATAAATCACAATTTTGCGCATTTTGTGCAGCTACCACCCGCCCCTCCACCACCACCTTTTCCAGAAGGCTATGCACCTCTTCCTATTGCAGAAGTAGAGAACAGCTCTGAAGCCCAGCAAGGAACAGAGTCCCAACTCCCTCCAGTTGATCCAATTATAGACCAAGGCCCACCAAAGAGAATGAAAGTTTGAGAATGGATACGAAACGCAACTGACACTTCCCGATAGAGTGGGTTATACTAATGGAAGAAACAAGTCCTCTCTCCTCACTGAAATTAGCCATTTAGTCTCTGGTCTCTGCTGTTTCGTACTTTTTCAGTGTATAGTCTCATTGCCTTTTAAGGTCTCCGTGTAGGCACGGAGTCTCGTGCTTATTATTATTGTGTGGTTTTAAGTTAGTTTTAATCCTTTTTCGATTTTCTTGAAAGGGAAATAGGTAATTACATTTTTTTTTTGCTCCTTATGGAGTTATGGGTCTTTTTATTAGCAATCCTTTTTGGTTAGGGTTTGATATTTAGGGATTAGAACTCTTAGCATAAGAATATGACATACCATCTCTCTTGAAAACATAAAACCGTTTTTATAAAGAATTGAGAGAAGTGGGGTGTCTTTGGATCTCATTCCTAAAGGGCCGTCCAAACACGTTTGGACTGCCGAGATCAGCTCACCAGGGCCTGACGTCCCTGAGGGACAGCAAAGCCCCCGGGTTCCCTAAATTGATATTCACACCCTCTTTTGTCTTTTCCTAAATTTTTTACACATAAAAATTGACTAAAAGACAAAAAGAAGGCATGGATAACAATTTGGGAGTGTCAAAATCAGTTGCCTACAGATGAAATGCTCCTAGGAAAATGGAAAAAAGATTAAAAGACATGGAAATGGACTCTATTAAGACAAAAAGAAGGCATGGATAACAATTTGGGAGTGTCAAAATCAATTAGAATTTTTTGAGGACATCAATCATGCTAAAAATCAAGTTGGTCAAATACTGATTAATATGATTTCGACACACATTTGTCTTACTTATCCGAAAAACACACACACAAACACATTTGTCTTAGAACACACAAAGATTACAATACCGAATTGAAACTCATTTAACCCACGTACCTCAAGATAAATATATTTTGAAATCATATCAAACAATATCCGATTAACTTGATTTTTGACATAGTCTATGTTCTCGATGAGCTCTAAACGTGAAGGATTTGAATCATCAAAGTGGGCCCGAAAAAGGCCCACAAATGGACTAACTGATGGTGCAGTCCATTTTCATGGGCCGTGGAGGAGCTGAATCCTTATGAACACAAGGTCAGATTATACTTTCTTCTAAATTTTATTTTATTTCTCAATTTATATATTTCTAACCAATTTGAATTAGCTCAATTAACCACCCTTTTACACTTTCATAAGAAAGTGTCAGGGGCCAATCTTTGCCAAGATGGAAAATTGGTTATTTCCTCCCCTAAATGAGAGTTATTGGTTTAATTGTTTGATTTCTTAATGCGCTACTAGTTGGGTTTAGTATAATTATAGATTGATGTCACATTTTATATTTTTCTACCGTTTTGAATAATTAATTATGACGGAGTCGTGCACAGAGAAAAATTAATTGCAGTAGTGCTAAATTTTTTCTTCAGTTTCGCATATGAGTTGCCTCGTTATGTGCCCTACCACTTCGACGAGCCTTGCTCAAAACCCACCCTCGTGTGTACATACATACATACATACACAAAAATGATATGGATACACTTAACTTGCATCCTACATGCACACCAAGGTGATGTGGCGACAAGGAGAAACCCAATGTGTGGCCCACCTGAAATGATGGGCTTCTTCCTGTCTGTCACATCACCTTGGTATGCATGCAAGGTGCAAGTTAGGTGTACCCATAACATTATTGCATACATATATAAACATATGAATTTATGTTTTTTTTTTTTTTTTTACAAAATAGAGAAGATTATATTAATAAACGCCCAACAGCACTTACATAATGAAGTTCATTACAAATATTTTGGACAAAGCCAAACTATTCATCTAAATACAAAACGAGAAACACACAAGATAATTGATGTCTTTGACCCCAACTTAGACATAGCATGACGCAAACAGAAGCACTCCCTATCTGCCTTATGTTCATACCTAGAATAAGCAGTCTCCAAAGAGATAAAGTGCTAGTTAAAGATAAAAGACAACAAATACCCAAATGATCAGATGGGCTCTAACCAAATATGAACGCACCAATGAACTTCCACAAACTACAGATCTTCCAAGCCACCTCGTGTTGTTTCGCCAAAGATATCATGTAGGGTTAGATCACTATTGTCACAGATATTGTTGGGAGGCAACTACGTCTGAAAGAACCCGATCTGTAGACGTAAAATTCGTCGAAAGACAAAACTAATTACTCTCGCAAAAGCGAGAGACAAAACTCTCTCAAATAAAACAACAAGTTGTTGATTTGGAAAGACAAAGAAGGAAAAAAAGAAAAGAAAAGAGAAAACCAAAATAATACCATGGCCTTCTCTCTCTCTCTCTCTCTCATCCCTAGCCGTCATAAAGATTTTTCTTCTCCCTTCTCCCCCCATACGGCGGAGGTAGAGAAAGTCCATGGTATTATTTTGGTTTTCTCTTTTTTTTTTCCCTTCCCTTCTTTGTCTTTTCAAATCAACGACTTGTTGTTTGATCATTTGCGAGAGTTTTGCCTCTCGCTTTTGTAGGAGTAGTTAGTTTTGTCTTTCAATGAAGGGTCCGGCTAGTTGCCACCCATTGGATGGTAGTACAACTAAATGATGGCTACGGTACAATTGCAGAGTTGCTACATGTAAGTGTCTTGTAGTACTAATTACAACCGTCTCCAAGTGGTCCCCAATGGATATATATTATCTCCTTTAATCTTTTTTTTATCAGAATCCCCTGTAATCTGCTACGGTACTGTTACTGGTGGTGTTAGTAAGTATTGATATTTTTTTTAGCTTTGTAATTTCTTTCGGACCAAAAAATAAAGTATTTTCGTGCATCATTTTTTTTGCACCAAATTAAACTACTATTAGATATCTTTAATTCGATGAGAAAATATTTGAAATTTGTGTACGAAAATATTTTACATTGTTGATTTTTTGAGTTGCCTTTGCAATTTCCTTCGGATAAAAAAACAAAGTATTTTCATGCATAATTTTTTTTTATTTTTTCACAAATTAAACTACTATTAGAGATATTTAATTTGATGCGAAAAAATTTGAAAAATTGTGTACAAAAACCTTTTACATTGTTGGATTGTTGAGTTGGCTTTGGGGATACACTTATGGGTTGGGATTGGGGCATGACAAAATACCTTTATTCAGTGTATGGAGGCACCGCTACATGATGTCCCAATACCTTTATCAACATATATTTTCATAAAGTAAATGTATTTAAGGAAAATACTAACATAAGCCAAATGGGTTGAAAAAGTTTGTTAAAATGTGTGAATAATGTTAAAGTAAATGTAAATTTATTGAAGAGTATACAAAAATGCACTGAAATGTGTATTATTTATTTATTTTTTTGCCTATTGTGTGTCTAGTAAGCACACAATTTGATAAGGGTGGTGTGCAGTACCCCAAGACTACCAAATAATTTTTCCAATTGCACCTTTCATACAAGCGTGTATACTAATGGTTGAAATTGAAAAGGTGTGACGGGGAATAAAAGTACAACGAAAAATTATTAAAGGGAAAATGCTAACATAAATCTAGTGGGTTACGTTAAGGATAAAAAAAAAGTACGTTGAAATGTGTAAAAAAAAATGTATAAAAGTATGCGTAAATGCATTGGAAATTGTAAAAGATCAACTGGAATGCGTGATTTTTTTTTCTTTCCTGTGCTGACTTTCCAGACGGATATATTTTAAGCAATAAAAGTAATATTTCATACGTAAATTTTTTTTGGGACAAGTATTGGGGACATGTGATGTCTACACTAACCCTAACCTGGTCAAGTATTTTCAATTCTCCTCCTACCTTAACCATATACCCAAAAAATTTAAAAATACCCGCTCCGGTTGGATAGGTTGAATTGTCATCCATAAGTGTGAGTGTACAGTCTATAGCCGTTCACAATTTGGGTTTAGTTCAAGAAAGTACAGTAAATTTCTCAACCTCCCCCCCCCAAAAAAAAAAAAACCGGTAAATTGGTAAAGGTTTGGTTGCATACTGGTAGGGTTGTTCAGCGGATTATCCGATCCGCCAATCCGACCAATCCGAACCATCCGTGAATGTTCGGTTCAGTTCGGGATTGAGAATTTCTTATCTGGCGGTTCCGGATCTGGATCGGATCGGTTTGGATCCGCTCGATCCACTCAATCCACTCAATAATCTTTCTTTAATCTGACAAATCCGTCCGATCCGACCCGATCCGTGAATGTTCGGTTCGGTTCCGGATCTTAAAAACCATAATCTGCTCTGAGCGGATCGGATCGGATCCGTATCCGATCCGTCCGGATCCGATCCGTGGACACCCCTACATACTGGTAAAGATTGTCCAAAAAAAGAAAGTATAGTAAACTGGTGCACCATTTGCACCTATTCAAAAAAATACACTTGTTGGGTCCCACTTTTACTTTAAAGTATAAGTAAGGCCCATAAGTGTACTTTTTTTTACCCTTAACGTCAAAGAGTGCGATGTTGCACCCGTTAGCAGTCCCCGAAATCGTACGACATACAAATAAAAAAAAATTAAATCGTTGATTGGTCTATAGCCACTCCAGTTGGGGAAGGTAAATAGCTAAAGGATAATTTGGTCATTTGTGACTGAAAGCATTCAATCAAATCAGTGCAAATTGACATTGTATAGAAGAGTACAAATTAACTGACCAAGAAAAGCGTGTGGATAATTTGGTCACAATTCCCTTTGAATAGTCAAAAATTGACTCATAACCCCATCGATAAGGCAAACGCTTCAGACAGATACATCCCGTTTGGATGCAGGAGATGATTTGGGTGGATTTGTAATGAGGGTGGATTTGAATGTGTATTTGTAATGATGGTGGATTTGATAATGAGGGTGGCCCCACCTCATAAGAAGGGTGGATTTGTTAGTGAGGTGTTTGGAAGGTATTTTGAGAAGGTGGATTTTTGGAAGGTGGATTTGATTAGATAAGAGAGCAAATGACCCATTTACCCCCGGTTTTTTATTTTAGTAAACTAAATGAATTAATTTTATTATAACAATAATAAATACATAATAATTGAAATAATTACATAATAAATACATAAACTTATTTAAACTATATTATATATTAAAAATGATATTTCCAAAAAAGAATTTAAAAAAAATATTTTTTATTACAAATTTTCTACAAAATGTAATTTTTACTTGGGTTTTAATACCATTACTAGAGCCCAAGGATAAGACCTTGGCCCAAATTTTTTTTTTAAAAAAAGATGGCCCATTAGAAGTATATAGCCCTAGTATACAAACAAAACTCATCTCTTTCCTTTCCCATCTCGTTTTCTTCTACAGAGGCAAACCCCCACTGCCGCCTACCCCGGAAACGGCAAATCCATGGTTGCTCCGACGGTTTCATCCCTCTAGATCTAAACCCATGGATGCTCCGATGATGGTGGTAACCAGTGGCGGAGCCAGGATTTCCAATCCGGGGGGGGGGGGGGGGGGGGGCATTAGCCAGAGGCATTTGATAACTCCGTCGATGCCTACGAGGAGGTCAGAATTGCCCCCTCATGGGTAGCATTACGGAGAGATGACTAACCTTCGTCCTCGGTCCTTAAAAAAACCAGTTATAACAGTTGTCAAATTAGCTTTGCAATTGCAAGCTTGATGGCTATGTACATTGATAACTTGAAACAATGGAAATCAGGGACGGAGCCCGGATTCGGCCACGGGGGTGGCACCATTCAATGAAAAACTAATTACATGTTGTATGGAAGAATATGAAGAAAAAAATTACTAGTAATTACATATAAAAAGACGAGTAGTCCGTAATTTATTCATACAAATATGTAAGTTGACATATTTGTGATTTAATTTTCATTGTACATTAATTCCTACCATAGTCCGTAAAGAAATATAGAGTAAAAATGCTAAACTTTGAGAAAAAAAATTCATGTCCAAAGGTGTCATGTTTCTCTCAATGTATTAAAAAAAAACTTACAAACCTTGAGAGAGAGAGAGAGAGAGAGAGAGAGAGAGAGAGAGAGAGAGAGAGAGAGAGAGAGAGAGAGAGAGAGAGAGAGAGAGAGAGAGAGAGAGAGAGAGAGAGATGAGTATTATAGATGCAATAGGAAAAAAACCGAAGATCTGCCACTTTGGAGAATCGATCCCAGGTGGGAAGTGTGGAGTAGGGAAGTCCAACCACTGTACATCCGCCCCTGGTGGTAACCTCTCCGACGACGACAATGGTTGCTCCGACGACGACGATGGTTGATCCGACGATGTAATCTCTCATTTTCTGGTATTTTTCTGTTCAAAACCCCCCCAAAATCACCCGGATTTGGAGGGGTATTTTCGGACCAAAAACCCATATATCCCCCCTGATTTGCTAACGACAGGGGGGAAGCTGTCGTTACCAAATCCGGGTCCTCCCGGATTTCGACTCCCAACAGTGAAATATTTCTTCCAAATCCGGGTGGTGTTTTGGCGTCCCAAACGCCGGACTAAAGTGGGACCGGGAGTGCAAATCCGGGTGCCAAATCCGGCATCCAAACAGGGTGTATGGGTGGTCAGACATTTCCAATCAAGAAAGAGAGATCACCATATCATCCGCCTACTTGCCTTTCTAAAGTGAACGTCACGCTATTACAAATGGTTTTCTTTTGATTGAGAATTTCTTTTAGTAATAAAATGTCTGATCAGTTTACGGGTAACTCGACTAATTCTGATAGTATAACTTTTGAAACTCCATGTTCATCCAGTAATTTGTTGAGGCCATTAATTCAAGGTTCTTTTTCGTTTTTCGTGCACTCTCCGTTGGCTTTTTTCCGTTGATGTATTATGAAAGAATAACTTGTATTGGAATATGAAATAAGCTGGTTTTTTTTTTTTTAAACTGCCTTAGTTAATTGACCAAATGGAAAAAAGAAGAAAAATAAGCCAAACGAAAATATCAAGAGAAGCTAAAACTATTTTATTTAGGTTGTACTAGTTGAAAACCGACGTGCGTCGTTTATTACCCATTGTGGATCATTTGCAAATTAATTTATCATTTGACTACAAACAAATTGCATGGATGAAATCGTTGTGTAAGTACATACCTAGACAAAAACCCCAAAATGTGTTACCTTTGTTACCGCCAAGTCGCAATAAGAAAGGGTGTAGGCGCCTCGCGCCAAGTGCAAAGTGCGCCATCAAAGCGCCACAACCTACTGCCACGCTCACGTACGAGCGCAGGTGCGTACATCGGTGTGTACCACCTGCGATGGCATCGCCAAAGGAGCCAAGCCACTTAATACAAAGTGAACTTAATAGATGGGCTCCTTACTTATACCATTCAACCTTTTTCCTAAAAGCTAATGTGGGACAAACCCAAAATTTTATAAAGAAGCTCTCTAAAAAGCACAAAGGATATTTTGATAAAACCCCAAACTAAAACCCTTTTCTTTTGATAAATTCCAACATGCAGTTGACTTGTTTCCCTTTACACAAAAATTCAAGCTCTGGCCCTTACGCAGGAGTGTAGGACTCAATGCACGTTACTTGTTTACAAAAAAATCAGGACAAAGGACACAACATTGTTAATATAAAAAGTTTTACAAAATAAGTGTAAGTTGTATATTCTTAGAACACATAAAAATATGGCTTAACCCTTATGCAGATGAAGAAACAAAAGTCACGGTTTAAGTATTGAAAGACTAACGTATTTTGCAATTTAACCCTCCATAAACAAGTGAATATTAATTTTAACTCCTAGGGCGAGAGGAGAAGTTAGAGAGAGAGAGAGAGCGAGGGAGGCGGCGGAAGAAATCCTCCCTCGGTTTTGCCTAGCGGCCGCCGCACTCCCCTTGCCCCACCACCCCCTTCCACCTTCTTCCTCCTCCTCCACTCCTCCACTCCTCTCCTCTTCTACTTCCCTACTTGGTTTCCAGTGACTCCCATGGAAATCGACCTCCTCTTCTCTTTGCATGGGCGGCCGGAACCGGACTCCCGACATTGGCGGCAGCGGCGACAGTGACGTGACAACTCCGGCGATGGCTTCGGCGATCTTCCTTTTTATGTATTTTCTGTTTTTCCTGTATTTTTTTATTTTTTGGTTTTGATAGATTGTTTTAGGGTTTTTTATTAATGGATTCTTCTACCTCTTCACCAAAAAAAAAAAACCTCCATAAACTTGTTAAAATTTGCTTGCCGATCTCTAGTGTATCCATAAGTCGTAGCTTGTCTACGTGTTGTAAATTAATATCCGACGAAAATAAAATTTTGAAAGTATAATACATAATTGGTCGTGTGTGACTTGTGTTCGGGACGTGTCCAAACGTGTTTGTGTTTCTTATACCCCGTTCCAAAACAAGTGTTAGAATTATGCCTTAAATTTTACATGTTTGAAGAAAGGTGACACCTCAAAAAAGAAGAAAGGTGCAGTATCTGTTGTGAGCCATTTGCGTTTCAGATCGCGGGCCAAGTTGCAATATGGAATTCCTGTATGGACGGGTTTTAGAACCGTCTGGACGATTTTTCACGAACTTTATGCATTTTGACGCAGCTACATGTTTTTAAGGCCTCTTTTGACCTACTTTCTATACTTTCTTATAAATAGTCTTATAAATAGGGGCCTTATGAATTCCAAGGACTCCTTTGGTCCTTTGTAGTTTTTAATTCTTGGGATTGGATATTAGTGATTTTGTGTATCTTTCGTGTTCTGGAGACTTTGTCCCTAGATATCTATTTGGGTGCTTCAAATCAGAGTTACAGGTATAGTTGGCTCTTTGTATTCTCTCCCGTTCATAATGAATCTTCTCTCGCGCTTCGCCTGTGGATGTACCTCTAGAACTTCGCACTTAGGGGGAAATCACGTAAATCTTTGTGTCCTGATTTTCGCTTGTTGGTTTGTTTTTCTCTCTTAGTTCGTGGCCTGTCATAACAACTTGTATTTTATAATTTTATTCAATTTTTTTCACGTTGTTTGATTTGTGTCAAACTTTTGTGAATTATTGATTCGTCTCGACGTGAGGAATTGGAGAAGTAAAAAAATTACGCGAATTACCCTTTTTTGGAAAATATCAAAGAAAAATGCAGTTAAAGGCAGTCTAACTATCCTTTTCACAGTTTTAGGTGGATATTTCCAAAAAAAATTGGCTAATCTTATAATCTTTTATTTTTTTAATTCCTCACGTCGAGATAAATCAGTAATCCTCAAAATTAAAAACGCGAAAGAACATTCAGCAAAGACCAAACTGACTTATTGAAAAGCCAAGTCTCACCACATGTTTAGTCTACAATCTTTAATATAAAGATCACATCTCTCCGAATCGAAGATGAAAATGAAGCACGACAATGGACTTGTTAAGCATGCTTTGTGGTTGTTTAGCTTTTGAATTGCTGGTCCATGGACAAGCCCAATCAGGTCTCTCTCTCTCTCTCTTTATTTTTTTAATTCCTCACGTCAAGATGAATCAGTAATTGTCAAAATTAAAAACGCGAAAGAACATTCAACAAAGACCAAACTGGCTTATTGAAAAGCCAAGTCTCACCACATGTTTAGTCTTCAATCTTTAATATAAAGATCACATCTCTCTGAATCGAAGATGAAATTAAGCACAACAATGGACTTGTTAAAGCATGCTTTGTGGTTGTTTAGCTTCTGAATTGCTGGTCCATGGACAAGTCCAATCAGGTCTCTCTCTCTTGAATTGCTGGTCTATGGACAAGCCCAATCAGGTCTCTCTCTCTCTCTCTCTCTCTCTCTCTCTCTCTCTCTCTCTTTATTTTTTTAATTCCTGATGTCGAGATGAATCAGTAATCCTCAAAATTAAAAACGCGAAAGAACATTCAACAAAGACCAAACAGACTTATTGAAAAGCCAAGTCTCACCACATGTTTAGTCTTCAATCTTTGGGGAAAATTTTAAAAAGACCCCTGAACTCTCTGACAATTAGCGATTTAACACCCGGACATTAACTATTAACAAAACCACAACCGAACTTTATATTCCGTCAACAAAAAAGCCACTGTCGTCCAATTCCGTCACGTTTTTAACTGACGAGGCCTAACGGATGGACTTAACAGCAGTTTTGTCCGTTAAGTGTCCAAAATGACGTTGTTTTGGACATAACTCAAAAAAAAAAAAAAGTTCAGGGTTTTTTTTGTTGATGGGCACTTACAAGATTAAGATCCTATAATCTTAATGACACCTTAAACGATTGGATCGGGCACTTACATATATCCTATTGAGTTGAATTTTTCAGGGCTAACTCAAAAAAGTATTTTCAAAATAATCAACGGTTTGGATCGTTCGTGTGGGATTCCGGAATGGGACCCACACATGCTACGACCATATTAGTATTACATGCGAAATTATATAAGTTTTTTTTTTAATGTGTCTATAGTCCAACATTTCTAAAATTTTACCATGATCACACTTATTAAAAAGTAAAAAGAATTCAGTAAAAATAGAAGAATACCTCAATAAAATTAAATAGTCTAAGTATCAAGTCAAAGTTGGAAATATATTTTTAAATATTTTAGAAAATTTTCTACAATTTGCCAAATTTTACTTTTCAAGTGTGTCTACAGTAGATGTATCCAAAAAAAATAGTAAAGTTTTTAGAAAAGTTGGACTATAGACACACAAAAAAAAAAAACTTAATTCAATAGGATATATATGTGTGGGTCCCATTCCGGGATCCCACACGAACGATCCAAACCATCTATTATTTTGTAAATACTTTTTTGAGTTAGCCCTGAAAAATTCAACTCAATAGGATATATGTAAGTGTCCAATCCAATCGTTTAAGGTTTCATTAAGATTATAAGATCTTAATCTTGTAAGTGCCCATCAACAAAAAAAACCCTGAACTTTTTTTTTTTTTGAGTTATGCCCAAAACGTCATTTTGGGCACTTAACGGACAAAACTACTGTTAAGTCCATCCGTTAGGCCTCCTCAGTTAAAAATGTGACGGAATTGGACGGCAGGGGCTTTTTTTATTGACGGAATATAAAGTTCGGTTGTGATTTTGTTAATAGTTAAAGTTCGGGTGTTAAATCGTTAATTGTCAGAAAGTTCAGGGGTTTATTTAAAATTTTCCCCAATCTTTAATATAAAGATCACATCTCTCCGAATCGAAGATGAAAATTAAGCACAACAATGGACTTGTTAAGCATGCTTTGTGGTTGGTTAGCTTTTGAATTGCTGGTCCATGGACAAGCCCAATCACGTCTCTCTCTCTTGAATTGCTGGTCCATGGACAAGCCCAATCAGGTCTCTCTCTCTCTCTCTTTATTTTTTTAATTCCTGACGTCGAGATGAATCAGTAATCCTCAAAATTAAAAACGCGAAAGAACATTCAACAAAGACCAAACAGACTTATTGAAAAGCCAAGTCTCACCACATGTTTAGTCTTCAATCTTTAGGGAAAATTTTAAAAAGACCCCTGGATTTTCATAGTTTTTCCAGAAACAGATTTATAATGCGCATCCCACTCCACATTGTTGCACAACACCAGGCGTCCCTGGTGCGGATAAGCTATACGTCTATCGCATTATCCCACAATAACACAAACACATCTTGCTAGCCTTTTAGCACTGTCCCCTGGCAAACTGGAACGTAAGGGATGTCATTAATAGATAACAAAACGTGTTCACCTTTCATTTAATATCCATGGAGTACATATCATATAACAAAACCTGTAGTTAAACCTTACCTCTTGCACTTGGATGTAAAACATATACAAAACCATGTAAATTGTGTGTTAAAATCACTCACCTCGATCCACGTGCCCACTCGAATTCCCTAAAATAATTGAACAATGAAACCGTGATTAGAAAATGCTAAACAAATATAAACATGCCCCTTCGGCCTGGTTTGGCATAAGTAGTTTAGCAAGTTTTTGGCTTTTTGGAGCTTAAAAAAGCCGGAACAAGTAAACACTTTTGGCTTAAAATTCAGATAAAGAAAAGCTTTTTTTAGGCCAAACTAGTAAACTTTTGGGAACTTTTTAGGCCAAAAAAATGACTGAAATAAGCAAAAAGTTAGAAGTAGCTTTTTTATGCCAAACTAGTTTACTAATTGCTTGTGGCTTTTTTCCTCAAATAAGCAAAAAGTTAGAAATAGCATGTACTACTTATGCCAAACCCCACCGAAGTCTGGCCGAAAATGACCTACAGATACCGGTATTAGAAAATATGGGATACCGGTATTAGAAGAACAGTGGCCAAAAGTTGGATTTGATATCGGTACCAATGAAAACTCGATACCGGTAGTGACTGGGTATTTTCAGAAAATTTCAGTTTGAACTTCTCTCGATTCTATTATTCGATCTCCATTCAAACCCGTTCCAAAACTTCGTAAAAACATATCCAAATGCACAGATTCCACAACCCACATTAGAGATAGTTAACCCCTACTCCAAAATATAATTTTTACACAATAATCCAAAGGATTCAAAGGGTTTTCTTGTGTTCAATCGAAACCCAACTCAAAACCCAGATCACTTGAAATTAAACCACTTAGATGCAAAAGAACTAACCTTAAGACCATGAAATTCCACTATACAAAGTGAAGAAACATACCTACTAAGCATTAATTCAAATCACATGAGCTTAAACCCACGATTCTTTCTTCTTCTTCTTTCTTTCCTTGCCGACCCCTCTCTAGATCTCTCAATAGCGGTGTACGGATATCACAGTATAACATTTGGATCCATCAGTTAAAACACACCAAAGCAACTCGCATGTCGGTTCAAAAAAAAAAGAAGAAAGAAAGCAAACATGAGTTAAAAATGTAGTAAAACAAAAAACTGATGACACCTTTATAAAAATGAAAACGATCATAAATTAGAAAATTTTAAGTAAATTAGTAGTAATACCCCGTATTTTGGAGTTTTATTCTTGAAAAAACTGGGCCGTTACAGTTTTGGCTAAATAATTGAGCCAAATTAATTTTTTGAATTTTTTTTATAACCAGAATTTCCTTTACTTGTTTTGCTTTAATTTTTGTGATGGAATGGGTTATCTCGGAAAATGAAATTAGGAACTAAAAAATTATTTTTAAAATTTGACAAAGCCTCCAGCATATGATTAAACATGATTCCGGAGTACACTTGTGTTGACCCCACAAATTTGTGTGGTCTGGAATCTGGATGAACCATGCCCTATGGGCATTGAAAACTCTCTTTCTCAACCCCATCCCACAAATTTTTTTGATATGTGAGAGACCATGCCATTTTATCCTTAAAAAAAAATTATTTTGAGAATGCCTATTTATTTTTGTTGAATAGTTCATAATTTGCGTCTAGCTCAAGAAAGTATGGTAAATTTCTCAACCCCCAACAAAAAAAAGTACGGTAAACTGGTTAGTAAAGGTTTGGTTGCATACTAGTAAAGGTTGTCCACAAAAAAGAAAGTACGGTAAACTGATGCACCATTGCACCTGTTAAGAGTACAAAAAATACACTTGTTAGGTTCCACTTGTATTTTTTTTTTTTTTGTCATTCCTCATTCTTAATCTAGTACTTGGAGGAGGGGGAATGTGATTCGATCCTTGGATACAGTATGGGGCATCCAAAAACTCTACCGCATGAGTTAGCCACCACTTGCCCACTTGTATTTTAAAGTACACTTAAAATTGTACTTAAAAGTACAAGTGAGGCTCACAAGTGTACTTTTTTTTAGCCTTAACGAGTGTAATATTGCACCAGTTATTATTCCCGAAAATTGTACGACGTACAAAAAAAAGAAATCGTTGATTGGCCTATAGCCGCTCCACTTGGGGAAGGTAAAAGCCGCTCCAGTACTTGGGAGAAGGTAAATAGCTAAAGGATAATTTGGTAATTTGTGGTTGAAAGAATTCAATCAAATCAGTGCAAATTGGCATTGTCTGGACATTCTCTGGAAAGAGTACAAATAGACTTGACTAAGAAAGGCGCGTGGAGTCAAATTTGAGAGCGTGTGATACAAAGGTGACCACCCACAAGGTTGTCTCCCGCTGTCGCCAAAATATCGAAATTGGTAGGAGTACAATAAATTGTCAACAAGAAAAGGATCCACTCCAGGGCTCCAGCCCATGAAAATTACTGTAACTGCGTTCGGCGCATTTGAGGGACCTTTCCTGGCCTATTTGATGGTTCAACTACCGCACATTTTAGAGCTTGTAGGGAACCTTAATCACGGCTAAAAATCAAGCTACCCCAATACCGATTAATATGATTTTAGAACAAATTTGTCTTAGAACATACAAACATTACAATACCAAATTGGAACCCATTTAACCCACTTACCTCAAGACAAATGTGCTTTGAAATCATATCCAACGCTATCCGATTAACTTGATTTTTGGCATGGTCTCTGTTCTCGATGAGCTCTAAAACGTGAAGGATTTCGATCATCAAAGTGGACGTGTCAGACTCGTGTACGGGCAGTGACGGCTTCAGAAATTTTGAACATTGTATTCAAAATTTACCTTAACTTTATTAACTAGCAATATGTACATAATTTTTTTATATATTAGTTTGAATAATGAGACCAAATAATATGAACATATGTAACATATATGTCACAATTGCATGTTTCTGGTGAATTCCATTTTTTTAGGCCAAGGAAAATTCAACTAGCAGATAAACACATTAGTTTTTATTGTAGAAAAAATTGTCTGGCAAATAGGTTCATACGGACCTTTTTTTACGAATATTCTCATGTTTTGGAGATATAGAATTCTTCAATTGACCATAAATGAGAATATATGCAGCCTCTTATAACTTTTAATTTACATTGAATTAGTTTGTGGGCCGATTTTTTTGGGGCTAATTGTTCAAATTTTTTTGAGTTAGGTGTTCAAATATTTATGCATAAGATGTTCAAAAAGGACAAAACAAAAATAAAACTATAAAAAATTACATGTATTCTAAACAAATTATTATTATTATTTTAAAATATTCTAGTGACCACCCAAAAGAGAGTGTGGAGCTATCTATGTGTACGGAATGTGCCTAAACGTGTCTGTGCTTCTTACTCACAACCATGTAAGTCTTCTCAATCTTTAATATATAAATTCACATCTCTCCGCATCCAAGATGAACCAATTAAGCACAACAATGAACTTGTTATTCATGCTCTGTGGTTGTTTAGCTTTTGCATTGCTAGTCCATGTACAAGCCCAATCAGGTCTCTCTCTCTCTCTCTTTATTTTTTTAATTCCTGACGTCGAGATGAATCAGTAATCCTCAAAATTAAAAACGTTAAAGAACATTCAACAAAGACCAAACTAACTTATTGAAAAGCCAAGTCTCACCACATGTTTAGAGTCTTCAATCTTTAATATAAAGATCACATCTCTCCGAATCGAAGATGAAAATTAAGCACAACAATGGACTTGTTAAGCATGCTTTGTGGTTGTTTAGCTTTTGAATTGCTGGTCCATGGACATGCCCAATCAGGTCTCTCTCTCTCTCTCTCTCTCTCTCTCTCTCTCTCTCTCTCACACACACACACACACGCACACACACACTCCATGGAGCTCTATGTTGTGCATTGCAGTCAAATAAAAGCAAGCCCCTCAACATTTCTAACTTTCTTATTCCTTTACTACCTGTTGGAATTACGAATGAACAACTCTGTTTTCAGTACACTAATTTCAAATCCCATATAATTTTTTATTTTGTTTTCCTGAAATTTAGTACACTTCTTCATCCTTTAATGTTGGTAATTTCTTTTGCAAAAAAGATACGCGTATGCACGTCTGGGTACGTATAGTGCACGGATAGTGTATCTCGACCGTCCAAAAGTGTTTTCGACAGTTCGGATTTTAAAGACTCTTTTACCGGTAATAGAACTCTATTACCGGTCGAAGAGTCTTTAAAATCCGGATCATTGATTTATTGGCACGGACAGTCCAGATTTGTTTGTGCGCGACCAATCCGTACGCATCGCCGGACTGTTTCTTTTGAGTTCCAACTTTCTAATGAGAAACATACCATTGAAACTTGAATTCAAATTATAAAAGAATCATTTCCATCATTACCCATTGTCTAACTCCTTCCGAACCAAGGTTTTCAATAGCCGCAACGGAAATGGTGTAGCGATAGCAGGAGTATCAATGATACAGATCGGGTGTTGGGACTGTGAATTTTTTGTTTTCGGCGCCGAAGCACTTGACCTGGCCTTAGCGGATGTATTGCGGGGAAAAAAATCGGATGAAAACCGATGTGATTTTTGGTAGCGCTGGTATAGTAGGGTGTAGCGGTACCGGAGAATCGAAAAATCACTACGTTGGAGCTGATACGCTACGTAGCAATATTTAAATCCTTGTTCCCAACAAATTTGGATGCGTACACTGGATAGTTTGGAAGAACTTTCAAGTTTATAGTTTAATGGGAACTAAATATTTTAGCATATTTTAAGATGAAATAATGGACAAAATTTTTTGGGACGAAGACAATAATGTGTAATTCTCCAAAAAAAGTTCAAGAAAACAAGGTTTTAAATTCATCACCCACACCTAGTTATAAGAACTATCCTGCGAAACTAATTCTGAAGTCTACAACAAAATATTACACCGTACTTCACGAGTTAGGAACTGGTTTTCCACGTTTGGAACGGAAATGACACAAGACAAGAAAAGAAAAAAAAAAAAAAAAGATGCAGTGATTTCGGGACTAGAAGTAGGTTCTATAACAAAGATTTTTTATTTTTGTGTGTGTGTGTGTGGCACGTCCCTTTAAATCTTGTCCATCCGGATGGTCGAAGCTGCCAGCAGGAATCCTGAAGTTCTGTACTTTCTGTCTGGATAGGGCTCAAGGTCGTCCGGACGGTCATGGTAGATAGTGTTGGGATTCCACCCCGTGTGGGCCATTGGGCTTAGGCCCAGATGGGAGGGGGCTAGGGTTTTAATGCGTACTCTATAAATACTCATTGTTGCCTTGTGTATTAAGTGTGGTAGCACAATGTAAAAGAGAGAGGCAGAGAGTGTGAGAGGGGGAGCCGGTTGTGGCTCTCCCGGGGAGAGAGAGATACACGAGAGAACTGTGAGGTTTCATCTATTGTGAGATGGAGAGTGAGTGTGTAACACAAAAGACTCGGATTTTCTCCGGATTATAGTGAAACCCCCCTCCCCGTGGATGTAGGTCCGATTTGGCCGAACCACGTATATTGTGTGTTGTGTTTATCTCTTGTTTTACTGCTTCTGTTGCGTGTGGTGCGTTGTTGGAATCCTAACAACATAGCAACGCTATTTAATTCTGTTATGTTCAGTTTCTAGGTGATTTTGAAAAGAAAAGATTTTTTTTTTTTTTTTGAAAAGTTTTCTAGGGTGATTTAATCTAAGCTTAATTTAGAGAGAGAAACCCAGAGATGCATTGAGAGGTGTCTAGAGCTTATAATCTTCATTGCTTACAACGGATTTGATTGATTTGTGCATTTGCCTGAGGATTAGATATCCAGTTTATGTACCGAACCACGTAAATCTCTTGTGTACTAGGTCTCTTGCTTTCCCTGAGTTTTTTTTTTTATTGTTCTAGTTTCTAGATCGATTGCTATTGCTAGAATCGCTGTATCTTCGTCTACATCGATCTAACATTTTTTTATCCAATGAAGTTTGAAGTCTATTTTGTAAATGGAATAATTTTTCAGGCTTCATAAGTATTGATTGCGGAATTCCTGAGGGTTCAGACTACACGGATAAAGTAACAAAAATATCTTACACTTCTGATGCGCGATACGTAGATACCGGGACAAATTACAACATCTCTCCAGATTATGAGCCTGCTGCAAGCTCACTGCAGCGGTCTAACTTGAGAAGTTTTCCCAAAGGAATCAAGAATTGTTACACCATTAAACCAGAACAAGCTAATGGTAACAAGTACTTGATCAGAGCAATTTTTACGTATGGTAACTATGACTCCAAGAATGAACCACCAGAATTCGATCTCTACCTTGATGGGGATAAATGGGATACAATAAAGATTGAGGATGCATCAGAAAATTCATTCTTTGAAATCATACATGTTCCTGCAACTGCTTATATCCATGTCTGCCTTGTGAATACTGGCCTTGGAACACCCTTTATATCAGCACTTGAACTAAGGCAGTTGGACAATTCCACATACCAAACGAAGAAGTCTGGATTACTGTTTCTCTTCAATCGGACCGATGTCGGGTCAACTACAAATAAGACAGTCAGGTACGGGCTGGACCTATTGTTTAGAAATATTGTCCCACATTGTTTAAGAGTGGAATATGTGATCACTTAATATATTTTGGGATCTCTCCACTCATTGTCAATTGATTTTAAGATGGATATAAAGTTTTCACACCTATATTCAGTACTCTGACTTTGCATTGGAATGGTTTTTGTCGTATCAAAAAAGAAAAAATGAAATTAGAAATTTATCAAATAAATTACATTATTTATTTTTTCTGTAAAGGGACTAACATTTCGAGATAGCTCAAAATAAAAAAATACTGAATGTAACATTCTAGAACAGAGAGGATTTGTGTCGTCTTTTTAGTATGTCTTTTTAGTATTTTACAGTAGTCCCTCCGTTTGGATTTGTTAGTCCATTTTGAGAGTTCGTGTCACTTTCAAATGATTATATCTTATAATTTAAAAGTCGATGTGAAAAGTGTAAAATGGAGGTAAAAGTTGATGTGAAATGTGTAATGATGATGTCTCTTTAATAATTAGATTTACAAAGCAACACACTTAAAAAGGGACGGAGAGAGTATCTTATAATTTACTAATGTTTTATGTAATTTTAAAAATATTATCTTATAGAACTAATCGAGATTTATCAAACAAGATCCATGTTTGACATATAATTACTTACAATTCAAATGATTAAACTTTTAATTTATGAAAAAAAATTAAAAAAATTTCTTTTACTCCTAAAAGACTTGTTATTTTTAGGAGCTCCTTTTACAAACCCGAGAAAAAGTCCCCTGGCTGCTCCTACTTTTATATATATACTCATTGAAGGGGATTTGTCACTTTCAGGTATCCTGACGATGTGTATGATCGGATTTGGTTATCAGATAGGAGCGAGGGGTTTACTAACCCCAGTTGGGAACCGATCCAGGCACCGGATAACAGCAGCGGTATTTCGACCTCCACCAACTACGAACCCCCGTCCTCGGTCATGGCCACTGCCGTTACACCCGTTAATGGAAGCAATTCGCTGAACTTCTCGTTTGATCTTCGTTATAGGAATCAGCAGCTCTATGTGTACATGCATTTTGTTGAGATTGAAACAGTTGAAGATTACAGAGATTTCAATGTCTTTTTGAATGATAAGCTCTTTTGTTCGGAAACGATTCTTGACGGTGCATGGTCCATCCATACCAGTGTTCCTGAGACCGAAGTTGGGCAGTTGAATTTCTCTATCCGTGCTACGGAAAAGTCCACTCTTCCCCCGATTCTCAATGCCATTGAGGTTTATGAGTTCGTAGAGTTACAACAATCTCCAACTAACCAAAGTGAAGGTGAGGTCAATTTATTACTATTATTCATATTTGATGAAATACACCATCAATCTGCCTTTTCAACTTCTCTACCACTTTTTAGGTGGACTTTAGCCTGCAGAACGGGTATGGTATGATTGGTATCAGATAGATTTTGGCTCCCTCAAGTTTGATTCAGTTTTCGACCCGTTGTGGGATCGTAATTGAGCCCACAATGATAGGTCAAAATCCTTCATATTTATCTTGTGAAGGATAACGTCCTTGTAAAAAACTATATCGTACATTGATACCTACGTCAACGGTTCACATTTATGTAGGGTGACCTGCTCAAAGTCACGGAATAACAAATTAATAATATGAGGAAAACTTTTTCGCGGCCCCTCCGTGAGTTTGCACCGATCAAATTCGGGCCGTGGATTCCGAGGTCCAATGGCTCGTATCAATACACTTTCTTTCTCCTCATTAAAAGTATGTTGGAGGAGCCATTGGATCTCGGAATCCATGGCCCGGATTTCCTAGGTACAAGCCCACCATTCACGGAGAGGCTGTGAATAAGTATATCTCTACTACTATATACTTGCTCCGGAAAAAAAAAAAAAAAAATTGTTGCCCAAGCCCAACCTAAGGGCTTGCTGGCCTTAACCCCTGGGGCGGCCGGCCCTGCCCATGATAATGATCAAGATCATTCATAGTTATCTTGTAAATGAGTACGTCACATAGGACATGGATAGCTGTCAACCGTTCACATTTGTGTAAGATGACCTGTAAAAGTTGGGACGGTTTATTTTTGTCTTCTATGTACATATGTGAACTGTTGACATAGCAGTTGATGTTCGATTGAGTGAGTGGATCAAATCATTGATGTGGGTCCTTGATGAGCTCACAAAGTGAAGTTTGGAGGAGCAAGAGATGAGCTTAACGTTTTTGATGAGAGCTTAATGACATGTGGCCCCACAAAGTACAGTTTGGAGGAGCAAAGGAAAGGAACCAAGCTCTAGTCCAATTTTCCTCCCTCCAGTTTGGTTAGTTTTGAGTCACTGTGAGCCCACCTTGGTTATTTGAAAAGTTCCTATGATAGGTCCCGCAAAGAAGTACATTCCTGTAAAAAGTTACCTCAATCGGTCATCGATAGCTATGTCTAACAGTTTACTTTAGAATATCGCATAAGGTAAAACCCGAATATTCATGTGTGTGTTGATGGCCGATCAAGATCATTTGTTTCCAGTTATGTTCTTCTTTGTGGGGTGTATAAGTCGAATTGTTTGAAGGACCAATGTGGGTCCTTTATGAGTGAAGTTTGGAGGAGCAAGGCAAGATACCTTGGGGAGCTTGACACTTTTGATGAGAGCTTAGAACATGCAGGCACAAAAAGTAGAATTTGAAGGAGCAAGGAAAGACGGGTATGGAAGGGAGCTGAATCCTTTTGATGAGAGGTTCGGGACATATGAGATTTCTATGATGATCTTTGATAGCGGGATTGGAACCTTGTAAAATTGTTTTTGTTTCTCTACTGTTGTTATCTTCATAATTATTGCAATTCGAACTAGTTCTTACCATATTTGTGTCAAAACGGTAACAATGATTTCCCTTTACTTCTGGATATGCTAGTTGATGCCATCAGGAATATCAAATCGGCATACAGGGTGGAGAAGAACTGGCAAGGAGATCCATGTGTCCCAATAAATTACTCATGGGATGACCTTCAATGCAACTATGATAGCAATTTTGCTAGAATCATCTTACTGTGAGTTTCTGCATTGTAAAAAATCTTGATTGTGTTACTGCTATTATTCTTTTGATTCTTGACAAATCTTATGCCAACTTATAAATTAGGAACCTCTCATCGAGCTCATTATCTGGCAACATGAATATTTCCTTCTCTGGTCTAAAATCCTTAGAGTCGTTGTAAGTGTAACTACTTGGTAGAAGAACTTGCTGCTTTGTTGAATGTGGTTTACTTTCTTCTGAGTTTATTTTGTATACCCTTAAGTAACTGATGATTGTCTCTTAATCTTACAGAGATTTGTCGAACAACAATTTAACTGGACAAGTGCCTGATTTTCTTAGTCAACTTCCTTTCTTGAAGACTTTGTAAGTCTATGGATCAATTTCCTTTTCTTTCCATACCAATGCAAATTCATTGGTTTTTGACAAGGAACAAACTGACTGGAATCGACGTGCCTTTTTGCAGAAACTTGTCGAACAACAATTTAACTGGACAAGTGCCTGATTTTCTTAGCCAACTTCCTTTCTTGAAGACTTTGTAAGTCTATGGAACAATTTTCTTTTCTTTCCATACCAATGCAAATTCATTGGTTTTTGACAAGGTACAAATTGACTGGAATCGACGTGCCTTATGCAGAAACTTGTCGCAGAATAATTTCACAGGTTCAGTTCCATCAGCACTCATCGAAAAATCAAAAAATGGATCCCTTACACTGAGGTCAGTTTTGTTTTTAGTGTTTCAAATGGATCCAAAGGAAAACCATATTTCAAGAAGCATTGGAAGTATGGTGGGTAGAGCATTCATCTAAATGCGTAAGTTACTTAAGATGGTGTAAAGTTAATTATCCATGTATATAAAACTACAAATGCAGAAGAAATAGTTTTATCCATTGAGCTGCAATGAAACAAAATAGTAACCTTCCACTTCCCTTTCATTCTTTTACTTATCTCATGTTTATGTCCTAGATTATTGGAAATAAGTCAAAGATAACGACACCTGATATTTATACATATGTATCCAAATAGTGTGGAAGGGAATCTACATCTTTTCCAGGACGAAAATTTATCCAAATGCCAGGCAGACTCGTGTGCTAAGAAGAAAGATTATGTCGTACCCGTGATTGCATCTATTGCTTCATTTCTAGTCATCGTGATCGCGATTCTTGCCATCTGGTGGAGTTTGAAACGAAAGAAACAGCGAGGTACTTATCTGTTGATGATTGAACTTAAAATGGCAAATTCCATTGAAATTATTTTGGCATCGTGTATGCTTATACGTGAAATGTGTTATGATCTTCCTTATCAGAGGACATTGTAAAGTCCAACGTTGAAGATGAAATGGTGGAGGAGAAGAATAGACATTTTACGTATTCTGAGCTTATGACCATCACTAGCAATTTTCAAAAAATACTTGGTAAAGGAGCATCTGCATCAGTTTATGCTGGGCATTTGACTGACGGCACTCAAGTTGCAGTGAAGATGCTTTCCGTGCTGTCAGCTCAAGAGTCTAGGAATTTTCGAACAGAGGCAAGTATCAAGTACCCGTTTCCAACTTATTATTTAACGTCGATGCTGGTGTCAAACCGCAGCATTGCAATAATGTGACGTGCATTGGAAAATACAGGCTCAGTTGTTGACAAAAATCCATCACCGAAACTTGGTTTCTATAATTGGATTCTGCAATGATGGCGCACACGTGGGATTGATTTACGAATACATGGCTAATGGAACCATACGAGAACATTTATCAGGTATGAATTATATTAAGTTTTGTGTTCATCTTAATTTCATGACCATAATTTACAGTAACCACCAAGAAGCAAGGGTACTGATAAGACAAGTGACAAGGACACAAACATGATATTTGTTCGAAAACTAGATATGATAAATATATGCTTCTGGTTATATGAATTCATGTTAAAAATTATTAGTCCTATCTAAATGGAACAGAAAACACGAATAACATCGATATCAAGGAATAAAAGAGTCAATAAGTGTTCATGGATGGCAGTTTTTACCTGCCCTAACATTTTAAATTGGGCCTCAAGTGTTCCCAGAGTGCGCGACTAGAATATTGTAGAAAAGCGTAGGATGCATATACATATTTGGACGTGTCCGGACCGTGTCCAACATGTTTCGGTCTCCCATGCCTGTCAGATAAACATACGTTGTCTCTCTCCTTATTAGGAACCGCTAATGAGATTGATGGTGAAAAAAGCTTCAAAAGATATTCTATTCTGGCTAATTTTTCTTCAATAGAATAGGTAGTATGCCAGTCTAGAATATCCTATCCTTTAATTTTGACATTTTGCATGCTTAACAACAGGGGTGGCTTAAGTATTAGTTGAGCGGGTTCAAGTAAACCCCCTGGGTTCAAAAAATACACTAAATAGTTGTATCTTTTTATTGTATAAGTCAAAATTTCTTTACTATTGTCTGCGTTGGGTCGTTAATTCGTAGTCAGAGTAAATTAAAATTTACTTAAATTTGTGGACAGGGAATGTCCTAGTATTATCCTGGATATTCGAACGATTGTAAAGGATTTTAACTTGCTTGTATCTTGGATTCCTAGAGCTTTCAATGGTGTTGCCCACTGGGTAGCCTCTTTTGTATCTGGATTGCTACCTCAGAACTGGGTATCTTTGATCCCAGCTGAGTTAAGTCATATCCTTCTTTCGGATTTATAATTGTAATGAAATGTCTTTCTGTTCAAAAAAAAAAAAGATAGTATAGCTCAACTAAGCCAAATAAACCAGGTCCAATAAATTTATAAGTAAATAAAATATTATTTAACATAGAGTTTTCACCTACTTGACAAGTTTTCACCTTAATATCCAGTTTAATTTCAATGGCGATTTCTTTATCTTGTACAGGGAGAAAGGCAAATATCTTGAGTTGGGAGGAGAGACTACGAATCGCCTGTGATGCAGCACAAGGTGGGGAAACTATACTGCTCTTATACTTTAGCATTTTGTGTTCGAGTTTCCTTATTCTAGATTCCCTTTTAGCTAACACATTACAGTATTGAATTTGCAGGATTGGAATACTTGCATGATGGATGCAAACCGCCAATAATTCACAGAGACATCAAGACTGTTAACATACTGTTGGCTGAAGACATGCAAGCAAAGATTGCTGATTTTGGAATATCAAGATTAATGCCTCTTGATGGTGGGACTCCAGTCTCAACTGCAGTAGCTGGCACACCAGGCTACATGGACCCTGAGTAAGTATATTCGTTTTCCTTCTAAATAACATATATGCCTCTTTTTGAACCAGGTGATATCCATGTTATTTTGCGGCCCTATTGGACCACGATCTTTACTTTATCTTTTGTGGTCAGTAAACCTTGTTTCGTAGATGTTTAAATGGGTTGCAAGTTGGTGATATGTTGCTTTGATTCTTGTTACTCAGTGAGATTCTTGTTCAAAGAGAAAGGACCCGGCTTCATGCAGTTCAAACCCAGACTGCGGGAAGTAGTTGCATCTTGACCGTGGATCTTGGCCATCAATGTCCAGATTTTTTAAAAATTCTACCATTATTTGATCGGAGTCTCTTAACAAATCTGGATTCTAAACCATTAAAAACACTTTTGAACTGCCAAGATTGCGTGGACGGCTCTTTGCAGTCCAAACCCAGACTGCAGAGAAGCCAAGTTCCAGAGAAACTTTCTGTGGATACTTTCAACATTTTAAGAAGAATCTCAACGGGTGGTATTGAATTTTAAACAACAATAACACAGTTATAGCATTGACTTTTTAGCAACTGAAGGTTATAAATGTATATATCATGCTTGGTGTAGGTATCAAGTATCCAATGAGCTGAATGAGAAAAGTGACGTTTACAGCTTTGGAATTGTGCTATTGGAATTAATCACAGGGAAACCTCCGGTCCTAAGAACCCATGAAAAAACTCATATAGTCAAATGGGTTATGCCTATGGTTGAGAGAGCTGAAATCAAGGAAATCGTGGATTCAAGGTTAAATGGTGATTTCGACACCAACACCGCTTGGAAGGTTGTGGAGATAGCAATGGCATGTGTGGAACAAAATTCCATTCGAAGGCCGGCCATGAGACAAGTTGTGACAGAGTTAAGAGAGTGTGTGGAGATGGAGATAGACCGCGTTAAGGATCGGAAGGAGAATGAAGTGTACAATTCTGCATCCGGCGGTTCATTTTATGTTTCACTTGGAAGTTCGATTGGTGCTCCTTCTGCAAGGTAGATTAAGAGTAGTCTCTGAATTTGTGTGAGAGAATGTGAGGTTCCAAATGGATAGTTTGTCTGTAAACTAACGTTGGATGTGTTTCTATTTTGGACTTGTAATCTGCATTTTTGGCTGATACTAATAAATAAAGCCATGTTCGACATGTTCATATATATTACATTACTTTGGAATACGTAAAACTATGTGATCAACAGTCTTTTGTAACGCTGTTAATTTTTTTTTTAAAAAAATAGTCTTTTGTAATATACATTTATTCCTCCGGTCAGTCATGATTTCATTATTTATTTTTGTTACTGAGGAAGAAATGAGGAAGAAAGGTGGGTTAGGATGACCAGCATAGTTGACCCATTTGGCGTCTACATTTGCATCGTTAATACTACAATTTTCACTCTTAAAATATAATCTGACAATCAAGCATGCTCATATGCGAGGATGCGGTGAATGGCCTGGGCTAAAAGCCGTGGGAAAAGTCAGCGTTTAAAGATTTGACTAAGTCAAAAGTTGATCGTCCAATCCCGCAATGACGTGTGGCAAGAATATCCGCCCCACACGTACCTCTCCTTCTTGCTCAATATTGGAAAACCATTATATGAACTACCATTATTGAGGTTTTACTCAATTTATAAAACACGTAAATAGTTGATGAGTGCATCAATGTAATTCATCCAAGCATTGATGTGGTAATGCTAAGTGTACATTTAGTATATTAGTTTGTAAGCCATTTAATGCCTGTAACATTGATCAATCGAGAAACGTTGGCTATGGCCTATGCACCTCCTTCTGCAGCAGAAGGAGAGAACAGATCTGAAGCCCAGCAAGGAACAGAGTCCCAACTCCCTCCTGTTGATCCAATTATAGACCAAGGCCCATCTTACAGAGTGAAAGTTTGAGATTAGTTACGTACGCAAACTTACATTTTCCCATTGAGTGGGTTATACATACATGAAAGTATGGAAGGACAAAGGCCAGAGATTAAAATTGCTATTTCAGTAAGGAGTGAGGCGTAGCATGAAGTGAAATACTGCAGGAGGTTAGATAGAAAATGATGAATTTGGGACGAAAACACTTTTCATGTGGATCCAGTGATATTCTGCTCGGGGAAGAAGTTTTTTCGTGTTAATGTTTTAGGTTTGAATTTGCGCGCGTTTGGGCACAAACATGCAGTACCATAAGCTAAAAACTCGGTTTTGGGTCATTTACTTGTCTTTTACTCCAGGGTGTTTAGGTATTTGTCTCAGCTAACATCCTGGGTATTATGTATACCAGGTAATTACCGAATCTTTTACCTACATGAAAGTGAGAAATGAAATTGTAACTCCTGAAGATTCCGAAACATGATTTCCTCTTTTGTATAATTTCACAACATAGTATCGTGCTCAATGTAGCCCATTTCTGAAGTGGGTTTTAATTAGGCCTACTAGCTAGCTGGTGATAGGCCCAACAAGCAAATAGAATCAAACCTTAGTTCATGGTATTTCCATGAGGTTCCTCTTTCTTATTCTTAAGCTAGTCTCCGAGAGGGCTTAGTTCATCAAAAGTAACTAGAGAATACAAGATGGCATTCATTGGTGGAACACGGCTATAATTAATGCCTTTCAAGTGTAAGATCTTCACTGCACTTAGAGCCATCGAAGGCCGAGAGTGGTGACTTTGACCTTGAGCCCAATCACGAAAAAAGAATCATGATGCTTCGACGTCGGCTCTAAACCCTGGGAAATCTTAGCTATGGTCTATGGAAGAAACTCAGTCAAGAATTACAGATTGAGGAAAGGGTCTCTTTCAGTCAACAATTTGCATACGGGCATCTTCGGTGGTGGGGTAAAAAATGTGGCGTTATATGACACAAAAGTATAAAAAATAAGTTCGAATTTTGTACTAAGTTAATGGATACCAATATATATTTGATGTTAACTGTGAGTTTCTGACCTTATTCATATGGAACCGTTCAGCCATCTCAAAATCAAATTCCAAGTGGGCCTACGAGAGAATCGAGGCAATCAGACGGCTATATGAGCTCGATCCAAAATCACCCCATTTCACGGGGCCTCCGACCCCATCTGTACATATGGGGTCTGTAACCCTTGTTTTACCGATTCATATGGGTTTTAGTTTTGTTACTAGAGATGCCTAAATAAGTGAATGTAGTATAGCATGATTAGCAGTTGCAGAACAGTTATCTTTTCGATTGTCAGTCATTCAGCGTTGCATCTGCATGATGTACAAATTATTGTACACAGTATTATGTTAATATATGTCTCCTCTTATTACTATCTTCAACAAAAGTTTCTTTGATAAGACCCTTGGACTAAAGAGGAGAAAATTTTGCATGTCGGACGGTACCGCTACGTGGTACCCGCCGGCGCATCCGAGTCATCCAAATGTGTTTTGGACTGCCTAGATTTAATGGGGTATAAATTTGCAAAAATTCCACTCTTCAATCTGAGCCGTCCAAAACACGTTTAGATTGCTCGGATGTGCCGATGGGTACCACATGGCGGTACCTATTTGGCATGCAAGTTTTTCTCCTTGGACTGAGTATCTGAATGCGATTTATGCGATATTTAAATCTCCAGTTATTCTATGTGTAAGTAATTGTCGGACCGTTTTTCCACCATCTCTCCTAAAACCAATTGGTATTGGAGAGGCTTTCAATTAAGTCTTTTATGGCGTTCGACATCACACTCACAAGTTTGTTTTTAGAATAGTTATAGGGAATGACATTATGTAACTAAATTTATGAGGCACTCCGAGCCCAGCAGTAACTTGATTCTCATTGAAAGACTATTTGCATGTTTTGGCTTGGAAACTTGTTGGCTTTTAGGCCCTAGCTAGTCTCACGTTTGAACAACTTTGGAATTGGACATGTGATCAAAACCCACTATGTTGTTTTTCTGGTATAAGAAAGCTATGTGTACCATCCACTTTTGTTGCTCTCTCTCCTTTCAAATTACTTAAAAATTTTCCAACTTGTTGGTAAGTGATACGTAAGTATCAGTGGTGATGGGAGCACTGAAGCCAATGATTCCTTCTTCACAACTTGCTCCTAGCTAGTCTCTTAATTTCCAATTTTTATAGTGTACATCTTGTAAGCATAATGTGGAAAGGATATTTTTAGCTGGGTTGGATCCAGGGTACGTACAATATCTTTGGATTATATGAGCATTACCTAACTTG
Organism: Vaccinium vitis-idaea; assembly: GCA_963854785.1. NCBI lineage: Eukaryota > Viridiplantae > Streptophyta > Magnoliopsida > Ericales > Ericaceae > Vaccinium > Vaccinium vitis-idaea. The sequence goes on along the minus strand of OY978225.1, from coordinate 36,703,467 downwards.
CATTAATCATAATTGAAGAAGAGTATGAAAGCCATAACAATCTACAATAAGTAATGCTAGATGATCACACTTAGGTTATCAAATAATGTGATAATGTATGGTGACTAATCGCGAAAAGTATTGAAATTCTTTATAATCAGTCCGTATGGAATCTCATGTTAGATGATACAGTACAAAATAAGGTCATCACGATGTAGATTGCTGGCAAAATTGCCTATTGACTTTTATAGAACACGACTTTCTATTATCATGAAAGGGCATGGTTACTTTAGCGGTGGCAAAATCGTGTATTAATAAAGAAAAAAAATCAAAGATGGACTATGATTTGAATATATATGGACTTCAGGTAAAATCAAAATAACTTACCATAAACTATAGTAAACGATGTTTGTCACATGCACGTATCACAGCTCACGCGTGGATATCACTTGACACACTGCTTTCCTTCTTTTGGTATGTTGTTGGGTTTCTTTCCTTTAAAGGGTGCATAAAATACAAAGTTTGAAGTTTGATTTTTCGTAACATCACGTTTAATGGCTCATTAAATTTGTCTGTGGACTATTTTTTGGGTATCTATAAAAAAATTGGAAGACTAAAGACATTATATATAACCAAAAAAAAAAATTATGTTAATTAGAGCTTGTTCCACAAACTCTATCTTTTTTACCTTGTTCCAAAATTGTCTTTTAATGCCCTATCTTTTGCAGAAAATTGTCTTTTACTATCTTTTAATGCCCTAAGAGACCGGTCATTCCACACAATACATTAATCCAGAAAGCCAAAGGAAAAAAAGACAGCAAAAGACAATTTGTTAGAAAAGACCGTTTTCTGAAACAAGGACATGTCTTTTACTGTCTTTTCTTGGTTTTGTGGATTGATATATGCGAGAGAAAAACCTGTCTCGTAGAGCTAGAGAATACAGTAAAAGACATCTTTCTAGAACAACCCCTAAAAATCTATTGGTGGAGGGTTTATACAACAATATAACATGGGGGGATAAGTTTTTATTTAATATAATATAGAAACGTTGTGGTGGTGATCGTAGTCACTTGTCCTCTTTTGGTTCCATCAGATGAGGTGCCTATGAATTTACCCTAAGGAGCATAAGGCCTACAAAATTAAACAATTATTAACTTATTCTTTGAGGTTCAAACTTATGACTTTTTGTATATTAGAGTTACACAACCAATTATTCACGATAACTTCATTTTGTACGGTAAGCAACAATTCTAATTTCTACGTGCACACTATGCTCAAAATTGGATCTTGTTGACCTTACTTCATGTGAAGAATAATATGTATATAATGAAAAATTTACCCGGGTATCAATACATATTTTACAGATATCAATATACTTTTACAAATAACAAAATAATATTTTCGAATATCAATACTTCGAATATCGATACACTTTATGCACATTATTCTCCGCCTCAAGGGCCTAGATTAGTATTTTCCGTCAAAATTTTAGGACAAGCACGTCTTGTGTATGGGTGAGTTTTTTAATTAGGTCTACACGTGTTTTTTCTTACAACAAATCTCGTCTTCCTGTAGTGGCATTGACAAAAAAAAAAAAAAATTTAAACTTATCAAAAAACTTGTCATTCCCACCGCAAGAAGACGATAATATAGTATTCAGTGGACTCACATATTTAAGCAACAAAAACATATTCTAGTAATGAAAGAAATGCCAATAGAGTTGAGGATGGAGTGAAGGAACTAGTAGAGGCTGTTGTCTCTGCTATAATTTGAAATAAATTTATTATTGATATAAAAAATATATATTATCAAATTATATAGTCTCGCTCATGTTCCAAAGATAGTCCACCCCTCCCGTAAAAATCCTGTCTTCACAAGTTTCTCTATTTTCACCAACTTGATCCACGCGATGACGTGAAGATATATTTAATTATGAAGAATTAATTGTTTCCGATTCTCCCTCGTAAATTGTATGTATTCATAGCTATATATGGCTACTAAAACGGAAAAAAAATCTTGTTCCAAAGTTCAATGTACTCATATATATATACATATGTACTCTTCTCCCCCTTTAGGCCTATGGGGTCATATAGCTTGTACTTGGTTTTTTCTTTTTATAAATATAAGCTGAATTTTCCTCGTTGAAAATATATGTAAGGCTAAAACTTGTGGTGTCCTAACTTAATGAATTGAATTTTTTTTTGAATTTATGGTAGTTTTCAATTAAATTTTCTATTTTCTATTAGTCTCGGAATTTTTTTTTTCAGAATGGTCCCCAAAGTATTCGTGAAATGTTAATTTGGTCCCCAATAAAAAAATGTGTATTTAGATGGTGCTCAGGTCTAACTACGTCCGTATCTACCGTCAAGTGCGGGGGTATATTTGGAATTTCATCTTTAAACAACCATCACCGGATCATCCCCGAAGAAGTTCATCTTCCAACCTCATACCCTAGCCCCAGCCAAAGTCCACCTGCCGATTCATTCAACCAAACTCATCCGTCCGATCTTCCTGTTCATAATTTTGTTTCTTATTGGATTACAATCCCAGCAGCAAAATACCCATCTAAAATCTTTAAAATCTATAGGGATCGCATATAAAGTGGAAACCCAACACCCTATTTTGATTACGGAAATTTTGTAGTGTAAATCTGATTTTGAAGCTCCGTTTTAATGGAGGTAAGGCGTACTTTGTCAACGACAAAGTGAAGAAAAAAGGCGAAGGTGGAGTTGTTTGGCCAGAGAAGTGCAGATTGGGGAAAGATACTGATTTAAGGGCTGAGATTTAAATAGGCGTGGATCTCAAGCCCCGCAGTCATCTGCGTTAACCGTCAATGAGCCCTCCGAATCTGGTAATCCATATCTAGTTCTCATACCCACACAACGCCAAGGCATTTTTTGCGAGAATTGGTTGGAAGTCACACTAGAGATTGAAGACGACTCCATCTTCGTCTGTAGTGTCAAGCCGTCTTCGAATCCTATTCCACCCGCTGGAGAAGAAACAAACCACCGCCGGCGACGGCTTGTTTGATGACGAAGATAGATAGAACAGATTAGGCTCAAATTTGTGCATGATTCGGACTCTCGGAGTGAAGATTAAGACTCGAATCCTATTCCATCACACTCTACTCTGCTTGCAATCGGATCAATTTGCCCCGTCTTGTTTTCAATGAGGGCAATGTGGAAACCATTGATGAATCTGTGTGGGTGCCGATTGGGTATTCGAGAAATGGGTATGCGCATGGTGCTCTGTCTCTTTACGTTGGGGTTTGTAAAACCGGGTTTTTAATTTCGCGTTTTCGGTTGCTCTGAAAACATGTGTTGAATTGGTTGATTTTTGGGTTTATGGATGGGTGATGGGGATGGGGATGCAAATAGGAATGGGTATAGTACTATAGTTAGGGTTTTGAGGTAGGAGATGAAGTGGCGGGGGTTATGAGATGAATTTTCGAAAATACCCCTACACTTGACGGTAATCATGATGGAGTTAGACTTCGGGACCAATTAAATACACATTATGAATATTAGGGACGCAATAGACACGTTTTTTTGTTGGGGACCAAATTGACATTTCGCGAATATTTTGGGGACCATTCTTGAAAAAAGCCCTCAGAAAAGTACAAAATATGATCAAAAGCAAAAAAATTATACACTGGAAACTAAATAAGTTAAGACAGAAGTTTTTTTATTTTATTTTTGGGTTTTCGAATTATTTGAAGTTCGGTCCCTATAATTCTATTTTTTTTCTCGTCTAGAAAAATAAATAAAAAACAAGTATTCTGATCACAATTTTGTAATAATGGGAATAGTCCAATTACACAAAATAAAACTTTATGATAGTCTAAACCACATATCTACTACCCAATTACGTTTTATAATAATTGCATTTTTTTATTTGTTCAACAACCTTGGAAATTGCACCACATTTTAAATTTTTAATATTTAGTTTAAAGTCTCATCACAATAGAAAACTCAAGCTGTTACGTACATACAATACCAGAACTCCTCAACAAAAACAAAGAATTGATATTAGCACTCCCCATTTTGATATTGACACTCTCTTTTTGTCTTTATTAGGTGAAGTCACCATTGTATTTTGAAAGCAAGAGAAAAATGTAATTAAAAGTACAAGGGTGATTCCCTAACTTCGCCTAATAGAGACAAAATGGAGATTGCCAATATCAAAATGGGGAGTACAAATATCAATTCCCAAAAAAAAAAAAAAATACCATAGGAACACCGACAACATTAGATAATCTTATCTCAATCATTTCTTTGAAAAAGTCTATACAAGAAAAAGAGAAAAATACACTTTATTTGTTGCCAATGTTCAAGGATGGACATTAGGGGGGACAAGCGGTTGCAACTGTCACTATAATGATTTAGAATTATGCTACTGTCGGGTTAAATTTTTTGTTTTTGATAGCAAGCTATATGTCCATCGCCGCTAGATATTTATCATAATTTAATTTGCTATATCTAACTGGTTAGTCATTGTACATTTTCTATAAAATAAAAAAAATAAAAAAAATAAAAAAATCCAAAACCAAATTTACTAGCCTAAAAAGTGATCTTGAAACTTAGGGTATAAGTTGGAAATTAAAAAAAAAAAGCTAAACTACATACTATAACATTAATGCAAACTCTTTATTTAAGAGACAAAACCTATTGACAATCATAGAAAATTAAGGAAACATAACAAGAACGAAGATACAAAGGAGTCCCTCATTTTGAGCACAACTTTAGATTCTCGGGATGACTATACACCATTTAAATTCAAAGATATTTGCAAGTTATTCCAGAAATATTATCCATCTGATCGCGGAGCAAGAAAAAGTACATTTGAAATTTTAAAATCTAAGTACATTTATGACTGTTTTTGTGTGGAAGGAGATCAGCACCGGCCCTGGGCTAAAACCCAAGGTGCCCGGGCTTTAGGCCCACCAAAATTAGTAAATTTTTAGGGCCTCCTAATAGGTAGTTGTGTTATGTATATATATACCAAAAAAAAAAAAAAAAGTTCAGCCCACTTTAATTTAAATTTGAAGGCCTAAAAGCTATTATCCAATGAAATAGGCCCAAAACTCATAATGGCAGGATTGTAGTTTTGTAACCAATCGGGCCCCTTTTTTCATTTTGAAAGAACACCTTTTTGGCATCCCAATTCCCAGCTCATTATTATACTCGTACAACACCTTTTGAAGAAGTTTGGAAGACAAAGACAAAGAAGAAGGAGATCACCACTAATCACCAAGTCGGTATCGAGAAGACAAACAAAAAGTTCGGTCCGTTCGAAAGTCAGAAAGTCACGAAGAAAAATTTCTCAATTAGTGCTAAATGCTATTCCTTCTCACAAATCTCAAGCTAATTTTAGGTATTGATTCTAAGTTTTTTTTTATACCTATCTTAATAATTCGTAAAGGGCCCATTTTTTTATTGTCACACTAAGCCCTTAAATACTCAGGGCCGGCCCTGAAGGAGATGCAAAGGGCTTGATTGATATGGTACTCGACCAAAAAGCTATTCTTCAACTGTGATATTCAAGAGCAATGTTGAGGTCTAGCCACTGTTGCGTACTTGCGTTCCAGTTAATTGGCCGGAGTTGGAATAGAGAAGCGCATGAACTCACCAGAGGGGAGAATAGAGAAAATTGTGTGTGCCGGAGAGGTACCGCCACGTGTTATTCTTCGGCGCATCCATGCCATTCAAACATGTTTTGGACAGTCCAGATTTGTTGGAGTAATTTTCCCCCCCAAAATTTACAAAAATGCCACATTTAAATCCATGGGTAGACACAAATAGAGGTAAGTCGGGCAACTGACCCCACTAAATTAAATGCCTTACAGGCATGTACATATATTATTGCAAATAAAGTAAATGCCACATTTTGGTAATTTATATGTGGCATATAAATTAAATGCCACACTTTGGTAATTTTGTCCAAAGAACCTATACTTTATTGTCTAGATCTTGCATCAAGTAACATGAAATATTTACAATCTTGCTTAGATGGTTAACAGTCTTCCCTAATCATTTTCTTTCATTTGTGTCCCCCCACTTTTGTCTCTCTCTCTCTCTCTCTCTCTCTCTCTCTCACATACGAAAAAGTGGAGTACAACTACAAAATATAGTAGTTTTCTTTTTTGTGGTCCCACTATTTTTAACTCCTCTCTTTCTCTCACTCTCTCTTTACCCCAAGTAATATATAGATCTCTTTTGGTTTTAGTATTATAATGTATTCCATTAGTCCCATTTTGATAGTCCCTAACAAAAAGATGTGCAATTTTCGGATAAAAATAAAGTACTTCTGTTCATAATTTTTTGAATCTTTTCGCACCAAATTTTTTCGTAGGGGAATATCTAACGAGACAGAGGCAATATATGATGTAGATTATTGACCCCACTAACAAAAAATTATGTGTCCGCCCCTGCAGTTATATCTAGGCCATCCAAATTTTAGACGGCTCGGATGCGCCGATAGGTACCACGTGTCAGAACCCGGCCGGCACACAAAATTTTCTCGAGAACAGACCCTCCATTATGATTATGGGACCTCCTTTCTATTGAAGGTGGACTTCTCAATTGATGTATTTTCTTATCATTTGGAGCGATATTCTTATCGTTTGGGAAAAAAATTAGTGAACTAATTAAACAAGAAATTTCTCAATTTATCAGGCATCTTGTTGACAGATTAGCACAACAGTATGGAAGATAATCATCCTTTTACTCACTTAAAATTAGAAAATCATCCTGAGTGTTTTTAGGAATTATGGTTCCATCCCGAGATTCAAATAAATCCTAAATTGCCCTTTAACAGAAAATCGGTTTGAGGACTAAATTAAATGTTGCTAATAGTAGGAGGTAGACATGACCAATTTCAAATTTAGGAGGTCCTGGATTGCAATTAACGGAATTGGGGATAAAACCCAATCCCTTAATTCCCGCCATTATCTTCATCCCTTTTCATGCCATTATCTTCATCCCTTTTAATAAACCAATCCCTAAATTTACACTTCCTTATTTGGTAAATAAAAGGATTGAAAACCATCCATTTCTAGATCAAAAAAATAGAATCAATTCTCTATCTCTGCATCGAGATAGTAACCCGAGGCACGACGGCGATGGAAAGACACCGCCACCACCACAATCAGCCATCGTCCGCCTTCAACTCCGGGGAGGATGACAGATTAGTCTCTCTCTCTCTCTGGCAACGCCTCCTCGAAGCTTCGCACCTCGACAATCTGAAATCGGGTTGAAGATAAAAAAAAATGGACACAAGAAACACAAAGCTGTGGGTTTTTTTTTTTCCAGTCAGGTTCCGATGTTTTTTTTGTGTGTAATTAATCGGGTTTCGATGTTGCCGAGGGACTTGAGTCGTAGGTATACACGGATGTTGTTTGTAAAGAAATTGTGGCCATCGTCGAATGTTAAAGTTCTATGGATCTGATGGAGAGAAGTTTAAGTGAGAGATCATTCAAAAGTGATGGTCTCCATTCTTCCACAATTGTTTTAGTTTATCATCTTTTCCGATATGGACACATTTTTACCATGACTATTTGTAATTTTACCATGTTAGTTCGTTAGTTTATCATCTTTCTTGTTTTTGCCCCTTTTTTCCATGACTATTCGTAATTTTACCACATTAACTGATAGGAACATCACTTTACCATGGTTTCTCTAGTTTTATCAAAGGTTGATTTTGTTTTTGCTTTTGTTTTTTGATTCTTTTTTATGGTAAATAATTTAATCTTGTTAGCTTTTACCATAATGACTGAATATTATGTGAACATGATTTTACCATATTTATTTTTAATTTACCATGACTACGTGAACATGTTTTTACCATGACTAATTCGGTGCTCGCAGGACTTAAATTCGAAAACAACACCATCCCCTAATTTGGAATCTCCACAATTTCAAAAATTCCTTGATTTTAGGTAAGTGAATCATACACCATTTCAAAACTTCCTTAATTTAAGCAAGATAATGAAGGAAAATTTGAAAAATAACTGGATGACATGCATTTCAAATTTTGACAGTCCCCAAAAAGAAGGAAGTAACTGCCATGCATTTCAAATTCCCTAGGAATTTCGGAAGTCCCTATTTTTTTGCAAGCCTTTTAATTTAATTTTACCATGTTCATTGTATTGTGTCTGATTATTACCACATTTTTTTTTATCTCCATTCATTTTTTGACCATAATGACTGAATATTGTGTGAACATGATTTTAACCATAGTTATTTTTAATTTACCATGACTATGTGAACATAATTTGAACGTTTGAATTTTTTGGGGATCACACTTGCCTAAATTCATCCCTAATGGCTACCAGAATTTGAACGTTTGAATTTTTTGAAATTTCCTGATTTTAGGTCATTCACCGTGCAATGATTTTGGACAGTAGGATGAAAAGAAAATTTTCGTAACTAACAATATTTCAAAAATTCATTATTCCCTAAAAAGAAGGAACTAGATTTTACGAAGTTCTTATTTCATTCATATATATGAAGAAAAGGGTAATTATGACAAATCAAATTACAAGAGGATGAAAACATAACCCCGTAAAAATAGGAGGATGAAAACGTAGGTGATATCCAAAATTTGGATGGATATTTAATTACCTCTAAAAATTTTGACAAGTTTTTTTATCATTTACATTAGAAAAGATATTAGTACAGATTTTGCTGTCAATTCTATCATTGATGCTTTGAATGACATAAAATAGAACCGAGCACAATTCGAAATGCCTCATTTTTGCAGACAAATAAAATTAAATTATTACTTTTGTGTACCCGAGGGCATATGAAAAACATTGTTTTATCATATAATTTTAGTATGCTATTTTGATTCTTTTTTAGGTAAATCGAATACTCATTGTGTAGTTCTTTTTTAACAGTATACGTGTTCCTTACTACTAGGTAAAACTTTTGGCTCCGTCTTTACCAGTGTTTCACTGTAATCTTATTCTTCTCCATTACCAAGTGTCTAAGAGCATCCCCAACAGTCTCCCTAAATTTTTCTCTAAAAAAAGTCATGAACAGTGCACATTTTTCATTTTACCAATCCACGTCTCTAACAATACTCTCTATTACCCTCCATATTTTTAATAAAATATGATATATGTGGGAAAAGTAGGATAGAGACAAGAGAGAGAGAGAGAGAGAGAGAGAGAGAGAGAGAGAGAGAATAAAAAAAAGAAAAGTAATTTGGAAAGTTACGGCAAAGTGATGGAGGAAGAGAGAGAAAGAATATAAAAAATAGGTAAGGAGTGAACAGTGCCTCCCCAAATGGGGAGGTTTTTAGGGAGGTACTGTAGCAATATCTATTTTAGGGAGGGGTTTAGGGAGTCTCTTAGAGCTGAATTTTGAGGTTTGGCTCCCTAAAATAGAGATGGGAGGAGTTTGAGGAGCCTTGTTGGGATACTCTTATCCTATAATTCTGAAATTTGTAGTTCATATGATCAACCAGTGTTAGGGAGGGAACAAGTTACAACTTGCTGTTGCTTGTGCAAATTTCAATCATCATTGGGAAGAATCAAGAATTGGGTGGTGCTTCCTCCCTAAATCGGTTTTTTGCAGTTTGCACATATAGTTAAAAGCCCTCCAAATCCCGGGAGCGGTGTTGTCCCTTAGGCCTCGTTTGATTCGCGGAATAAAATAGGTGGGATTGATAGTCTTGGGATTGATAGTCCTGGACTATTTGACCTGGGACTAATTTAGTACTGAATCTCACACAATCCCCTGTTTGATTCATGCAGGATTAACATTGGGATATCCCATGTTTTGGTCAATCCCATATTTAGTTCCCTAAACTACATTTCGGGATTAACTTCAAGACTCTCTCTCTCTCTCAATGTTCTTTCAAGCAAGAACAATCGTGTAGGAACATCAAAAGTTCCACGTTTCAAAAATCCACCGATCAAAACTTCCACGTCTCAGGGGTAGCATAAACAACAATAAATGGGCATCCCATTTTGATTCACTTGTACAAGGATGCCAAGCTTCTCCATAAAATTTTCTGTGCAATTACATAGGAAATCAAATTGTTGTTTAAGAACTAATTGAACCCATCACCAAAGACCCAAATTGCAGACGAAAAATATAATCAATTGAAAAACTAAAACAATAGGAAGATGGAATTGAAAAACTAAAACAATAGGAAGAACTAATTGAACCCATCATCAAAACTTGCCTGTTGCACGAAGGTTTCGACAACTTTGATTTGGGAGGAGATCCAACCGGCCATGGTTCGCACTGTTGACGGGATCGGTACTGCGGTGGCATGGGGGTTGCTAGTCACGCATGAAGGAGTTAGGTGGAGTAGTCATTGATGCTTGGACTGTGAGACATTGGAGTCTGGAGAGGAGAAAGAGAGAGAGAGGAACAACGGTTGAAAGAAAAAGGAAGAAGACGATTGGATGGCAATTTTGTAATTAGCAACCGACAAAGTAGCGAGAAAAATAGTCTGGCTGTATTGGACTAAAACAGTCTTGGGATTGTTAATCCCATGTGATTTTTCAGGAACCAAACAAGGGATAGTGCGGGATTGGATACAAATAGTCCAATCCCAGGTACTTAATACCCGAATCAAACGAGGCCTTAAGGGATAGCATGCATGCTAATCTTATCCAAGCATGCATGACCCCATTCGAGTTATCCGTGGTCGGCAATCAACGGTCCAGATCAGCTTGATAATGAATGGTGTAGATTTGTTTGAATCCAAGCGGGCCTCGGCCATTGATCGTCAAGCACGAACGGCTCGGATGAGATCAAGTGATCAACATGCATGCTGGCTTTGTTCGTTGGGTCTCAAGAACCAGATTTTAAATTATTACTCAATCATTATCCCCATTTTTTTCGAATCATTATCCCTATTTTTAATTTTTATTCCAATTTCTCTCTCTATCTCTCTCCAATTATTAATTACTCCATATTTTTAATTATTACTCTCATTTCTCTCTCCACCCAAAACTCAAACCGAACATAACCGCTGTTCCTTAAGGGACAGCATGCCCCCCACTATAACTCCTCGTGAAATGTGCACGGATAGTAATTGATTTTTTTTTTTCTGTTTCTAGTAGTACTGACAGATAGTAGTACAAGATTTGTGCTTTACTTTTCTTTAAATGCTTTCAAGATGGGAAACCTTTACAGTTTTAAAGTAAACAATTATTAGCGTGAGATGATTATTATTAAACATTTGAGAGCCGTGATCGGTCTCGGTCGCTCCTCCTTATCAAGGATGGTGACAAAGGGGATAAGTACCGACAGCCACCACTATAAAGTTTTCAAAAAATACAATTGTTATATGAAAATAAAAATTTAAGTTTGAATTTTGTAGATTCGTCACTACTAAATTTTTTAAGTATATATTTTTCGCTACTATAAAAGTAAAATTTTGGCTCCGTCCCTAATTCTCATTAGTCATTTCAGTTAGGTGCGCACAACTGCACATCTTAAAAGTGTAAGACAATCCTAAACATCTTTCAATTTGACAATGTTTTGATTATTATAAGTGTTATTTTGATTCAGCTTCTGCTCTGTTTTTTGTTTACGTGATAAAAATAAAAAAATAAAAAATCAAACAGCACCGTGTGGTCGGATAAAGACGCTTCTTATTTTGATGTGTAGAATGCGGTCTAATGTATAAGAAATACTCCTACAATGAAACTGCATAATATAATATGGTATTGTGACAACATCTAATTCCAAATTCTAGTGGATTGTCGATCGGAAAATGTTATGGATACACAACTCATGCACACCAAATGCACAACAAGCTCATGCCGCGTACAAGGAATCCGCGACATGAGCTTGGTATGCATTTGGTGTGCCCATAGCATTTTTGTTGTCAATATTTTGAATTGATTAAATCAAACTTGAGGGAAAGTTAGAAAGAAAAAAGAAAAAAAAAACCCCCACAATTCACCTGTTTCCCAAATCCAATCTTGGTTTTTTAATTTGTTCACATAGCACTCCAGAGTTTCAAGCACATCCCAATTCAATCCTCCTATCTATCTCCGTTTGCAACTTAACGGGGGGGAGTTGGCAATGGTTAAAACTTAAAATGTTGAGAAAAATCTGAATCCTCACTCACTAGGCCACTATATGTATCACTTCCCCATGTGCGCGCGCTCTGTCTCGTGCGCCCGCACATACATCCCTACACACACTCACAGAGACACAGTTTTCAAATTCTGGATTTCTCCTAAATTGCAGATGGCAGAAAACAAAAACCCACATAGGATATACAACAAACCAAGTGCATCAATGGTGCAAACCTAATCTAATTAGCTCCCAAGACCCTCTTCTCTCACACCGCATGAACAAAAAATACAATTATTGTTAATCTATCACCAAGCAACAATTTTGGATTTCAATTTCAATTAACTAGTTTCAATAGTGCAAAAACTAGAGAGGTGAAGTGGGGAGCTGTTACTCTTTTTTTTTTTTTTTTTAACGATAAATTTTTTTTATTAATCTCTGAGTGGATACAAAGATTAAAAGGGTAAGAAGAAATGAAACTTCCGACCCTAGGAAAGAAAATGAAACAAGCTGGCAAGGTGCCAACGAACTAAGATAAAAAAAGCTTCAGGACCATTATTGAGAATTGAAGAAGCTCCAAAACAGACTGAAGCATTATAGGGATTTTACGATATTTTTAAGCCTGAAGATTAAAGTCATCTATGGTGTAGACATTTCCCCCCATTTTGGATTTTACCCATAATGCAACTCTGATCTTGATGAGGTCAGTAGTTCCATTCCAATAAGGGGCTTTTTCCTCAAAAACAAGCTTATGCCGCAAAGAATTTGAAGCAAAAATACATAAAAGACGCATGCAACAGGCAAGTGGTGGAAGGGGGCTGGGTTGTGGTGATAGTGGTGCGGATTGTTATGGCTACGGCTAGCGGTAGCGGTTGGGTGTTGTCGTGGTTGTCGTGGTGATGGTAGGTGGTTGGTGGCAGGATTGGCCGATTGGGGATGGTATAGTGCGCAAAATGCACTGCACTGTGTAGTACATCATCCAACCGTCCATTTCGATAGTGCACGACTCGGATTTAATTCGAGCAATGAATTTAATCCGACCGTTGGATGTTTGAATTAAATCCGAGCGGTGTATTGTCGAAATGGACGCCGAATATAGTGCACTGCACCGTGCAATGCATTTTGTGCACTACATGGTCCCCTTTCTTGGCGGTAATGGGTTTTGGAGCCCAAAGCCAATTTCCCTGTTAAGTTGTGACTGGAGATAGACGGAAGGGTCGAATTGGGATGCGCTTAAAACTCTGGGGTTTTTATATTTGAACAAATTTAAAAAAAAAAAAAAAAAGGGTTCGATTTAGGAAACAGGTGAAATTTAGGTTTTTTTTTTGGGTAATCTTCCCAAGTTTTCAAAATCGGCAGGCCTAGTTTCTCAAAAGATTTTATTAAATTGATTTTATCAAATGAGGAGGAGGGTTGATCAAATCTCAGTTTTTTTTCTGATTTTATCAGTTCTTGATTTTATCTTTGACAAAATCAAACGGAAAACTCAGTGGAACGAGTCACCGTTCATGGGAGCACAATTAAATTCGATTAAATTTGGATTGTTCCCAAAAGAGTCTTGTTCACTTGTTGGGAGCACAATTAAATTCTGATTAAATTCAGATTGTACCCAAAAGAGTCTTAATCAAAGTTACGTAAATAGGATAATTGCAAGGAATTTCATTCCATCTAGAAAATTGTTTGTCATCCTATAATGATTTATCTTCATCTCTTAAGGTTTGGCCTAAAAAGTTAGCTGGCTTATTTTTCGTCTTTATTTGATTTTTTTTCGTGTTTTTTAGTTTTTCATCAACTTTTTGTGTATTATTGGTTCGTCTCGGCGAGAGGAATAAAAAAAGTAAAAAATTATGATCTAATCATAATTTTTTTTGAATAAAGACAAAAATAAGCCAAAAGTCAGTTTTTTACACTTTTTTCGATCTTATTAAAAAAAATTGAAAGTTCTAGTCATAATCTTTTACCTTATTGGATTCCTCTCTCCAAGACGAACCAATAATACTCAAAAAATCGATGCAAAACGAACAAATGCAAAAAAAAAAAATCAAATAAAGACAAAACAAAAAATTAAGTTGGCTTTTTAAGCCAAACCTATCAAGTGGCAGGATATTTTCCGTGAGTGAACAGTAAAAAAAGGACTTGCTCATGAGAGGGATTGTCTATATATAGTGGTAGGTGAATTTAAATATCTGAGACTGTCTTGAGAAGGTTTTTACAAAAATGCTAATATGTCAACAAGAGGATAATCATGGACTTTTTGTTTGTTCAACACTTGACACAAATTAAAAATGGTACTAACAAAGTATGGAATACATCAACTAATCTTCCTTCATATTATAATCACACATATTTACACAAATATATACTTTTATACATAAAATCACATTTTATAATTGTAAATCCACGTATAAATGTGAATTTGCGTATAAAAATACTCATATTTATAAAGTGTAATGTAATTTTTGTAAAAAGTTTCGTACATTTGACAACATAAATTTCAGGCCAGTACATTTGTTGGCATACATGAAGCATCCAATAAATAGTACTTTCTTAACAAAATATGTGGCAAATGGTGGCTAACTCATGCGATAGAGCTCTGGATGTCCCACTCTGCATCCCGAGATCGTGTCTACTTTTTTCCATGTAATAGATTAGGAATGACGAATGACAAAAAAAAAAAAAAGATCCAAAATCCATGGGGTATACTACTATGGCCGTGTTTGAATGACCAAAATCATGAGTAGGAATAAGAATATGATTACCGGAAATCAAATTCCTATAAATTTAATACCTAGAGGAATTGCATTTCGGTGTTTGGATTAATTCAGTAATCTAACGCGGTATACAATTACTTTAGAAATTTATTAAAGTCAACAATTTTTTTTTTTTTCAATGAATGAGCCAAGAATCTGAGATTCCCATGGGTAAAGGATGGATCAGATTCTCAATTACTCTGGTAATGTGATTCCAGGTTGAATATGACATCAGGAATCACATTCCCGTTATTGTCTCTTCCAAATATTGGAATCATGAGTAGAATGTATCATATTCCCATTCCCATTCTCATTCCCCTTCGCGATTAGGCTGTGTTTGAATGACCAGAATCTTGAGTAGGAATATGAATGTGATTACCGAGAATCAAATTTCCGGGAATTTCCTTGGGTAGGAATATGAATGTAATTACTAGGAATCAAATTCCTAGGAATTTGATACTTTGAGTAATTTTATATCAGTGTTTGGATTAATTCAGTAATTTTTCGCGGGAAACAATTATTTTGAAAATTTATTGAAGTCAACATTTCATTTTCTTATTGAATGACCCAAGAATCTGAGATTCTCATAGGGTAGGGGAGGAATCAAATTCCCACTCAATCTGGGAATGTGATTCCTGATTGCATATGAAAAGCATGACATCACATTCCCGTTTCTGTCGCTTCCAAACGCAGAAATTATTGAAAGAAGATATCACACTCGATCATGTATGTCTCGTGGTTGCAGTTTGGTTAATTGCCACAGAAAAGTGGAAGTAACAAAAATACTAGGGTACACCAAAGGGTAAAGATATGGGTACCGACCCCTAGTATCGAAATTGTACAAATCGGCATGCGGAGCCCACTTTTGGGTCATATACAAATGATCTAAACCGTTTAATAATTTCAAAATAATTTTTCGAGTGTCACTGCAAAAAATCAGCTGAATTGAACATGCGTAAGTGTTTGATCCAAACTTCAAATTTTTCATTGAGAATTCAGGATCTCCTAGCACCGTCCGTACACCAAATGTGTAAACCACCTTATGTATGATCAATTTTGGGATCTTACACAATTGAAGAACCGCTCAAATTCATTCGTATATTGTTAAGTGCTTGATCGATTTTCTTCCTTGATTTTGCTCGGAAAAAAACCAAAAAAATCGATCAAACTTTTTACTGATATCTGAATGAGTTAATTTTTTTTACAGGGCTCGTACAACAATATTCTAAATGTATTAAACGGTTCCGATTATTGATGTGAAAGTTCAAGACAAGCCCACACAAAATGATATACATTTGTTGTTATACACCAATTGATGTACCTATAGCAATGCTTGTGGAAGTAAATATACAAGGGTTAGGTCCTTATGTGGGTTGTTTCCAAACCTCTTTATTTTTCTTTTTCTTTTTTGCACTCTCTCATTCAAAAAGCCAAAACAACAAAATTTCATAACTAAATATAGGAATAAACCCAAACTATTAGGGAAAGTCTAGTATACCATATGTGGAAGTCCCACGTGTGTGCAACCCAATTGCCGACACTCGATCATATACATCACGTGGTAGCGGTTTGGTTAATTGCCACATAAGGGGCGGAGGTAACAAAAATACTATGGGTACATCATTTGGTGAATACCTTGTATGTGACCGATTTTGGGGTCTTACACAACTGAAGAACTGCTCAAATGTTTAACAAGTTCTAAGGGTTCTTTTAAAAAGTCAACTCATTTGGATATCGGAAAATGGTTGATCGATTTCCTTTCATAAATTTGCTAGGAAAAAAAACAAAAAAAAAACGTTAAAAGCTTTTTATTGATATCCGAATTAGCTGATTTTGTACAAGGGCTCGTACATGAATATTCTAAATACATTAAACGGGTCCAATCATTAGTGTGGAAGTCCAAGACAAGCCCACATAAAATGGTGTATATTCACGTAAACCAAATGATGTACCCATAACAATGCTTGTAGAAATAAATACACAAGGGGTTAGGTCCTTATGTGGGTTGTTTTTAAACTTTTTTTCTTTTTCTTTTTTGCATACTTTCATTTAGAAGGCCAAAACAATACAAGATTTCATAACTGGGGGTGTTCTACTAACAAAAAATTGTTTTTTTTAAAAAAAAAACTGAGACATGTCATTGTCTCACAATACATTACATAAAAAACAGTGAAAAACCAATTTATTCAAAAAACTAAAGTTAGTGGAACACCCCCTTAGGAAAGGACAAAACTACTGGGGAAAGTCTAGTGTACCATAGGTGCCTAATGTGTGGTTCAAATTGTATCATCTCATAAAGATTTATAACATTTTTTTTTTATCGGCATAGATTTATAACATTTTAATGCGTCTCATAACTTTTATTCTAAAAACTCGTAATTTTTCAATAGTATGATTCATGACATTTTCACTAGGATTCATAACATTTGCTTTTCGTAACTTTCAACAAAAAAATTCATACATTTTCTCTAAAAATCACAACACATTGGTGCGTGTCTATGTGTCATAACATGTTTGGACGCTTGGATGCACCGACAGGTGCAATACCGGTCCGGCCCACAAAAATTTGTCTCGTCCTTGACTAGGTGCCACGTCAGTGGGGCACATCTGATGTTGACCTTCACTGGTTCTGATTCTTTTGAACCGTCCAACGTTAAGCTGAGTCACAAATGATAAGGCCGTGGACCCCATAAGAGATAAATATCCAGAGAGAGAGAGTTTTGAGAGAGTCTTACGGTTGCTTCCGTTCAATGCCAACTTGCATCTGCATGCCAGCCAGACGTCTGTCATCTCTCTCTCTCTCTCTCTCTCTCTCTACAACACCTGTGTGTGTATGTATACATATGGATATTGGATACCCATTATGTATTCTCCACTAATTAAAGTATTAATTAATTTTGTTGACGTAAGGATTAGGTGTACAAAAAAAAAATTAGAAACAGGGTGTTGAGAAAAAGGGTTGGAAAGTTCAGATTTTCAGGGAAGGACACAATTCTTCCGAATTCTCAGGGAAGGACTCGCCGGCCATTATAAATACTTATCTTCCCAAAAACCCAAAATGTCATCCAAACCTAATCTCATTATCAATACACTCTCTTTGTTATCATTCCTCCCTGTTTCTCTCTCCTCTTTGTTTCTTGAGTTTTTGGGTTTGGATTTCGATTCAGGATGACCATCCTCATCGATCAACCTCAGTTTGGTAAATTCTTTCTTCTTCTTTTTTCTGTAATTTTTCTTATTTTTTGTTTTTTTGTTTTTTTGTTTTTTTGTTTTTTTTGTTTTGTTATAATGTTATTCCCACTGTGAGATCTGTTCTTCTTTTTTGCCCCCTTTTTTTTAAATTTATTTTTACCTACATCCTGCAAGATGAATGGTTTATTGGGTGTGGATTATGGAATTTTCAATTGGGTTTTCCTTTGATTATGGTTTTATGATGCTAATAAGAAGTTTTTAGATTTTCCATTAGTTAAGATAAAGAGGTTAATATTATAAATTTATTATGGTGTTTGGATTTTTATTATTTAAGCAGGAGTTGAACTTGAGGCTGTGGAGACGAAGATCCCAAACAATGAAAATGAATTGGTTTTGGATGGTGGATTTATGGTGCCTGGGACCAATTCATTTGGCCAAAACTTTAGGTTTCACTCTCTCATACTCTCCTCCAGAATGTCATTTTGTTTATAATTGGTGTTATTCTCGAACCAAACAGTCCTAGAACTGGGACTGGATTTATATGGCAAATTGACCTGAAAAATAAAAAAGGGATTGGATTCATTGTTGAGTTGTCCATACCCAGAACCCCACTCTTGAGGCCACATCGCCCTCATGTGTAAGCGTGTGAAAAAAGCTGTGGCAGGAGCTATAGGGATTAATCCAAAGTGTGCGCAAACTGACCCGGGAGCTATGCGTTACCCAAAAAAAAATGACCCCAGTTCAAAAATTGTTTTGCTTTTACTGTTTTTCCACAATTGGAATGTACACAATTGAAATAGACAGAGAGTCAGAGATTTATAACTTAGCTTTGCCAAATTGAATGGAGACTTTTGATACTGATGGTCATTTGAGGACTAAAATATATGCACCAATTCCAGTTGTAACCCAAAATTCTAATGCAACTGTGAATTAATGCCAGCGCAAAATTTATCCCACTTGAATGTTTCACAAGGCTCACTGAGGTTGAAACAAAAGAAAAGGAAAGGCAAGCCTAAGCCAGATCTTATACTCAATCAGAGCCATTGGGGTGGGAACCAACCCATGCTTTGGAAAATAATTGCTCTTTTAGCCCTCTCCTTGGCTTACCGAACGGATCTCAACCGTCCGATGCACTTTCCTATTGTTTTTTTTTCTTTTCTTTTCCTGTCACACACACTTTCCGGGCTTATACACATGTAAATAAAATAAAATACCCAGAATTGTGAACTCAACAAATTATGTGGATCCCACTTCACCTTAGCTTTTCTTTCCTTTTATGTGTCTAGTGTCCACCTGTTATTATGCTATCCTCCTCCAACTTAAATTTCTCATTTTGTTTTCTTTCACCATTTTATTTTGGTTCAACTGTTTCTATTACCATATTACTAGCAAAACTTGTTCTAACATCAAGTGTAAAAATAGGAACTACGATGCAGAAAGTGTCAGGCAAGAAGGGGTGGAGAACTTTTACCGGGTCAATCACATTAACCAAACATTCGACTTCGTAAGCTTGATTGCTTGAAAAATTCTGTTCTGAATCTCAAAAAATTTCATCTTTTGGTTTGGGAATTAAATACTTAGTGCAGTCGCTATGGTTATGAATTTATAGGTGAAGAGGATGAGAGAGGAGTATGGGAAAGTGGACAGGGTGGAGATGAGCATTTGGGAATGTTGTGAGCTTCTCAACGATGTCGTTGATGAGAGTGATCCTGATTTGGATGAACCTCAAATTGAGCACTTGTTGCAAACAGCTGAAGCTATCAGGAAAGACTATCCCAACGAAGATTGGCTGCACTTGACTGCCCTTATCCATGGTATGTATCCCCTGCACTTGGCCTTAAAATGATTTCATGGTAGAAGTAGAAGTCCGGAAAGTTGGTTTTGAATATGTGCCCAGTTTTCAATACGGTCGATTATCAACTGATATGACCTTTCCAAGGTTTCCATAGCTCATTTATGCTGATTTCAAAGATAACCAAGCATATCATGACGCTGCCATTATTGCCATGTGTTTCTATACTGCGATTTACGACAATTAGTATGGCTTATGTAGGTGGCCTGAAATAGATGGAATAAGGATTTCATTGGGTTGTTTCAATTTACATGTAGTATAGATTTTAACCCGGTCTCTATGGCTTGCTAGATCTTGGGAAGGTTCTTCTTCTTCCTAGCTTTGGTGAGCTTCCGCAGTGGGCTGTTGTGGGTAGGTATCATTGGTTCACTATTTGATATTGCAATGAAAATAACTTGTGCTCTTGTGTATATCAAATTTTTAGTACTTGGCATGTTAGAATAATACCGTAATGCTAATGCAGGCGACACATTCCCAGTTGGGTGTGCTTTCGATGAATCGATTGTCCATCACAAGGTCGGTCTCCTTACGAATTGCATACTCAAACCAGTTGAAAACTGAAACGTAAAATGCATATATCTATCGATTCTTTTCTCTGAACTTTCCGATATGTTTTTGGTATGTCGCTGCAGTACTTTGCACAAAATCAGGATTATAACAATACAACTTACAACAGCAAATTCGGAGTTTATTCCGAGGGGTGTGGACTCAACAATGTCATGATGTCATGGGGGCATGATGACTACATGTATTTGGTACTTGTTCCGAGCCCTTCTACATGATGCAATTATTTCATTTTTAAATTATGGATTGTTGGAGATATGAAAAAAAAATTAAAAAAAATCTGACTTTGTGTCTCAATTGGTAGGTGGCTAAGGAGAACAATACAACTTTACCTTCAGCAGGCCTTTTCATTATCAGATACCATTCATTCTATGGTATGTTAAAAAAGAAAAAGACCAAAAAAAACAGAAATTTCCTTGTACTTTAAACCTATAAGCCAACATATTTATTGGAGTTTTATTGCATATTTCAGCTTTGCACAAGTCAGGAGCATACAAACACTTGATGAATGAGGAAGACGCCGAAAACCTAAAGTGGCTCCAAATATTTAAGTAGGCTATTCTGTTCTCGATATATTCTGAATTCTGTTTGTTGAGAAAATTACCCAATTAATCTAATGTTTTCATTTGTCTTTTCTTTAATTTCTTGGGTGCAGCAAGTACGATCTGTACAGCAAGAGCAAAGTTAGGGTTGATGTTGAAAAAGTCAAGCCATACTATCTTTCCCTCATTGAAAAGGTTTGCACCTCTACTGTAACTAATTTTTTGTAGTCTTCCCTTCACCATATCTTCACAATGTAAAACTTTTCCTTCATTTTCTGTTCCAATATTCTTCGGGAATTGTGTTCTTAATTTTCTGGGATGTTGTCGCTGTAGTATTTCCCCGAGAAGCTGAGGTGGTGAGAAATATGGAGCTCTGTAGTAGGCCAATGCGTTGATAATTTCATTGTGAATCGAATGGTGAATCGGTGATGAAGGTGCCAGTGGTAGCTGAATGATTTGATAGGTTATCAAGTGCCCCTCGAAGACTTGAAATGCATTTCTTTCAGTTGGTGTTTACATTTCCTTCATTGTTTCTTTTCCTTTGTTTGTATGGTATGCTTTGTTCTTTCAGTGTTTGATAGTTAGATCCTTTCATGTGGAATAATGTTGTAAGCTATGGTTCTAGTGGAATTAAATTTCCTTAATTTGCATTTTCGGGCTACCTTACTTGTAGTGAATTAATATTGATTTTCTGAGATAAATAATTAATATCATACCACTTTATTCAGGGTAATGTTTGGTAGGTTACTGCTTGGCCTGTGTTAATGCTGGTCGGACGGGAGTGTGTTGTTTTATATGTTTGCCCTTCCATGTAGATCATACATACTTTTTTTTTTTTTTTTTTTCACTTTTTTAGTGAAAAGATAGACAGTAAAACAACACACTATATATGCAAACGGGATCCTAAAAGGGAAAAAGAAAAAGTATTTTACTTTTTGTCAAGTTTTGTTGGGTAGGGACAAAATTAATATCTTGTTTCAACACCTAAAAATCAACATGCCTGATACTTTAATAGACACGTGTAGCTGTGTTTTACAATTAGCAAGAATATCTTGTAACCTTATCAAAAAAAAGAATATCTTGTACCTAACACTGATTCAAGTGCATGGCCTAAGAGCTCTTCATTTTCGATCTAGAAATGACTTTAAACTAGCCCAAAATTCAACCTTCATGATCGTGGGAATGGAAAAATGAAACAATTCTTGAAAAGTTGGAATTCAAACACATCAGTTGTTTCCAACCGAACGACGAAATTCAAACCTTTCAAACATATCCTTTTGATCAGCAACTTGTGTAATGTAAATCAGCTTCTTTACATAATAGTCAACAATGGCAATTGGAAATTTAATTTTTAATTTTCTTTCACCCTTAGTTTTCTCGGGTCGACAAAATTGTTCAAAGACATTTTAATCCAAACAAGAAGAAAATTGGGGGTAAATGAGTAATAAGATGGTTGATTTGCTTGACCAAAGACTCTCACACAACTTGTATAAATATGCCAAAATCTGATCACCCAAGGAAAACTGAAAGATTACAGTTCAGTACTCACAATGGCAGCTTACTCTCCGAGCCCTGTTATGGTGAAACTAATTAGTATCATCATATTTGCCATCTTTCTATCTTCTCTTTTACTATGTGATGCTGCTCGACTGACTCGTGGTCGAGGTAAATTCTCATCACCATCCTCGTTTTTTTTCGAGAACTTCATGAACATCTCAGTTCTGCAACGTTATCAGTTTTCAATTTTTCAGCTTTACAACGAATAACAACCACGATGTCGATTATTTTGTTCAAAAGTAAAAAAAACATGCTTAATGCACGTGATTGTCATTCACTTATTTTGTGAAATAAGTGATCGTACTCAGTCAATTGGGAGAAGTGCCGGAGGCATGAAGGTGGGGGAGTCGCCGGAGGTGGTGCAATGTTCCACACCAATCACAACACACCATATGTCGCTCAGTTTTTATCGATCACAACACTTGTACAGTACCACATGGACTGACTCCGAGTTTTCACATTTTTGGAGTTACCAAACATGCTTTTGTTTGCTGTTTTCAAATTCTCATATAACCAAAAACTTAAAAGATTTTAATCTTACTCTGTTGTTGGTTTGTTCTCATGGCAGAACTCCTTCAGAGAACTTTTTGCCCTAATTGTGTATGCTGTGCCCCTCCAACATCCACCACTCCATCGCCACCGTCATGCTGCCATTGTGACTGCGCTATTCCTTGACAATATAAGCAGATAATCCAAGATTTCATAGAAGCAAGAAAATTCAACGTGATGGATGATGAGGCAATTCAACATTGTGTACCTTTGGAAATGATGTATTAGCAGATGGTTTAAAGTTCTTTAGGCCAGTTTCAGCTTCTGTTGTTGAAGTACTTGTGATTTTAGTAGAGACTTAAAGTAGATATGAAAACCCCAGAGCATTGAGTAGAAAGTTCATAAAATTGCCGGGCTCTGTAGCAGGAGCTGGTAACCTAAGGCATTACGGTGGTTGAATAAGTCGTCTTCCACGGTGGTAATTAGTGACTATTGGCAACCACAATACACAGCTAGAAAGTTCAATAAAATTGGAGTGCAAAACACAATCTTGTTTCAGAACAAAAATGATAAGTCAATTACAAATTATTGTAACACTAGACCTGAACAATCGAGATACTATCGCCAAAAAAGTTACATAAGCAGAACGTAAAAAAGAAGAGGAACAACAAAAACAAAAAAAACGGAACAAAGAAATTTTGGAACCCCTGGAATCTTCTTAGTTGTTTAGCATGCGTACCATCTACCTTGCTTGTGGACCGCTCATTGAAGATTCAAGATCCAATGGATCGCACAAATAGTCAATTCTACTGCTTGACTTGTTAACTTCATCAATTTCCAAAGGTCCTCTACTGGCTAGATAAATCTTCAGACACTCATTTAACTCTCCTAAAACTTGATTCATTGTTAGCCTTTGAATGGGACTTGATGGTACACATGCTATAGCAGTCTCCAACATTTTCCAGACAGAATTGCTGTCAAAATCCCCTTGCAACCTTGGATCTGCAATGCTGCTAATTTCCCCTCTTTCGATGCGTGGCATAACCCACTGGACTATGTGAGTATTCTCTTCACTTTTTATGATTGCAGGTTGGCCTGTGATCAGTTCCAATAGAACGACACCAAAGCTGTAAACGTCGCTTTTCTCAGTTAACCTGCTGGTAATATAGTACCTACAGGGATTGAGTCTTCAATTAGATATAAGAAGTTTCACCACAAACCAGAAGGCCTGAAATGTGGTTAGTAATATCGACAATTGTATTGCAATAGCATGCAACAAATGCGGTGTAAATAACCCACGAAGAAAATTGTTAGATGAACAAGGAAGTTTAAGGGATCTACATAGTAGGATCGCCCAGTACCGGAGAAAAGGTTGATTCTCCACCAATATCAAGAAAAAGGCACAAAATAGAGAACTTTCTCGAAAACACTCAGAATAATGGATACAGATGCATAAGTGCATCTACAGGAAAAGGTTTTCCCAGCCCATTATATGTACTCAATTTTGAATTTTCCACTTCTCGAGGATTTAATGAGGAAAATATCGTTTGCTTTCAAATGACCATTACCGTTCAGGCCCCAAGCCCAATGGCCTGAAAGGAAATAACATTTTCTTCACTATACAGTCCACATGGGGGAAACTTAAGGCAAAATGGCATGCCATTCGCAGTTCTCTGGAAAAACCAGTAATAGAGACTTACTCTGGATCAAGATATCCGAATGTCCCGACTACTGCAGTTGATACATGACTTCCATCTTCATCAGGAAAGATTCTGGACAATCCAAAATCTGCAACTTTTGCTTGCAATTTTTCAGACAGTAAGATGTTGGCAGTCTTGATGTCTCTGTGGATTATGGGTGGCTTGCAACCATTATGCAGATACTCCAAAGCTGCAAATTTTGTCTCAACAAAAAGAGTGTTACTCTTCAGTCAAAATGCTAATCAATGAAATTTTCATGCTGTCAAACTGTTTACTAACCTTGTGCTGCATCTATCGCAATTTGAAGTCTCTGTTCCCACGTTAAGACAGCTCTATTTTTGTCTGCAGTTACAAGTTACTAATCTTAAACTTTTTTTCGTCTTCATCACGAAAATGAAGATAATCAATAAACTTTTTTTCGTCTTCATCACGAAAATGAAGATAATCAATTTATCTTCTTTGTAACAGTTAGGCAACTCGAGACTCCAGAAACCCACTCCAATTTTATGTAGAATTTATTTTGTTACCATTAGCAGTCCCTCCTTGTCAAACACTTTCCCCTCATATTACAGTTATAATTTTTAATGCCTCAAAATATATTTAGCTTGATAGTACCAATATCACTTACTCCCTCCATTTCAAATTTCTTGTCCCTTATACTATTTTGGAATGTTCCAAATTGTTAGTCCGTTTTGAAAAGTCAAAACAAAATTTATTCAATCTTCCAAAATAACCCCTTTACCAACGACAATCATTTCATTTAAAAGTTAAAATATAAGAGCATTATTGGAAATTTATGAATCTGTTTAATGCGAATGCATTTATTGAATACAATTATTGCATGTTTGCTTATTGTTGGGCCCGGAGTGCTCCCATGGATTTGGTTACACAATGCCACTCCCTGCGACCGCTCTAAAAACAGACTTGCGGGTGCGATGTCGAATGCCATAAAAGACTTAGTTGAAACCCTTCCTAACACCAATTGGTTTTAGGAGAGTTGGTGGAAAAGCGGTCCGACAAGTGGTATCAGAGCCAGGAGGTCATGGGTTCGAGTCGCGAGAGCGTCATCGTGAGGGAGGGATTGTTGGGCCCGGAGTGCCCCCATGGATTTAGTTACACAATGCCACTCCCTGCGACCGCTCTAAAAACAGACTTGCGGGTGCGATGTCGAATGCCATAAAAGACTTAATTGAAACCCTTCCTAACACCAATTGGTTTTAAGAGAGTTGGTGGAAAAGCGGTCCGACAGGTTGGAATCCCAAAAATGACCAGCAATTTGGATCAGAGGGAGTACATGAATATGCACATAGAAAGAGATGGCAACTGTCATAGTTTTAGGCTTTTTGGCTCGTGAAGTGCAACATTATATATTGTGTGGATCTGTTTCTTATTGCTTTCCCTTTTTCGGCACTTTGATTCAACCAGGTGCGTATAATTCAAAGTCAAAATACCAAAAAGAAAGCACTACTGTTGGTTACCTAGTAAACATTCTTGTAAGTTCCCATTAGCCATATACTCGTATATAAGTGCTGTACTTGAGCCTTCATCGCAATACCCAATCAGAGAAGCCAAGTTTCTATGATGAACTGTTGTTAATAGCTCAGCCTGTACTCCAGAAAAAAATAAAAGCGGGAGACAATTAAGATTATGTTCATAATGCGTGACAACTAATGGTGACATGGGTCTAGAAGTTTTGCCTCAGTCCAAAATTGTTCAGATCCTTGGCTTGATGATCGAGAGAGCATCTTGACAGCAACTTCAGTGCCATCTTCTAAGTATCCAAGATAGACTGTTCCAAATCCTCCTTTTCCGATGACCTTTTGGAAGTTATTCGTAATAGTCACAACTTCAGAGTATGTGAATCTTCGGTTTTTTGACTTCAATGTCCTTCCTGCTACAAAAGTTCCTGCTACAAAAGTTTTGCAGAACCAATTGAAGGGTGATGATGAAGTCTATACAAAGTCTTTAGATACTCGAGGAAATGATTTCTTGACTGTAAACCAAATAACCGAATCAAGTAATACAGTCAATGAAGAGATACACAACCTGTGTGTCTTCTCCTTTTTAAGCTCCAAAAGATAGCTATTGCACTTAAAAGTACTACGGATAGAACAACAGATGCAACTATTATAACAGTGTTCAGATTCTTCTTCTTCTTCTTCTTGGTCTGTTCACAGGTGTCTGACTGGCAGAGATTGGGATTGCCATCCAAGCTGTAATAAACCACTTAAATTAAGATTCATCCAAGATTGGAATCACAAGAGTGTCACCATATATCTTCATAGAATTCATAGACTTGGTTTTCCCAGAAACTTAAACTATTCCGGCTCATTGCTCGTTCAATGTCTCTAGTATTTTCTGATACTAAAATGTTGACATCTGCAGAATTCCTGAAACTCGGTGTCTTTGATTCAGGATGCACTGTAGCATTTTCCGGAAATTTATTATTTATGCACATCCGAATAAAATAAAATTGAGAAATGAGTTGTACCTTAGTGAAAGGGATGACTTTTCCCTCAGAGCCTTGGGAACAGAACCTGTGAGATTGTTGCTTGTTAAATTCCTGAAATGGTAAAAACGAATCTGTCATAATATTTGCTTCTAATGTTAAACTTGGCAAAGGAAGTTTCCACTACTCACAAAATCTCCAAATCAGGTAGTTGGGCTAGAAGTTCAGACACAGGTCCAGTTAGGCTATTATTTGACAAGTCCCTGTGAACAAAATAGGGAACTAAAGGTTATTACTGTCGGGATGGGAATGACCCCAAAGTCAAAACAGGTAATCAAAATAACTTGTTTTTCCAGGATATTTTTTAATACATAGAGCAGCTCCAGTTTTCTTTCATAATGGCTGCCCAAAAATGGCAAAACCAAACTTTTGTGGCACCAAGTTTAATGCCATGTTCCAAGTCAGCATTCTTAACAAGCTTCCAGGTAAAATCAGCACAAACCCCAGAAAATGAACCAAATTTCCGAAAATTACAGACTATAATCACAAGAAAAACCAAAATTTATAATAAAAGAAACAAAAACAAACTTAAACCAAAAACAAATCAGCGGAGCAACATAAAGAGTGTTAGTTGACTACTTGTGCTAAAGTTGTATTCCACTTAATTGCACAAGTGGAGCAATATTCCCATCTGTTAGCAATTTGAGATTTCATGTAGGCATATATAGCCATACAATGACTTCGGCAAATGCATTTTTTCTACAAAGGCACAATCAAATGGAGTTTCTCTTACAGTGTTAGATCCCTCCAACGGTGCAGAAGAAAGTACTTACAAATTCTGCAGTGATTTGAGAGCAGACAGAGCTGGAGCAATTTCCCCATTCAAATCGCTTGAGGAAAGGTTCCTGGTTCAAAGAAATGCGACTTCATGTGGAGAACTTTTTATGCGGTAGCCAATCAATATGTCTAAACCGGTGTCAATACATAGCATTTTTCAAGTCAAGTTAATAAGCTTGGATGTAACAAGGATGGTAGGACACTCACAATCCTCTAACTTGAGGTGAATTGTTACCGTCGTAGCTGCAATTTACCCCGTGCCATGAGAAATCCCTTGGGACACATGGATCTCCTTGCCAATTTTTCTTCACCCCATAAGTCAATGAGATATTCACCATAGCATCAACTAATTTTTGAAGACACAGAAAGAGAATGAAACCAGTAATCATTTTAACTACATACAAGGAAGAAGAAAATGAAAAGCAAATTATAGAAGAAACTTAATGTGTCGTTTGGGCAAAGGAATTCCAAAGGGAGTGTTGTTGATTAGTGAAAACCTAACTGGCATGAAGGAAATAATTGGATATTCCAATTCTAAAAACAAGAAACCTGTATTCCCTAAAACTCAAAATGCAACATGCCTAGCAAAAGAACCCAACTGAACTACCTTCCTAGCAAAGAAGCACAAGTCACAAAACTCGTTCTGAGAATCTGGGAACTAAGCATATTGACCCCTAATTAGCACCAAATTGCTTTAAAACATCTTATTGGACTCATGATACAGTTCATAGTCCATAAATTTGTCTTTATGAATTTTTGTCCCATGGTTTGAGAAATAAAAATGACCATATTTCATCCCAATTCCATCTTTTTGGGACCCTTTTAAGGATCTGAATGCAATGAAATGCATCAACGATGAAAAGGTGAAAGATATAGGATAGTAGCATACCATCTTCGGAGACTGTTGGCGATTGGGGGAGCTCTTTTTCCACGTAAATCTCCAAAGCATTTAGAATGGGGGGAAGAGCTGACCTGTTTGTTCTCACAAGACTCAGCCATATCTCTCCAAACCCCCCTCCCCAAATCGGTTTTTCATTGTGAAGAGTGGTTGTCGTCAGGTAAACAGGTTCAACAGATTCTAGCCAGGGACTAGAATTCAGCAAGATGTTGAATTCTCTCAACTGGTTGTCATTCTGGGTTCTATCAACATCACAGAAGTGCAAGTAGACATAGAAATTAGAGGCACTCCCACCCTAGTCCAGGTAGTAGTCTAAGGACCCGTTGACAGCATTGAGTGCTTTAACGCCTTTTTTCATTATATCCAGTGGAAGATGATAGTCATTGCTGCTCTGGGAGTTAATCGGGAAAATTGTAGAGATATTCTCTGAGTTTCTCATGTTATAGTGAGACCAACTGCGACCAAGATCATCAGTGACGGTGGCCCTATATGATTTTCAACCAAAGACAATGTGTTATTACTGACCCTCATAGAGGTGCACAAAAGAACTGCATAACCCACAATGGAACTAAGTCACTGTCCATAAGTTGGATTTGTTAGGTTCCAGTAGGGATTGGTTCAATTCTGAGTCCCAAAACATAAGAGCCAATCAGTTTGATTTGATCCAGGTTCGGTGCCAAACAACCCTGGACCAACACGCAAGTAAACTCATGCATAAATTATATTATACCCTTTACAGAAGTTTATACATACTGCTAATATGTTTAAAGATGATTGGTTATGCAGTCCAATGCTCTACCACTACATCCATGCACCCTAAAGAGAACCTGAATATACTCGGGATGGATTGGCCCAATTATGCACCATGTAGCAGGCTGTGGGCCGAACCTACCCAAACATTAGTCCTAGAATATGGACAGCCCAATGTGTCTCGGCAACTTTGAGCCTAACACACATGGGCCGCATGGTCGGCTTGTTCACTTGTCCAAGTCCACGTTATGGTGATCCAGTTCAAGACCTGTGAGGCCGGGCCAGGCCCGGAGTAAGACAGCCCAACCCTCTTGATGACTCAGCAGTCAGCAACCTCAAGGTCCTCAACGGAACCTCTGGATAACCCGGAGCCACGTTCCGAGCACGTGCTCGGCCACTTGCACACCGATCGTCATGCATGACGTCACCTACCTAAAATAGTTACGAGTGTAGTCACCTTGCTCGTGCCAAGCAGGGACCGACTTGGAGGGAAAGTACGAAGAAGTATTGAGCAAATCACCACCCCCACACACATTGAGCAGTGCAACTCCAGGTCCAATTGTTAGAGACACAACAAGGACGATGCTATTCAGGTTATCCAATAAAGGAGAACATCGGTTGTTTTGAGCTATTGGATTCAGTTTTTCCAAAAACTCTTTGTCCCCTGCCCCAGTGCATTCTTTACCGTACGTTCTCTCTCTAGATTCGTCTATTAAAATACTCATCTTACATTAAGAATGTACTGAGACATGGAAACATAAGAATATTGGGAAAATGGAAAACCAATTTCTATAATTCAAATATCTTCCATCATGATTTACGGTGACTTACCCAACTCCCCGAAAACCCATGAAATTCCGCATATAGGGAGCCATGCATCCAGATTCTGACTTGTAAATGAGACCATTAAGATGCTTTAGCTCCAGCGCAGATATGAAAGGAGTTCCCGCACCGGTATTTAAGAGACAGACATGAATATAATCTGTGGATGCCTCATACATGATTTCTGTTGTGAAAGTTGTGTCCATAAACGTGGGCAATTTTTCCCACAGATTAACACCAATATAAAGATCAAACGCTGGTGGCTTATTCTGTCCATCATAATTTCCATACAAGAACCAAGCTCTGATCAAGTAGGTATTGTTTTTGCCCTGTTTTGGTTTCAAGGTGTAACAGGTCCTGTTTCCTTGAGGGAAACTTCTTAGGCTCACCAAACGTGGATCAAGATTTCCTGTTTTGTACTCTGCTGATATGTTACTGTTTATTCCCGTGTGTACAAAGTTGGCATCAGAACTGTAGTATGTTTCCCCGTCAGTGTAACCTTCTGGCATCCCACAGTCTATGCTTATGAAACCTTCAAAATTCAACAAACCAGAATGATGACAACATCAGTATGGCTTGAAGTCTGAATTACAATATCACGACTAACATACAAGTGAGCAAATCTAAGAAAAAAAACCAGCCATATTTAGGTAATACACATGACAGGCAAACATGATAATCTAATATTTTGGTACATGCAAAGCTTTTCTTCCTGAGAATCGTAGGTAGGAGGGGATAGCAGAAAAGGAAGCTGCAATTCACAGTGGTGAATTGCATAAGGGAGCGCCTCAACCACAATGCCAACCCTTTGGTCTTACAGATTATGGTACGGTTTGTGAAAAAATGTGTGAACCTTCATTGAGTTTCAAAATAATTAATCGCTACATAGTGTCGATCAAAGCTCATTTAAGAAATGCCCAAAATTTAGCTAGAAGTTTTGAAGAAAAAGCGATGAACGAAGTAGATCTTCATTTTTCCACATTCTTGTCAGCAATAGAATGAAATTGTACGCACATTGTTACAAAACAGTATTTCCAAGTGCCAATGTAATCAAAACAGGAACACAAAGAAGACCATGTATTTATACAATTAAGTTACCTGATTTGTCCTGCGGCTCCTGGCCATGAATCTGAGTAGCTAGAGACAAACAACCGAGCAGCATAGAGTAGAAGAGATCCATTAACATCCCCATTGCCTCCAAGTATCACAGCTATAGAAGCGCACACGATTGTCGTATAAAAAGCACAAAGGAAAATCAAATAAACAAACTCTATAAGGAAACTTGTCCATGCATGCTTGGTAATTATCAGATGAAAAAACTTCACATGTATGATGAATCTTTGCATGTGCCCACTGAAGTAACATCAATCTAGCAAATTAAGACGTACTGTCATTAAAGAAAGTAAAAATATTTAAGTAGGGTTGTTAATTGTTACAAAATTACGTCAAGCAAACTACTCAAAATTGATTTTAACGACATACATAAAGATCCATTTGCACTTTTCCTTCAAAGTGGACTTTTTCTGCTTAAATCTCAATGGTAATTTAGGGTTTTATTATTGTTGCCTGTTCTGAGTAAAACTCAATCGTGGACTTTTATGTATACATGTACAAGGATTGGACCACATGCATTGCTAAAGCTAAACATAAGTCAAAGTTCATATTTTCGTTGTACTTTAGCTAACAGAAAATCACAGTTTGGTCAACAAATGTCCGTGCTAACATAGCAACATCAAACAAAATGATACTTCTTCCTCATACACAAATTCATCAGCCTCACTCTCCTGATGCTTCGCTTGGCCGGGTTTACTTGCATTTTGTATAGATATATGCTAGAGTATTCAACAATTGTTTAAAGGTTAAATAGAGTCCTCTTGTACAAAAAGTAGAAAAAGCTGATATAAAACATTTAAGGAACGAGAAAGGATCCTGTGGCAATAAATTGGACCTGGTGTGACAAAAAATTGGACCTACCACCGTCCAATTTGACATCCAAGTCGTTCATTTTATAAAGCCTCAATGTGTTTATCATCCATTTGCAAAATATGGTTGACTGAACGTAGGTATCCATCTAAACGAAACATATTTAATGAGAGAATTGGACGGGCTGTAGGTCACACTTTGATCATTTATTTCTCTTTTGTGAAATATGATTCAACCAGAGTCTTTATTAATGATTAACCTTGTTTTACATAGACGATAAACACATCAAAACAAACAAAATGAAATGTTCGATTATCAAACGGGGATCATTCGTTAGTCCCATGTTGCGGCACACGAGGGACTAAATGAGAGATCTTCACATGAGAGAATCTTCCACAAGAGAGTCACCACCTATAAGCACGTACAATCACATCTAACCCACACAAACTCTTCCCAGGACAATTAACATAACAGAGTACATGCGAATCGTCCAGTGGTTCAGATAAATTCATCGTATGTACAAAAATAAGAAACCAATACATTGAAGTACAAGACTTCGTTATCTGTGAGGGAAAAGAAGCATCTTGTTTTCATGTATGTCAATTTGGACTGTGGTTGAAACTTGAAACAGATGAACAGGGGGCAAATCCACCAAAAAAGATACCACCAGGTAGTCATATCAATCCATTTAAAGACTAATCCGGACCATTGATGGTTGAGATGGACGGCTGAGATGGGCGCTACGACCCTATAGCACTTTGGGACGCTACAAGGCCCCTGGATCCAGCGTCTTGGACTTAGTGTTTACTCTCTCGGTTTCAAAAAACTTTTGGGTACCGGGTGGCGGGTAGACACCACGTGGCCTGCCCTACATGGTACCCGAATGCTGCATCCGGGCCGTCCAAAAGTGTATTGGACGGCCCAGATGGAAACACTCTCTCTCCTGTTTCTCTCTCCATAATCAAGACCGTCCAAAACCAAAATAGACGGCCAGATGAAGTGTGCGCGCGTACCATGTGGTACCCGCTCGGCACTTAAAACCCTCTCAAGTTCTATCCGCCCCTATGGGTTAGTCCATATGGGCTTTAAATTAGCCTCACAGTGAGATTAGTCTCCTAAATTAGTCAGGTGCGCCTTAATTGGTCCGGATAGCATGAGTTATAACAAAAACATAGATAGAAGGGGGATTTTTTGTTTTCCCTTTGGAAAACTAATCGAAAAATAACCTTGGACAAGAAATCACAAATAAACTAAACAACAAACCCCAACCCATCACCTAATCCATATTCCTAAAACCATTCAAGAAATAGCCAGTCACAAATTAACACTGCGCCTTCATAGTTAGCTGCAATTATCAGTCGGAAAGAAAGTAAAATTCAGAGGAAATTAGAAGTTTACTTGATCCAATCCGTCTGCTGGCTTCTTGAATAACAGACTTCAGTTCTTTCACCAGGGATACACACCCTCTGAAGGTGGTGAACAGGTGAAGGATTTTTTGAGAGGGCGATTTTTTGTAACGCCATGCAAATGTATTTTGAATACCATTTTATGCATAAGAATGGAGACATTTTCTATATGCGACTCTTCATTGGAGAAAAGTCCAATATTTTGGCTTCCACCAGCTCCCGCGGTTTCGGATATTGTTCAATTCAATACTTCAATTCAACGGTCCTATGTAATGTTTTAGGAACAAAAGATAACACACAATCACGGCGGAGCCAGGATTTTTGTGGAGGAAGGACAGGTTATATTTGTGGAGGGGGACGGGTTTATATAATTTGATAATGTATATATTTTTTTAAAGCAATAGCAAGATTTGTTCAAATTGTAACAGGGGCGAGTGCCCCGACTAGCCACCCTGGCTCCGTCCTTGCACACAACACACTCTTCATTGGAGAAAAGTCCAATATTTTGACTTGTTGATTAACACACAACTCGGTTTTATACGAACATTAGTGATAAAAATGAGATTCTCTGGATATTTTAGAGTGTCGGTTTCCCTAACCAAATAGGTTATCTTATTAATAGTTGGGCGTTCACATCAGCTTATACATAGTACTTTGAATTAATCTCGAGATCATAAAGTTAATGATTGTACAAACTTCCATTGATCCCAATATCACTGAACATGATTAATTAATAATTAGCATCAGCCTAAGTATATTAATTAAAAAGAAGAAAAAACTATACGACGCAATTTAATTAATATTGGAGAAAAGCTACAATATACACCTCTTAAAGGTATGTACGATTTGCACCTATTGTGTGATTCATATTGTTCCACCTCACAACAAATGACCTAAAGAACCGGTCATTTATAACATTTTCGCGTGTTTTGTAACTTTTATACTAAAAACTCGTAACTTTTCAGCAATATGATTTATAACATTTTCGTGTCTTGTACTTTTTAAAAAATTATAACTTTTCACAAATATGATTCATAACATTTTCATGCGTCTTGTAACTTTCAGACAAAAAATTGTAATTTTTCACAAATATGATTCGTAACATTTTCATGCGTCTCATAACTTTTAGATAAAAAAATCGTAACTAGTTACAAATATGATTTGTAATATTTTCGTGCGTCTCGTTACTCTTTTTTTTGGTCAACCGATAGAAGAGATTAATTACATCACATATCAAGTACAAAATACAAACCCAGGACACTACATTCAAACTCCTGACTTCCTAGTGAGATGCAAGAGCCCTGAGAATTGAGCTAGCCCTAGTTGGTTGTGTGTCTCGTAACTTTTGGACAAAAAATCATAACTTTTCACAAAAAGGATTAATAACATTTTTATGAGTCCCGTAACTTTTAGATCGTAACTTTTCACAAGTATGATTCTTAGGTCACTTGTTGCTTAGGTAACAAGTAATTGATTTGTAATATTTTTAATGAAACTAACGATCCGATAGTAGATAACTTGGGTGCATATGATACACACCCAAAAAGGAATGTGTATTAATAAATCATGAGATATAAAAGCAATTAGAAATGAAGACAACATAACAAAATCGTGTGTGTTGTGATTGGGACACAATAAGAGTAAATCATTCATTTGATTTGACTCGTTATGTTTGTTACACATTCAAAACATCACATTAATCGAACATTTGGCAGTGTTACGATTGAGGGTGTTCCACTAATAAAAAATAGTTTTTTTCTAAAAATCAAGACAGGTCATTTTCTCACAATACATCACATAAAAAATCGTGAAAAGCTAGTTTATTTTTAAAACTACCTTAGTGAAACACCCCTAAGACAAGCACGTTTGTATAGGGGTTCTCTCTCAAATTCATACCAGGCTTTAAATTTTTCCAAGACGAAATATGTTTTTGTTCATATCGCCCCAAATAAGTCTGAAAGGGACTCATATTCGAGTCGCAAGACGCACAGATTGGTAATTTTAGCTACATGTTGTACACTCTTAACAAAACAAAATACTCGTAATACTATTAGTCTATTAGGTAAATGTCGTGGTACAAGTGGCCGGCTTTGAAATTTATGGGGCTTAAAACAATATTTTTAAATTGGACTCTTAGGTCTCGATATATTTCGCTATAGCTTAAAATAGTTAATTGGGAAAAAAAACTGTTTTCCCCTCATACACTCTGATTGATTGATATAAGAGGCGTGGTTCGAAACACAATTCAATTAACAATCCAACAAGAAAGATTTAAGAATAATCCTAAAAATTTGAAGGGCCCGATAACTCATCCGGTTCATAGGCCCAACGTGGGCTGTCCATGCGGGACCACTAACCACCGCAGGCCCAATGCCCATGAGGTTTGGGCACTTCGGTTGGTTTTCCATCCTTGAACAATAATTTTTTTTCCATCCTTGAACAATAATTTTCTTGGGCTGTCAATGCGGGACCACTAGCCACCGCAGGCCCAATGCCCATGCGGTTTGGGCACTCCGGTTGGTTTTCCATCCTTGAACAATAATTTTTTTGTTAGTCCCAATTTCGACCGTTTTTCCACTTGTCTCTCCGGATTGCGGGCCACGTTTTCGGGGCATTTTTCAATCCTCTACACCGAGCATGGTCCAATTCCGGGCATGAGGTGTTGCTGGACATAACCTCACTCCGGGCATGGTTCAAAGATTTTTTTTTGTGCCAACATTTCGTCACATCTTTTTGCGTTCCACGCGTCACTTTGCCTTGCGTGCCAAGTGTTCGGCTAACCTTTTACCCCTCTACAATTGAAAGAGCCCAAGGTACAAACAAAATATTCATCTCCCTCCATTAACAAAATAGGCATGGCACCGAATATCATTAGCCTTTTCACTCGGACTTTACTTGAGTTCTTCTTTTAGGCAGGTTAACTCAATTTTAATGCATGCCTCGTTTATACATGGCTTCATAAAAATTGGATGGCCATAAACTTGGTCAAAATTTGGGGAGTAAGTAATGCGCAAAGATGGAGCCAGGGGCGACTGGTCAGCTGGTGCCGCCAATGCAATGATTTAAACAAATACTATTACCATAGTAAGAAATTTTAGTTTTATTATTGAACTCCACAATCCCACCACCACTAGCTTTTTCATACTCTTCAAATTATGACTGTCTGCCTCGTCTTCTAAGGGGATAAATGTTCGTATTGAAGTTCATCTTTTTATTTTATTTTTGTATACAAATTTATCACCAT
This sequence comes from Vaccinium vitis-idaea, assembly GCA_963854785.1. Classification (NCBI taxonomy): domain Eukaryota; kingdom Viridiplantae; phylum Streptophyta; class Magnoliopsida; order Ericales; family Ericaceae; genus Vaccinium; species Vaccinium vitis-idaea. The sequence continues at coordinate 36,666,469 of OY978225.1, read as the reverse complement.
TAAATTAAAATTTTGACTCTGTCCCTATGAAAATGATCATTTTTCTGGCTTTAGCCCAAACCGACTCCATCGTGCCACCACAGCATAAGGTAGTAGTGCAAAATTAGAAAAGTACTTACTAGTCAACTAACATCGACACCCCTTGACCAGTACATTTTACGGTCAAGTCTCTGTTCGTAGTATTCAAACTTGAGGTTTAAGGTTCTCATTTTCCAAACACTAACCGGCCCAGGCCCAATAGTTGGGGAGTTTTTTCAACCTTATAACCACCCCAAAAAACTAGTTCACACGAATAGCAGCTTCTTCGCCTTGTCTCTGAGATAGTTGTTGACTAATCTGTGGATCATTGAATTCGGTTCAATGACGAGAATTTCAATTGCAAAAATATGAGAAACTCATCTTGCACTGAACCAATTAATTTCTACTTCGGTTTTGTTGTTCAGTAAGCTGAAACTAGTTGATACTGAAACTCTCCATTGAAGTGGTTCGGTTCGGCTTGGTGTGGTCTATTCAGGCCTCAAAGTGCAATTCTACTATAATACTGAAATCTTTGATTTTACCTGATTGGAAAAAAAAAACACTCTGATAACTCCAATTGCAAAGTAAAAAGTGCAAGACAAATTTTTATTTATATACAAAGGCTACCGAGGTTAAAAGAATATTTCACCTCCAAATTTATGAAGGCGAGAGCTGGATAATAGTATGTACCGGATGTTCTAAATGTAATACTATATAAGTGAATCGGTCGGATCGGTTTTATAGGGTGTACAAATTTTTGAAATCGAAACCGAATTGAGAACCGATTTACTTTCTGTTTTAAAATCGAACAAACCGAAACTAATTTTTTTTTACAAAAAAAAAAACTCTAAGATAACGGTAAAACTAAACATTTAAATAGGAAACACATAAATAAATTAAAAGAACAAATTAATATTAAAAGACTTGGTGAGTCAATTGCCTTTTCTTGACTCTCGAGGGTCCGTCGGACATGTCTCAATCCGGTCATAGCCACCTTGCAAAACACACGGGGAAAGTGCCTAGCAAAAACAATAAAACAAATAAGGAAAATGATTTCCGCACACTCTTTTTTTTATTATTATTAATAAATGCTTACCAAAATTTATTCGTTTTAACGTACTTTAAGAATCATAGTCTGTTTAATTTTTAAGTTCTGAAAACCAAAATTTTCCGTACATATAGAAAACCGGAATGTGAAAATTATCATCTTGGAAATTCAGAAAAGCATAAAATCGAATCTTGATTGGGAGAAAGATGAAATTTCAAGTCTTTTCTTTAATTTCTTACCCCCGCCAAAGTCAGCAGTGGACTTCCAATTCCCACCAATTCAAACAACGCGGAAACGGAAAACTGATCACCAAAAAGGCTCACCAATCTCTCTATAAATATGCTTCAATCTGTGTTCACAAAATTATTCACCACCCAACTACAAATATCTATTTATATTGAAAAACCAAACCAAACCGAGCCTTATGGCAAGTTACTCTCCAAGGATTTTCCTTCTTGCGTTGTTCATCTTCGCAATCGTTCTATCCCCAGCGTTACCTTCTGAAGCAGCTAAATCGACTCATCATCGAGGTAAAATTTAGTCATGCAATCCATTGCCCGATGTTTAATTTGAAGTTTCGTGTTTGATTTTGATTTTGGTTACTAACTTTGCGTCTTTTTGTTGACCGATGCAGATGATCAGCCTATGAACAAACCTTACTGTCCTGCTTGCCATTGTTGCAAGGATACAGTACCGCCACCCTGTTGCTACTGTGCCTGCTTTGTCACAACCAGTCAACCTAATAACGTGACACCATGATCCAAGATATGGTCTTTCTGAAATCAAAATCATAGAGATGTAAACAAAAAAGAGAATGATAATATATAGAGTTGCTCGTTCTAGAATCAAAATCCTATAAAGTGTTTTTATGTAGTCTTGTAGTTATGTGTAATCTGATAAAGCATGTACTTTTACATGCAGTTCATGCTAGATGAAAAGTTGGTGTGTTTGTTCGTTTCATAATAACAAGGGTTATGTTTATTTACGGTCAGGTTATCGAGAAAATTAATTCTATTGCAAGTTTGCAACCATCTGAAAATCAAATTTTCATTTTTATTTTTATGGATGAGTGTTTTTTTGTAAGCTGTAATTCACTTACCCCTATGTAAAGCCATGGCCGAACCATAACCATGACTGGGTGGTCCTAGCCCATATGACTAGCTATAGAAAATGTGAAGACGTAGAAGCCTCAAGCCCGAGCTAGAAGAATTTGAGTGCGCTTAAGGTATTGCATATTGTGTATGTTTGTGTGCGTGTGTGACCCGGAAAGCACAACAGGTATCACGTTAATCGAACATTTGGCAGTGTTGAGGGTGTTCCACTAATAAAAAATAGATTTTTCTAAAAATCAAGACAGGTTATTCTCTCACAATACATCACATAAAAAATCGTGAAAAGTTAATTTATTTTTAAAACTACCTAAGTGAAACACCCCTAAGACAAGCACGTTTGTATAGAGGTTCTCTCTCAAATTCATACCAACCTAGCTATGCGTACGTAGACACACATGTACGTATACGCACGAACACATCCTGACCGTCCATTTCAAGAATCGACGGTCCGGATTTTTTAAAAAGTCTTCCATGTAAGAGTTTTTTTTTAAATCTGGACCTTCGAAAACACGTACGGACAGTCAAGATGCACCATCTGTGCATATTGCGTACGCGTGGCGTGCGTGCACATCGAATTTTTGAATTCATGCCGGGCTTTAAATCTTTCCAAGACGAAACATGTTTTTGTTCATATCGCTCCAAATAAGTCCGAAAGGGACTCATATTCGAGTCGGAACACGCACAGATTGGTAATTTTAGCTACATTCTATACACTCTTAACAAAACAAAATAATACTACTATTAGGTAAATGTCGTGGTACAGGTGGCCGGTTTTGAAATTTATGGGGTTTAAAACAATGTATTTTTAAATTGGACTCTTAGGTCTCGATATATTTCGCATAGCTTAAAATAGTTAATTGGAAAAAAAAAATAAAGGGTTCTTCTATTGTCTCTCCGGATTGCGGGCCATGTGTCCGGGGCATTCTTCAATTCTCTACACTGAGCATGGTCCAATTCAGGGCATGAGGTGTTGCCGGGCATAACCTCACTCCGGGCATGGCCCAATGTCTTCGTGGTTCAAAGTTTTGTTTTTTCCGTGCCAACATTGTTTCGTGATCAAAGTTCTTTTGCCTTCGTCACATCTTTTTTCGTCCTACGCGTCACTTTGCCTTGCGTGCCAAGTGTTTGGCATGGCACCGAATATCATTAGTCTTTTCACTCGGACTTTATTTGAGTTCTTCTTTTAGGAAAGTTAACTCAAATTTAATGCATGTCTCGCTTGTACATGGCTTCATAAAAATTGGATGGCCATAAACTTGGTCAAAATTTGGGGACGTAAGTAATGCACAAAGATGGAGCCAGGGGTGGCTGGTGCCACCAATGCAATTATTTAAACAAATACCATTTCCATAGTAAGAAATTTTACTTTTATTATTAAACTCCACAATCCCGCCACCACTAGCTTTTTCATACTCTTCAAATTAACACTGGATGCCTCGTCTTTTAAGGAGATGTTTTATTATTAAACTCCACAATTCCACCACTACTAGCTTTTTCATGCTCTTCAAATTATAACTGGCTGCCTAGTCTTTTAAGGGAATAAATGTTTGTATTGAAGTTCATCTTTTTATTTTATTTTTATATACAAATTTATCACAACTAAATTAACATTCTGACTCCATTCCTAAGAAAGTGATGATTTTCTGGCTTTAGCCCAAACCAGCTCCGCGTCGCGTCACGGCATCATAAGGTAGTAGTGCAAAATTAGAGAAGTACTTACAGTCAAGTCTCTGTTAGTTGACTCGGACATTTTACGGTCAAGTCTCTGTTCGTTGACTCCTACATTTTACTAGTCAACTAACGTCGATACCCTTATCAATGAAGAGCACCCAGACCACTCACCCCATTTGGTGCTTATCAAGGAATGCAAAGCTCTAATGGCTATCACTAGTTGCAGCTTGAAGCACACTCTGCGAGAGGGAAACAAAGTAGCTGACAGACTTGCCAACATCGGGGCGGATCAAGAGGACAAGATGGTGTCGCATATCACTCCGCTTGATGAGATCATACCTCTCCTCGAGGCGGACATGAGAGGAGTGGCCTTTGAGCGTTTCTAGTTTCCTGTTTTTTTTTCCATTGTACCAAAAAAAAACTAACGTCGATACCCCTTGACCCGTACATTTCACGGTGAAGTCTCTGTTCGTTGTGTTCAAACTTAAGGTTTAAGGTTCTCATTTTCCAAACACTAGCCGGCCCGGGCCCAATAATTGGTAAGTTTTTCAACCACCCCAGAAAACTAGTTCACACAAATAGCAGCTTCTTCGTCTTGTCTCTGAGATAGCTGTTGACTAATCTGCAGATCATTGAATTCGGTTCAATGTACGAGAATTTCAATTGCAAAAATATGAGAAATTCATCTCTTTCACCTAACCAATTAACTTTTTTTTTTTTTTTTGAAAGGCAATTTTTTTATTAATCTTTGAAATGAAACAAAGACAAAAGGACAAGGGATGAAGGCATCATATCCAAGCAATACGAACAATCCTATGCCCACCCGAGACCCAAACCTGAGGTTAGCAAGAAACCAACCAAGGGAGCACCCAATGGGACGAGCCCAAAACACCCAATGGTCTAGACCCAAAGGCCATACCAGATATGCAAGACAAAACCAACACCAAAAGGCCTAAGCCCAAAAAAGGGGCATACCATATATACAACAAAGCCCAAACAAACAAGCTCAGGCAAAACCCTAAAACAGTCGGCCACCATCATCGCAGCCATCACGACGGCCTGAGCCACCACCACAGCCAAGCCCCAACGCTCCACGGTCACCAAAGGAGAGAGAATCTGTTGCCACCACCATCACCGGAACCCGGGGAACATGCCCCTGTTGCTGCTCCAGATAACGGCTCGAACACCCCTCCATGGCAAACCGAAGCGAAGAGCATGAGATCCACACCACCGTAGCAAACCAGAACTCAGCTGCCACCCACCAAAGAAGCAAAACCGCAGCCATCCGCCGCCACCACTGCAATCGGAGACCACCACCACCGCCGTAGCAAATCCTAGGGGGTTATTTTTCTCATCTCTATTAATGAACCAATTAACTTCTACTTCGGTTTAGTAGTTCAGTGAACTGAAACCTGTTGATAACTACAATCAACCGAACCAAATGACTCCTCTGCATTGAAGTGGTTTGGTTTGGTGAGGCTTGGTGTGGTCTGTTCAGGCTTCAAAGTGCAATTCTAATATAATACCCAAATCTTTGATTTTACCTGATTGAAAAGAAAAAAAAAACTCTAATAAGTCCAATTGCAATGTAAAAGGTGCATGACAAAATTATATTTCTATACAAAGGCTACCGAGGATAAAAGAATATTTCACCTCCGAATCTATGAAGGTAAGAGCTGGATAATAACAAGTACCGGATGTTTTAAATGTAATATAAAAGAATTGGTTGGATCGGTTTTATAGGGTGTACAAATTCTTGAAATCGAAACCAAATTAATTGAGAACCAATTTACTTGTTGTTTTAAAACCGAACAGACCGAAACTAATTATGAAAAAAAAACTCTAAGATAACGGCAAAATGAAACATTTAAATAGGAAATACATAAATAAATTAAAAAAGAACAAACTAATATTAAAAGACTTTGGTGAGTCAATTGCATTTAATTTCTTGACTCTTGAGGATCCATCGGACATGTCACAATCCGGTCATTAGCCACTTTGCAAAACACGTCGGGAAAGTGCCTAGGAAAAACAAGAAAACAGGAGTAAAAAATAAGGAAAATGATTTTCACAGCTTTTTCTTTTTAAATAAATGCTTACCAAAATTTATCTATTTTAACGTACTTTAATAATCATATTCAATTTAATTTTTAAGTTCTGAAAACCAAATTTTGTCGTACATATAAAAAACCGGAGTGTGAAAATTATTTTTTGAAAACGAAACGAATTAAAATTACTTCTAGAGGACTTATTGAATCGAGTAAATTTCCAGTCAATTGCCTTTCTTGACCGGTTATCGAATATTGATTGGGGAGAAAGATGGAATTTCAAAAGTCTTTTCTTTTCTTACCCCACCAAGTCGAGGAAAACTTATTTACGGAGCCTCCTAAAAGGGGCTGTTTATGGAACCCCAAAAGGGGTACCACTGACATCTCATTGCAATAATCTGAACCGGTCATCTTGTAGGGTCCGCAGAGTAGTGTATATATGCAAAAAAAATCAGTTTGACCTGGCATTGATAGATATGTCAAAAATTGAATTTTGGTACAAAAAAAAATGACGGCCTGGATCATTTTTTAATTTGAACTTCTAAAATGATTCAGACCGTTGTTTTTTTGCAGCAAACTTCATTTTTGACATACCTATCAATGTCGGGTCAAGCTGAATTTTTTGCATACACATACTAATCTGCGGGCCTTACAAGATGACCGATTCAGATTATTACAATAAGGTGTAAGTGGGACTCCAAAATGAGGCTTTCGTAAACAGCTCCTTCTAGGAGCCTCTGTGAATAAGGTTTTCTCTACCTAGTCACCAGTGGACTTCCAATTCCCACCAATTCAAATACGCGGAAACGGGAAAACTGATCACCATTCACCAAAAAACCTCACCAATCTCTCTATAAATATGCTTCAATTTGTGTTCACAAAATTAATCACCACCCAACTACAAATATCTATTTAGATTGAAAAAACAAAAAACACCAATGGCAAGTTACTCTCCAAGGTTTTTCCTCCTTGCATTGTTCATCGTCGCCATCGTTCTATCTCCGGCGTGCCCTTGTGACGCTGCTAAATCGACTCATCATCGAGGTAAAATTTAGTCATGCAATCTATTGCCCGATGTTTAATTCGTAAGTATCGCATTTGATTTTGAATTTGGTTATTTACTCTGCGTTTTTTTGTTGACCGATGTAGATGATCAGCCTATGAACAAACCTTACTGTCCTGCTTGCAATTGTTGCAAGGGTACAGTACCGCCACCGTGTTGCTATTGTGCCTGCTCTGTCACAACCAGTCAACCTGATAACGTGACACCGTGATCTAAGATATGGTTTTTTTGAAATCAAAATCATAGAGATGTAAACAAAAAAAAGAATGATAATATATAGAGTTGCTCGTTCTAGAATCAAAATCCTATAAAGTGTTTCTTCGTTTCATAATAACAAGGGTTATGTTTATTTACAGTCAGATTATCGAGAAAATTAATTCTATTGCAAGTTTGCAAAATTTCATTTTTGTTTTTATTTTCGAGTGTTCTTTGTAAGCTGCAATTCACTTACACCCCATGTAAAGGCTAAAGCCGTGGCCGAACCATAACCATGACTGGGAGGTCCTAGCCCAGTCATGTGAAGACGTAGGCTTTGTTTGGTTTGGGTTTTGAGAGAGGTTTTTGGGTGTAATGAGTAGGGAGAGATAGAAAGAAAATTTTACCGTACGTGCAGGGTGGGTCTTGAGACCCAAACCGAACAAGGTGGTAGAGGCCTTGAGCCCGAGAATAATTTGGGTGCGCGTAAGGTATCACGTGGTCTCACAGGGTACCCGTAACGCCCTATTACAACCGTCTCTTTCCATAATTATTATTGGTGCAGATTTTAAATTAATTCTTTCAGGTTATTTAAAATCTAGACTTTCCAAATATTTTTGAATGGTCGGGATACGTGTCGGGTACTGCCACGTGGTACCTGCACGCACCCAAATTCTTTTTCTCAAGCCCAGCCTAATAAACAGATTCTACATACAGCTTTGGTTATTGAAATTTGTGTTTGCTGAACTGGGGATTAAGAACTGCAAAACGAAGTCTTGTTTTGGAGGATGATGCTACGTACCAATATTTGTCACTTGCTCATGCGACCCCTTTTTTTTTTATAACAAAAATGCTACTTGTACAACTATTTCCTCTTCAACCATTTACAACCCCCTCAGATACAAGTGGGCCTACACCCATAATTGTGTGTGGGCCTCATATGTATGTGAGAGAGTTGTAAATGATTGAAACCAAAATAGTTGTACGTGTAGCATAAATTTTTTATTTAATTGCACGCGGTGAAGGATACAGTATAATTACGTTAAATGAGATATAAGCCCGGATGTTCCACTAATAAAAAACAGTTTTTTTCAAAAATCGAGATAGGTCATTCTCTTACAATACATCACATAAGGCTATCAAGGATAAAACAATATTTCCACTTCCGAATCTATGAAGGCGAGAGCTGGATAATAGTATGCACCGGATGTTTTAAATGCAATATAAATGAATCGGCCGGTTCGGTTTTATAGGGTGTACAAATTCTTGAAATCGAAACCGAATTGAGAACCGATTACTAGTTGTTTTAAAAGCGAACAAACCGAAACTAATTAAGAAAAAAGATAACGGCAAATCGAAACATTTAAATAGGAAATGCATAAATAAATTAAAAAGAAGAAATTACTACTTAGGCCCCAATTGGATGGAGGATTATTTTCAGAGGAATAAGTTATGGAGAGGGATAAGATAAGAGGTGGTATTATTTTTAGAAGGTTGATCCACATTCATGTGATGTTTATAGAAAGGGATAAAAAAAAAAGTAGATGGTTTGGATGAGGAATTAAACATGGGGATAACTTTTGACTTGATTTGGATGTTTTATAAATAAGAGGGAGTGGATGATGGAAAAAGCTGTTAAATGACTATTTTGCCCTTGTGCTGTCTAAAACTCCATTATGCATTACATTAATTATATAAATGCAAATACCAATATATTTAATTAATTTTGGGCAATTTTAAGCTATAATAAAATAACTAATTAAGAAATTAAAATTTTAAAGTATATATTTTTTAAAAAATTTCTTAATGGACAAATTAAATTAATTCCATTGCAATTACAAATTTAATTCTTTAAGTTGTAGAAATTACTAGTAACTTTTAAAATGCTTGTGACATTAGATTGCTCCATTGGAATTAAAGACTTGTTGGTGAGTCAGTTGCCTTTTCTTGAGTCTCGACTCAAGGGTCCGACGGGCATGTCACAATCCGGTCATTGGCCAGCTGGCAAAGGAAAGATGAGTACACCATCACATATGGACACCACCCTGAGGTGGCAAATGAGGAGAAGCTTAATATGGGACTCACCCAAAAAATGGGTCTCTCCTTATTTGCCCTCATTTGCCACATCAGAGTGGTGTGCATTTGTGATGCACATGTGGTGTACCTGGTAGGTCGTTTTTCACACCAAAAATATATTTATAAAAGTAAGGAATTAACCCATATTCAGAAGAACAGTGTTTAAGTCCGAGTGTCAATCCGCAGGGACAGATTGGCTAAGTTACAATGGTTTCGATTAATCTCTAAATTAATTCTAAGAAAACAATTGATTGAGATTTTGATTTTGAAAAGCTAATTAACTAAAGAAAACATAAATTAAATAAGATGAAGACGGTGAGAGAAAAGGGTCTTAGGGTTTCGAATCCACCCTAACTTCGCAACCAAGTAATTACATTAATTTAGGAAAATCAATTACCGAAACGACAATCACTCGCTAGAAGTTATAAGCCCTAGCGATATAGACAAGAAAATAGCATGCAATTGAAAACCGGGCATAACCTATCTTCGGTTGGCACGAATCGTCTTCGATTCTATAACTAATTAATCTAGGCACGACTCGTCTTCCCTAGGCATAGACTATCCTAATTCGCAATTTCACGCGCCAAGAAAACCGTTGCATAACTATGTATTTGCAATCATAGACAACAAACACAACACTAGATAGGAAAAATAAGAACGAATCATAAAAACAAGTCTCAAAGTTATACAACTGTCGTTTCGATAATCAAAATCCAGAATTAACATAAAAACAAAATTACTTGGTTAGGGTTTCACCTACACCCTAAGAGAGATGATTAGCCGGACACGGTGATTGCAGCCGTGAGCAACCTCTGCGCCTCTGTTCGTCGAGTCTGTGATATCTCCCCCTCAAGGCTACTGCCTTGGTCTTGTTTTTATAATACTTCTGCCGCCCCACTTATTACCCAAGTCGGTAATTGTAGAGCCCTACGCCTACTCCTTTTGCAAGCCCATTAATTTCTTTACTCTGGTCCAAGTGTGATCAAACCAAATAAATCAATACTTGGCCAACCAATGCATGAGTTAACAAACGGCAGTTGTTGGTTGGCCTATTGCCATGACAATTCCAAAGCCCAAACTTCAATTACATGGTAAAATTATTGGCTGCTTCTTGTTGTTGTTTTCTATTATAAGCTTTGTCCACCAATTAATTTGATCACGGGCTCTGATTCGAAAACAAGTAAAATCCAACTTTTGCGCTTATTATATGAAAGCCTCCAAGTATCTACAAAAACACGCAAACAAAGTATTATACTCCAATTAACAAAATAAATGGACTTAGCAAGGGTAAATTATGGGCGCTCATGTGTACATTTTACGCGCCTATCAGTACCCATAGCATTTTTGCCTTGCAAAAACACATGGGGAAAGTGCCTAGCAAAAACAAGAAAACAAATAAGGAAAATGATTTCCGCACGCTTTTTTTTTTTTTTTTTAATAAATGCTTACCCAAATTTATCCGTTTTAAAGTACTTTAAGAATCATATTCTGTTTAATTTTTAAGTTCTGAAAACCAAATTTTGCCGTACATATAAAAAAACCGGAGTGTGAAAATTATTTTTCGAAAACTAGACGAATTAAAATTAATTCTAGAGGACTTATTGACTCGAGTAAAAATTTCTAGTCAATTGCCTTGCTTGAGCTGGTTATGATCATCTTGGAAATTCAGAAAAGCATAAAATCGAATCTTTATTGGGAGAAAGATTAAATTTCAAGAGTCATTTCTTTTCTTACCCCACCAAGTCGAGGAAAACTTATTTACGGAGGCTCCTAAAAGGAGCTGTTTACGGAACCCCAAAAGGGGTACCACTGACACCTCATCGCAATAATCTGAACCAATCGTCTTGTAGGGTCCGCAGAGTAGTATATATATGGAAAAAAAAACTTGACTCGGCATCGATAAGTATGTCGAAAATTAAATTTTGGTGCGAAAAAACGACGGTCTAGATTTCTAAAATGATCCAGGCCGTCGTTTTTTTGCACCAAAATTCAATTTTTGACATACCTACCGATGCCGGGTCAAGCTGATTTTTTACATATACACACTATTCTGCTGGCCCTACAAGATGATCGATTCAGATTATTGCAATAAGGTGTCAGTGGGACTCCAAAATAGGGCTTCCGTAAACAGCTCCTTTTAGGAGCCTCCGTGAATAATGTTTTCTCCACCAAGTCACCAGTGGACTTCCAATTCCCACCAATTCAAACAACGCGGAAACGGAACATGATCACCAAAAGCCTCACCAATCTCTCTATAATATGCTTCAATGTGTGTTCACAAAATTAATCATCACCCAACTACAAATATCTATTTATATTGAAAAATCAAACCGAGCCTTATGGCAAGTTACTCTCCAAGGATTTTCCTTCTTGCATTGTTCATCGTCGCCATCGTTCTATCTCCGGCGTTACCTTCTTACGCAGCTAAATTGACTCATCATCGAGGTAAAATTTAGTCATGTAATCCATTGCCCGATGTTTAATTCATAGTTTCGTGTTTGATTTTGATTTTGGTTATTGACTTTGCATCTTTTTGTTGACCGATGCAGATGATCAGCCTATGAACAAACCTTACTGTCCTGCTTGCAATTGTTGCAAGGGTGTACCGCCACCGAGTTGCTACTGCGCCTGCTCTGTCACCACCAGTCAACCTGATAACTTGACACCGTGATCTAAGATATGGTCTTTTTGAAATCAAAATCATAGAGATGTAAACAAAAAAGAGAGTGATAATATATAGAGTTGCTCGTTCTCTAGAATCAAACTCCTATAAAGTGTTTATGAAGTCTTGTAGTTATGTGTAATCCGATAAAGCATGTACTTTTCCAGTTCATGCTAGATGAAAAATTGGTGTTTGTTTGTTTCATAATAACAACAGGGCCGGCCCTGGGGTAAGCTTAGCAAGCCTCCGGGCTTGGGCAACCCACCCGGGCAGGGGCAACCAAAAAAAAAATGATTTGCGATGATACACATAATATATTTTAAATATTCCGATTTTTATTCGAACTTGGATGCTAGCGCAGCTGGGCAGTGCGTGCATTTGAAGCAAGTGGCGTGGGTTCAAATCCCATGGGAAACATGACTGGGCCCTTACATACTTTTTCTGTTTTATTTTTCTGTTTGAACTATTAGAGATAAAAATAAAACTCTTAAACAACTAGTGTTAAATTTTAGTTATACTTTAGTGGTTTTAGAGTCCAAGGTTCAAATCTTTTGCACACCATAAATGTTTTTTTCTCTCTTAGTTTATTTTAATTTAACTTTTAACTTTTCAAATTGAATTCACAAATAAATAGATATTCACAATTAATAAACCAAAATAATTTATTCCTACTCAACGAACTTTGATAAAAAAGATTTAAAATAAATACTATTTAATGTTAAAATAGTATTTTTACGAGAGTAAAGTTGATAACATAATTTTACTCAACAAACTTTGATAAAAAGATTTAAAATAAATTATTTTTATTGTTAAAATAGTATTTTTAATAGAGTTAAGTTGATAACATGATTAGTTAGAGAGAACACAAATATTTGAAGAATTTTGTTATGTTTGATTCATTTTTTCTAGTTGTATAAAAGTTTATTTTAGTTAAATTACAAAACTAAAATACCATGTATGATCTGTTTATTTTCTCGGTTATATTAAAAATCAAGAAAAATTTGGCTTCAAAAAATACAAAGAGATTGTTTTCTTTGAATCGGATTGTACTTATCATAAAGGACTATAACCGGAATTACATTTTGATTTTAATTTGTTGATATAAGTTAAGTGGGCAACCAAATTTTTAGTCCGACTTGGGCAACCCAAACATCAGGGCCGGCCCTGAATAACAAGGGTACTTATGTTTATTTACGGTCAGATTATGGAGAAAATTAATTCTATTGCAAGTTTGCAACGATCTGATAATCAAATTTTCATTTTTATTTTTATTTACGAGTGTTCTTTGTAAGCTGTAATTCACTAACACCCTATGTAAAGCCATGGCCGAACCATAACCATGACTGGGTGGTCCTAGCCCAGATGACTAGCTATAGAAAATGTGAAGACGTTGAAGCCTCAAGCCTGATCGAGCTAGAAGAATTTGGGTGCGCGTAAGGTATTGTATATTGTATGTATATATTCAAGGAATTTTCCTCAGATTTCTTGTGAGTGTTTGAGTGTGTGTGTGATCCGGTAAGCACAACAAGTATCATGTGGTATCTGGCATAGTACCTGTAACGCCCTATTACAGCCGTCCCTTTCACCTACACGTACCCAAATTCTTTTCCTCCAGCCCAGCCTAATAAACAGATTTATAGCTAGATATAGTTTTGGTTATTGAAATTTGCGTTTGCTGAAATTTGTGTTTGCTCATGTGACCCCTTTTTTTAATTGCAAGCGGTGAAGGATACAAATATTTTGAATTACGTTAAATACATATATAAGCCCATAATTAAACTAATTAAGCTCATCTAATAGCCTGTTGAGGGAACAAATAATCGCCTTTTCAAAGAAAGAAAGTAATAAGTCATTGTTTTTGTCAAAGATTGACTTCCTGACCTCCCACATATAGCATATATAAGGGTGGCTAACTGAGCTATCCTCAATTGAATGACTTATTTGACCTCACAACCTTGATTCAAAACTCAAATGTAAATTAAGAGCATCACATCATCAGCTTCTCTATTTTAACTTTAAAGTTAAAGTAGAGAGAAAATTCCTTCAAAACCTCAAAAGACAGTCTCACCAAACAAACTCGCCAATTTGAAAATTTTTTAACTTTGCTATAGTAACTTAACAAATTTGGTGACCTACTGTTCACTCACCAAAAGAGGAGGAGGGAGGGAAGACTAAAAGTTTGAATAGAGAGTCTGATTCTGTAGGTTTTTTATAAAGTGACTTGCTAAAGTTTGAATAGAGAGTCTGATTTTGTGAATTTTGTGAAAAGTGACTTGCTAAATTATAAAAGGTGTTTTTGAGGTTAAATTTGGTGTTTGTTTTGGTGTGTCAAATAAGGATGCCCTAATAGGATAAATTACTCTCAGTTCTATTATAAGAGACTTATTTTGTGATGTGTCACATAAGATAAATTCTTTCAATAAAGTTGTTAATTTTCACTTTTTAGGTGCAAGAAAAACACATCGATTGGTCAAAAAAAGATAGTGAAAAGCAAAAATGATTACAATAAAAGGAAGAGAAATAAGTTCAATCTAGTAGTCTCTTTCAAAAATTAGATGAGCTCAAGCTCGAGTCAAGTTCAATAATCGAGCTCCAGCTTGTTTATATTTATGAAGCTCAAGCTCGAGTTAAACAATTGTAAATGAGCCATGCTCGAGCTTAAACTTTAGCTCTCTCAAAAAGACTCAACATATAAGACAATCAATGGCGGAGTCAGGATTTTTGCTCAAGGGAGGGCGACTTAATAGACATATCTTTATCTAAGTGTATACTTACCATATGGACCTTTTCCTTTTCAATATGATTTACTTGTGCGTTGAAATTAATTATTCTAACCTAATGTATTACATGAATCGTTTTGTTTTATTTCTTTAGGCTACAACAATACTCACATGCTTATTTTCCAAATTATGAAAGATTTTTTTTTTTTTTTGATCGGCAAAACAAAATTTTATTAAAGAAGACTTGACAAAGGGTACATCAAGCCGGGGGGAGAGGGGAAGGGAATCCAACCAAGGTTGAATAAAAGAAAAAAACACCTGAAAAGACAAAACCAAAAAACACCTAACTGGGAAGCCCAAATTATGAAAGATATTGAGAAATGAAGATATGAAATTACCTATATTTTTAGAAAATGAAACCAAACTTATTAAGATTATAAGAAGATATTAGACTAATAGTATCAATTATTCCAAAAAAATTAGTAGTACATTAATATAATTTTCAAAAGACAATCTAAATTACTACTTATATCACTTAGTCAAGCGGATATCACTTAGTCAAGCGGAGTGATTTTCACACTCCCCAAATTGATATTCCCACCTATTTTTTTTGTTTTTTAGTGAAATTTTTATACGTAAAATTTTTACTAAAAGACAAAAAAAAGTGTTGATATCAATTTGGGAATATGAAAATCAATTACCTTAATCATACCACTTTGTAAGTTTTCATGTTTACGGCCTATTATCTCCCGGCTAAATCAAGCTCGGCTCGTTACGAAACGAGCCTACAATTCTAACTCGAACCGGCCCTTGCATCTCCAACTATCCTTTTTTGAAAAATAAAATAGTCAAAAGTCAGATTAACCGGCTGTGCCCACGCAAAGGACTTTCTAATTCCTGTCATGTTTCCTTTTCGATTCCCCCCTGGCTTCGTAAAACCCTACTGTTTACATAACATACATATATATAATATATCCATCCAACACAAATTTAAAATACAACGCCCGACACAGTTATCGTCTGATATACACGGGTCCACAAGCATCGAACGGTTGCAGACTGTCTTATTCCTGTTATGTTTCCTTTTCCTACTCGGCTTTGGATTTCTGGAAACAAATAGGAAATAGAAGATGTTACCATGTTCCAAAATAGTCTGCGACCTTTACTATATATATAGGCAAACTGCACAGCCAGCTTATACATGCAGATTGCAGTACACAAATTCAAGAAGTTTTATTTTGTTTTGAGAATTACAAATTAAGAACCATGGACCATGATTCTGCTAATATCAACTCTCTCCCTCATGAGTTGATGGTCGACGTTCTTGCTCGTGTAGCCTCCTCTTCCTTCACTGACCTCTTCAATTCCAAATTATGGTGAGTCGATCGATCGCTTCCTTCTTGTATCTTTTTTTTTTTTTTTCTCTTTTTTACATGATCGCGCATTCATGTAACACGAGTACTAGTTTCATCCTTTTTCTAGTGGTCTGTGTCCTGTTTATACTTAATTTTTCCCAATCTAATAAGAATAATAAGAATGTGTACATGCAACACAGCGTACTATATTAATGCATCCTACGTCCACAGGAAAAATCAAGAAAAGTTATTTAAAGAACCGAACGTAAAATTGGTTTGTGTAAATTTGTTTTATTTATCATTCATCTTTTTCTTTTTTTTCGTTTCAAAGGTCAGACTGTCCAGGCCAAATTACGTGCACCTAAACTAATCTCCTCTCCGGTCCAGTCAAGGGAGCACTAGAACTAGAGAATTCACCAGAAATTCCTTTTCTTACGACATGACCCCTGACCACAAGAATAGAACCCTAGTTAATTATGTGGGGAGAAAACTCACCAACCAACCGGACTAACCCTTGCGGAATGTGTTTTAGGTGGCTCATATTCATTTTGATTATAGTCTTAACTGCTTCAATTTGGACATGCATCACACATTGGGAACCGGGGTCCTGTGGGGCACCCTGCCGTGTACATTCGTACCGGCCGTCTCATAACCAATGATCAGGATTTTAACAGAACTCTTCCAAGAAAGAGATTAGAAGAGTTTTGTTAAAATCTGGACCGTTTCAAATACTTTTGGAAGGCTTAGATATGCCCACAAGCAGTGCACCACAGGGTTTCCATTTTGCCACAACCATTGCGTTATTGTTTTTTTTTTTTTTCCCATGTGATTCTTCTGCTGTACTCATGTTGATAACAAATATTTCTCTTTATTTATAGTGTATATATATATATAAATACTCCATGCATATATATGTAGTTGGGTGTTTAATTTCTAAAGTAAATGATTGTTTTTGTATGAACCGAGTACAGTTGCAAAGATTTCATGGGAGCAGCAGAGGAGGATGGCATCCTGGAGCAAGTGTGCTTAGAGAAATTCCCAGTGATACATCAATGGCTCAAAAGTTACAAATTGAATTGGTTCATGGACGGCTGCATGGCAAGCGGAAACCCAGAGGCTTTGTACAGACAAGGACTGGTAAATTCACCTCTCCCTTTTTTCTTTACACGCTTTAAATAATTTGTACTCCATTATATAAGATAACAAACAATGTATATAATTAATTGATTGATATTTGGTTGTCAATAGGTCGAATATTTCACCCACATGAGGACGCAATCAGGGCTCGAGAATTTGAGGAGAGCAGCAGAGAAAGGACACGTGGAAGCCACATACGTGTACGGAATTCTCCTACTCTGTATGGGTGGACAATTCAGCATGGAGGGTTTGAATCTACTAAATGCCATGGAGAGGATTAGCACTGGTTCACAGTCAGGCGGCTCGAAACTATTCCAAGGGTGCCGAGAAAAAATCAAGGCGGTTTTTCGCGTGATGTGGATCAACAATCAGGTCGTTGATCAATGGATAAGCTCTTGTCGCCATCCGAATCCTATTGTCAGAGTGATTGAAACATGGGAAGGGCGTTGTGAAGAGGAGGAAGATGGTACGAGGTGTGAGTTATGTAAATGGGATAGAGAAGTGAGATTATTTTGTAATTTGTTGCAATGAAGGGATTCTTGATTAATTGTTTTGACGAGTCGAGGACCGAGATACGTTGGACTATAGCTACAATTGTGGATGACATCAAAACTTGGGCAAAGAACAGACAATGGCCCTTCAAATAGTCTAGAAGAGATTGCAATTAATAGAGGAACACATTGGTTAGTTGTTAATGGTAGAGTCCAGAATTATGCTCTTTCTACGGGTTGTATTCCGCCCAATTTAGAGTTTGTATTGAGCAAGGATTTGTCTTAGCAATTCTTATATATATCTTGACATTTAAAAAAAAAAGAAGAAGAAGAAGAAGAAGAAGAAGAAAGGATTCTGGAAAATAGTGTCAGATTAGTTCTACAAAAATGATACTGACACACCCTCACTCACATATGGAGTGGAACCCTCTCACTTTTTCTCTCTCCTCCCTGAGGGGCCCACTCCACATGTGAGTGAGGGTGTGTCAGGTTGTGTCTAGGAGGGTGTGTCTGTACAATTTCGAAATTAGAAGATCTTGGACCCCTAAACATAGTTCACTCTTGAATTGGTAGGATTCATGGAGGGCAGATCCTGTAAATTCAAATTGTGCAATTATCTTAGACCAGATTTGGCATTAGAAAGACAAAGAATATGCTTTAATAATAATTTGTTGATCCTATTCAAAGTTTGAATACCAAATATATTTTTTCCGATCACATGATTGGAGTGGGCTTACTCCCTCTTAATGATACTTGCTTGCTCCCTTCTCAATGTACCCTTATCGAGTTATTTCAATAAATGTTTCGTTGCTGACCAAAAAAAATATACTTCCGATGAGACTGAGAAATATAGTATTACGAATCTGGAAAAGTACGTATTTGGATGATTTGTGCAAAAGAGATTTTGCATGTCCTTGATGTATAATTTGAATAGTAGATTTTAGTTTCTTTTTACCTTTTTGCCCTTGCCTCAAATTGGTTATTAAATTGCGGTACTATAGCACGTAACCGGTTTTATGGAAAGAATTGTTATTTTCATATAGATAATCCATGTAAAAAAAATTCACCCATGAGAAAGAATTACGTAAGATAAGTGTTTCCTCTGTTATTGGTGTAAAATTCACACATGATTTTTGGGGGCCTGAAGCGAAGGTTTCCTGGGCCTCCCGGCCCGAAGAGCCAGTCCTATATAATTTTTTTTTGGTCCTATATAATTGCATTAATCCAAATCCAATATCAATCTCTAAACCTCCGAAACTCGGTAACTTCTAATTAGAGATGTCAACGGTCCGGATTGGTGCGGGTCAAGGTTCTAAAACTGATCATTAGGCGCTTCTAGGGCGGCTGGGCACCTTCTAGCTTCCAGGGCCGAAAATTCGGCCCTAGTCTGGCAACGGGATAGTCAGTCTAGTTGGGCATTACTGTCACTACATACCAATACATAGCATATTGTGCGAATGAGGCGAGCCGAGCAGAGCTTTGTAGTGTTCGAGCTCGGCTCGTTAAGTAAACGAGACGAAAATTGAACTCGAGCTCGGCTCCGTCAAACAAGCCGAACTAGAGTAATTTACTTAACAAGCCTTCTCAAACAAGCCGAGCTTATACAATCAAGCCGAGCCGAGCTTTAGCAAGCTCATTAACTAAATGAGCCTGACCATTAATCCACGAACCCAATCCAAAACTTACGGTACGGTATGGTACGGTTCGGTTTGGATTCACGGTTCACGAGTTTTTTTTTTTTTACGGGCCTACTTCTAATGTACGATGTCTTGGGGCGTCCTCCCTGAATATTACGTGACAACTACGAATTAATTACACCAAGTATGACAAGTATTAATTGACATCTTGCTTTACATATGAAACAATTTAGTATTGGAAGTGATTTATTATGCATCTTGGCCGGTTATATTTGGAATCCATTAGATATACATCCAGACATTTGGTATCGATCGCAAGATATTTACATATATGTTGGTTTGGATGGAACCCATCTGATATTCAAACAATTGTATATATAGTTATGTTGGGTTTGCTTCAACAAATTTAATTGGAATCGAGAGATTATGATAGTATGATCTCCGAGATAACGCAATCGCATAAAGATTGTCAGTTTGAAATGTTTACAGCGGAATAAACAATGTATTTGGCTTATTATAGCATGTCAATTAATAAACCACTTTTTATTATCTTTCCTTAAAATTACCGCTTTTTATGAAAATAAGTAAGCAAGTTATTAACCACATGCCATTTGATGACACAGTGACTTCAATTTCTTCGGTTCCAAAAGCCTATATAACTAGCTCATTGACTCATAATTTAACATATCAAAAATCAGAAGATGCAAAGACTATCCATTTTCTTTTTTTATTCAACTAGAAGAGAAGACTGTCTACATATATTTATCGGCAATCCTTTTTCCTCTATGCATTTTTCTGAAATTTATGCTTGAAGGAAACATGGTTGTTGTTCACGTCATATCAGCAAATAGGTAATTATCCCTTTGGGTTTTTTTTTGGTTCATTTCATCAATGTTGATGGGACACAAGTAGGAAAAAATGTTTTACGCTCTTGAGCATGGCTCCACCCCTCTCGAAATAGTATGTTCATGGATCTCACACCGTACAGTGATCGAGAAAATGAAATAATGTTAGAGAATGCTCCACACCTCACTATAGTGTGGGTGTTTATCTCCAAGTGTGTCGGTATCAGGCTTGTTTGGACTTTTGCAGTGATGTTTTGTTTTCTCTTTTCCCTCTTTTCATTTCCAGCACTTCGCTGGAAATTTTGCCTTCACCTTACGCATGTGTTTGGTTGTGGCCCTATCCCTCGATGTACCCTTTGTCGAGTTTAATAAAATTTTGTTGCCGATCAAAAAAAAGTGTGTCAGTATCACACCCTAATGTCTTGAGAGTCGGACAATATTTGAGAATTTATCTCTCTCCTTCTATAAACTCTTTAAATCATCTGTATTGTATACGATAACAAACAACATTTATATAGTTATTTGATTTGAATAAACGATTTTATATTTATTTTTCTCCCTTTTATTCCGGCCCTCCCGAATAGAGATTCTAGCTCCAGATTGTTGCTTACTTTTGTTTTCGTTAAATCAGCTGTTGTAGTGTTACATGACACACATGCATGATTATATATTTCCTGATTTCAATTGATATTTGGTTGCCGTCATGTAATAGGTTGAATATTTCACCCACATGAGGACACTATCTGGGCTTGAGAATTTGATGAGAGCGGCGGATAGAAGACTGCTAGAAGCCACATACGTGTACGGAATTCTCCTAAGCTGTATGGGTGGGCAATTCAGCATGCATGGAGGGGTTGAATCTACTAAATGGCATGGAGAGGATTAATTAGGAATAGTTCAAAGTCAGGCGGCTCGAAACTATTCCAAGGGTGCCGAGAAAAAATCAAGACTGTTTTTCGCTCGATGTGGATCAACAATCAGGTCCTTGATCAGCGAATAAGCTCTTGTCGCCATCCGAATCCTGTGGTCAGAGTGATTGAAACATGGGAAGGGCGTCGTGAAGAGGAGGAAGATGGTACG
The DNA here is from genome assembly GCA_963854785.1 of Vaccinium vitis-idaea. Taxonomy (NCBI): domain Eukaryota; kingdom Viridiplantae; phylum Streptophyta; class Magnoliopsida; order Ericales; family Ericaceae; genus Vaccinium; species Vaccinium vitis-idaea. The sequence continues at coordinate 36,645,311 of OY978225.1, read as the reverse complement.
AGGTGTGAGTTATGTAAATGGGATAGAGAAGTGACATTATTCTGCAAAATTGTTTGAATCCAATTAAATAAGCAGACTAAATTTTTTTTTTTTTTTTTGTAGATGTACTTTATCCTCGTGGTCAATGATTTGATTTTTATTTTATTTTGCTTTTTGTCAAGATATTACAGATTAATACTTCATATAAAAATTTAGATCGAAGTTAAAAAAAAACTAAATGAAGACTTACAACTGTATTTTAAGAATATTTTCGTTCTTAGTTAAAAGAATTGACTTTTGGTCATCCTATTTTACTTTTTAGGTTATCCTTGTAAACGTGAATCAGAAAAATAAAAAATGAGCAAAGTAGAGCGGTAGGCACCATGTAATACTTTCACTTGACCAATAATTAAACTTCATTAATTACTACTCCATCAGTCCCATTTTTAAGTGATCCCTATCGGAATACATGCAATTTCAAATCCCTAAAAAACATACTATTTCTTTATATATATTTTTTAATTTTTTTATATCAAATCAAAGTGCTCATTGAGTACTTTAATTTGGTACAAAAAAAAAATTTAAAACATGCTACGAAAGTGCATTTTTTAACGGATAAAAAAATTATACGTTTATCAAAAGTATCATTTAAAAAGAGACGGAGTGACTACTATAATGCTAACTTTCGCCGATATATATAATACTCACAACAATTCATGAAAAGATAAGAAATGAGTAAGACTTTTCAACTTAATGTAGCCCTCAATGTCCGGAGTGGGTGCTGTCCCTAAAGGGAGATTCATGTTGTCCAATCACAATCGCCCATGCTCAACAATGAATGGCTCGAATCACATCTTATCCAAAATAAATCTGACTCATCCGTTGTCGAACAAATATGAGCCATTTATCACCGAGCACAAATGGCCGTGCTCGGCCCAACATAAATGTTGTCACCATCCCCCATTCCATTTTTCTCTCACTCCAGGAATTCAGATGGCTTGCGTAAAATGAGTGCAGTGGCATTAATTTCTTTCTTTTTCAATGCGGTTTGGACCTTGGACAGCCAATACACAGCTATGTGTAGCACTAATTCCTCCCCCAACGTTGTCAGCACGTACATATGGTTCATTAGTTTTTTTACCCTTCTTTTTATCTTTATTTACCTTGAAATCACTGAATTATTCTTTCTTTTTGAGTAACTTTTCCCCTACGTAAGAACAATTTGGTACTTTCAAGTGAATAAAAACAAAAAAGATCATAGTGCAAAGGGATAATAGGGGTGTGAAAATAATTACCCAAATTTCGACACTCTAAATGTTAACACTTGGAAGAACCTTTACTACCCGAAAAAGATTTTTTTTTTTCTCGTGGTGATAATTTAATTGCGAATGTTAGAACTTGAGACTCATATGGAAAAGTACCAAGAAGTTCTAAGAAAACCATACCAACAAAGCATGATTTAAGCAAGTGTTATGATTGGGAATAGAGTATGCGTATAAATACTCTCTTTTGTAAAAACCCTGGACGATTGATCAATAACAAAGAACTCGCTCTCACTCCCGTGGAGATACCTGATTTTAGGAAACCACATAAACACTGTATGCTGATTTCTTTACTTATATTGTATGTGTGATGTTTACGCTTACAACAAACTTAATTGAATAGTGATACACCTAAAAAATGTGTGCCAACATTCCTCATACTAGAATGGCTTTTTATGTGTTGAGGACTCCGGATAAAAAAATCTATTACTGTACAAATAGACCTTTCTATTTTCTTCTGGTGAATCTAATTTTGGGACATCTCATCATACAAAATTAACGGCTTTGAGGTAAGACTGCGATAGTCTTGTTTTGCATCACATGAAAATCAGATGAGAGGATCTTGATTAAAGTGCAAACGACGTATGTCTAATCACTCAATGGTCTCTTGTTCCGTTATGATTATGAAGCTTACAAGTTGCAGCATTGAGAAGTTGCTTAAGATTTTCTTTCAATCACATAGTAATACTTTTGGGAGAAAGAGGAAGAAATTACCTTAGTTAGCATAGAAACAATATGCATTTTTTTCCTGTAAATGGGTAATGAACAAATGTCAATATTGTCCATAATTATACGTGACCATCCATCACCACATGCTGCAACTTTTTAGTGTCTGCCCCTCCCAATGCATCATTCATTATCTTCCCAACTACTTCCCCACCTCTTTGTTAATTAGATCTTCCAAAAAAAAGAAACCCATAATTGTCCTTTCCATTTAATGGAGGGTGGGATTTCAACATCCAGCGCATACACATCAACATAACTTTAAAGAATTAACCTAGGGGTTGGCAAAGTCATCTTGTCTTGTGATTTCGGGGTTTGCTCCTACCTAAGATTTCAGTTTCGATTCCTCTTGCCAGCCAACTCTTAGAGCCACAGGGGGTTATGCTCATTCGTTACCTCTGGAGCCTTGGAATTAGTTGAGGTGCACGCAAGCTGTCTCAGACATCCGATTATCAAAAAATAATAATAATAATAATAATAATAAATAAAGAATTGGATCTCTAAGGTCCAATTTAGATTGGACGGGACGTTCCAAATCTAGATCATCAATTTACTTCAGTTAATAGTTTGGTGAGTTCTTTAGAAAATTTGAACTATTGATTATATCAATGTATGTTGTCATGAATAGTGTGGTTTTGTTCAAAAACTTTCATCGGTAAGAATATTTGAGTTAATCTGAACAATTGATTATATCAACGTATGATCTAAATTCAAACAGTCTCGTCCACTCCAAAACTTGAACCGTAGAGGATCTGACCCCAAATAATTTGATAGATGTACATACATGTGTCTGTATGTATACATGTAACATGTTGGTGATATTTTGGTGCTTTAATGCTATAACCACTACACCATTATTAGCCTCCCAACTTTCAAGTGGGTTCATTTGCATTTTCTGTTATATATAAGCTTCACAAAGCTTAGATCTTTCACAGCCTAAAACACCATTTTTGGTTTGAAAATGAAACTGAGAATGGGTATGGGTATGTGTTTCAGTGGGGCATTGGTTCTTATCCTTGCAATGGCATTTTCCATTGGTGGGGATGCTCAGGATTCAACCACTCTTGTCCCAGCCATCATTACATTTGGAGACTCTGCAGTGGATGTTGGGAACAATGACTATATTCCCACCATTTTTAGGGCTAATTACCCTCCTTATGGAAGAGATTTCATCAACAAGAAACCTACTGGAAGGTTCTGCAATGGCAAACTAGCCACTGATCTCACTGGTAAGTTCATGATTTTTTTTTTTTTTTTTTTTTTTGTTAACGATGAGTGTCCCGATCAACCAAACTAATCTTGTCAGCCCCACCCACAATCCTTTCCATGCGTTTGCGTGAGGTAACCCAAGGCAAAGCATTATTGAGAGAAATCAACCTTGTGACTTTGGGTTGATAATTCTTTCAATGCGTTTGCGAGAGTTTAACCCAAGGCAAATCATTTCCCCGATTCATTATGGATTTTGTGGAGAGATATACCAACTCTTTGGCCTTTTTTTTTTTTTTTTTCTTTGACTAGGGAAAAAATGGTCGGTTGGCTATCTATGTCTGGAAGTTGTTTCCAACATGATTTTCTGAAAATTACCCACAAATGTTTTCGAATGTGAGTGATTTCCTACTTTTTGTTGAGTCTTACAAACTAACCCCTCTTGTCTTTTGGTAAATTTTTGAAATTTTTGCCATTTTTTATTACTTATATATTTCAATCTGAATCTCAAACAATATGTACTATGGGTTTTGGCTTAATAAGTCACCTCACTTATTTTTTCGTTTTTATTGGAATTTTTTTTTTTTTTTGCATTTGTTAGTTTTTCATTAATTTTTTGTGTATGATTGACTTGTTTAGACGAGAGAAATCAATAAAGTAAAAAATTATGATCTAAGCTTAAATTTTTTAATAAAGACAAAAATAAGTATAAAAATAACAGATTTTTACACTTTTTTTTATTTTATTCAAAAAATTTGAGACTTCTAATCATAATATTTTACCTTTTTTAATTTCTCTCATCGAGATGAACCAATAATACACAAAAATTTGATGCAAAACTAACAAACGCAAAAATAAATAATAAATAATAATAATAATAATAATAAAGATAAAAAAAAAAAAACCAAAATGACATGAAAAGTTTCCCATAAAAGCACCCAGAAAATGCATCTAACGGATGAAATCCCCGGTACACTGTTGTAGCGGGTGGATTTCATCCGTTGGATGCATTTTCGGGGTGCTTTTATGGGAAACTTTTTGTACCAGACCTCTTTCATTTTCTATCATTCCTGTACTGTAACCCTTTCTTTTTCCTCCATAAATCCCTCAACAAATCTATGATCCATACACATACTAATGGTGTTTGGTAAGTTAATAATGGCAAGTAAAGGCCAGACCCTTTGTTCAATCTATATTTGGTTCAAATCTACTGTTAATTTTCATTTCAAAACTCTGTGCAGCTGATACACTGGGATTCACCTCTTACCCACCAGCATATCTTAGCCCACAGGCCTCTGGTAAAAACCTACTTATTGGAGCCAACTTTGCTTCTGCTGCATCTGGCTTTGATGACAGAACAGCTGCCTTGAATGTAAGAATTTTATTCTTGTCTTTCTCAGGAAACAAACAATACTCCATGTGAGGATTGATAAATAGAGATGGCAATGGGGCGGGGTGGGGAGGATTTTACAGTATCCGTTCCCGACCAGAAAAGTAGAACACGCTCCGCCCCTAACCCGTTCGAGTAATTTGTGGGTCCTTTCGTTCTCGACTTCCCGCCCCAATCAAGGGTCGAGTATACCCGCCCCGCCTGTTAAAAAATGGGAAAAAATAATTAAATTGAATAGCTATTAGAATGAAAAGGTTATATAAAAATTTAATTTGATGGTAAAAATACAAGAGTAAAAATATAATTTTTTTATTATTCCTAAAAATATTAGGTAAAAGTATAATGTTACATTAAAAAGTATTTCGCGGCGGGGTAACATTATCCCGACCCTGGCCGGATTTTTTAATTTTCCCCCAAACCCACTCCCGTACCAGAAAATTTGACGAAAACCCATACCGATTGGGTAGGTGTCGGGACAATTTCCATCCCTACTGATAAAGCAGCACAAGTTTGATTTGAAAACTTAACACAAAACTTTGAGAATATGCTTAAACGAGTTTTAGTCTAGCTGATGATGAGTCGATCTCGAATACTTTGAATTTTTAAAATATCGTAAGCTGAACGAGCCGATTAGTACCTTGTCCAAGCTTGTTTTGAAAATTGATTGATTTGTTGATACTTGATATGACAAACTTATCTGAGCTTTTAACGAGCAAACACGAACTCAAGTTTAAATAGTTTGTTTGGTTTATCTGCAATACTCAAAGCCTTTTTTCAATATACTGTATCTGGAACCTGATCCATTAACTTTTCTTTCTTTTTGTATCAACTATGAAAAACCTTGTGGCAGCATGCAATTTCCTTGTCACAACAGTTACAGTACTACAAGGAGTACCAAGCTAAGCTAGCAAAGGTAGCAGGGAATCAAAAGGCAGCATCCATTCTGAAAGATGGATTATACATAATGAGTTTTGGTAGCAGTGACTTCGTTCAAAATTACTACACCAATCCTTACCTGAACACTATCTACACTCCTGATCAGTATTCCTCTTTCCTCGTCGGCATATTCTCAAACTTCGTCAAGGTACTCTAACCGACGAGTTTTCCTCATTACTGTTGTTTCTGGGTGTTTGCGATAGCTTTTGGAAGCAAGATTTTACGGGTTTTTTGTCACATTTTTCGCTTCTAATTTTGAGTCAACAACAGCTTTTGAAACTGTTTTACAAGCCGATTTGCTAACTTGCTCATCTAATAAAAGATGTTGGCTTTGTGGTTTTGCAAACAGAACTTGTATGGTTTGGGAGCCAGGAGAATTGGGGTGACTTCACTCCCACCTCTGGGTTGTCTTCCAGCAGCAAGAACTTTATTCGGATTCCACCAGCCGGGTTGTGTATCTCGGCTCAACAACGATGCTCAAGGATTCAACAAGAAGATCAACTCAGCTGTATCAAATCTCCAAAAACAATTCCCCCAGCTTAAAATCGCTGTCTTTGATATCTTCAAACCGCTCTATGACCTTGTTCAGTCTCCTTCAAGCAATGGTAAATGACCTTTTTGACTTATGGATAATCATAGCAAGGTTTTGGCGTTTGCAATCTTTAGGAAAACGGAACTCTTTTAAAACGTAACTCTTCAAAGACATGTTGAAAACTAGACGGAACAAAACGTAAAAAACATAAGAGTTTAGGTCCGTAAGAAAATTCCGTTGGCGAAAGTACACAATGGCTTGGCATTCTTTAAAGAATTCTGATGTGTTTCATTGCGTTTTGGTGTGTCTCGGTGGAAAACGGGAATATTGAAATTTCAATATCTGTGTAGTTGTGTGTTTTAATCGGTCCAAGAAACAAAGTTTCGGCTGTTTGGATGGAAACGAATGAAATTTTGTTCCTTGACTAGATTTAAAACACCAGCCTAAAACCAACCAATAGAAAAGACTAGAAAACCAAAGGAATCAAGAGTTGTCCTTGCATTGTTCTAGAGCTTCAACTTTTGGTCATGGCGCAGGTTTTGCGGAAGCAAGTAGAGGTTGCTGTGGGACAGGGACGGTGGAGACGACATCGTTGTTGTGCAATCCCCATTCACCGGGGACTTGTAGTAATGCTACCCAATATGTGTTTTGGGACAGTGTCCATCCGTCTGAGGCTGCTAACCATGTTCTTGCCGATTCTTTGATCGTCGAAGGAATCAATCTCATCGGATGAAGTTCCATTCTCTATGCCTGTACTCTAGGTTTCCTGATCCATATTGTTACGGGATTGCCATGGTACGCTTACAACTTTGATTTGTTGCAGTATTCATAGTGTAGTAAGGACATCCGATATATGCTTAACACGGATAAGACATCCTCGGATCCAGGTTTTGATTGTAATTTCACAATTATCGTACAAGGTGTTTCGTATAATATTAATGTTTTTAGATTACAAGTTGTTTACGCATACAAACCCGTCATAGAAGGAAATTGTGTATGATATATCCAAAATCTATTTAGCATTAATGTTCCAACCCCAACACTTAAATCAGTGTTAAGTTGCTGAAGTAAAAACTAGCCAAAGGAAAATAGCACAATGTCTTGGAACAGAATCTAAATTGCTCAGGTAAACCTTACACTGAATCAAGTGCAGAAAATCAGGTACTGACAATTTGGAAAAAAGAAACGAAGTGCTGATAAAACTGGATAAGTACTTGACATGTTAGATGTGTGTGAGGAAATCGTGTGGATCAGTAGTAGCTCAAGCAGCGGGCGGACTTTGGCAGCTGAGCAACACGATCGTCGATAGCGTTCCACGAATTTCCATCCCCTAGCACTTGCATTGCATTCCCGAGATGCGCTGCCAGGGGCTGTGATGAGTTTACTATCTTGTGAGCATCAGATTTTTTCATTTCCGACCCCATTCCTGTTCTCTTTGCCGCATGCCCAGGCTATAAGGAGGATAAGACAAAATATCATGACTACATAGAAAATCATGAACAATACGCAACTAGACGCCTGTACTGTCATTTTGATACACGCACCTGCAGATTTTCTCCCAGAGGGTAGAGATGCTTTTTCCAGACTTTTGGCTTGCAGTTTCCATGGTATGATACTGGATGAAGACTTGTCGTACTTGTACCCACGTATCCTTTAGAACAAGCTTCTTCAGCTCTACTTCTCTTGTCCCTGGATATCTGAAGAGACTTGATACTCTTATAGTCTAGATTTCTGGCGGGTGAAATAGAGTCTGGATATCCAAATGGCTGCAGGAAAGTAACATTTTAATTATAGCAATTGGAATTTTGCACATTTAGGTAGGAACAATTTGGGTGAAAATCAAACCCAAATCATGCAGCAATAAGATTAATGATGTGGCGATCAAATGAGTATAATTTGTGTTTATTGCGGAAGTACAGGAGGTTCTGTATTTTGTAATGGAGTCATCACTTCATGAATCTGTGCATTATGAGTTGTCATTTGCCAAGATATCTAGAGAAGGTTAAAAAGATTTACATAAGGTAAAAAAATCCATAGAAGAGGCATACATGTTGGTGAACAAAGTCCATGTAGGTCCCTTGCTGAGATTGTCTTGAAGGAATCTGCAATTTCATTTTCTCAAAGTGATGTAGAAGAAAATCAAAGCAGATGATAACAAGGTAAGAATGAAGCAACCACAGATGAAAATCATAGGATTTACTTACATATGCACAATCGTTTCTTTGGTAAGCTTGTGCCATAACCGGATAAATTGCACCCTCTCTTTTACCACAATGTTGGTAAATCATTGTCTGATTCAGAGTAGGATAAGGAGGGAAACCGCAATAGGTTTGAGCAAATAGAGGGGCATAGGTTTCGGTATCAGAAGGAGTGAAAGCCCGAAGTGGATGGTTTGTAGATCGACTCTGCATTTCCTTTTGGCGATCTTCTTTACTCTGAGCTACAGCCACATAAAGATACCTTCCTTGAAAATCAGTTCCTGTTTGAAAGAAAAGGAATCAATTGCCAGAAACAAATTCAAGAAATTGCTAAATAATATAGAGGTCAGAGGAGATTTAGCAACCGTGTAGTGCATCCAATGCCTTATATGCTTCTTCCGGAGCGGAGAAGCTCACAAAGCCAAATCCTTTACTAATTCCATTATCGTGGCGCATCACTTTTGCAGAAGTCACCGTTCCGAAAGCGCTGAAATGTTCTTCTAGTTGTCCATCATCAACAGATGCAACAAGATTCTTCACAAACAGATTTGAAACCTTGGGTTTTTCAATATGGGAATTGGTTATCTTGTTGTGTTCACTTTTGAGAAGCTCTAGCCTTTCGGCCTTCTTCTGAGCCCTTCCAACAAACAACTTCTCCGATCCTGATCCTGATCCTGATCCATAAAAAAACACATGCATTTCAAAATTTATCTTCGTGAACTATTAAGAAAACACTAGTGGAAATGAAGAAGTTGCACATTTACCTAGTAGTGAACCATTCAAGGCCTCAACAGCTTTCTTAGCCTCTTCATATGACTCAAAGTTGACAAATCCAAAACCCTTTGATTTTCCCTCAGCATCTTTCATGATCGTAACATTTCGGACCTTCCCATATTCAGAAAATTTTGCTAGAAGGATATCTTCGGTCCCAAAGTCACCCAGATTTTTAACATACAGATTTGTAAATTTTGGTTCTTCATAGGCATCCTTTCGCTCACTTTTCTTGACAAATTTAGACACGTATCTAGAGGAAGACAACAATGAATCCACGTGTCAAAGCAATACTCCCATCCCAGAACAGAAAATCAACAGCAATTGGTGCCTTACATCACAATCCAGAAAATACCTTGGCATATCTTAAAACTAGAACATGTGTATCATAGAAAACTATACTCTGACAGAAAGACAGTAGCCGAGGAAGGAAAAAATAGCGTACTCATGAGAGAGGACGACTTAAAATTCTTCTTTTGAATCATTCATCTAAGTATGTGGCTACACACTACAAGAATCCAAGCGCTCATCCAGAGTAAGGAAGAGGTCAACTTAAAAGAACTCCTTTGAAAGGGAAAGAGGAACACAGAGAGTTACATTTTTAACAAGCATTCAACCAAGCATAAGCAAAATACATCTCGGAATGTAAAAGCCATAATCATGAATTATATCACTCTACTTATGATTAATATTCATTCATGCATGAAAGTGTAAGATTTGCTTAAAGCATATAAAAAATACTTACAAAGTCATCCCTTCAAGCTAATCGTGAATTATATCACTCTACTTATGGTTAATATTCATTCATGCATGAAAGTGTAAGATTTGCTTAAAGCATATAAAAAATACTTACAAAGTCATCCCTTCAAGCATTGTGCCATGTAGAGCATTGACAGCAGCCACAGATGATTCCTCTGATTCGAACTGAACAAACCCAAACCCCTTGCTCTTCCCGTGTTCCTCAGCTACCTTGCAAGAAAGTATAGTTCCAAATTTGCAGAAAATTACCTGCAACCGAGCACTGGTAATACAAGAGTCAAGGTTCTTGACGAAGACATTGCCAACACCAGTCTTTCTAATAAGAGGGTCTCTTTGACGCCACATTATTCTCATGGCTTTCCCCTTCAGTTCAGTGTGGTTCAGACAAGCGAGAGCCTTAGAAGCTGATTAAAAAAAAAAGAGGAACAGTAAGCATGCAAACAACTTATGAGGAAACGGTCAAGAGATAAGCTGATCTTACAACAAACAAATCATTATTGACAAGTAGTAAAACAAGGCAAAACTGATAGACATCAACCACAGAGAACCCAGGTAAAGATTTCCAAAAAATTATTGACAAGTAGTAATAGAAGGAAGAACTTCATAATCCTTATAGACCATGATCAAATCAGGGAAAGAATGGAGCAGACTAATATGGAGTTTATGTATTCCAAGTACATGAAACTCAACAAAATCAGAAGAAAAAGAACAATCCTAACCCAAATCTCAAAACAAGGCAAAACCGATAGACATCAACAACAGAGAACCAGGTAAAGATTTCCAAAGATGTAGTAAATTAAATATGCCATTTGCAAATAAGCAAAGAAATATTATGGGTAACCCTTACACAGAAGAGAGGTCATTATAATACTGGATTCCAAGAACAGAACAGAAAACGATTATTTGCAGAAAAATTAGGACAACAGATTACCCAATTCAACACAGAGAATAGGGAACCCCTGAATTACAGTCGAGTTTGCTTAAAAAACGGAACAAATGTAACCATTCCCTTCAAGAACCCTAACGAGTTCTGAAACAATAGGAAAATTTCCAACTTCCAAGAATAGAGCAAGTCCATGAAACTCTATGAACTAAAAGGAAACATTACCCTAACATGATACTCACGAAATAAAGGCAAGAGAGAACTAAGTAAAGATTTCGAAGGACGGAGCAAATAAAACTAGTCCATTCCCAAACAAGAAAATTTCGCCATTTACAGGTAATAGAGGTCATCATTTTACTACTGTAGATTGAAAGCACAGAACACCAATAACTAAAACCCTTTTTCTGAAGTTGGAAAACAACAAAATACCCAAGTTTATTGGAGAATCCCTTGGAGTTCAGTAGGCTAATGAAAACGAAACAATACTAAACCCTTCCCACCAAGAATCTCGAAAAATCACACACAAAAGAAAACCCTAAGCCATTTCTCTGTCAACTAAGGCATAATTCGTTAGGTGTCAAGAAAAGAGAATTCCAAGAACATAACTAAATTAAAATGGTTACAAGAAAATATAATAACACCATACACAATAAATACAAATCCCGTGTCAAAACTTTACTGTGTTCAAAGCACTGAATGCCAAGAAGAACGAAACCCATTTTCCCCAAGAACACCATACAGGATAAACATCCCCTGAATTGAAGTGCACTTAGGTATAGAAAACAGAGCACAAGTTACCCATTTCGCCTCAAGAACCCATAAACAATATACAAGACAGAGAAACAAACCCTAGAGGCCATTTCACCAACTACAAAACCCCATACTATTTGCAAAGAATAAAGACAACTAACACACAGTAGGATGAAGAACCCCTGAATTGAAGTGCACTTAGTTAAAGAAAACAGAACAGAAGGTATGCATTTCCCTTCAACAATGAACAACCCATAGACCAGATAGTACAAGAGAGAGGCAAAGAAACCCTAAAGGCCATTTCAGAAAATACGTGTAGAGAGAGATATACCGTCAGAAGGAGAGAAGAAATTGACGTAAGCATAACGGAGAGATTGATTGGAGATTCTGTCTCTGCAGAGGCGAACGGAGGCGAGTGAACCCATTTGACGGAAGGTTTTGACGATGTCCGTCTCCGTCACTAGTGGGTCCAGATCCCCCACGTACAGCGACGCCATTTGAAGAGTCCTGCCAGTCGGAGGCGGAGCCACCGTTTGTGCCGCCATTTTCTTTTCCTTTTCCAACTTCGAAATTGTGACAGAGAAAACGAAACTTTAGAGAGAGAGAGAGAGAGAGTGAAAAGCTGGTGACGAATGGAGAGAGTAGGAGTAGGGAGTCAGGTGTGGGTTGTGCGAGCTGTTAGAGAGAGAGAGAGAGAGAGAGAGAGAAGAGTTCGTTATAACTGTCATGTGCTGGCGCGTCTCCAATTGTACGGTAGGAATCTTTTTCGCGTACGGGTAGATGATCTCTGCGGTAGGGAGTACGTTAAAGAACGGCGAGGGAACCGGGGACCCTTCAGGATTTGCTGTGCGCACATCACAATCGTCCATTTTGAAATATAATGTTTCATATTCACTAAAAAAAATTGACCGATAAAGAAATCATTTGTGAATCCTGACGATTGGTGCACTGCATGGTAGAGCGCAAATGATTTAAAAGTGCTGAAATGATGCACTACATGGTCCCCAAACCGAACACCGAGGACTGATGAAAGAAGAAGATGAGTCCGATCATAAAAATAAAATAAGATAAGTTGAGTGGAACAATTGGGGGTTTGAAAATTTAACGAGATTTTAAAAATAGGTCTTAGGTTAGTTTATTTATAAAATAAATAGATTTCGTATTAGCTCTGATTGAGCAAATCACGAGTAGTTTAAATTTTGAATTATTGGAAGTCGAATGAGCCAAATAGTAATATGTGCGATCTTTGATTTGGAAGATCAAGATTCAGAACAATGACGATTTCAATTTTCAACCTCTCATGTTTAATTTGTTTCCATAACGAGTTCTATCCAATGAAGTTTTAACGAGCGAATAAACCTCAAACTCGAGCAATTTTGTAGTGAGTTTGTTCACTACAGGCTCCCCGATTGCATAAGGTTAGGGAGATTTTCGTATTCATGTACAGAAGAAGAAGAAAAAAAGTGAAAGTATTTTCGATTCTTAATTTTGATGAAATTTGAAATCAATTCGCAGTATCAATTGAAAAGATATATTATATTACGCTTGTTAAATGTCCCACATATTGCCAATATTGTACTTGTTAAAAGCATATTCAAAACTAATTTTGTAGATACTGAAAATACAAGCAGTCATCATAGCACTATAAACAAATTTTGGAATTTATAAGAAAGTGAAATGCAAAAATCATTATCCATGTTTAAAATATGGGTTTCTTTTTTCTTAAAAAATTTGTACGGATCCAATGTGAATTTGTGGTACAGGAGAGTGTTAAAGCACCACGACTGTGCCACAAGTGATTAATTACTCCCACCTCCGCGTCACTTGAAGAAACTTGGACAAAGGCCATAAATGAGACAGATGAATGAAAGAAAGCTTGAACTCAAATCCTTTGTGCCGAAGGGTTTTCCGGCCGTTGGATCACCCAAAAATATTAAAACATAAAAACAAAAATCACAATCCAATGGCCCAAAACCCCTCGGCACAGAGGCACAGGGGTTTTGGGCACATAGGATCTGACACCAGAAAGCTTCAACAACCCTATCAGATTTTTTTGTTTTTCGTTTCATCAGTGTCCTGACTCTATAATAGCGGACGAAAATTGTACACATCATGGTTTAGAAGTTTGGTTATGACCCATAAAAAAATTTGGTTAGCCAATATTATCATCAACTCATTTTCTTTTTTTTTTCTTTTTTTAAATTGAGATGGAACCCATTAAAGCGTCGCATTCCACGAGCATATGTGGGTGAACAAAATTACAATCACACGAGTGTATGCAGTTCTCATCCCAAAACTATATGTTGCAGCCACCTTCGAAGCAAGTTGCATTTGTAACACAGAATATTGTTTAGCAACCAAGTAATTTCCATGAATGAGACATTTGATTTTGCTTCGACAATGTCCATACCAGTCTACAAATAAGTACACATCTTGATCGAGCATCCTTTCTTTACATTACGAGTTTCTACTTGATTTCTAACATTGCTATGGTAACTTCGGCAATGACAAGAAAGCCCAAACCACTAAATACGGAGTTGCAAGATCTATCTATGATATGTACAGATAACTGAGGTATCAGAATTTCTATATCTATAACTAAACATAAAAGGGAAGAAAAAGATCAAAAGGAAGCATGAGATGATGATCTCCGGCGAGACCTTGTCCTTTCATCAGAAGAATCCTTCAAAACTTTTGCATATTTCCCCAGTTCAGATTTCTGAACAGTTCCTGGATTTTCATGAATTATGCTTTCCTTTGGTGAATCTCCAGTACCACTTTCCCTTCCCAGAACAATGCTCTTGTAAACCAAAGGGGGTCCAGCATCAGTACTTCTAGAGCTACTTCCCATATCCTTCACATCATCTACTTTTCGGATCTTTAATCTATCAAGATCTACCGACGATCTAGACGAACCCAATGACAACGAACTCTTTAGCTGTTTACCTGCTCCATCATTTCCACCGTCAATAAGCATATCATCTGCAGATGTAATATTTTCCAATGATGAACTCCGACTGTGATGGTGACCGTCTTTTCCCCGTAATAGTCTCCTCAACTTGCCTAAAAACTTTGTTTTGGTTGTAGAGTCTGTTTTATGATTGGATGAATTATCAAAAGAAGAATCATCAAGGTCACCGGAATCAGTAACATAGGAATGAGAGGACGACCACTGGTCAAAATCAGAATCTGTGATGTTGATTCCCCTTTCTGCAAAGCCTTCTTTATTTGCATACTCGACTATTAGCTGCTTGGCTTTCTCTTCTGATTTGGGGCTTAAAGTTATGCTAAGGTCCCTGGCAATTGCTTTTCCAGGTCTAGCTTCATAGTTTCTCAGCTCATGACGTAAGCAAGCATTTATCCATCGGAGATAAACTAGCTCCTCAACATCACCACACCGATCTGCTTGGAGTCGCTCAATCTCCTTTGACAAATTTTCATTTAGTTGTCTTAAACGGTGGCTTTCTTCCTTCAATGCTTCTGCCTGCAACAAGATGTATTTAGAAGTCCAAACTCCAAACCATAAATACAGAAAGGGTCATGCTAACAATTGCCACTTTGGGCAGCAGTCAAGATTGAAATAACGCCACTAGAGTTGGAACCTGATATAGTACATTTTAAAATTTTCAATGCAAGTTTCTGCAATTATGCACAGTTCTCAGCTCAAATAATCTCACACACTTTTTGCACCATAACAACGCCTAGTGGTCTGCGGTTAGCATTTCAGGATACATTTAGCTCGCTTTCTTACTGCTCAAAAATATGCAATAACCAAACAGGATTGTTTCATGGGTTTCGTTGCTCAATTGCTTGTAAAGAAAATTAGCTCATGGAATGAGCAAATATGCAATTGGTAGCTAAACAATTTTGCTCATTCTTTGTTTTGCTTATTGACAAGAAAGAAGCAGATAAGCCATGCTAACCAAACGGGCCCTTAACGGGTAAGAGAAACAAGTAAGAGATTCAGGACAAGGAATGGTCATTACCTCTTGATCTTCTAAAACAGCACCTGCAAGCATTTGAGTGTACTCCAGCTTCCGAGTCAAATGAGAATTTTCAAGGTGCAAAGTATGATTAGCTTTCCTCAATCCCTCAGCTTCCTCCTCCAAATCCTTCAGTTTTTGCAGTCTCAGTCGAATATCCTCATCATTCGCAACAGCCTTATGTTCCTCGAGTATCAGCAGTTTGACCCTCTGCTGAAGGGCTACAATTTGTTCCTTATTGTGTTCAGATTCAGACTTCAGCTTCTTCTTCAGCAGCTTTACTTTGGCTCTTGCCGCTTCGAGCTCTCCAACAACTTTTGCATGATCAGCCACTTGTGCCTCTAATCTCCTATTATCAGCCTGTAATGACTCAATCTTTAGAGTAAAGAGTTTGGCCTCCACATTGTTTATCTTCAACCGATTATGAAGCTCCATGACAGCAGCCTCTTGCTCTTTGAGACCGCAATACTCGAGCAATTGTATCTCAAGTGTCCTCTCTCTTTCGCTTAGAGTTCTCACCATGTTTTTCAGATTCTTTATCTCTTGCTCATAGTCCTCCCTTTCATAAGGTTTGAATGATGTGGGTGCTTCAACATCTGAATGAGGTGTCTCGGCATCCTTTTTGGGAGAAAAACCAGCCTTGGTGGCAGCCAAATGAAAATCCCTCACGAGTTCATTGAACTCTGGCAAGAGTAAACCATCTTTATCTTCAGTATATTTACTGCTAGGGGAGAGACCAGATATGGAACCATCAGGGGAAGCCTTATTTGCAGCCCAGTCTTCCTACAAGAGTATCAAAAAAAGAGATATAGGTAAGTCAACATACTATAGATTCGACAAGGTAACAACCAACTAATTCAGCTTCGTTGAAGGAAAAATATGAGAGGGGCTATATCAACCGATGATTCAGAGTCATAGCTAATACTGAAGCGAAGGTGCCATTGAAAGTAAAAAAGAGCGAACAGACGAAATTAGCATGATATCAATGTATGATTAAACTTGTTGTTCCCCGATGGTCCTACGTTAAAGAAGTAAAACACTAACATCTGTTGATTCAATTGATACATCACATCTTATCGTTGTAAAGATAACGAAGACATTGACCACTTTGGTCATAGATCCCCAAATGGTTCATATAGTTGCTACCCAAGAAAAAATGACCAGTTTTTGTTTTGATCGACAAAAAAAAAACTAGATATCATCCTCCATCATATACTTTTTCCTTCAACAGCAAATGAACCAAATATGTCCTGCATTAGTTTCTTAGCTAGAAAACTATATCGGATTCGTTTTGGTTTTCAAGAACCGGTTTTCTCAATTATTATTCAATTATTACCCTTATTTTTAAATATTATTTTTATTTTCTCTCTATCTCTCTCCAATCATTAATACCCATTTTTTAATTATTATCCTTATTTCTCACTCTAAATATTACAAAAACCCAAACCAAACACAACCCATATTTCCTTCACTTTCTAGGCCAATAATATCCCAAAAATCAAATTGATGGAATTTCTGTGGGTAAAAAAAAAAAAAAGACAAATCAAGCAACTAAGTTAAACCGGACAAGTTAGTTCCAATTTTCATATTGACTCTACCAAACTAATAAAAACATGCATAAAAGAAAAGGGTGGAAAATTAAGACAAATAAAGTGGATTAAACAATCTTTAATTCTTACATGTTTCTCCGGTGCAACGAAAGCAGAATTGGAACAAAGGGGTGTTGCCTCTAATCTAGGTTGATCATTTCTGATCACAGCGTTCTCCCCTCCTGTACCAAGTAGATTTCCACAATCTGAATCAAAGAAGAATTGAACGATTAATTTCATTAAACCGAAAAAACAAAACCCAGATCAATATTGACACAGAGAGGACGTAATTAAATTAAATAAATCAAAAACAAACCTGGTGGAGGAGGCTGTGGTGGAGATTGAGAAGGTTTATTAATCCGTTTGGTTCTGATCACAGAATAGATAATCCCACCAAGAGTAAGTGCCAAAGCCACCCCAAATTTCAATAACACAGGCCCTATCTGTCTCTTCTCTTTAAACATCGTAATTAAGAATCTCTAATCTAGATTTAACCATAAACCCAAATTCATATACGCAGCATAGATACATATATATTGGTCATCTTCTTCATCATCCTCCATCTACACCGCAAAAACCAGAGGAAATCCCAATACCCATATGAGAAAAACAATCAATAGGCAGAACCCATTTCAGGTTTTGGTGATTCTAGAGAGAGAGAGAGAGAGAGATTGAAGAGGGGTTTTGTTGTTTATGTCTTTATGATATGATATGAGATGCGAATGTAAAAAAATGTTCAGGAATTTTGTCTTTCCTGTGGGGCTGAAACAGCAGTTGCGTATGAGGTGTGAACGCCTAATGGGAGCATTAATTAAAGAGTAATAAAAGTCTTTTGGAGGCCTGATTTTTGTCTTTTTAATGCGGGTTTGAATGCATGTATGCAAATTGCATAAAGTAGGTTTGGAATACATGCTACAGTATACATATGCCTATAGAGAGAGAGAGAGAGAGAGAGAGACAGAGACAGAGGGTTGAAGAGAGAGAGAGAGAGTCCGATCCTTGATTCCTTGTTGGAAATCGGGATTATGCCTATTTTAATCTAGGATTAGTGTTTTCTTTTTGGTTTGGAGAAGAGAATCTTATAGATTAATGATTTGGTTTTGTAATGGGCGCCCTGTTTAAGCGCTCTGCCAATATATTTTCCCTCCATTTATTTCGTAGAGGCTTGTGTGACGAATCCGGGGTGCTGTGTACACCTAGGTTGTCCGATCGTATTTTTAACAGTCTAGATGTGTTATGATTTTTTATTTGTAAAAATAAATCAAAATTAAATTAAAATTTTTGAACGCATCCAGATCGTTCAAAACATTATCGGACAGCCAAAGAGTGCAGTGCACAGTTGTGACTTGTAAGAGTGGGTCAAGGCCAATCCAAAGGGGTTGACTTGTTTTCCAATTTTGATACTAAGCACTAAAAAAATCACATTTAAACAGTTAGGACTCTACTATATTATATTTGATTGACTTGTTATAAATAAAAGATTACTAAAGGAGTATAGAAATTTTTACTAATCAATTGACTTACTGTCAATTTGTTAAGTTGTTAAGTGAGATATGAAGTCGCTAATTTCTCGGAGAAAAAGCCTGAATACAATAATAGTAAATGTTATATAATAACAACCGTTGTTCACGTCAGGAAAAGATTGTTGTAGTTGTTCTCTCTTGAATTACTCTTTGTAGTGCCAACAACAACAATAATAATAATAATTTGAAAATTAAAAAGAGTAATTACAAGTAAAATAGTAGCAGTAAAACAATTCTTTGATGGAGGAAAAAAGCTACAATACGCACTCCTTATTTGGGTGTGTATTTACTTGGAAATTGGAAAATTAGTTGAGGAAGGGTGCCAAATTTTAGCACCCGCATCACTTGAGCAGTTTGGCCAAATTATGACCCAAAAAAAAACGTAGCAGTGCCAAATTTGGATTTGATACCCAAAAATGACACCAAACAATCTGATATTGCGTTTTTATGCCTCTAAATTTGGCATCCACATCAATTGAGCAATTTGGCCAAATTATGACGAAAAAAACCTGTAGCAGTGGCAAATTTAGATTTGGCACCCAAAAATGACACCAAACAATCGGAGATACTCTAATCTTGCGTTTTTATGCCTCTAAGTGGGAAATTTTTTTGGGTGCCAAGTGGGTATTGTCATTTGGTACCCAAGCATGATCTGAGCCGTTCAAATGTGTTTTGGACGGTCCGGATTGATTCCCTCTCTCTCCTCTCACCCAAACACTCTCTCTCTTCCTTTTCTCTCTCTAAAATCCGGACCGTTTGATCTCATTATGGACGGCCGAGATTGCTAAGCGGGTACCGCGTGAGCAATACCCGGTACTGAAAATTTTCTCTCTAAGTGGAATTATGTTTTGATACTGCAAGTAAATTATTCCCTACAAACTACTAACAACTTATGATGACAGGTGGCATGACAATATTGGTGCTTGGTAGTTTATGTGGGCCCATAATCATTTATGGTCATCCCAACTGCTTGAAGAAGACAGGCAGAAGAACTCCACGCGAGCGGTGGAAGTAGCAGGAAATATTTTTGTTTTGGGGAAATGATCGCCAAAAGGTTGCTTCGAGACACGTTCGCGCTTTTACGTTAGCCGTGTCCAGAAAAGCAAAGGCGTGATGGGGACTGCTCCAGTCTCATGTTTCACGCGTGAGTCATGACGCACGCAATCTCTGTTTTGTTTTTTGAGAAAATACAAAACGAATCCGGGACCTGCGGTGAGGGAACTCACTATATGCGTGTAATGAGCTTTCTTGGCCGTTCGATCGGCGATTAACGATTCGAATCATCTTACAATTAAAAAAAGCATTTTACATTTACTTTAACATCAATTTATCGGGATTATAGATCACCGATCATACGGCCAAGGAAGTTCACTACATGCATGTAGTGAGTCCCTAACAACACCCTTGTGCGGTGCACCTCTTAGCCATCCGATCGTATTTTAAATTTTGACAGCCGACGGGTGTGTGGCATCGTGCACAGCACACCCGGATTCTAAAATTAAGGAGCCCTATTGGTATAAGTTTTAAACTGGTTACTTACTTATTTTGTGGCTGATATTCACACTTCACCTGTCTCTCAAATTCTAAGTAACACTTATAATTAATTGGGGGATTTGCTTCGTCAGTATCCTTTCTCTTTAAAAAATGTAGAGTAAGTTCAAGTCTTTATCATAAATAATGTCTTCCATTTTTAGACTACGTCCTCTAATACCTTCATGATTCATTTAAGGCTACACGTTTTGATATAATGAAAAAATTTAAGACTAGATATTGTAAATAAGCAACTACTATATTTTACATAGAACCCATAGGAGGGTGAAAAAGTTATAATGCTCTTAAAAAAGAAAAAAAGTTATGATACATAGAATCCTTTTTTTTTTTGACAAAAATGTAGATCAAGTAATTGGATTCATTTTTATTCCTCGCTCTCTCGGTTCCTAACTAGAATATGATCCACCACAAGCTATCCATTATCATCGTTCGAACACCACAGGTTGCCTCCATCTTCACATTCTGTCGACATCGGCCAACCATCGACCTTCGTTGTTGCCACCATCCCTACCTATTCTTCCTTTTTCTTTACTTAATTTGAATTTTGAAACCCTTTTTTTACTTAGGTTTTTTTTTTTTTTTTTACTTAAAAAAACACTCTTATTCCTCCCTCCACCAGACCTAAAACAACGAAACCTCCTCCAACCATCACAATTGCAGGTTTCCTGCACTGCTACTTGCGACCTTTTCTCAATCCGAGATCAACCTCAGAGCTATCCACCACGAATCCATCGACGATTGGAGCCGTTCACTGCCGGAGCTATGGTTTTCGAAAATAACGAGAGAGAGAGAGAGGTACACTTTGAGAAGCCGTCATTGCCCATTGTAAGGAAATGGCAACTTTTGGGAACTAGATGAAACATTTATTGACAATTGAAGTTATTTTGAAAGAGTGTGCTAAGTAACTATTGGAGAGAAAGAAGGAAACATGCCAAACGATTTTGGGGAAGAAGATTGATAGACAGTTATCAAACGTGAACACGTGTTAAAAAAGTCATACCAATTACCAAGCGACACCATTTGATAAGAAGTTGATGATTTAAAAATAGGCAGGGGACTGAGAAGAACACGCGGCAAGCTTCAAGAGCATAAAAAAACTGTTTTCAACAGCAGTCAAGTATAAAAAGATCGAAGAAGAAGGGGCTCTCTTAAAAAATTGCACAAATATTGTCTCCTTCGTATTTGTAATTTGTAGTCTGCAATTTGTAGGAGTAAAATGTAAAAGTTTGCAAAGGGTAGTAGTCTGTAACTTGTAATATGTAGACTATAAAAGTAATTAGTTTGATCCGGTTATTGTTATTGAGTTCGATTCAAAGTGGAAGAAGCATTTGAATGTGAGTTATTTGTTGAAATATGTACTATTGATATTTTACACATTAAATATCTTTGTTGTAGTTGTTTTCTCAATTTTAATCTTTATTCAACATTTTATCAGTACAAAACCAGTTATTGCTACTACGCTCTCAATAGTCTTTTGTCTTTTCTGGTTTTGGGTAAATAAATCAAATGGTTTTTTTTTTCCTTATTCAAATTTTTTCTGCATTTTTTAGTTTTGCGTCGATTTTTTGTGGTTTATTGGTTCGTCTCGACGAGAGCAATAAAAAAATATAAAATTATTAACCAAACTTAATTTTTTGTGAATAAATACAAAAGTAATCCAATAAACCACAAAAAAAAATTAGATTATTTTTGTTTTTATTGAACTTTTTAAAAATCTTGATCATAATTTTATAGCTTTTAGATTCTTCTCGTTGTAGCGAACCAATAAACCACCAAAAAAGTGACGTAAAACTAACAAGTATAAAAAAAAATTAAAGGGTAAATTTCACTTACCTCCCCTGAGGTTTCTGACAAATACAGGGACCTCCCCTACACTTTTTGAAATTTCACTGTCCTCCCTTACTTTTGAAAGTAATTGTCAGTTCCCCCTTCCCGTCAATTTGCGGTTAACGGGGTTAAGTTTGCTTAGGAAATGACTTTGCTGCCCCTTGGTATATAAATCTAACACTTCCCATTCCCATCTCAATCGATTCTTTTCCAGGCCAGAGTTCAACGTAGAGAGAGAAAGAGAAAGAGAGTGAGTGAAAGAGAGACTACGCGAAGTAGAGAAATCACTTGGAGATCTGTACTCATCAAAACCATTGCATTCATCTTGTTTACCGCTATAGAGATGTAGATCGAAGTGCAGGAAAACCCTAGTTTGGACGTTCTGGAGATCTGAAGCGAGGGATCGAAGTGCACATCCCGAGGTATATTTCCTTCCTCATGTTGACGTATTGGTCATCGTTTTACTTTGATTTTGCTGTTTTTATCAAGAATCGGGTGGTAAAGGGTTTTGATTTTGCTGTTTTACCAATTCTGCTCATACAACGATCGAGAATCACACATTAAAAGGAATAGTAAAACGAGGTAATCGATTTAGATCCCAAATTGACAGAATCTGGTGGGAAAATAAATTGGGGGGTTTTTGGAGTTTTTGGAATGGGCACTTTTTTTTCTTTTTTTTTTCAGATTTCTGAAATTTTTTTTATCACAAGGCTTGCTGCTTTTTCTTTTTACACAAATCATTTAAAACCCTAGACAGATTAGGGTTAGTTGAAAAAAAAATGGGGGTTTTTTGGAATGGGTACATATATTTATTTTTTTTTTTACAGAATTTCGACATTTTTTGATCGCATAGTTATACGTTCAGTTCTTAACAGAAGTATGTTAACCTTATGTATTCCCTCTCCCCTCCTGTGTGCATATGCAACTCCAATACTCCATCATGGGCATTGAGCATTGTGGTGTCATCTTGTTTTTCTGTTTTGGTAATCTACTTGTCAGTTTTCCTTGTCTGATGCTAAGTCAAAAATATCGTGATGTATTGATTTGTTTGTCAAAGAAAAGGTTTCTTCAAAATTTAAAACAACTCTGTGCTAAAATAGTGCCTCCTTTTGTTTTTCTGATTTGGTAATCTATTGGTCGGTTTCCTTGTCTGATGCTAAAGTCAAAAACATTATTGATGTGTTGATTTGTGTTTGTCAAAGAAAAAGTTTCTTGAAAATGTAAAGCAGCTTTGTGGTAAAAAGACAGAAATACATACTGGAAAAAACTTTTTTGTGTTCACATACTTCAAAAATGGGGGTCTTTTTGGAATGGGAGTTTCATAACTTTTATTTATGGTTTGTGTTCCATCGTCCCAGGCATGACTTCCTGAAATTGGTTGAGGGCTGAACATTAGGGAGATTCTTACTTGCATTGGTTGCCCATTTTCTGGCCAAACATTACCTTGAATGAAAGCATTAAAACCGTAGACAGAAATGCATGAAAGCATTAGGCAAAAAAATGCTCAATATATGAAAATCAAATCATTAATACTGTTTTGCTGCAATTTCTCTCAATGGGGTCATATTTTGGTTGAACAAGGTATAATTGGTAATACTATTCTGCTGTTATTTTATTTCTTTTTTAAACACAGTGGTCATATTTCTCTCAATGGAATTTCTGCTAGTATTTTTTTTTTCTTAACACATTTTATTCCTGAAAATTGCAGATATGGCTCCTTTTCGTATGTTTGATATTGTTTTACACTGCGGAGATAAAGTGGTTGATGTACATAATGTTGATCCAGATAAGTACTCGTATTTGGATTTGCTTGATGATGTTTCCGATACCGTGCTATCTTACCTCCCTGCAAGTAAAGGTGTGGCCATCAAATTGTTTTGTGACATTCCTGGTAGTTCTGAGAGGAGGGAAGTCCAAAATGACAAAGATGTCTACAATATGTTTTACTTAGGGGGTAGGATCAGAACTGTGAACATGTATGTGTATGTGGAGACTACTAAAGTTGCTGATGTTGAATTGAGTGCACATGCAGAAGTTATTGAGTTGAGTGATGATGGAGGGGTGGAGGAGGGTGGTAATGTGGAATGCGATAAAGGGGTGGATGAGGGTGGTAATGTGGAATGCGATAAAGGGGTGGATGAGGGTGGTAATGTGGAATGCGATAAAGGGGTGGATGAGGCTGTTAATGTGGGATGTGATGGAGGGGTTGAAGAGGGTGCTAGCGTGGAAGGTAATGAGGATAGGGATTGGAATGAAGATGAAGAGGTGGAAGATGAGTTTTATGGTTTTAGTGACGAGGATAGGGACTGGAATGAGTCAATTGTATAGGGCAAAGAGGAAGTGTATGGATGAGATAGAGGGCAAGGGTAGCAATCAGTACAAGTTGCTTCCAACCTATGCTATAGAAGTGATGAAGACCAACCCTGGTAGCTATTTCAAATTACAGTGTGAAAGGCCATCTTTGCTTGTAAATCCGACCTTCATGAGGTGCTTTATCGCATTTGAAGCAATGCAATCAGGTTTCATCAAGGGTTGTAGGCCTCTCATAGCAATGGATGGCACATTTCTCAAAGGTCCTTATGGTGGTATACTATTAACAACAATTGCATTAGATGGAAATGATGGGTTGTTCCCCTTGGCTGTAGCTGTGGTAGAATCTGAATGCAATGACAGTTGGGCTTTTTTTTTTGGAACATCTGAAGGCAATAATTGGTGCAGATCAACCAAAACCATGGACAATCATGTCTGATCAACAGAAGGTAACAATCTGTGTTTACACTTTGCTGAATATGAATCTGTATTTACCATACTTTTATGAATACTTTGTTGAATATCAATCTGTATTTACACTTTGCTGAATATGAATCTGTATTTAGTGTACTTTGCGGTCATATCAATCTGTTTTTATTGTAATTTACATGTCCTTTGCATGAATATCAACCACATTAAGTGTTTTCTTGTTATAATTGTGCAGGGGTTAGATGGGATTGTGGCTGAATTGCTACCTCAGGCCACTCATAGGAAATGTTGTTGGCATATATTTTGTAATTTCAAGTCTAGATTTCTTGGGTTAGAAATGAGAAAACAGTTTTGGAAGGCAGCTAGGGCTTACACTAGGAGAGAGTTTGACACGGCAATGAATACTATTAAGGAGTATTCAATTGAGGCACATGAATACTTGTCAAAAATTCCAACTCATGAATGGAGTAGGCATGCATTTGATGAAAGGGTGAAGAGTGATCATATAACTAACAACTATGCAGAGTCTTTTAATAGTTGGATTGGAAAATTGAGAAACAAGCCAATCTTAACTCTATTGGAGGGGATTAGATGCAAGACCATGTCTAGGATTCAAAAAAGATACCAAAAGGCAGTGGGATGGAACTCTAATGTGACACAAAAGATTAGCAAGATGATGACTAAATTGACTTATGCATCTAGAAGCTGTAAGGTTGCATTTTCAGGAGGTAGTGAGTATGAGGTCAATGATGAAGGGATAAGTTATACAGTGAACTTAGCACAATGGGTGTGTGTGTAGGGTTTGGCAGATTTCAGGTCTACCTTGTAAGCATGCTCTTGCTTGTTGTACATACAGTAGGCTAAACTTTGTGGATTATGTCCATCCCTATTACAACAAAGAGATGTATTTGGCTGCATATGGTAGGATTATCCATCCAATTATGGATCACACAATGTGGACAGAGGTACATGGGGATGTTTTACAACCCCCACCATTAAGGAGGCAGAGAGGAAGACCTAGAAAGAATAGGAGAAGGGCAGAAGGTGAAGCTCCACCTGGACCTAGTGTGGGAAAGAGGTCTTCTACTTTAAGGTGTGCAAAGTGCAAGGAATTTGGACATAATAGGAGAACCTGTCAAGGGGGGCCAGTCAGAGGAGGTCAAGCCAGAGGGGGCAGTAGAGGTAGAGCCAGAGGGGGCAGCAGTGCAAATGGTAGTGGCGACAATGCTATTAGGTGGACACAAATTGATGTAGAGCCAATAGGGAGAGGTAGGGGTAGGGGGAGGACATCTTCAGCACAAAGGGGGAGGAGTACAGTTAGAGGAAGAGGTAGGGGGAGGAGCATTTCAGCTCAAAGGGGGAGAATCACTGTTAGAGGAAGAGGCAGGGGGAGGAGTAGCACTTCTGTAGTTCAATACTTTGGCAATGTAAGATTATATTCAAAAAAAATTTCCTTTCTTCTGCAGTACAATATGTCATAGCAACTTATAAATCTGTATTTACCTTGTGTCCTTGCACTTGTAGGAGGGTACAAGGGGAGAGAACATCGCAGCTTCTCAGGGGGGGACACAACCATCTCGGTGTCTGACCCAACTGACCCAACATTTTTAAGGTATTTTTCCTAAGAATATGACTACTGAGTTTATGTTTTGATGCTGAATTTGTAATGCTTTGATGCTGAATTTTTTTTCCTTCTTTAAAATGCAGAATCCAAAGATAATGGAGCACCTTTTTGTGAATGTTTTTGTATAGCATCAAAGCAGTTATTTGCATATATGTAGGATGCTTAGCACGTAAGTATTTAGGAACACCTTTTTGTGGATATTTTGGCTCAGCAGGTATAGGATGAATGATGATGTTGGGGTACACCCATTTTTTATAAAGTACTTATGTAGTTGTTATGTAATGAAGGGTATGGTGGCAAGAGATATTAGCTCCTTTTTGTATGGCTATCATATTGTTTTGTGCCATTCCTAGAAAGAATAGAAGAAGGGAGGAAGGTGAAGCTCTACCTTTGTAATGCACTTATGTACCTGTTATGTAATGAAAACCTGGGTAATGGTGGCAAGAGGTAATTGACATGCAATAACATTTTGTAATGACTGACTTATGGTTTGTATTCATGGGTGGATTATGAGAATGTCTGGAAAAAAATCATGTCATTTTGGTTTGTTTTATTACCTTATTTTACATTCCATGGTTTCTTCTTTTTTTCTTTTTTCTTTTAATTTCAGTGGTTGTATATTGACAAAAATGAATAGGCCACTCATTCATTACAAAATAAACCTTTTTATTCATTACAAAATGGGGCACTACATTTGTAGAAGAGGACATGTCCTTGCTGTGAGTTAACAAAAAAAAAAAAATTCAATAATTAGTGTACATTTTTTTCCCAAATACAAGAAATGCATTTTTTGAATTTAAAAAAAGAAAAAAAGGAGAGATCAGATTATCTTGTAAATGTTAAAGAGAGAAGTTGAGTTGTGTGAATTTGCTGTGTTAGGACCCTTGTGGTGGGGGTGTATCCCTTTTATAGTCGGAAGAATGAGAGGGAGGGGTAATATGGGCATTTACAATGGAAAAATTGATGATGTCATCGTTTTCTGTTACTTTTACTAACAGAAGTGGATGGAGGGGGGAATCTGACAATTACTTTCAAAAGTAAGGAAGGGCAGTGAAATTTCAGAAAGTGTAGGGGAGGTCCCTGTATTTGTCAGAAACCTCAGGGGAGGTAAGTGAAATTTACCCAAAATTAAATAAAGACAAAAAAAAAAAAAAAAACATTTTGGTTTATTTAGCCAAAACAAACTTTTGTTAAGAAGAAAATCCTCTTGGTGGAGGTAAGAGAAACCAAAACCCCAATGTTTTTGAAATTCGCGGCTATCTCATTCCACTCTCAAGCCAAAACCCCTCTCTCTCGCTCTCTGTCTGATGCAAGTCTCAGACATGCGAGCCCTGAAAACCCTCTACTCCCACCACCTCCGCAACCTAACCTCACGCAAACCTCCCTCTCTCATCTCCTGCAATAAACCTCCCCAAAACCCTAATTCCCCCTTCCGAAAACCCATCCACTCTACCGCCCACCGCCGCAGCAGTGAACCCGACCCCACCAACACCTGGATCAATTCGAATTCCTTGGATAATAATGCTAATAACGCCGGTTCAAGACCCGGAAAATCAAACCGTACCGTTTCCACTGTTTACGACCCCATCTCGGGTCGCCTTGTCACGAATAGAGGGCCGAAACACGGTTCCGAGGATCGAGAAGCGGAGTCGAGTGATAAAAGTGACGAGGATGATTATACGGAAAGGACTTATGGGAGTGTTGTCAGGAGAGAGAATTTGGGAGGAGGGGGTGATAAGGGTTTAGGGTTAGGGGTTTGGAATGTTAATGGGAATAATGTGGATGTTTCCAAGGAAAGGAGTTATGGGACTGTCAGGAGAGAGAATTTGGGAGAAGGGGGTGAGAAAGGTTTAGGGGTAGCGAGTGCTTATGGGAATAGGAAGAAGGGGGGGAAGAATAAGGTAGCTTGGGTGTGTTCAAGTTGCGGGCATTCGGATGGGCAGTGGTGGGGGACGTGTAGGGCTTGTTCTAGTATGGGAACGGTTGTGAAGTTTGTGGAAGGGGTTTATGATGGGGGACAGACTAGCGGGTTCGAGGTTTCGGAGAATGTGATGCGGACTTGGTTGCCAAATCAAGGGACCGAGACGGTGCCTTTGAGGTTGACGGATGTGAATAGGGGGGTCAATCAGACGGAGTGGCGAATTCCCTTGTGAGTTTTTTGTTTTTTTTCCCCCCCTTCTCTCGTCTTGTTGGTGGTCCTAATTTATACGGCTGTAGCTGTCTGTTAGTAATTTACTAGTGTTGTACCCGTGCTATGCACAGACGATATTCCTATGCACGCCCAATATATGTACATGGCATAATAGGTAGCATGCGGATCAAACTCATACGCACAGAATATATCTAGCTTAAGATAATGGTAGCATGTGAACATTAAACACAATTTATGGTATCCTGTGGTAGTGGTAATATCAGTTACTAGTAAATAAACTGAGACCAAAACATGAGCAATAAATTTGAAAAAAGAATTCAAACTATACAATAACAATAAAAGAAACAACTCTTGTTTCAACAATGATGAATTCTGAAAAGGAGTTATGATGACAGTTTTATACTCATATAAACTGTTGAATCACTATGATCCAAGGTAAGTGAGAGGGCGAGGCTGTGAGAGTTGTGTTGGGGTAGTTGCAGTGGGGTGGCTCTGTTGGTGAAGTTGCAGCAGGGTGGCTGTTGGTGTAGTTGCAGCGGGTAGCGGTTTTTGGGTTGGCAGAGAAGTGATGATAAGTAGGAGGGAGATGATATGGGGGAAAATGGGGAAAATAATTACGTGGGCTGATATATAAAGAGGAGAAGAAAGTGGTGGGAGGTTTACATGGAAGAAAAAGAAAGTGGGGGAGAATATGGGAGGTGGTTGGAAAGGAAGTGGGACGTGAGAATTTGTGGGAAATAAAAAATTGGAAATTGTAGAAAATTAGGATTGGGGGTTTGAAAGATTTTGTAGGCAAAACATATCTCTATAGGGTATTGATTGATATGGCCTTGCAATGGAAAGTCATTCCACGTGGATTGGTGAGTGGTTATTCCATTTGTGATGTACACTATGTCATAAATTGATCCGAACTTTGGAATCATCACTACAAGGGGAATGTTAACTCCATTCCAGCGACTGAAATCCAGACGTCATGGCCGGAAGTTTTTAGCCCTAAAGATGATGTTTAGACCTCCGTGTATTCAGATAACAACATTGCGAGTAGGTAGCCAAGACATTGATATTTGGTACTGTGTCCAAGTTGGTTGCCTTGATGGAAATCTAGCATGTATTTCCAAAAATACATGGCTGGAAGATATCGTTCCAAAAATAAATAATGGCTGTTCATTGAGGATTTAAGACCAGTGAAGTTGGGCTGTCTAGGTGGAAAAGTATATCATCCCACATTCACATGGTCCTCAGTTTGGTTCAGAAGATTGCCTCTTGGGAAAATTTCTGAAGAGTGGTAGAGAATAGAGAGTTACCAAGGTCAGTTTTAGTATGGGAGCCTGTTGCTTTGGCAGGTCTAGAATATCAGTGAGGTGGGAGAATTGTGACTGTAAGGGGGTATAATGGTGGATGAGACAAAAGGATTTCATGGGATAAAGCCTATGATTGTTTTGGTGCCCCTCTGTTTTTTATATTTACGGAGATTTGCATTAAGGGAGCAGCATTGTAAATTTTAAAATCTACATAAGTTAAAGTTCTGTGTCGACGGACAATAGAACTTAAAAGGAACTCATTTTCTTCTGCATAACAGGAAATCCAATGGTTGACAACAGAGTAGCCCAGAAGTGATGTTAATAAATTGTCGATATTAGAAGTGCAAATGTCAAATTCTTCTTGCCAGCTTGCAATTATTGGTGTAGATACTATTCTTTGATGCTAAGATGAACAGATGTTAAGAATAGATATTGTAAATCCTGCGTGTATGAGAATATCAGTGTCTCCATTGTGTTTGTGTCATTTGGAATTCCAGATAAGTAGGCATCATAGGAAGAACTGCTTTGAATTAAAGAAGGGAAATCCTCATGGCATGTCTTGACTCTTAAGGTTGATGTACTCTTTACATCGCTTATTGTAGGAGATATGTGTTCACTTACCAATTGTATTAAATAGACATTTTCCTGTTATGCTTGATGTTTAGGCCTAGTCTTTTTGGAGCTGAAGTTGCTAGGGTTCTTGGTGGTGGTCTTGTTCCAGGTATATTTTTCTTCACCTCAAAGTTGTTGGAAGCATCTTTTTTTGACATGGGTCTGAACACCCTTGATGTGTTAGATCTCTCTCTGTGTGTGTGTGTGTGTGTGTGTGTGTGTGTGCGTGCGTGCATGATCAGGGAAGTTTTTGCTGCTAGTTTCACCATTGAATATTTTCAAGTACTACAGAAGAACTTAAAATCCCATGTTGTTTTTGTCACCGAGCATGATATTTTATGAAGATTAGAAATGAACAAAGCTAAAGACATTGATGCAGCATCCTGGATAATTCTAAGAGTTTTAGCTCAAAAACATTGTAGCCTATGGGTTAGGCTACATCTTTTTTTCCCATAATATATTTGAAACCTCCTTGGGGTTCCATTTTTTCACTATGCTCTTCTCTTTTCTCTTTTCTAGGATCTTTGGTTTTGGTCGGTGGTGATCCTGGTGTTGGCAAGAGTACCCTGTTGTTACAGGTATGAGTTTGTCTAAGGAATTAAATTCTTTATTCCAAGGTATATGATGTGGGCCTGGATGACTTGTCTTATTAACTTCCCTTTCAATTAGGTTTTATGTTCACGGATCACGTAAAAAAAAAAAAAGTTTGAGTTCTTCAGTAACTCGTAGTTGCCGCTTTCTTTTGTCATTAATCTATGTTGATGTCATATCTTTGTTTTGATTTCTAGATTGCTGCAATAATAGCAGAAGGGCAGGCTTTTGGTCAACCGGCTCCAGTTATCTATGTATCTGGTGAAGAGGTTAGTGTTTGTTGTGCCACGTGAAAGGCAAATCCTGATCCTGCTGTTAAAGCTATTAGTTCTGATAAACACTGGTTAATTCTCTCTCTCTCTCTCTCTCTCTCTCTCTCTCTCAACATCTTTTTTGATATGCCATTTTCCCCCCTTTCGATAAGTGAAGTACCCATATGGTAAGAACCAATGCAGAGTCACCATTCATGTGCTGCACCTTTCCTTGTTAACCATTGTCCCTTTCCTCCATTGACGCTCAGCAACTTCATTGACGCTCGGCAACTTCATTGACGCTCAGCAACTTTATTTGTTTTACAATGGCAGAGTGTTGAACAAATTGGGAACAGAGCAGATCGAATGATGATTCAAACAGAAGAACTGTTCTTATATTCGAGCACTGATATTGAGGTGCCTTTTTGGACATATCTGATTTGGTGAATGTTCATGTCGATGTACCTTTTACAGCACTATAATGTGTTTCTTGAATTGATCCGAGTAATATTTTGGTTTTCAATTGTTTTTCTTCTGATGTCGTCTACTCTCTGTCTGTGTGTGTGTGTTGAATTGTTTTCCATTTGTGTTAGCATCGATCATAAATTCATGGCTAGTAATTTGATGCTTAGTTTGTGGGCTTTTATTAACCTCAACTACATGTTACATTGGTATCATCGCTTCCCAGCATGTAGGAGAGATTCTATTTATTGGTAGGTAATAAGGTTATCAGTGGTGCAAATTCATCCAACCACTTGCAATTTGGAGGAAGGAAAATATTTGTGTGACGTGTTTTGATTTGGTATAGATACTAAGCTACTATCTTATTATAGGAGGGGGGCAGATAGTATTAGTAGGAACCTATATTTTGCATGTTAAACACGTGACAAGGCACCATGAAGACATTGTCTATATCTACATAGGATTCTGAATACCAGTTATGATCGAAATTTTGCAATTTTTATTCTTGTATATCTCCATCCAATTCTTACCACTTGCAAGATCGATTGTGTGTTTGCCTTGTGCCTCATTAGCGTGTGTTAGTAATATTGCCAGATTACGAAGAGGGTTAGCACATATTGCCTTGTCAATGTCATGTAGAGCAGTTTGTGATTTACTTCTCTCATAGTTTATATGCAGTTGTCATAGTAGTATCATATATGCAAATGAACTACTTATCTCGCAAGGGCCAATCTGATGGAGTTGTCTACCTTTAAGTGTATTATGAGCTGACTCATGGGTAACAGTGCGTAATAACTCTTATGGGGGGCAAATAATTTCACACGTGTATGACTTTTATCTCTGTGGTAGGACTTACAAAGACATGACTTCATTTTAGTTGTGTTTGAGCCATGTTTATCAGTGAAACCATCCATGCAAACATATTCTCATGAAATTGCCATTGGCATATGAATTTTCAAAATATTTACTCTCAAGCCCTGTTTGGTGCCTTCTTCAGGACGTATTTGAGAAAATTCAGCATCTCTCCCCTCGGGCTTTAGTTATTGATTCCATTCAAACAGTTTATCTGAAAGGAGTGACCGGAAGCGCCGGAGGACTGCAACAGGTTTAACTTTTTTAAATGGTGCAATTGTTGGGCAACGGGTATTCTCATTGTCTCAAAGAGAATCAATGATACATAATTTAGGCAATATAACTGTTGGTTTAGGAATGTGCCAAGACTGCCTTGATCTGTGACAGGTGAAAGAATGTACATCAGCATTGCTGCGTTTTGCTAAGAAGACGAACATTCCTGTTCTTCTTGTGAGTATGCAGTTTCAAATTCTTAATGTTGCTGCTCCCCATCTCAATTGGCTTTCTTCTTGGACAGCCTTGTTCCATTGCATTTGATATTTGCGAAGTATCAAGAGCTAATGCATCTCTCATTGTTATATAAACAATGGATATCATAGTGTCTTCAGGATATGCAAACGAAATGCACCATTGATAAATTCAAGTGACTTTCTTTTAAATCCTGAGGGTCTTAACAAGTTATGCTTATACTACTTAGTACTTGCTGCTCCATTTTTACTCCTGTCGTTGTGATTTTGTTTACTTCTTATGTTTGCTTATGTAATATATATGGCATGTTTTGGCAGGGAACACATCTATTGTCTGTTTTGCCTATGTAAAGTGATGTTATGTTTAGTTGCATACGTGCATTTATCTAATACCAGTAAACATGGTCACATATTCATCTGTTCATTCTCAATAAATATTGTCAATTTGTCATCATTGTCTTAATCAATTCGCAACTTGAATTTGAATTGAATTGCCTCCTTGTTTATTCAGATTGGACATGTGACTAAAACTGGAGACATAGCAGGACCTCGTGTCTTGGAGCACATTGTTGATGTTGTATTGTATATGGAGGTTCGTATCTTATGGCATTTTCTTCTGGGACAGTTTGAGTTTGGTTCTTCATCTTGAATATCTTTATAGCCCCTCCACTCCATGTCTTCTATCCATCACTAAGATGCTCCATGTGTCAACTAGCCTTGGCGATGCATGGGCTTGTTAGAAGCTTGTTTGGTCCAAAATACAGTGTCCTGGTTGTGTTTAGACTTTAGACTCGCAATTACTTTTTTCCAGCTTTGTTGCGTGTTGCTCTTATTTATATCTGAAAGAGTGACAAGTTTTCTTTTCTCGTTTAAGGTCCTTAATAGTCAAGTTATTTCATTGGTCGTTTTTTTTTTGTCCCCGTGGTATTTCAAGAGTGAAGACTGATTCACCAAGTTTAGGTGTTGCTAGGCATGTTCTGTAAACTAAGTCCATGGGCCTAAATTGGTTTACCATATTGTGTGCTTATTTGCACCAACCGTATATTGCTAGCGTCTATTCAATGGATTGAACTTTCAAGATTGTAGTACGGTATGCCTAAATCATAGATCTATGGATTATCTACTTAATACCATTGCATTGAACCATGGTACTCCCGCCCTACCTTAATGTTAGTCTCTTTTCTGAATTCAACTTTATAAATCGGACGTGCATTCAATACACTAAATTCAAATTAAAATGTGTTGATTTCCAACATTATCTCCTTTATGCGAACTTGTAAAAGTATTTAGAGCCAGAGGTAGGGGATAATTTTGGAGAACTGTTAAGTTAGACTTTTGCAAGTGGACATGCATTTTGGGACATCCCAAATTAAGAAAGATGGACAAGGAAAGGAAGCGGTTAATTGTGAAAGCTACTTCACGACTACTTTAAACATTCTTGCAGGGGGAGAAGCTTTCATCTCATCGCTTACTTAGATCCGTGAAGAATCGTTATGGATCCACTGATGAGGTATTTTGGTATTAATGTTGTGGTATTGTGTTTGTTCGTATGTATTTCATTTGCTCTCCTTAATTGTGTCTCCATGGACCAATTCCTAGTATTCCCCTAGAAGTCCATCTTTTGGCTGACCCTTTTAAGAGATGTGATATGCTAGAGACATATTCCTTTCAATCAGTAGTGGCAGTCAACTGCATAGGACCTCGACATTTTTCTAGTTTAT
Organism: Vaccinium vitis-idaea; assembly: GCA_963854785.1. NCBI lineage: Eukaryota > Viridiplantae > Streptophyta > Magnoliopsida > Ericales > Ericaceae > Vaccinium > Vaccinium vitis-idaea. The sequence goes on along the minus strand of OY978225.1, from coordinate 36,610,617 downwards.
CTGCAACTAACTTAGAATCACTTCTTGCTGGCAGCTTGGAGTATTTGAAATGTCACAATTAGGATTGCAAGCTGTTTCAAACCCCAGTGAGATGTTCTTGAGTGAGCAGCAATCAGATTCAGAGGTTTTAGCCGGACTAGCTGTTGCAGCGATGATGGATGGATCTCGAACTTTTCTGATTGAAATTCAGGTAGTACCATCATCCTCTTCTGCGATCTTTCTTTCTCTTTGACAGGTTTTTTTTGGCAGTAGAATCGAACAGCTCTTTGACAATTCAGTCGCATGAAACTTTTAATTTAGGCTAAGTTTGGACTAACTTTTTAGGAGCTCATCGGCATGGTCTTCTTGGCTGTTTTCTCTTAATTGTTACAAAATTCGGGTCAAATTTTTACATCATATTTTTTGCCTCGACAGGAGGAATTAGAAAAGTATAAAAATATAGGCCAAAATTGAAAGAAGTTTATATAAGATGACAAAAGACCCCAAAAGTTTGACCCGAATCTTGCAAGATTAAGAGAAAACAGCAAAAAACCTTTCCAAAAAGTCCCTAAAAAGCTAGTCCAAACTTATTATTTGGCTCATTTTAAGGATGAATATTTGTTATAGTTACACGGTCTTGGGTAGAACTCAACCCTAAAAGCTAGTTGTTGAAGTGAGGGTGCCCTCACGCATATATACCAAAAATACTACTTTGGTGCCCCAGGCGTTGTATGACTTAACTTACACGCAACTTGCTCACTCTGCAACACCTGCCGAGTGCACACAAGAGACACGCACCCTACCATCTCTGGTACCTACCTCTATTACCATGTTACAGGTCTTATGTAGAACTAGGGCTGTAAACGAATAGAGCTGGTTGCGAGCGGCTTGAGACTCGGTTCGATTTGAGCTCGTTCAAGCTCGGCTCGCATCACTAATGAACAAGCTCGGGCCTGACTTTTTAGCTCGTTTCACTAACGAGCCGAGCCCTAGTCAGAGAAGGCTCGGCTGGAGTCAGCTCGCGAGCTGAGATTATATGTTGAGGTCAGTCGTACATGTATTGTGCTACCATGATCCTTCAAGGCACATAACGTTTGGAGAAGTGGATGGCTCTTCATCTTCTGTATTTCCTATGTAGGAGGATTTTTGTCTAAATGGAACAAGAGCAAAAGGCTTATTCTTCTCCTTTTAGTCCCATATCGAAAGATCAAGAGAAATGAGAGAGCAGCAGATTCCTTTATAAGAAGAGCGCCCAACCATTTCCTTCCACTTAAGTCCTTAGTGCATGGAGTTGGGCAACGATTCCGAGCTAGGATGAGCCGAGCTCAAGCTAAGATTTTGCAGCTCATTCCGAGTTCGAGCTGAGCTTGATTTTGGCGAGCCGAGCTTGAACACCATGAAACTCAACTTGGCTCTGGTCGATTACAGCCCTATGTAGAACTCAGCCCCAAAAGCTGGCTGTTGAAGTGAGGGTGCTCTCATGCTTATGTACTCCGTATTACTTTGGTACCTAGGGCCCTAGGCAATGCGGGACTTTGCTTCACAATATTATCCCAAAGCTAGAATGCACAAATGCTAGTTTGAATGCGTTTAAATTGGGAGAGTATTGAGTTTTCTTGTATATTGATCAATATTTGACTGTACGAGGGAATCGGTTTCGTAGATTTTGTGCCAAATGATGGTTTGTATCACTGTTTGCGTTTATAGCATTTCATGACAGTACCAAGAAACTTCCATAGTTGTGCTAAGCTGGCATATGGTGTGATCGTTCCATTTTAAGTTGCTGTTAATATCCTTTCATTTTCGTTATTCACCTTTTCCCTTAAAAATCATGTTTGAGTGACTTGAAGAGTTTTCATGCAGGCATTATGTGTCTCTGGTTCATCGTTTTCAAGACAAGTAAATGGTGTTCAAGCAAGCCGAGCAGACATGATTATTTCAGTTGAGTGACAGTTCTGTACTTCTACTAACACCAAATATATTGGACTATTCTCTTGCAGTCCTGTAGAGATTTATGGAGAATTGAGGCCCCATTGAAAGTTAGATTAGTGATTGCTCATGGCATATGGCACATGATACCAACCAGTATTTGACCATAGAACTGCTTTGCTTCCTGATCAAATATTTCTTTGAGTAAGATTTGAGAGGTTATTATTTTTCAATTCGGCGAACTAGAAATATTGGATTACATGGAGAAAATTTGAAATTTTAATTTGGCACCCTCGTTAGTGTTGTGAAAGAAACACAAAATACATTTTTCTGTAAACTAACTTACAATTGCAACTTTTTTGACTCAGAAAAGGGGCAGAACAACTAGAAATCTTTGCATCCTACATTATTTCAGCATCCTGCGATTTGAGAAAATGAAAAGAAGATATTCTAGTTAAACAAAGATTAAATAACCTTCACTGTCATAGCTGTCGTAAAGGAGGGAGTAGCCATTATTATGGCATGGTAACATTTGGCCCTTTATTACCAAATTCTAACTTCTGTCAAATATTCTAGAAGCAATATTTGCTATTTGAAACTGACCTTTGTACTTCTTCCTTTGTAGGTTCTTAAGAAGCAGGCTGGTCTGAAGCTTCAAGAGAACGTAGTTAGTTTTTCTTCACTATTTATCCTACCAAATGATATGTTCTTTTTCCTTTTAGACTTAACTATTCTCTAATATACCATTCACAGGGCATCTATTTAAATGTGGTGAGTGGGGTGACGCTGCAAGAGACTGCTGGTGATCTTGCCATAGCAGCTGCAATTTGCAGTAGGCATGTGTTCTGATATTTTCTTCAACTTAAAGTGCCTAAACGGACGTTGATTTTTTATTCTTCTTGTCATGCATATGTTTCCTTGTGTCATTCCTTGCCTGATAGAAAGAATATAATGCTATGGTTACCATTGGTTACTCGAGAATATTCAGGCTTCTTAATTAATTGCTTATCTGGAGGCTTCTGCTATCAACACTTTAATTTCTAAAGAGGCCATTCTATCCAACCTTATTGACTTAAATTCAAACATGTGTGTTTCAAGTTGGAGTAGAAGTTTAGAGTTATTGGCTGGCTTTGTACTTGTATCAGTTAAAAGGTAACACCTAATCAGCTTAAAGAAACATGGCTAAAAATTTTCATCTCAATTATATCACTGGTCATGATGATGAAAAGATGGATGTTTCTGCAATTCTATCCGGCAACTATGAAGATATGGACACCTAGAGACTACTATTTGTCAGTTTTGAAATTTGTGTGGCCTTTGAAAAGCATCTTAGATATATTTTTGATTGGTAGTCAAACTGGGCAACTTATGCCCAACCGAATCTTAGGCTAATCTCCTGCTTTCAAACCGATGCCCAGTTACAGCCCGAGTCATGACAACCAATTCTTGTATTGTTTCTTTCATCTTAGCTGTTGCGGGCCTTATTTTCATCTATTTAATAGTTCTCTGTTGTACATTTGATTCTTCGTTTTGGCAGTTTCTTGGAATTCCCTATTCCCAATACTATAGCATTCATTGGAGAAATTGGCCTCGGTGGTGAGCTTCGCCCAGTAAGTACATACTTCCGTATGATGCTAAACATTTAGTTTAAGATTCCCAATTAGTTTCAGCAGTACCTACCATCTAGAGGACGTGAAGACAGAGAATGATATATCATTGATTGAACAAAGGATCCGAATAGTGTTGAAAATTGTTGCTTTCGTTGTTAAATATCTAATCCTTGGTTATTGATTGACAAGGCTTTCAGATGTCACGTTTCGATGTTTTCATTTGTATCCCGTTTGTGTTAATATTTGAAGGTACCAAGAATGGAGAAGAGAGTGAGTACGGTGGCGAAGCTGGGCTACAAAAAATGCATAGTCCCCGAATCAGCAGAGAAATCTCTCGCTGGTCTCGCTATTGAGGGAACAACAATCGTGAGATGCAAGAATTTGAAAGAGATGATCCATTCTGTTTTTACTACAGCCTGACAGATCGAGAGATTTATCCAACTTCTTTTGTCTTTTCCCCCCCTCGTAGGTAGAACGCCAGTGGGCTAGTATACCCACAGGCATTCGATGCTCCTCTCGCAAGTTTCAGAGGGAGGACGCTTAAACCAAATGGAGGTGGTTAATTGATAACAATGTACGGTTTTGAGGGTCTGGGGAGTATATGTACATATAAAGTATGCGTAGCCCCCAATTAGCAGAGTTGTATTTGGAAACTGTGACGGCTCTAAATTTTTTTTGCAAGGGTTGTCAACATAGGTTTTGTCATAATTTCAAAGTTTATCAAGGAAAAATCACATTCATCGATCTCTTATATGTTTTTGACAACTGCACTTGGCTAGATTTGGAAAAACACTCTCATATATATGGAAAACTGGTTCCTAGATTTCCGGCAATTATTAAACTTTTGCTTATTTGCTATCACAAGGAATAAGCAGATCTACAAATAAACGAAATCATTGGATTACTGGGTGCTTGTCAGTTAAATTTGCTTATTTTGTTTGATGCTCTTGCTTACCAGCTTATTTGCCTATCGCTTAATTTACAAAATAAGCAGACAGAGCTGCTAAATTACAATGAAAAGAAGATTTGATAAAACATGGTTTCAGCTTTTACTGTTGTATAAAACCTGCTTGATTGTTTCTGAGAACCTTTACAACAGAGATCATAAAACCTGCTAAAAACCTTTACAAACGGGACCATAAAACCTGCTTGATTGTTTCTGAGAACCTTTACAAACGGGACCATAAAACCTGCTAAAAACCTTCACAAGCGGGACCGTGAAACCTGCTAAAAACCTTTATATATTTATTTGGGTCACGACTCTGAAAACATATGAAAACCCTTAAAACCAAAGAACTCGGTTAGAAAGTTGACTGCAGATGTGCTAAAACCAAGAGCACAATCACGGTGGAATTCACAGCGGCAATGCTTTGCTCTCAATCACATTGATCTCTTTGTTTGTTGACTCGTTACAAACACCATTCTCCCCATCTAGGAGCTGGGATTGTGGTGGTGGTTCATCTTTTATTGGCTTCACTGATACACCTAGGATCCAAGAAACTCGGCTGATTGGTTGAAGACAGCACCCTGGCCCACACTCTGTCAGTTATCACAATCTTTTTCTGTCTCTCTGTCACCCGCTGCACATCAACATTCATAACCATCACATGATTAAGTAATAACACCTATGCAGGTCCGAGGATCAGATAAATATGCTGAAGAGGCATTGACATTTTCTGTATATTGCCCTGCGTTTAGTGCCTCTAGTAGTTATTCAGACCAAGTACTCTTGGGATCTTATGAAATAAGCTAATATTTCCATGAATAGGACTGTTCAAATCTGAAACTACCATTAAAAGATGCAGGGTTAATGATCTACAAAGAAGACAGCAAAATCCCAATTCACCAATTGCAATCTTTGTCGTATGATAAGAAATTTAGTTAACATATTTCCATGTTAGTCATTTCAACACTTTCTTAACCAAACTTCATTTATCCATTACAGTTTACTTTTCAAGAAGATAACCACAGTTCGTAGAAAGCGAAAAATGACAAATTCTTTAGGGCCCCATTCCAACCTTAGAGACCCATCTTAAACTTAAACGTCAAAAGTGAAGCACCCAAAAAACGAACCCGGGGGCCTGCTGTGTGGGGGTGTTCGGCAGGCCCTGCCAAGCACCATCCGAGCTGTCCAAACGTGTACCCATCCTCAAATCTGGGCCATCCAAAACACGTTTGGACGGCTTGGATGGTGCCTCCCGCACAGCAGGCCACCAGATTTCCCAAAAAACAGCAAAAACTTGTTTTGCATACAGATAAACCTTCCTTTTATGCTCAGACCCTTATATTTGAGTGTTCTTAAAACTGTACATGTTTCGAAGACATGACAGTGCAAGCACCAGTCCCTATGGATAAACCGCCATGATTCGAATGTGAAATGTCGGAAAAGCAAAGACTGAAATATAAAGAGGGGTATGTTCAGCACACATCAAATTTTTTTATAGATATAAAAAAATCATTTGCATATTGATGATGTTTCAGTTTAAACAGGAAGTCAGATTGCATGTTCAACCTAAGTTGGTAGTTAGACAATACATAGCACAGTTCCTAATCCACCTTTTTAGAAGAATTTTTTGCACCCAAATAGTGAATCATTAAAAAAGTATAACCAATTTACCCAAAAAAGAAATCATAAGTAAAAGAAGCAGCCACGTCGAAGATCCCAAGCCATAGGCTTTATGACCGACAGAGAGAGAAACTCAGAGAGAGACTTACATCGAAAGGTATGTAAGCATGGCTTCCATTAACAGGGCCAACCGTGAAGCCAGTGTATCCAGCCATTGCACCATGGATTGCACTGTGAGCAAGAAGCGTGCAGTACACGTTATCCGATGCATTGCTTGGAATGGCACGAATCATGTACGTCGGATCTGCCATATGAGGGAGAAGAGTAGTCAGCTATCTACTTTTTTTCCAGGCAAAATAATTGTCCAAACTGTACCATTTATCAGCACTTTTGGACAAATCACCTTTGCATCTTATAAAACAAAGGAGCTATGTTTCAGGAAAGTAACCTATATATTTAAGGTTTATCTCCATTTTCTTATGTTCTGTAAAATGATCCTGCAAAGCCAAGAAACCAGTTAGTATTCATATGGCAAACAATACGTCACAGAAAGCGTTCTGACTGAACACAAATACAGGCCATAAGAATGGATACATTTGTAAACGGAACCAAGAGGAAACGACCAAGTATATGGCTTCAGTAATTTCACCTCTTTTAATTTGTATAATCATTCATTCCATCCCATCTGACCACCAATAGTTATGATTAATTACCTTTTGTCCCGTTGTCATCAGGCCCAATTTCACCTCCGTCTCTTAAATTCCAATATACAACAATTACATGAGCACAAGGCAAAACAGTGAGCAAATACCTTGATCTTCTGAGATATCCACAACCCAACATCTTGTAGTGTTTTGTTTCCTGAAGCGTCCTGCTGGTCCATGGCAGACAGGCATTCAGAAAGTAGCTCCTGCCCAGCGCCTTCGGCTATTACAATCACAAAGTGTCCATTTTCTTTTAGTCTTTTGTCCATATAATCGAAAAGTCCACCTGGTCCCTCCAGATAAAAGGGTGATTCTGGAATTAAGCAACAGTCCACATCTCGGCTGGCAAGAGTGGCATAAATTGCTATGAATCCTGTATGAGTAAGTTAAGGACTAAATGAAGACTACATCGAGAATTCACAACCAACTTCTATACCACATGTTACCACACACATCGCATGACTCTAAAAGGCAAACTAGTGTTGCTTTCTTTTATATCCGGAACTTTTTCGAGACTGATTGAAATGTAGCTGACAATAGTCAATAGCAAAATACATATGAAAAAGGTATTCTAGAAGAGCACATGCAGTGAGAAGTCGACTCACAGGAAAAAAGCTTACCACTGTAACGACCCATTAACTTAACAACACCAACGCCATTCTCGAAGCTTTCAGCTTCAACATGGGCTGCATTAATAGCCCGTTGAGCCTCCTCAACAGCAGTGTCAAAGCCAAAGGACTTATCAATAACCTGAGTCACGTTAACTATTACTAGTATCGACATGAGAATATTTCAGGACCAATATATCATTTCACATCCGAAGCTGGGCAACATTTGTAACAGCGAAGAGATTATGAAGGCAGGCTAAGTACCAGAATGTCATTGTCAATTGTCTTGGGTATTCCAGCCACTGCAACTTTTAGACCACGCCTTTTTATTTCCTATAGAAGTGATTATAAACAAAATGTCCAAAGTCTCCACAATATCTAGCAATCCAGCATCGAGAAACACATGGAGCCAATCAAATTACACTACCTCAAAAATGACAGAAGCCCCCCTTTGAGTTCCATCTCCTCCAATTATGTAAACCTGAAACACAGGAAGTCACCATCCATGGCTTGGAATTTCTGCGATTGCTAATGTAAATCATTCTCATTTAATTGCTTAAGATAAGAAGAATGCTATAAACAAGCAGAAACAGATAAGAGATCATAAAAACACTAATGGTAAAATCTTTCTATACCTGATTAATACCCCGGTCTTGAATTCTGTCAACTATTTTAGACGTATTGTGACCACCCCGTGATGTTCCCAGGATGGTACCCCCACGTTTATGTATGTCATTCACATCTAAAGGTGTTAAAGGAACAGTATTCCGGGAGTAGAAACCCCTGTATCCCCCCTACATGCACAACATTACCGAATTAGCCAAGGTCAATCAAGAAGTTTACACCTTAAATTTATCTAAACCAACATAAGACTGTACTGAATTATGAAGGAAACACAACCAACAATATCGAAGGCATGTGAACAAGATGGGATGCATGATCACAAAGAATCAAGCTATCTGATTATCTCGGGGTTTTCTTTGGGTGACGCTCTCTGTTTTGATAATATGTGAAACGACTACGATTAGCCTCCAGTGCCAGATTCACCAAAAGAGACTCTTAGCTTCAGATTCAAGAAACTGAATGCCGCATGTTCCATGATAGAGGTGCCCTGAGTCCACAATTCGAGACATATATAATTCAAGGATTTTGCTAGAACTTCTCCATGAGAATCTACTTAGCTATTAAGCTGTTGCCAAGCTAAAATTGCTCCAACTTAAAGGAGGCTATACAAAGCATCTTTACAGACAAACATCCTCATGCTATCATCCGGTTCAACTATGACCCGATATGTCCATCAATACATGAAAACTATCAACAAATTGCAAACTTAAAAGGTCGTTTCAATGGGCAACTGATGCTGCTGTTCCAAATTACGTGAATAAAGACAAGTTAATAAAACAATGCTTAATCCAAAATCTAAACACGTCAACATAATAGCCAGACATATCAAGAGACAACCCTTGGCTACTGATGAAATCAGTCATTGAGTGGTATATAAATACTTGGTAACAATACAAGAAATGGGGGCAAGAACAATTATCAGGACCCTTACCACGTAAACAAATATTGGGAAAAATAGCAAGTCTACAAACAATTTAAATTTGAAATGAGATAAATGAATGTCCTTACCTCTATTCCAGAAACTCTGTTCACACCATACATATAGTGTAGACCACATACTATTTCCCTAATTACAGTATTTATACCAGGGCATAGACCTCCACAAGTGACTATACAAGCGCGCACTTCATCGGATTCAAAATACACCTGAGGGAAATCCGAGAGCATTGTCATCAGGTTCATTTGCTCATGAAAACAGAGAGGCTAGATTATAGATAATAGAAGAAAGAAATAGAAAAACCTTTTGCCGAGGTCCTGCGCGTCGAAAATGTGTACCTCTTGGACTGCTTTTGTGAACAACAATCTGCATAGAGGAAAGGGACATGGAAAAGATGTGTTGGGAATTCGGACTAGTTGTTGTATTCTATCTGTTAACATGGTCTTTTAGCAAAATAAGCAAGCATAGCATATGTTTTATATCAGTGGCGGCTCGCATAACTATAACATAACAGTCCACAATAGCAGAAGTATTGAATGATATGTAGCAGGACCGTAAATTTTCCATAAAATCATTTTTCACGCGAGAGCACTTAAAGCAGTGATAGAGGTCAGGTATCAGCCATAGCTGCCGTGAAGCAGGAAAAAAAATTCGGATATGAACAGCTACAATGTTGTAATTGGCGATTCACATGCGAATTTGGGAAATGTAACCAACCGATATGTACCAGCCTACGCATTAAATCCTTGATAACAATTACAAACATATTTTCACCTGTTGAGCAACAGTATCATCATTGTTGACAAAGTACTGCCTGGTGAAAAAGAAATCCATGAATTGTAAAAGGTAAGTCATTTCAGTGAGAAAACAAACAATTGACCTTAACCAAAGCAATAGAAGTGAAATACAATTCAGCAAACTTACTTAGTAGCTGAATATGAAGGATTGGATTGCAATGGATTGGGGTAGGTCTGCAAACATCAGAAAGAAAGAAAGAAAAAAGATAGGTAAATCTTTTGTGAGAGGACTTCACTCATATTTATATCTGTATGCTGCAGATCTCTCTATATATATTTGCCTCAATTTGGGCCATTTCAAGTCGCACCTTTCTTGAAGACACTAGGTAAGTGACGTCATATCAATAGGCGCTAGGTAAGCAAGTAGTCTTAGATAACGCCATATCAATAGGCGCAAGGAAGGCAAGTAGTGACTTATCTAAAGACCCTAGGTAGATAATGCCATATCAATAGGCGCTAGGCAAGCAAGTAGCGTCTTATCTAAAGACGCTAGGTAGACAACGTCATATGGCCCATATCAATAGACGCTACGCCATATCAATAGGCGCTAGGCAAGCAAGTAGCATCTTATCTAAAGACAATAGATAACGGTGGAGCTCATGAGGTTCTCTTCATCATTTCTCTTTCTTGCATGAGGTTTTGGTACAGGTAAACCTTGTTGTAATATGGCTAAAAGCCATAGATTGCCTTTCTCTTTGTCTGACACTAGCACTTCTACTCCTTTTCAACTTGTTCACATGGATGTATGGGGACCTTCCCCAATTCCGTCTAATAAAGGTTTTAGATACTATCTCCTAGTCATTGATGATTACACTAGATATTCATGGTTGTTTCCTCTGCATTACAAATCTGAGGTGAAGCATGCTATAGCTAACTTTAAAGCTTATGTTTCCACTCAATTTCATACTATCATTCAAACAGTGAGAAGTGATAATGGTGGAGAGTTTGTGAATCATTTTCTTCTTCATTTGTTTCTCATCAATGGTGTAATTCATCAGACTTCTTGTCCTCACACTCAACAAAATGGAGTTGTTGAAAGAAAACATAGACATCTAATAGAAACTACCATCACACTTCTTTTACAAGCAGATCTCCCTACTAAATTTTGGCTAGAAGCCTTAACCACAGCTGTCTATCTTGCCAATTGTTTGCATCATACTGCTCTTAACTTTCAAGTCCCACATACATTACTTTTTCACAGCACTCCTGATTACACTTAAACCCTTTGGCTGTTGTTGCTACCCTTGGCTACAACCCTATAGGTCTCATAAATTGCTTCCCAAGTCCACTCCATGTATTTTCATTTGTTATTGCCCTGCAACTAAGGGTTACAGATGTTATGATCCAATCACCTCCAAAGTTCATGTTTCTAGGCATGTTAAATTCATTGAAACTGACTTCCCTTGTGCCAAACTTATTTGTGCTCCTTCCTCACCTTTTGTTACTACCAAATTTGATGTTTCTTTAACCTCCTTTGATGATATACAAATCCCCGTGAGCCTTGTGGCCTCCACTCCTCCAGCTTCTGTGGCTGGACAATCTCAGCCTTCTATACCCATTTCTGCACCTTCACATTTTCCTCCTCCTAATACAGTGTTACCTATGTCTCTTTCTTCTGATACTAATCCTTCTCCTAATGTCATTTCTAAAGTACCTGTTTCTACTCATTCTCTGCATCCTACTACTCCCTCTCATCATGTTATTACCAGAAATAGAAACAGTAGTAGGATTCAGAAAAGAAGTAGAAGCTGGTATGTTCCCATGATCACAAGGTCTAAAAATGGTAAAAAACCTAAACAAACTGTTGTCCTTTCTGTTGTTGCCCAATCTTTACCATTACCAGACAAAGAACCCTCTCATTTTTCTGAAGCAGTTAAGTATGCAGAGGAATATCAGGCTCTCATGAACCAAGAGACTTGGACACTTGTTCCTTCTCCTCCTTCTGCTAACATTATAGGCTGTCAGTGGATCTTTAAAGTTAAACGTCACTCTGATGGGAGTATTGCTAGATATAAAGCTAGACTAGTGGCTAATGGGAATCAACAATATGAGGGTATGAATTTTACAGAAACATTCAGTCCAATTATTAAGCAACCAACCCTAAGAGTAGTTTTGAGTCTTGTTGTTCATCATCACTGGTCCATAAAGCAATTAGATGTCTCTAATGCCTTTTCTTCATGGAATCATTGAAGAGGAGGTATACATAAGACAACCTCTTGGCTATAAAAGTCCATTGTATCCTAGATTCCTAATCATGTGTGCAAATTGAATAAAGCTCTGTATGGCTTGAGGCAAGCACCAAGAGCATGGTTCTCCATGTTTTCTGGTTTTCAACTTCAAGAAGGTTTTTCCAATAGTAAAGCTGATGCATCTCTTTTCACTCTCAACAATGCTCAAGCTATTACTTTGATTCTGGTATATGTAGATGATATTTTGGTGACTGGTAGTAATGATGAGTATATCACTGAGTTGATTACACTTCTTAGCTCCAAATTTGTTATGAAAGACCTGGGAACACAGTTATTTTCTGGGCATTGAGGTTTTACATCATGGTTCAAGTCTGATTCTCAGTCAAACAAAGTATGCAATTGATCTCTTACTCAAAGCTGGTATGTAGGACTGTAAATCAAGCTTGTCTCCTTCTTCTGTTATACCAGCTGTTATAGATCCAGATTCTGAGTTTTTAGATCAAAATTGGTTTAGGACCATTTTAGGATCTCTGCAATATCTCACTCTTACTAAACCTGAAATCTCATTTGTTATTAATTTGGCATGCCAGCATATGCATGCCCCCAAGCAAAGCCATTTTATTGCAGTAAAGGGGATTCTTAGATATATTAAAGGCAGTCTCCATCATGGCTTGGTTTTTGTTACTGGTCCTTTGACTCTCACAGCATTCTCTAATGCTGACTGGGCTGGGGATCACATTGATAGAAGGTCAACTACTGGTTTCTGTTTGTATCTTGGTTCAAATCTGATTTCTTGGTGTGCTAAGAAACAGCATACTGTAGCTCGCTCCTCCACAAAGGCTGAGTATAGGGCCCTAGCTCAAACAGCAGCTGATGTCTCCTGGGTTCAACAATTGCTACAAGATTTGTTCATCACTCCAAGTCTGCCTCATCACATCTGGTGTGATAACGTCTCTGCTATAGCTTTGGCTTCAAATGCAGTTTTCCATGCTAGGACCAAGCATGTTGAAGTCGATTATCATTTTATCAGAGAAAAGGTTTTAAGTAAGCAAATTATGGTTCATCATATTGGGTCTAAGGATCAAATTGCTGATATCTTTACTAAGCCCTTGTACGTGGATTGTTTTCCTTTTCTTAGCTCCAAACTCATGGTTGAAGAGACACCCATGAGTTTGCAGGGAGGGTTAGTAAAGGGCATTAAGTTGTTGACTGTTGAGTCTGTTTAACAGTTGGTTGATTTTCCGTTAAACCTTTTTAGTTAAGTCTTAGTCTAGTCAAGCAAGTAGTGCCTAGCTACGTAATGTGATATCAATAGACGCAAAGCAAAGGATACATTGTTGGTCCAGATAGCAACACGAGAGGGGGGGTGAATTGTGTTTCTCAATAATAATGCGGAATTAAAATAAAAAAAACTAAGTGCAACACCCAATTATAAAATTAAATCGATTCAAGCATGCATGCAATAATATATGACAGTAAATAAAGAGCAAGGGAAAAGAGAAATCAAATACAGAGATTTATAGTGGTTCGGTCCGCAACTTCACGGCCTAGTCCACTCCCCAAGTGTCCAACTTGGGATTTGCTGCACTATCACCAATAGTAACACTTTCTAGCTTTGCGGGTGCTAGAGAAACCTTTACAACGAGCAATTTATCCCAAATTGCTCCAACTAATTGTGACTCCGGTGCTAGCCACACCTACCCAATAATTTTTTCTCACACAAAAATCACTCACAAAAGATAAATTCTCACAAGGGGTCACACTCCCTTTTACAATAAAATCTCACAAATTAAACACTCTCAAAAGTGTAAATATAAACAATATGAAGCATTTTTTCCAATAAAACAATGAACTTTGAGCTCAATATGAATGCCTTCTTTTTTTCTCCAATTCTCTGCCCCTTCTTTGCACCATAGCAACTCCCATTTATCCTTCAAAAATCCGAACGTTAGCTGCCACTTTATATATTTGGAAATAAGCCACCCAATGCTTTATAGCCTTGATAAAAGCATATCCAAGACAATTCCCTGAATTAGCCGTTTGAACCAATGCCTAAAATTGAGGCAGTGATTGCCTTGATTGAAGCAATTAAAGGATAGCAATATTCCACTCCAAAAATTATATTCCTTTGAGAGCCTTGGTTAAAACAAATACACAGCAATAACCATTACTTTTATTGCACTAGCCGTTTGAAATTTATTTGGTTCCATTCCGTGATTCCATGAACTTTGAATTTCCAATATAGGAAAAGATTTGTCCTTAATCTTTTTCCTTCTTCATGTATAGCTTGGCTATTGGAGATAGGAATTGGCGTTAGGATATTTTCTTCTGTTCCTCAACCCAAATCCTACAAAATAACATCTATTCAAGTGAGTGTCAAATATCACAATTTAATTATATTTTTCATTTAATAAAATCAGTTTTGTTATCATCAAAATTAATAAGGTATTTTATAAAAACCTTTGGGCTAACAGACGTGGAATAATCAACAGCAGATGCCCTCTCTAGGCAAATAGAAGACGACCCAGACACCCAGTGGTCACAAGGGACAGTGCCAATCTCAGGTGGAAGGGTTGGAACGCCGTCATCGGTTGTATGCCGTCGTATGGGTGAAATCAGTTCGCTTTGGTCCGGTTTTAGATATTAGAAACACCGAACAGGTACATATATATAGATCACACACACACACACACAGACAGAGAGAGAGAGAGAGAGACGTACGGGGAGGTCGGGGATGTAATCAGTTAAGTGAGGAACATCCTCGAGAACATAACCGGCGTCTCCGGTGACAATCTTAGACTGATAAACTCCTGCAGTACTGCCCATAAAGCCCTTGTTGTCACCGCCGACACTGCTCGAATTCGACGCGGGTGAGGACGTGACAGAGCAGTAGTCCTTCGGAATCGGTGCAACGGTGTAGGAATTCGCAGGGTCGAAGCAGCGGAACCGCGGGATAGCGATGGAAGAAGAGCTCGAAATCTTTTTCATTGAATCGACAAGAGTGTTGTTTTCTTCTCTTTCTTGTGTGATATCATTAGAGAGGAGAGAAAGAGAGAGTAATCGAAAAGGATAGAGTCCCAATTGAGTGAAATCTGCAGCTGCGTTTTGGGGTGAAATCGGTGGGCGGGAGCGTTGTATTGACACAGTAGTACGAAAATGGATTGAGGCGCGAAGACAGGTGGCGAGATTGTTATTGGTACCAGGTTTTTTTGTTTAAAAAATTATAGGTACACATCATTTGTGCCACTCCCCACCACACCCTCACTCACATGGGGTGTGGTCCCCACGTGTGGGCCCCATGTGGGCTCCACACCCCATGTGAATGAGAGTGTGGTGGAGAGTGGCACAAAGAGTGTATACCTATCATTATTCTGTTTGTTTGGTTTGGCGGTCGTCGACGGTTTTATTCTGTATGGGTTCTGAGGGAGGTTTCTGGGTACTGAGTAGAGAGAAATAAAACAGAAAATTTTATTGAGGAACCTGTGCAGTGCAAGTTTTGAGACCCTAAACAAACAAGGTGGTAGTGTCCCGGCTAACATGTGCACACTTGTACATTCTTTTGTCCTTTTTATTTTTCGTGTTCTATTTGTTTTTATTCGAATTTTTATTAGATTCGCGTTACATTTTTTTGATTAGTCATAAGTTTCGATGGAAGGAGTCTAAAAGTAAAAAGATGTGATAATCCAAGTCCCACGTCGGTGGGCAAGGGAATTGTAGTGCAATATATAACGACACGCGTTGGACTATTGTATAACTCGAAGTTAACTTTTTGAACCACGTGTTTAGATTAAGAGTTAGCAAGTCAACTGACGCAGGTTGTGATATTAGAGCACAACCTTGGTCTACATGGTGGGGTCACCTCTAGAGTCTGGTACGAGTTTGGTGGTGTGTTGTACGGAGTTGAGTGCCACATCATGGCCGCCAAGGAGAAGGTTGTTGGACGCATCATAAGGTGGAGAGATTGTGATACCACAAGTCTCACATAAGTGGGCAAGAGAATTGTAGTGCAATATATAACAACACCCATCGCTACTGTATAACTCGAGATTAACTTTTTGAGCCATGTGATTAAGTTAAGGGTTAGCAGGTTAGCTGTCGCGAGTCGTTATAAAAGATATGACAAAATACCAAAAAACAAAATCACTTAAGGCAAAAAAAAGTTACTAAAGCTGTCTTTTTGCCAAAGTATCGTCTTATAAGAATTAATTTCTGTCCACATTTTTATACTTTTTTTTTTTAATTCTTCTTATTGAGATGAATGATTAATCTAAAAAATTGTGACAAAAAAGCCAAACAAAAAATTACGAAAAAAGAGAACATTTTACTGGTCTACCCCTAAAAAATTACTACCTTGGGGTTGTTATTGTTATTTGCTAGCTTTGCTGTTTTACACACAGCAATGGCCCGTGAGCCAGCACGAAAATGGGCTGGGAAGGGCTTCTCGATTTAAAGTGTGCTCGAGTTTTGGGCCTACGCCTTCGAAATCGAGATTTTCTGATCCTCGTGTAGTCGTGTTGTTCTTAATTGGCTACGAAGTGTGATATTCGACAATTCAAGTTGTTTATTTTACAAGTCTAGATATATTTCATCCATGTTACATGTCAATTTGATTGGATTTCGTTGTATCATATTCGTCTCATAGAACTCTCTTGTGAGAAAAATAACTTATTTAGAAAAATGAACGAACAATCTAAATTTTTGCATAGATGATCGAGGCTTGTGATATTCACGATTCACATTATCTAATGAGGTGATGATTAGTCCCATTATATATCACATGAGGAGCCACATAAGGGATTATTTCTTGATTCATAAGGGGTTTTGTGTCTGCTAATGTAATCTAACACCATTTATCTCCCCGGCCATACATTTAATGCAAATCTATGAACGAAAAAAATATAAAGAACACATAATTTCAAACTTGAGGCATCCAGATGTGGAGGAAGAGCTCAGTGATTGAGCTCGCTTTCCTTGAAGCACCTCCATCTATAAAGTCTATGGAAACTTTATATCAAACTCAAAACCAATTAACAATGAGTGGACTGATCCCAACATATATTAAGTGATCACCCATTCCACTCTTAAGCAATGTGGGATAATATTTCTTAACATCCTCCATCGCGTGCAACCGCATTTGAGGTCTGTCACGTGTGGCCACTTTTTGAATCATATCATCGTGCAACCTTTTTTGCTGGTCTGCCATCATGGGGCATGGATTGTGAATTTAAAAAAAAAAAAACGTGGAGTGGAATGGGCCCCGGTTTGATACCATGTGGAAAATTTATATCCCACTCAAAACCAATTGACAATGAGTGGACAGGTTCCAACATATATTAAGTGATTACCTATTCCACTCCTAAGCAACGTGGGACAATATTTCTTAACAAGGTCGGGAGTTCATCACTTACCAACTCCTCTCCTCCTCTTTCGATAGAATAAACGTAGATAATTGCCTCGTGAAAAAAAAAAAAGGAAAACAAAAAACGACCGAGGCATCCATTTTCCCAGTCTTCTATGGGCCACAATTGGGCTATGTCTTCCTTAATTGGGCCATAACTGAGCTATGAATGGATCATCATGGACCAGACCCCAATTAGGCCTCCAAACAAAAAAGCTACACACACAGCACTTTTTACACAACACACTCAAAAGGCGGTCCCACACGCAGGCCCCACAGGTGGGACCCACCCCTATGTGGTGCGTAGCATCCAGGCGTCCATTGCAAAATTGGATGGCTCGGATTTACTCCAAGCCCAATGTAAATCCGAACCGTCTATTGTTTAGATTAAATCCAAGCTGTGCATGTTCACAATGGACAACTGGATCCCCGCACCATATTGTTTAGATTAAATCCAAGCTGTGCATGTTCACAATGGACAACTGGATCCCCGCACCACAAGGTGTTGTGCACCATGTGTCTCTAGGGGTTCTGTTGTCCATCCTATCACAAATCAGCTCTCATTTGCAATACACAAAAACCCATCTCTACTTCCATCTGTGACTGCATCTATATACGGAGTATATTTTTTGGGTCATGACTCTGACAACATATGAAAACCCTTGAAACCAAAGAACGCAGATAGAAAGTTGACTGCAGATGTGGTATAACCAAGAGCACAATCACGGTGGGATTAACAGCGGCAATGCTTTGCTCTCAATCACATTGACTTCTTTGCTTGTTGACTCGTTACAAACACCATTCTCCCCATCCAAGAGCTGGGATTGTGGTTGTGGTTCATCTTTATTGGCTTCACTGATACACCTAGGATCCAAGAAACTCGGCTGATTGGTTGAAGACAGCACCCGGGCCCACATTCTGTCAGTTATCACAACCTTGTTCTGTCTCTCTATCACCCGCTGCACATCAACATTCATAACCGTCAAATGATTGCAAGTCCATGGATCAGATAAATATGCTGAAGAGGCATTGACATTTTCTGTATATTGCTCTGCGTGTAGTACCTACAGTAGTTATTCAGACTGAGGCCTTGTTCTCCTACCGATAAAATTAAGATTTGATAAAATCAACACTTGATTTATCAAACCTCTTTCCCAAACGATAAAATCAAGGGTTGATTTTATCATATCTTGATTCTATCGGTAGGAGGGAGAACAAGGTTTGAGTACTCTTGGGATCTGATGAAACAAGCTAATATTTCCATGAATAGGATTGTTCAAATCCTAAGCTACCATTAAAACATGCAAGGTTAATGATCTACAAAGAAGACAGAAAAATCCCAGTTCACCAATTGCAATCTTTGTCCTATACGCAATGTAGTTAACATATTTCCATGTTAGTCGGTTCAACACTTCCTTAACCAAACTTCTTTCATCCATTACAGTTCACTTTTCAAGAAGATAACCACAGTTAGAAGAAAGCTCAAAACGACAAGAGTCTTTGGCCCCCCATCTCCGACCTTAGAGACCCATCTTAAACTTATAAATCAAAAGTGATGCACCCAAAAAACAGCAAAAATTTGCTGCATAAAGATAAACCTTCCTTTTATGCTCGGGCCCTTATATTTGAATTTCTTAAACCCTGATACATGTTTCGAAGACATATCAGTCCAAGCACCAGTCCCTATGGATAAACCTCCATGATTCAAATGTGAAATGTCGGAAAAGCAAAGACTGAAATATAAGGAGGGTATGTTCAGCACGCGTCAAATTTTTTATATTAAAGAATCATTTGCATATTGATGATGTTTCAGTTTAAACAGGAAGTCAGATTGCATGTTCAATATAAGTTGGTAGTTAGACAATACATAGCACAGTTCCTAATCCACCTATTTAGAAGAATTTTTTGCACCTAAATAGGCGATCATTAAAAAAGTATAAACAATTTACCCAAAAAAGAAATCACAAGTAAAAGAAGCATCCACGTCGAAGATCCCAAGTCATAGGCTTTATGACTGACAGAGAGAGAAACTCAAAGAGAGACTTACATAGAAAGGTATGTAAGCATGTCTTCCATTAACAGGGCCAGCCGTGAAGCCAGTGTATCCAGCCATTGCACCATGGATTGCACTGTGAGCAAGGAGCGTGCAGTACACGTTATCTGATGCATTGCTTGGAATGGCACGAATCATGTACGTCGGATCTGCCAGATGAGGGAGAAGAGCAGTCAGTTATCTACATTTTTCCAGGCAAAATACTTGTCCAAACTGTACCGTTTATCAGCACTTTTGGACAAATTACCTTTGCATCTTATAAAACAAAGGAGCTATGTTTCAGAAAGTAACCTATATATTTAAGGTTTGTCACCATTTTCTTATCTTTTGTAAAATGATCCTGCAAAGCCAAGAAACCAGTTAGTATTCATATGGCAAACAATACGTCACAGAAAGCGTTCTGACTGAACACAAAATACAGGCTATAAGAATGGATCTATTTCTAAATGGAACCAATAGGAAATGACCAAGTATATGGCTTCAATAATTTCGCCACTTTTAATTTGTATAATCATTCATGTCATCCCATCTGACCATCAATAGTTATCTTATGATTAAATACCTTGATCTTCTGAGATATCCACAACCCAACATCTTGTAGTAGTTTGTTTCCTGAAGCGTCCTGCTGGTCCATGGAAGACAGGCATTCAGAAAGTAGCTCCTGCCCAGCGCCTTCGGCTATTACAATCACCAAGTGTCCATTTTCTTTTAGTCTTTTCTCCATATAATCGAAAAGTCCACCTGGTCCCTCCAGATAAAAGGGTGATTCTGGAATTAAGCAGCAGTCCACATTTCGGCTGGCAAGAGTGGCATACATGGCTATGAATCCTGTATGAGTAAGTTAAGTAAGAACTAAATGAAGACTACATCAAGAATTCGCAAGTAACTTCTATACCACATGTTACCACACACATCACATGACTCTAAAAAGCAAACTAGTGTCAATTTCTGGTATATCTGGAACTTTTTTGTGACATATTCAAATGTTGTAGTCGATTGTCAATATACAATAGCAAAATACATATGAAAAAGGTATTCTAGAAGAGAACATGCAGTGATAGAAGTCGACTAACAGGAAAAAAGCTTACCGCTAAAACGACCCATTAACTTGACAACACCAACGCCATTCTCGAAGCTTTCAGCTTCAACATGGGCTGCATTAATAGCCCGTTGAGCCTCCTCAACAGCAGTGTCAAAGCCAAAGGACATGTCAATAACCTGAATCGCGTTAACTAGTATGAGTATCAACATGACAATATTTCAGGACTAATTTATCATTTTACATCGAAGCTGGGCAACATTTGTAACAGCGAAGAAATTGTGAAGGCAGGATAAGTACCGGAATATCATTGTCAATTGTCTTGGGTATTCCAGCCACTGCCACTTTTAGACCACGCCTTTGTATTTCCTATATAAGTGATTATAAACAAAATGTCCAGAGTCTCCACAATATTTAGCACTCCAGCATCCAGATACACATGGAACCAATCAAATTACACTACCTCAAAAATGACAGAAGCCCCCTTTTGAGTTCCATCTCCTCCAATTATGTAAACCTGAAACACAGGAAGTCACCACCCATGGCTTTGAATTTCTGTTACTGGTAACGTAAATCATGCTCATTTAATTGGTTAAGATAAGAAGAATGCTAAAAACAAACAGAAAACAAAAAAGACATACTCCACTAATGGCAAAATCTTTCTATACCTGATTAATACCCCGGTCTTCATGCTGTCAACTATTTTAGATGTATCGTGACCACCCCGTGATGTTCCCAGGATGGTACCCCCACGTTTATGAATGTCATTCACACCTTTTGGTGTTAAAGGAATGGTATTCCAGGAGTAGAAACCCCTGTATCCCCCCTACATGCACAACATAACCGCGAGGCCAATCAAGAAGTTTGCACATTATTTATATCTAAACCAACATAAGACTGTAATGAATTATGAAAGAAACACAAGCAACAATATCGAAGGCATGTGAACAAGGTGGGATGAATCATCACAAAGAATCATGCTATCTGATTATCTCGGGGTTTTCTTCGGGTGACACATTCAGTTTTGATAATATATGAGATGACAACGATTAGCCTCTAGTGTCATATAATTCAAAAAACTGAATGCCGCATGTTCGGTGATAGAGGTGCCCTTAGTCCACAATTCCAGACATATAATTCAAGGACTTATGCTAGAACTTCTCAATGAGAATCTTCTTAGCTATTAAGATGTTGTCAAGCTAAAATTGCTCCAACTTCAAAATTCTGCAATGTGATGCTTTTAGAAACACCAGAATGGATATACAAAGCATCTTTACAGACCAACATCCTCATGCTATCATCTGGTTCAAATATGACCCAATATGTCCACAAATACATGGAAACTATCAAAAAATTACAAACTTAAAAGGTCGTTTCAATGAGCAACTGATGCTGCTGTTCCAAATTAAGTGAATAAAGACAAATTAATAAAACAATATTTAATCCAAAATCTAAACACGTCAACATAATAGCTAGAAATATCAAGGGACAACCCTTGGCTACTGACGAAATCTGTCATTGTCATTGAGTGGTATATAAATACTTGGTATTTGGTAACCATACGAGGAAGGGGGCCAAGAACAATTATCAGGACCTTTAGCTTGGAAATAAAAATTGGAGAAAAAAAAAGCAAGTCTGCACACAATTTAATGGAGATATGCGATAATGAAAGTCCTTACCTCTCTCTATTCCAAGAACTTTGTTGACACCATACATGTAGTGTAGACCACATACTATTTCCCTAATTACAGTATTTATACCAGGGCATAAACCTCCACATGTGACTATACAAGCGTGCACTTCATCAGATTTGAAATACACCTGAGGGAAATCCTAGAGCATTGTCATCAGGTTCATTTGCACATTAAAACAGAGAGGCTAGATTATATTAGATAATAGAAGAAAGAAATAGAAAAACCTTTTGCCGAGGTCCTGCACGTCGGAAATGTGTGCCTCTTGGACTGTTTTTGTGGACAACAATCTACATAGAGGAAAGGGACATGAAAAAGATGTGTTGGGAATTGGGACTAGTATCGTATTCTATCATCTTTAAACATTGTCTTTTAGCAAAATAAGCAAGAATAGCACATGTTTTATATCAGTAGCGGTTAGCATAACGATAAGATAACCGTCCATGATAGAGAAGTATTGAATGATATGTAGTGGGACCGTAAATTTTGTCCTAAAACCATTTTTCACGCGAGAGCACTTAAAGCAGTGGTAGAGGTCAGGTATCGGTCATAGCTGCCGTGAAGCAGGAAAAACAATCGGATATGAACAGCTACAATGTCGTAATCGGGCGATACACGTGCCAATTTTGGGTACAATAACCGAAGGTAAACAACCGATATGTACCAGCAGACACATTAAATCTTGATAACAACTACAACCATATTTTCACCTGTTGAGCAACAGTATCATCATCGTTGACAAAGTACTGCCTGGTGAAAAAGAAATCCATTGATCATGAATTGCAAAAGGTAAGTCATTTCAGTGAGAAAACAAACAATTGACCTTAACCAAAGCAATAGAAGTGAAATACAATTCAGCAAAGTAATTGAATATGAAAGATTGGATTGTAATGGATTGGGGTAGGTCTACAAACATCAGAACGAAAAAAAAAGGACAGGTAAATCTTTTGTGAGAGGACTTCACTCAAATTGATATCAGTACGCTACAGATCTATATATGTTTGCCTCAATTTGGGCCATCTCAAGTAGCGCCTTTCCTGAAGACGCTAGGTAAGTAATGCCATATCAATGGGCGCTAGGCAAGCAAGTAGTCTTATTAATAGGCGCTAGGAAAGCAAGAAGTGACATTATCTAAAGGTAGATAATGCCATATCAATAGGCGCTGGGCAAGCCAAAAGCGTCTTATTTAAACATGCTAGGTAGACAACGCCATATCAATAGACGCTAGGCAAGCAAGTAGCGACTTATACACCCTAGATAACGCCATAACAATAGGCGTTAGGCAAGCAAGTATAGATAACGCCGTACCAATAGACACTAGGATAGGAAGTAGCATCTTATCTAAAGCCGCTAGATATATAACGCCATAATAATAGGCGCTAGTCAAGGAAGTAGTGCCTTTTGATAAGGCGCTAGCTACGTAATGCGATATCAACAGATGCTAAGCAAAGAAGACATGGAAGAATCAGCAGCAAATGCCCTCTCTAGGCAAATGGAAGATGACCCAAGCAGTGGCAGAGCCAATATAGGACCAGTGTGGGCACATGCCCACAATGGATTTTAGGGAGTTTTTTTTTTTTTTTTTTTTTTTTGCATTCTTGTAGAAAAATGCATTAGAAATTTCACCGGTACATCAACTTTTTATACAAAAAATTAATTACTGCTCTTGGGGTGCCACTACGTGGTGTTATACCATCATTATTCTCCTGTACATATTTATGTGAGACTCGAGACTAAATATATGGATTTTTACCTAAATATGTGATGATGAAGGCCATGGGGGAAAAAAAAAGTGATGGAGAAGGATTTTAGGGCACCACGTGGCGATACCCCAGAACCACCGAATAACTAATTACTCGCAAACAAACTTCAATTCACTGAATTTTTGCCTTGAAACTAGTACGTGGTTACGGATTCATAATTACTATATTACCAGAAAATGTAAGTCTTTTTTTTTCTTCCTTACGATATACATCAAATTAGCGTGTTAACAACTAAAGGGAGTTAGATATCTCTCAACTAACTCGAACCGCAGACCTCCCTACACCCAAATAGGATATGACGCACATTTGAAGTCGAGAGGCTCTAATGACAATTAAGGCATGTTAGATTCTTAAAGAAGAGTAATTTTTTTAACACTACAAAGTACTGGCGTTTATAGATTAATTGTGCGCTCACTGGTGTGATTTTCTGGCTACACCACTGGACCCAAGTGACAGTGCCAATCTCAGGTGGAAGGTTTGAAACGCCGTCGATCGGTTGTATGCCGTCCAAAATTGTTTTGGACGGCATACAACCGATCACTCTCTCTCCTCTCAACCGACCACTCTCTCTCCTCTTTTTCTCTCTCCTCTTGTGGACTGTTGGATCGCATTTTGGACGGCTGAGATCGCCGAGCGGGTACCACGTGGGCAATAATACCCACTCGGCACTGAAAAATTTCTCCTGCTTTAGTCGTAGTTGAGGTCGAGTGATTTGACTAAGGCGTTTGGAGTGTGTGTGGAAATGAGGAAAGGGTATAAGTTGGATATTTTTCCGTACAATATGCTATTGGATGCTCTGGCTAAAGACGCAAAGGTTTGATCTGATTCTTCCATTTTTTACAAAATTACATCTTTGTTCTTGAATTGAAGTGGTTATTTATTCGTTATTTTACCCAGCACAGTGTACATATGATTAGCCACAGTCAGTGGCAGACGGAGAATTTGTATTAGGTAGGGGTCGGAACCACACTTGTATTAGGTAGGGGTCGGAACCACACGTATTTCTATTGAAGTAGTGATAACGATAGTGATTGATTTTCACATTTCTCTTTTTTATAACCACATTCCCTTTTTGTCTTATTGGGATGTGAATTTACAGTTCTAAGTGTGAAAGAGTATACAAATGAAAGGTTAAGTTATGCATTCACATAACAAGAGGACAAAAAGGGAAGTGTGGTTATGGTGGAGCTCTACTGGGAACTATGGTTTGGTTTTAGTTTTAGTTTTTTACTTTATTGATCAAATTTCAAAGTTGGAAAGGAGAATTCCACACCACAATAGGCGTAGAGAGCAATATCACGGAGCACAAAAAATGTGTCCGCCCGTTACTCCTGTAGCTTCATGCGAATTAAAGCTCATAGATTGATTTCATTTTGAGGTGATGATCACATTTCTTGACTTTCTTATTGTCGGAGGAGGAGGATTTTATGTTCTTTTTCTTTCTGGTATAAGAGAAAACGACATTGTTTGGAGACATAGAAATGCTATCTTACACTGGTTTAAATTATTCCAATAATACTTAGTAACTAGTTATTCAAGCATTAGATTTTACTAACACTTTAAGATTGGAAGGCACTGTGTTTTGATTGTAGGTTTGTGAAATGATTGATGCAGGGAAAGAAAGATTAGAATTATGAAAAGATCGTGTAGCGAAGATGTTGGCCATGTTCGTTTCCTAGTTTAGTTTTAGTTTTAGTTTTGATGACATCATCATTTCCCTCATTTCTCTCTCTATCTCTTTCCACTCATTACACCTTTTGACATCATCAAAACTAAACTAAAACTACCAAACGAACAAGGCCGTTATATTTATGCTTGTTTTCCTTATGGTTTTGATAGCTTGGCATAAATTTCATTCCTATTAGTAAACCTCTACATACGACAATTATGTAAGAACTGCCCAAGTTAGAAAAATTGAAGGCTACTAAGACAATATTTTTCCAGCTTAAGTTATCATTAAAAACTACTAAACCTTGATCACATGTATCATGCAATGTCCTTTTTGCTTTTACATATATCCATTATCCTTGACCTGGTACCATAGTTTTAAATAGAGGTATTGGTTGCGATATCAGTGTATTGGGAACTGGCGTATCGAACGATACGTCACGGGAATCGGATGCAGTGGTCGTGAATTTTATAACTTTTTGGGCATATCGGCCAATACATCCGTATCGGAGCCTCCAAATCTCAAGACGAACCGGCTGATACGTACCTATGCATGGCACACATGAATACGCAATTACATTTGTGGAGAGAGAGAGGGAGAGGGAGGGGGTGTCTATTATATTGGGGTCAAAGATGAGTCACCACCAATACATGGAAAATGAGGGGGATTATTATAGCCTCAGGTCGTGTTCATCAATCACTATCTATTGTCTTCACCCAATAAGATCATTTTCCAAACACAGCCATTTTATATTCTCGGTTTCAATTCTTCTTTTGCTTTGCTTTGGGCTGAAAAAGCAGATACAATTCTCTAGCCGTTGATTCAATAGCATCTGGTGTTCTATCTTCTCTTCTTCACATTTGTTAATCTAATGGGAAAGGGAAAGGCCTACCCTGATGCTAGGGCAGTTGTTGGGTGGGCCAGGCTCTGTACTGGCAAAAATCTTTCAAATCACTATCCACCTGCATTGGGTTCTATCTGTTTCTCATACAAACATGTATTAGTGTTAGCAGTGTTCTAAAAGTCAGCTGCCTAGTCCCCTCGTACGCGCTACGCGGTGGTTCAATGCCTAGATTAGGAAGCAGACTAGTCGACGCCTAGGCCCTAGGCGCCCCATCTCCACCTGACTAGCGCCTAGCGAGTTTTAGAACATTGAGTGCGCCTAGATTAGGAAGCAGACTAGTCGACGCCTAGGCCCTAGGCGCCCCATCTCCACCCGACTAGCGCCTAGCGAGTTTTAGAACATTGAGTGTTAGCTGTACAACAGTAATTTAGTGGCCAAATCTAGGTCATGTGCAGGGCCGGCCCTGAGCTAAGGCGTGTAAGGCCACTGCCTTAGGCCCCCGAACTTTGGCCCAAAATTAGGGCCCCGGATAGGTACACTTAGGTATAAAATATATACTTAATCTACCACTACTATAATCAATGAGCTAGCTAGCCTAGTGGAAAAACTTAATTTTTCTATCCAAGGGGTACATGGTTCAATTCTTGGGCCTCTCATATCCCTTCTCCATAATAATATCTTTTTCCCCTCTCACAAACTCACATTTTCTAAGGGATATTTTTTTTATTGGTGCAAAAAATAATATGACCAAAAACTAGTTTTATTCGAAACAACCAGATGAATCATGAAAAAAAAGGGTACAGTACCAAGTAACTATCATTTTGAGAGGTTAGTTTTATTTTTATTTTTAAAAAAGAAAACATAGGGCCCAAATTTACAAGTTCGTCTTAGGTCCCAAGAATTTCAGGGCCGGCCCTGGTCATGTGTAGAGGGCAAAGCTTATTTAAAGAACCCAAGATATCATACACAGAACACCAAATTGCCTGAGGGAGCAGATTATTGTTCAGTGGCTTTTTTTTTCCTAATGCCAGGCATGTTACATGTGGTGGGTGGGCCAGGCTGTATTTTGCTAAATTTAAATGCCCTCGAGTTACATTTTACTTTGCTTGAATTTTGGCTTAATGTATAGAGTCTACATATTAGATCATTGCCCAAATATAATCAGAATACACGTGGATCATATGTGGAGGGCAGTGCTTATATAAAGAACCCGAGATGTACTAGACTCGGCACCAAATTTCCTTGTCCAGATAACATGGAGCTCACATTATTTTTCTTCTTGGCCTCTGTCCTAGCAGCTTCTCAAGCTGCATCAACTCCCAACAAAATCCACCTTCTCCGGCCACATTCTGGCTCTTCAGGCCACCATGTCCCTGGCATTTCCTGCCTCAGTTGGCGACTTGCCGTTGAGGTCGACAACATTCGCAATTGGGATGTAGTCCCAGAAGCGTGCAAGAACTACGTTGGCCACTACATGCTAGGCCATCAATACAGGAAAGATTGCAACGCGGCGACTGCCCCCGCTCTGCAGTATGCTAAGAGCCTTAAGCTCGCCGGAGATGGGAAGGACATTTGGGTCTTTGACATTGATGAGACTGCACTCTCTAACCTACCTTATTATGCTCGCCCTGAAATTGGATTTGGGTATGTCCTAATTGATAGTCTTCCTTTCGTATTGCATATATTGGTCTTCATTGTATATGACCAAACAACCTTAGTTTAACGTTGATGGGTGTTACTCTTACCAATTAGGGAATTTTTTTCACTTGTGACACTCTCTCTCATGTACACCCCAAAATTTTGATAGCGTTGCTGACCTTATAATTGTTCTATAATTTTCTCCCGTTCTCGTTATAGTCTTGTGTCAGTTTATGTTGAATTGAATTATTTCAGGGCAAATGAGTATAATGCGACATCATTCGATGAGTGGATTGCGGAAGGAATAGCACCACCAGTGCCGGCAGTTCTTAAGCTATACCAAAAGTTATTGCCTTTAGGGTTTAAGATAGTCTTCATTTCAGGAACATCTGAAAAGTATAGAAAAATAAAGATTTCTAACCTGAAATTAGCCGGTTACCACACTTGGGAAAAGCTCATACTCAGGTAAGTTTTTTTTTTTTTCTCGATCTCTCTCTCTCTCTCTCTTTTTTCTTGTTTTTCCCCAGTTTTCAATGGATCATTGCTTTTATTTCCAATCTTTTAGTTTCCATAAAAACTTTTTCTTGTTGCCGATAAATATATAATGAGCAAGTTGCGTATTTGCGTGCACAGGCCAACATCGGAAAGTGGCACCACAGCATTGTTGTTCAAATCAGGGATGAGGAAAGAGCTCGTGGAAGCAGGATACAGAATCCTTGGAAACATAGGCGATCAATGGAGTGATTTATTTGGTACTGACAGTGGCAATAGGACTTTCAAGGTGCCCGATCCTATGTACTATATTAGTTGATGGTTAAAAACTTAATGCATGTGTGGTTAAAATAATGCTAGAGACACAAAACTCCACCACGACACCAACCACAATAGCCTGCGTGGCAGTGGATGATTGGTAATGGGAGAACAAGTACTTTGTAACTACTTTGCAACCACCAATCATGCAGTGCCGCGCCGGCAGTTGTGGTTTGTATTGTGGTGGAATTTTGTGCGTCCTAGCATTATTGGTGTGGTTTCTAGGCTCATGTTTCTGGCAATTTACTTGTAGAAGAGTTAAGTGTCTAGCATTATTGTTTGTTCTCTCTCCATTTTATCCATGTCATTGTAATGGTTCTACTTGCTCAAAGACCAAATGTGCCAATAAAGAGTTAATTCTTCTTTGCTAGTTACTGAAAAACTTGTTCAGGTTCAATTTGTGTTTGGCTTGGTTTTTAATTTGTTTGGGGTGAGTTTGGAAATGAAATTCAAACTTGATGTTGAAGTTCTTTGAATTTACAAAGCCATAGCTTGAACAAGCTCCAATTGGATCAAGAAGTTAAATAGTATATATGCTTTGTTTCCTTATCATTTTGATTGATGCCTTGTATAATTTGGCTCTTCTTCCTAAATCTCTTTGTACCACAAGTATATAAAACTGTTTAAATGGCGTACCCAATACACAAAGCTCCCGAACATGCTGGGTCTGGAGAAGGGTTGATGTACGCAGCCTTACCCCTGCATGCAAAGAGGTGGTTTCCGAGAATCGAACCCGCGACCTACAGGTGATAATGAGACAGTTGTACCGTTGCGCTAGATCCGCCCTTATATATATATAAACTGTTTACGTTGGAAAAATGGAAGAATGCATTTTTCCTGCTCAAGTTCTCATTTTCCCTGTACCATTTTGATACCTTGATGACCTTGTCCTGATACGTATAACGACACAACCAGGACCAAAAAAAAAAAAAAACAAGAGGGAGGGAGGAGAAAAATCAATCAAGCCCTTTTTGGTTCTCTTGAAAAAGAAAAGGTTACCAAAAGAAGAAATATCAATCATTAACGACACATGTTGAGAGAGGGAGAGGGAGAGGGAGAGGGAGAGAGAGAGGCTCCTTTTAAGATTCATTATTTATAATACCCCCAAAGGTATACATCTTCATATGTTAATCACGTATCAACATATTTAATATTGAAAAACTACACATCTTTATCGATTAACCACTCATCAACATGCTTCATACCAGAAGTAAAATACGTATTTTAACGATAATATTGTCTTTCTAATACAAAAATATTTTTTGGGGGGGACACAGGCCACCCGTCCTCCTATTGAGCTCTGTCTCTCCTTTCAATGTTGGGATTATAAAATTCACAAGAGAATCTCGCAAGCTGAGTTAACATTTCACTGCTATAATCCTATTATCACTTGAGCTAGTTATTAACCTATTGGTATCTGCTGGCTTTCCTGTTTTACACACAACCATGGCCTATGAGCCAGGCGAAATTGGGTTGGGAAGGGCTTCGATATTAACCTATTGGTATCTGCTGGCTTTCCTGTTTTACACATAGCCATGGCCCATGAGCCAGCGCGAAAATGGGGCTGGGAAGGGCTTCTCGATTTGTAGTTTGCTTGAGTTTTGGGCCTAGTCCTTCGAAATCGAGATTTTATGATCCTCGTGTAGTCGTGTTGTTCTTCATGTGCTGCGAAGTGTGATGTTCCACAATTCAAGTTTGTTCATTTTACCTGTCTCGATGTATTTCATCCATGTTACATATTGGTATGATTGGACTTAGTCGGATCATATCCGTTTGAAACATCTCTCTCGTGATAAAAATGACAATGGCTTATTCAGAAAGATGTACGATCAATCTAAATTTTTACACAGGAGATTGAGGCTTGTGATATTCACAACATGCATTATCTAACGAGGTGATGATCAGTCCTATTATGTATCACATGAGGAACCACATAAGGGATTATTTCTTGATTTCTAAGGGTTTCTGTGCCTACAAAATATAACCGAAAACCATTTATCTCGCCGACCATACGTTTATTGCAAATCTATGGACGAAAAAAATACTATAAAACACATAATTTCAAACTCGAGGCATCCAAAGGTTGAGCTGATAGCCTAGTGATTGAACTCACTCCCCTTGGAGCATTTCTTTTATAAGGTCGGGTTCAACTCCTACTAACTCCTCCCCTTCTCTTAGGATAGAATAGACGTAAATAATTACCTTGTGAAAATAAAATAAGAGCAATATTAGATATCCAGAAAAGGTAACCTGAAAAGTGATGTTAGTGCTTCAGATTCACTTGAATTTTTCATCCGAACTGATTTTCGGGGTACCTTTTAGGGTATTTGGCATTTTCCCTAAAATAAAATTGAAGCTTCCATTTTCCCAGTCTTGCATGGGCCTAATTAGGCCTCCAAATGGTTTTGCCCCGTTGCTGTAATTGACCATCGAGAGCCCAATTCACTGTACTAGAAAATACTCAGCGGCGAAGTGAATAGAGCACAGAAGCAAACGACAATGCGGCACCACCACCACCACCTCCGCGCCACTCTCCGCCACGTCCAGCGCCGCCACTTCGCCACCAAATACACCGCCAAAGTCGTAACCGAATCCTCCGACGGCCGCAAACTCGCTATCTCAGTCAACCCCCCCGCCCTCCCAACGGACATCAGAGGCTACACCCTCCCCCGCCGCGACCTCATCTGCCAAGTCACCAAGCTTCTCACCCAATCCCCACCCGCCGCCGCGTCCTCGTCGGACCACCCCTTCCTACTTCTCTCCGACCTCCTCCACACCCTATCCCCTCCCCTCACCCCATCCGAAGCATCCGAAATACTCAAATCCCTATCCTGCCCCCACCTCGCCCTCCGCTTCTTCCGATTCTGCCCCTCCCACATCCCCAATTTCCGACACGACCCCTTCACCTATAATCGCATCCTCTTAATCCTCTCGAAATCGCCTTCCGACGATCGAAAGGATGCCGTCCGCCGGATTTTAAACGAGATGGAGAAGAGCGGCGTGCGTGGCAACATCTCCACCGTTAATTTGTTGATTGGGGTGTTTGGTGGAGAGGAATTGGAGAGGTGTTTGGGGCTGGTGAAGAAGTGGGAGCTGAGGTTGAATTGTTACACGTATAAGTGCCTGCTTCAGGCGTATTTGAGGTCGAGTGATTTGAGTAAGGCGTTTGATGTGTATGGGGAAATGAGGAGGAAAGGGTATAAGTTGGATATTTTTACGTATAATATGCTTTTGGATGCTCTGGCTAAAGACGAGAAGGTTTGATCTTAGTCTTACATTTTGTGTACAGGATTCCGTCTTTGTTCTTGAATTGAAGCTGTTATTTGCTTGTTCTTGTAACAGTACAACGCACTATGTATGTTAGTCACGGTCAGTGGCCGACGCAGAATTTGTAGTCAGTGGGTGGAACACACATATTTCTGCCGTAGTAATAATAGAAAACTTCAAGACTATCTATTGTATTATTGCTGCTTGCTAGGTCTAAGGAGGAGACGAGATTGCATGTTTATATGTAGACTCCATTTAATTTTACACACTTGAGAGTAAAAATGGTTCATAACTTATATAGGAACTCGAATTTCTTAACTTAAAAAACTAGCATAATTAGAGAAGAAATTTGGAGTTGTACCAGTGTCCGGCACCCCTTGCTACGTGTTTGCTATGGTATGAACGAGTGAAACATTGCGGGAGTAATCTGAAATCTAAATGCAGATGTCTTAAAAGCTTTGCCATCATCTAAACAAGAAAGAGAAATTGGCACAGAAAAGATAGATGTATTGTAGGATGTATGTGGCTAATTGCAAGTGAAGCATGTAATACTACTAGGGGCATTCAAATTTGGTTAGTGGATCTGGTTATTAACCTTAAATAGTATCAGTTTGCCGTTGATTATATTGATCCTTTCCCTTGGGTATTTGTTTCCTTCTTATTTTCTTCAAATTTGTAAGCATCACTCCCAAATATCCTGATGATCTGATGATATGCAGAATATTGACAGGTTGACCAGGCTTACAAGGTTTTCGATGACATGAAACGTAATCACTGTGAGCCAGACGAGTATACATACACTATTCTGATCAGAATGACTGGTAAAATTGGGAAGCCTGATGAAGCACTGGCCCTCTTTCAAGAAATGCTAACGAAGGGCTGTATTCCAAACTCAATTGCTTATAACACCATGATCCAGGCACTTGCTAAGAATCGGATGGTTGACAAGACAATATTTCTCTTCTCTAAAATGGTGGAAAATGATTGTCGGCCAAATGAGTTCACCTACAGCGTCATTCTAAATGTTCTGGTTGCAGAAGGGCAGCTTGGTAAACTTGACGAGGTTGTGACAATATCAGATAAATACATGAATAAGTCGATATATGCTTATCTTGTGAGGACTTTGAGTAAATTGGGCCATGCAAGTGAGGCTCACAGGCTTTTTTGCAATATGTGGAGCTTCCACAATATGGGAGACAGGGATGCTTATTTTTCTATGTTAGAAAGTCTGTGCAATGCGGGTAAGATAGCAGAAGCATTGGACTTTTTGAGCAAGATTCATGAAAAGGGAATAAGTACTGATACTTTTATGTATAACACCTTGTTCTCAGCCCTTGGAAAATTCAAACAGGTTTCCCATCTCCATGATCTTTATGAAAAGATGAAGAAAGACGGCCCTCTGCCAGATATTTTCACCTACAATATTTTAATCTCCAGCTTTGGTAGAGCTGGGAGAGTTGACGAAGCTGTCAAAATATTTGAAGAACTTGAGAACAGTAAGTGTAAGGCTGATATAATCTCATACAACTCGTTGATCAATTGCCTTGGGAAGAATGGCGATCTTGATGAAGCCCACATTAGGTTCAAAGAGATGCAAGAGAAGGGATTGAACCCTGATGTGGTCACGTATAGCACACTGATTGAGTGCTTTGGCAAGACAGATAAAGTTGAAATGGCTCGTAGGTTGTTTGATCAGATGCTGGCTGAAGGCTGCTGCCCTAACATTGTAACATACAATATCTTACTTGACTGCTTAGAGAGGTCGGGAAGAACTGCTGAAGCGGTGGATCTTTACGCGAACCTTAAGCAACAAGGGTTGACACCAGATTCGATCACATATGCAGTTCTTGAAAGGTTGCAAAGTGGTTCACGTAGGTCAGGTAGAATTCGCAGGCAGAGTCCAATTACGGGATGGGTGGTTAGCCCTTTAAGGTAGATTGAACAGCCCTTTAAGGTAGATTGAACAAGTATGTAGTTCACACATGATTGGCAGAAGTAGTTTGTCCCGCATTTGATTCTTCTGGTCAGAAGCAGGTGACCAATTTGTTCAAAACTGTCAGGATTGGTTAAGCGTTGTACCTGGTGAGAATGTTTTTGTCTTGCAGAAACACGTCTTCACATATTTTGAAGGAAATAACTTTTTACCATGTCTTGAATGGCAATAAGTTGAATAATCTCGTGACTATATGAATTGAATTGGTTTGGGCCTTCTGGTTCTGGTGGATGCTGCGTATCAGAAGAGGTTGACCTCCTTTTTGGATGCTGCTTATACAAGGGGATGTCCAACATCTTAGAGCAAAGCAACCAGTTCAAGAGTCTGCTTCATTCTCATGTGTAAAGCTTGACAGTTGCATTGTTCATAACTGATTGTATTTTAATGATCAGGAAATGATTGCCGTTGTAACGTGAAAAAGATGGTGGGAAGTGCTGATTTATTGTTACCGGGTGTCCTATTTCTAGATTTCTGGAGACCGGATGATTGATGCCTTTCTTTGCCATAAAGTAAGCATCTTTCCGTGCAATTTGACATCGAAGGACCACAATGACTTGCCCTTGCCTTGCCTTGCATACGGAGCAATGAGCATCCCCTGCTGATGTGCCTGGTTGCTCTGAGACTTGTTTTACCGCTCATCCTAACATGCCAAGGTAATTTATGCTGTTGATGTGCCCAGCTTTGAAATGCAGTTTTGTTCCCTCATTCTGACACATTTTGTTTGATATTCTGCCTTAAATATTCTTGTTATGTTGACAGCTAATACTCCTGGGTCTACTTATCAGAAAAGGGAAAAAAAAGAAAAAGAAGAAGCTAATACAGCTGGGTCCAATGTGGCCTTATCTGGGCGGTTTGCCAAAGAACTTCCTGTTAACATAACTGAGAACTTCCTGTTAACATAACTGAATTCTATTCCGAATGGCGATTTAACTTATTGGACATCACACCTAAAGTCATTAGATGACATACCCTTCACTTGCGGGCATACTTCTGCGCATTTGCAGCATTTGTGTGTTTTTTGAGCCCCATACATGACGTGTCACCTGTTATAATGAGTATTTAATTTTATTCTCTCGTAATCTCGTTATTGTTGCTGCAAATGTTTTTTGTTTAATTTTTCAGGGCGTAGCTCTTGTGGAAGCAAGTAAAGCATGCCATGGAGCAGATATTTATATGACTGACGTTATTGTGTAGGGACTTTTGCGACGACTCTAACCTCGCGAACCCCATGTTAGGCTCACCCAACTTGGGCTGCTATTCAGGTTCTTTCAGATAACTTTTAAGCCATTAGTACGTAATTTTATTACCTCTCTTAAAAGTTAACTATGTACCTGCATTGTATTTATACTATTGCTTGGCTTAGTACATAATTTTATTACCTCTCTTAAGGTGACTATGTATCTGCATTGTATTTATAATATTGCTGTGTTCCGTGTTTCTTGAATTCTTTTCATTTTGCTTTCTCTCTTCAGTAACTTAACAGAAGCCTTATTTGAGAAGCACATGTTACTTTGTGTTTCTATCTGTTGCTAAGCTATAAGCTACTTAAAATTGTAATAAAAGTGATTTTCTGCAATCAATGGAGGCGGCTGAATTACCTGGAATCCTACTTTGTGTTGTCATGGATAATTCTTCATGAATATATAGTAGATATATAGTGTAATGTAATGTTTGAAATTTTGAAACCTAGAGGTAAACTCAAAGGTTTAGACTATCTAATATATTCTGTTCCGGTGCTATTGGCTATTGCTTAGTGCATAGTAAACATTCGTCATGATCCATCATCTTAGTCTTGGTGTGGGCCCAAGCAAGAAGTATTCTTGTCAGTCCAAAATAGAGTATCTCTAGAAAAAGAGATCGGCTTTAGTAGAGACTGAAGAGTCAAGCAAATAGCAACAAATTCCCTGAGGGAGCCGATGTTATTCAGTGGGTCTCTAATGTTGTATGTGGTCCTTGAAGGATAGGAGCCTTTTCCTTACAGATTTAAGCTCTACTGGGAACTATAGATTTACTTTCTGTTTTTCTTTTCTATTGATCAAATCGGAAAATTGGGGAAGGAGAATTTCATACCTCGATTCCTAGGGCAAAGAGAGCCATATCATGGAGCACAAAGGAATGCGTCCACACTTTTACTC
Organism: Vaccinium vitis-idaea; assembly: GCA_963854785.1. Taxonomy (NCBI): domain Eukaryota; kingdom Viridiplantae; phylum Streptophyta; class Magnoliopsida; order Ericales; family Ericaceae; genus Vaccinium; species Vaccinium vitis-idaea. The sequence goes on along the minus strand of OY978225.1, from coordinate 36,574,374 downwards.
CTGTAGCCACATGTGAATTAAAGCTCATAGATCGACTTCATTTTGAGGGGATGATCACATTTCTTGACTTTTTTGTTGTAGGAGGATTGTATGTTTTTTCTTTCGGGTATATGTGAAAACGACGTCGTTTGGAGACATAGAAATACTATCTTACAAAGGCCCCGATTGGATGGTGCTAAAATTCCAAGGGGATAAGTTATAGAGGAGGTATAAGATAAGAGGAGATATTATTTTTGGAGGGTTGACCCACATTGATGTGATGTTTATGGAGGGGTGATAAAAAAGTTGATAGTTTGGATGGTGGATTAAACAGGGGGATAACTTTTGACTTGATTTAGATGTTTTATAAATAAGAGGGGGTAGATGATGAAAAAATGGTCAAATGACTCTTTTGCCCTTGGGGGTAGCAAACTTGATTATGCATTATATTAATTATATAATTACAAAACTTAATCTATTTAATAAATTTTGAACAATTTGAAGGTATATTAATTTATTTCATTGAAAATTTATTTATTTTTATTTAATATACGTCTGAAATGCTAACAAAAAAAAATACAAGCCAGCAATGGATAACTTTCCCAAGCATAATGATAATAGTACTTCTCCATTTTGTGGCTGGATTTCTCAAAACAAAAAACAAAATAAAATAAAATTATGTGGTTGGAGTTGGACCCAAGCATAACCGGAATTAGGGCCTGCCATTTCATTTACTCTTCTCTCTCTCTCTCTCTCTCTCTCTCTCGTCCAACCCATTGGATGAAACACACCCTATGATTTCCGCCCAACCGGAATCTCATGTTCCAGCCTCACCCGATCTTTGTGTTACCACCTGCATCTCCAACGAGTTTCAGGAGTACCGGTCATTGTTTCGAAGTCCGGCGATCGAAAATTGGAGGGGCAAAGTACGATCTAGTTTGGTTCGTGTTTTCAATTTACTTTTGATTTCTATGAATGTAAAAAAAAATACAAATTTTAGGGGGTTTTATTAATCTGTGATTTTTATTTGTTTGTGTTGGCTGATGGAGGAGAGGGATAAGGAGGGGTTTAATGGTCAAAAAACACACTCTCTCCTCTCGGATAATTTTTGGGTAGGCCAAGGGGTGCCCAAAAATTATCAGGGAGAAAGCTCCTGATCGGTGAAAGCTAAGCGGGGGTAAAGAATCATCCGAGGAAGTTTTTTGGTTGCCAAACCCAGGCATACAGTGGGACCTACCCCTTACCAGGGGTGATAATTTTTGGAGGAGAGCTTTAGGTTCATCCAAACGGGCCCAAAGGGTTATTAGGAGAAGCATCTTAAAGATAAAATGTGTTATCACTAAAAAACAAGGTAGGCCTCCCAATTTCAACACGTAGACATTTAAGCATTAGCTTCTAACACTTTAAGATTGGAAGGCACTGTGCTTTGATTGTAGGTTTGTGGAATGATTGATCCACGAAAGGAAAATATAAATAATAAATGGGTCTTGCTAGCCTCTACCCAATGGGTGGAGAATAATATGTATGTAATGATAAATAAGTTCGAATATCAATACACATTTAACGGATATTATACTTTCACGGATATCAATATATTCTTTTCGAATATCGATACACTTTTTACACACTTAAGGGTGGAGGTTAGCATTTCCAAAATAAATAAAGATCATGTAGCAAAGAAGTTAAATTTAGGTGGTGTTCCATAACACCGAACAACACCTGACTTAAGGTAAAATGACTTTAGCACTTAAAAGTCAGTAAGCCAAAGCCAACTCATTCCATTGACTTAAGATAGTTTATTAACTTATGATAAATTATGACAATATTGTCCTTATGCAATGTAAAATGCAACCAAAGCAACAAAAACAAAAACAGAACCCATTTAGTCCCTAATCATTTGGCGTTTGGGCGGGGGATGATTGGAGACAGACCTAACCTTTGGCGCTATTTGCCCAAAGTGGTTGCTCTCAGAATACCACTTAAACAGTGACCCCCCTAAAACTCCAAGAACCAAGGAGCTACAAGAATGTTTTGCTGCAAGACCATGCCCCCAAATCAAAGCCGAAAGGCATGAGAGAGGGCAAGCCCAGAGATCCAATCAATTTCTGTGCTCATTACTATGCTTCATTCATTCATGTCCAGAGCATCTCAACAATAGAAATCATATTGTAATTGCTCGATAATAGCATCGTGCAAGTGTGAGTATGAGTGTTGTGACCCATTACGTAGAATACATTTTTTATTTTTTTTTTAAAAAACTGCTTGTTCCAATGGCTATTTTGACGTTAAAACCTTATTACACATCACTACAATATTGCCCTTACGCCAAATAAAGCGAAACCCAATAATACATATCAAAATGTACTTTCGCAATAGTACATATCAAACAATTTCACTCACGCCATGCAATTACCAACCGATCTGACCCTTTAACACCTGCTTGTCCATCCTTCCTTTTTTTTTTTTTTTTTGGGTAATTCAGCTTGAAATGAAAAAGGATTAAGCGAATGTACAACCTACAAGGGGCATATCCCAGGGAGGACAAAACGAAAATAAAAAGAAAAAATTGCGTATTCCCCGACACAACCTGCCGGGGTGGGGGGAAATGTAAATAAGCATAAAGCCGTAAAATAAAATATTACACTGTGTCTCCAAACATAACAGTCCACAAAACCCGGAACACAAGTGCATATCAAAATTGTCGGGATAGAAGGGCCCAGGAGGAGCCTAATATTGGCAGAAAATGGGTTGTATCCACTGGATACTTGGGTTTCCGAATGACCAATTGAGCAAAGGAAAATGCTACAGACACTAACTAGTGTACCAACTATTACACTAATTGTCCATGTGTCACTCTTTTAGTGGATGAATCTATCAATGTATTGAATAGTGCATTAATGTGGTAATGCCATGTGTACATTTAGTGTAATTGTTGGTACACTTGTTAGTATCTGTAGCATTGCTCTTGAGCAAAAGCTATTGCAAGCTTTTGGGGGCGTGGGCCCACAAATGTCAATTTGATGTTCAAAGAACAACACCAAATAGAGTCTTCACTGCGCCAACTATTTAGAGCTACTGTACAGCTGCCCGAGAAAGCTGAATACATGCGTGAACTGGTCAAATTTTAGAACATTTTGTGATGCCTGACTTTTGCGCACAATGGTCCAGCAAAGGACCAAGAAAAGAAGGGCTGTGGTCCCCACAAAAGCACTTCCCACATTCCTCTTACACTTAAATCACGTGTAGCATAGCAAGTGCTATCACTTCCCCAAGGAATATAGCTGGCATTTTGCACCGAAAAGGCTGTGGGGCCATGGAGTGAACTACTTCCCCAGATTTTGCAAATGCCCACAAAATAACCTCTTGTAATTTCTCAAATTTTAACCGCAATAATCACCAAAGGTTTCCCCTGGGATTTTTCTCAATAAAAGCAAGGGGTGTGGGCCCCACTTTCTTCGCCTCCAGGAAAAACATGAAGAACAACTGAATAAATTAACCATAACCCAGGAAACTGGGTTTATGCGTATAGCAAACACAATCCACAAGGGTGCAACATAGCTACATCCTAAGAAAATCTACAACCAGCACGAGTCAAAAACAAAGTAAAAAACAAGATGAAACCGAGTACCATCTTCAACACCACACCCTAACTGGACTAGAACCCGTACACCCAGTTTGGCAGCGGGATTTACACCCGGATTTGTAATCCCGGGCCCACGTTTAAGCCGGCGTTTGGGAGGAAAAATGTAGAGGTGGATTTGCATATCCGGCCAACTCAAATCCGGGAGAAGGGTCACTAGCTAACGCTAGGTATACCCCTGTCGTTACATATCCAGCTGCAAATCCGAGGCAGTGGGATATGTTTTTCTCAATTTTACCCCTCATTTGTAAGTGCTAGGACGTTAAAAAAAACCCCTATTGATACCCGATTGAGTTGATTTTTCACATGGACGTTCAAAATATTTAAATAAACATATTGGAATCAAAATTAGCTCAATCGGATACCGAAAATTGGTACAAGTATTTTGTAAGTTTGTTAACCTTAGGGGACTTTTCTTATTTTTAAAATATTAAAATATTACCATTTTAAGTGCCCTAGCAACTAGGTTATTAATTTCATTACAACCATGGGCCACATTTCATGGAACTTTTTTTGTTTTTATTTTTCATTACGCGGCTCAAACTAAAAAATAAATAAAAATCCCATAATAAGGTTTGTATGTGATTAATTTAATTTTTTTCACTTTGTAATTATTAAATTTTTTTCCCAGATTTTTTTTAATATGCTTATAACATTGTAGCGTAATTATTATGTAATTATTATGTATTTATTGTTATCATAATGAAATTAATCCATTTTGTTTAATAAAATAATAAACTTGGGGCAAATAGGTCATTTCCTCTCTTATCCTATCAAATCCACCTTCCTAATCCACTTTCTCAAAATACGATCCAAACACATCACTAACAAATTCACCCTTCTTATAAGGTGGGGTCACCCTCATTACCAAATCCACCCTCATTACAAATCCACATTCAAATCCACCCTCATTAAAAATCCACCCAAATCATCTCCGGAATCCAAACGGGGTGGTATGGAATTACCTCTCTGTCGTGACACCAAGACACCTAACAGAAGCGAACTAAAACCACAGAGGTGGAAACGAAATAAAGTACCCAGATCCATAAAGTTTCTGAGGGGGACTTACCCAGAAAAGGAGCCCTAGCTGGTGTTCGGACTCCATGGATGAAGCTCCAAGACAACCCCTTGTGGAAGCTAAAACGCAGATTTTAGAAGAACTGTTGATGGTTTTTGAACCCATCTGTTGATGGATGTTGAAATCCACTTGCGTCTGTTGTTAAACATCATTGTGGGAGCAGCTTTGTAGCCGCCCGTGAATAACCTCCAATCTCTGAATGAGACAAACAGAAAGATTGAAAGCCGAAACCAAACATGTGTAATGAGTGAAGGTGCTAGTGGACATAATCCTCCCTGTCAATCATTTTTTAACTTCGTCATTATATAACTATGTTTACTATTACTCGTACTCGATCGATGTACGAGTGCCCCTACGGACCGATAGACTTGCCCATGGCTGCATTGGATTTCCTGTTCGTGACCCTATCTTTGCCTTTTCCATGGAGGAGGTCATATCTGGTTTTGAGGAATTTGCGATAAAGAAGAAAGGTTTGAAAGCTTGGGAGGATACAGGGAGAGAGGGAGAGCACGCGTGTATATTTTGAGGTACATGTGTCCCATTTTTATTGGGTTTGGATATCACATAAGCTCATTTAACAGAGCCAAATGGCCAATTCAGCAAATTCCGTTAGTGATTTAACAGATTGCGACGAAAGGAGTAATTTTGAATAACAGAGACAAAGTTTGGAAGTAAAATTGATTTTTTTGGAAAGTTTGGGAGGCGATGGGACATTGAGGTCAAACTTTGAGGGGCATTTTGAATTTTTCCCTTTGTTTTTTGATCGGCTTCAATTCTTCATGGTTGGCAGTTTAATACTAGCATGGAGGCAGGCAATGGGGGCAGTGAGAAGAGCCTAGGCCCACATAGATTCAAAACATCAATAATGCAACCTGTATTCAGCTCCATGAGACCAAAATGTGACCTGGACTGTCATTGCATGGGGCAGTGAGAAGAGCCTAGGCCCACATAGATTCAAAACATCAATAATGCAACCTGTATTCAGCTCCATGAGACCAAAATGTGACCTGGACTGTCATTGCATTATATAAAGGAAAAAAATATCCAATGCGCACAGCTAAAAAACCGTACCACTGACTGTGCTGGACAATTACCATCCAAATATAATTAGTGTCTCGTGACGCAGCCGCATGCTGAGCACAAAGCGAACTATTCTTTCGCTTTTTTCTTTTTACCGAAAAAGAAATATAGTGTCTCGTGAAAAAGTTGTTCAGTCCAATGCAGCTGTTCTACTTTTTCTGTGACCAGCAACGCAGCAGTACTTCATAACTTTCCCAGGGCATAAATTTAAGCAAAACAGCATGCAATACCATTCAAATCACTCAATTTGTCGGATAATTTCCATTGATGGATGGAAATGTGATGCGATACAGCAGCCGTGAAGTGTGAATGGGTGTGAACGTGTATGTACAGTCACAACAAGTCCAATACCGAAATATAGGAAGGACGCAATACAAGAAGAAAGGCACCGACGTGCTTTGTAACGTGAAACAGTATGCGACACAAGTACACAACAACTAGTACGAAAGTTGCATTGATGTATTACTGGTAAATTAGATCCATTACATTACAGCAAAACGGAAACCTAAGTCTTACTAGAAGTTAGACTAAAAATTACACACATAAGGATGATGATTAGGAGTACACAAATTACAATCCCAATAATTATTACAACACGAACTGCATTTTCTATGGATACGGTGTGTTCCCTTAATTTGTGGAGTTTGACGGTCACATCATGCAGTTGCCGGTGAAATGGCTTGACCAATCATCTGTCGAATGTGCCCCCGTGAGGCCGTGACCTTCGCTTACGCGTGGACTGGTAACTGTGGGAGCGTGCTGCTGTGGTTGTAGCTACCAGATCTGGCGTGATGTGGGCTTTTCAGCCGTGCCTTTGGTGGGTATGTCGTGGGTTTGAGGGAGGGAGGGAGGGAGAAGGGGAGAGAATGGAAAAAGGGAAAAACGGAGGGAGGGGCGGCGACGAAGAGGAGTAGGATGAGAGAGATAGGCGAGATAGAGATAGTCACAAGTGTTTGGCCGGTTAGAGCTGATGAAGCCCTAATAACTCTCAAGGGCAATTTTGAGATTTCACACTTGAAATTATACTTCCCACCCGTTTTTCCCAGTTGGGTTTGTTATCTTCTCGGAACAAGTTAACTTAAGAGAGTGTTTTTGTTGTGAAACAAACTTGGCTTAAAGCGTCTTTGTGATCCGTAAGTTGGGTGTTGTGGAACAGCCACCTATGCTTTCATCGTGGTTTTGATGGCTTGCATAAATTTGATTCCTACTGGTGAACCTCTACATGCGACAATTATATAAGAACTGCGTAAGTTAGAAAAATGGAAGAAGATATTTTTACGGCTCAAGTTATCATTAAAAAGTACTAAGGTGATTTTTTGAAAAAATCGACTTTTTACGGTTTTTTATGTGATGTATTGTGAGAGAATGACCTGTCTCAATTTTTGGGAAAAACGGTTTTTTTGTTAGTGGAACACCCCCTAAACCTTAATCACATGTATATTGCAATTTCCTTTTGCTTTTGCAGCCCAAATCGATACATCCATGACCTGATACAAAACGACACAATTGCTTTGGAGAGGGAGAGATGCTCTACTAAATTGGAGTCACAGAAGAGTCACCATCCAACACATGGAAAATAGGGGAATTATTTTATACCCCAGTTGGTGGTCCAATCAGTCTCTATCGTCTTCACCCGATAAGATTTTACAACCGTTCTATACGTACAGACGGGGTGCACCGACCGGCGCCGGGGACACCCTTGTGGGTCTCACACGGTCGATCCGATCCGTTCATTCATCCCAAAATCAAATTCCGAGGGGGCCCACGCGGAAATCAACTCAATCGGACGTTCCTAAGTGCTCGATCCAAAATCACCCAATTTCGTTCAAAAAATATGGCTCGGATTGACCGTGTGAGACCCACAAAAAGGTCCATGGCCACAAGGGGGTCCTCGGCGCTGGTCGGTACACGGTGGCCTTGTTTGGTTTGGTTTTCAAAAACCGGTTTTCTCAATTATTATTCAATTATTATCCCTATTTTTAAATATTATTTATATTTTTCTCTCTATCTCTCTCCAATCATTAATACCTATTTTTTAATTATTATACCTATTTCTCCCTCTAATCATTACAAAAACCAAAACTCAAAACCAAACCAAACACAACCGGTCTGTAGTAGGGGGTTGGTACCCCTGGATTTACCGAAGATTTTATTGTCCAAATACAGCCTTTTCTTGGGATATTCCATTTCGCTACCACATTTTCGTAGAGCATCTCCACTCCTACACCAAATTTTTACTCAAATTTGAGTAAAAATTTGGGTAAAAACTTGATTTGATATCACCCCTTCCAATGGGAAACCACTATTTTACCAAATTCTAGTTAAAATTTTGTCAAAAACAGTTTTTTTCATTTTGGCTCCAAAACTTTCCCCCATTTTGTCAAAACAGGTCTTTTTTTTTTTTTTTTTTTTCCATTTTGCCTCCAAAATTTTCTCACTTTCTACTTTCCCAATTTCTTTGCCCTCCATTCCCCTTCTTTTCCCTCCATTTCCCTTATTTATTTCTCACATAGGAAATTTACGTTTTTAACAGTAGGGGTGGTTGAGTGAAGGGAGTGATGGAAGTAAATACATAGTATTAGTCTAGGAAGCACGGGTACCGGTACGCGGTACGGGTACGCGATACGGCAAAAACCTAAAAAAGTAGGGTACGGGTACGGTTGGGTACGTAAGTGTAAATTTTTTTTAATAGATTAATAGACTGAAGTACCTGGAAAGTTTTTATCTTCTTTTTTGTATTATGTACATTTTTTGCTCCTGGAGTCTCCCTCCTTGTGTTGACAACTGTGGTTTAGAAACACTTTCTTAGTTGTTATCCTTTACTCTTAGTCAAGTTAGTGTAACATGATACTCCTTTTGGACCATGGGCTCAGAACATAGGCCAGGTTGACTGACTCAAAGCTTATCTCTCCCAAATGTACAACTACACCCAAGTCTATACTAAACCTTTTGCTTACATTGGACCGTAACCATTGGGATGGTTCATATCAATTGAAGCTTTAACTCATAATACAGTGAAGGCATAGTCAAGGGCTGAAGATATACTCTAATTAAAGAGGCGATTGAGTTCACTTGCCGAAGTAATGACAGAAACGTGACTGGAAACCCTAGACAAAGCAAAACCCTAAACACAGAGAATACACACATATAAACTTATCCATACATACATACATGTATGTATGTACAGAGAGAGAGAGAGAGAGAGAGAGTACAGCAGCAGCACGAGAGAAAGAGAGAAAGAGAGTACAGCGAGAGAGAGAGAGAGAGAGAGAGAGAGAGACTAACTAGAGAGCTGCTGGCTGCTGCTTGGTCGAACAGGTACAGTAGAATGGCTGCTGAGAAGAGAAGCCCTAACTGATGTTCAAAAGACATCTGTTGTGTTTAAAGGGGTGCCAAAATTGCACATGAACCCCTGAAGTTTCTACAATTTTCAATCGGACCCCTTAACATTTTTAAAATTTTACAAAAATGTCCAAACGTACCCAACAAAGTACCCATTGGAGTACCCAAGCCGTACCCGAACAGTGCAAAAGTACCCGGTACGTTTTTGCCGTACCCAGCCGTACCCGTACCCGGTACTCGTACGGCGACATTTTTGGAGTACCCGTGCTTCATAGGTACTAGTTGAATTGAATGCTGCTTTTGCCTAGTAAAAATGTCTTCAATGGCATAGCAGAGCAAAAGAAGCTTTTCTGCAGCGACATGTCTTCAATGGTACAACTGCAGTGAACAATAATAGAGCCATTGCTTATTTGATGTTGGATTTGGTGTTGAGCAAATTTGGTGAAGAATTTGAGTAAAACCAAATTTGGTGAAGGATTTGGTGAATGAGTGGAGTGGGATTTTTGATGATTTTTACTCAAATTTGAATTTGGTGAAACATTTGATGTAGGAGTGGAGATGCTCTTAGCGCTAAAAATGGGAAGCGGGGGAGGTGTTGTGCACAGCCATGCTGTGCATGGTGTTGTGCACCTCTCGGCCGTTGGATCGAGTTTTGGACGGTTCGGATGTGTTTTGATTTTTTACCGGTAAAAAAAATCAAAATTAAAAAAAAATTACCGAACGCATCCGAACCATCCAAAACTCGATCCAACGGCCGAAGGGTGCACATCACCTCCCCCGAGTCCCTAAAAATGGCCTATCCTGATGCCAATAACCGGGGCAGCTGTTGGGTGGGCCAGGCTCTTTACTGGCAAAAATCTTGGAAATCACCGTTGACCTTGTTGAACTGTACTTTCTGTCTGTTTCTGATACAAACATGTAAAAAAATATCTCACCATTCACATGGCAATATATTGTTAGTGGTACGGCAGTAATTTAGTGGCCAAATCTAGGTCATGTGTAGAGGGCACAGCTTATTTAAAGAACACAAGGATATCATACAATGAGCACCAAATTTTCCCTGTCCAGAGAACATGTTACTACTATTTTTCTTCTTAGCCTCTGTTCTAGCAACTTCTCAAGCTGCAACCACTCCCCACCAAATCCACCTTCTCCGGCCGCAATCTGGCTCTTCCGGCCACCACGTCCACGGCATTTCCTGCCTCAGTTGGCGACTGGCCGTTGAGGTCGACAACATCCGCGACTGGGACGTAGTCCCAGCAGCCTGCGAGAACTACGTTGGCCACTACATGCTAGGCCATCAATACAGGAAAGATTGCAACGCGGCAACTTACCCTGCTTTGCAGTATGCTAAGAGCCTTAAGCTCGCCGGAGATGGGAAGGACATTTGGGTCTTTGACATTGATGAGACTGCACTCTCTAACCTACCGTATTATGCTCAAAATGGATTTGGGTATGTCCTAGTAATTGGTACAGTCATCCTTTCATATTTGCATATATTGGTCTTCATTGTATCCGACCAAAACTCCAATTGGAGAATGTTTTTCACTTGTGACGCTCTCGCTCTCTCTCTCTCTCTCTCTTCAAAATCCGATAGCATTGCTGACCTGGTAATTGTTCTATAATTTTCTTCCACTCTAATTAGTCTTGTGTTAGTTAATGTTGAATTGAATTATTTCAGGGCAAAGGAGTATAATGCGACATCGTTCAATGAGTGGATTGAGGAAGGAATAGCTCCGCCAGTGCCGGCAGTTCTTAAGCTATACCAAAAGTTATTGCCTCTAGGGTTTAAGATAGTCTTCATTTCAGGAACATCTGAAAAGTATCGAGAAATAAAGATTTCTAACCTGAAATTAGCCGGTTACCACACTTGGGAAAAGCTCATACTCAAGTAAGCTCTTTTTTTTTTTTTTTTTGTCGTCTTCTTTTTTCCCCCAGTTTTCAACGGATGATTGCTTTTATTTCCAATCTTTTAGTTTCCAGAAAAATGTATTCTTGTTCCCAAGAAATACATAATGAGCTTATAAATAAAAGGCAACCATCAGAGACCGAAAAACAACTAAACAAGTCAATGGAAGAAAGTACAAGAGGACCCAAAGTTATGGACACCTACACAAATCTTACAGTCTTCTCTGCTTATAAAAGGGGAAAGTAACGAAGTGCGTGCGCCAAAATGTTGCTTTTGTAGCACTACATTCGTTTTAGATGGGTCATACTTAATTAGAAAGGAGTCATTTTTCATTTTAAAGTCTCCCACGGTGATAGTAATATGCTAATATCTTTTCAAGAAAAGGATGGGAGAACCCGTGGTGAAGGAATACGGAGATCTTTCTATATAAAAAATCATAGGAAAATTCCTTGATCGCCCGTTAAAATGTGGAGAAGAACCAAAACAGAATGGTTTCGCCTACTCAAAACTAAGAGGGGATGCCGCCTGCTACTAAAATCCCAGTTTTTGCAACAGTTGCGTTCAATGCAAGAAGAAGACTTAGAAAGAACAAGGAAGTTTGGATCTGAAAAAGTACGCTTAAGCAGTTTGTTCGCCGTGCACAACAGAATGAAGAGGAATTTGTAATCATTCGGGACAATCGTCTTTAAACTTTTCACCGTTCTGTAGTAGACAGAAACATTCTACTACCAAGTGGTGTTATGTCAATTATGATCAAGTTGCGTATTTGCGTGTGCAGGCCTACAACGGAAAGTGGCACCACAGCATTGGTGTACAAATCGGCAAAGAGGAAAGAGCTCGTGGAAGCAGGATACAGAATCCTTGGAAACATAGGAGATCAATGGACTGATTTACTTGGTACCGACAGTGGCAATAGGACTTTCAAGGTGCCGGATCCCATGTACTACATTAGTTGATGGTTGAAAACTTGATGTACGTGTGGTCAATCCAAAATCTGGGCTCCTGTCTCTGGCAATTTACTTGTAGAAGAGTTAGAAGAGTTAAGTGTCCATCATTATGTTGTTCTCTCTCCCCAAGTCATTGTAATGGTTCTACTTTCTCAAAGACCAAATGTGCCAACAAAGAGTTAATTCTTCTTTGCTAGTTTACTTTTTGTTAGCATATTTCGTCAGTTGCTGAAAAATTTGTTCGGTTCGATTTGTGTTTGGCTTGGTTTTTAATTTGTTTGGGGCGAGTTAGGAAATGAAACTCAAACTTGATGTATAAGGGTCTTTGAATTTACAAAGCCATAGCTTGAACAAGCTGCAATTGGATCAAGAAGTTAAATAGTACTTTAGTAGTAGTATATGCTTTGTTTCCTTACCATTTTAATGCCTTGTTATAATTGGGCTCCTGTTCCTAAAGTCTCTTCGTACGACAAATGGAAGGATGCATTTTTCCTGCTCAAGACTCTAAGTTATCATTTTTCCTTGCCATTTTTTAGGGCTATTTTGGTAAAAAAAAAAGTAAAGCAACTTTTTTGCTTATTGGCTTAGGGGTGTTTGGGATAGAGTGCTTATTGGCTTAGGGGTGTTTGGGATAGAGAGGCACATGGGTCATAGTAGGGGCGGAACTAGAACTAAATGTTAGTGGGGTCAAATTGTTCAAGCAGAATAATAGAACAAAAAAAAACACCGAAATGCAAAATAGAAAGGAGTTAAAGTAGATCTCTATTAATAACATATAATTTCATTTACAATTGATCTCTCAAAAGATACATTGAAATGCCAAACAAAAATTAGCTTAGATATACAACCTATAACCGTGTCCACAACTGACCACAAAAAGGCAACAAAAGTAGCTGAGCAGGTATCAATTTAAAACCTATAACAACAATTACAAGTGGCCCCGACGATTTTTCATATTTTAAAATCGTAGGATAATAGCCTCATTTGTTATACTATTGAAAATCTCCCTCTCAATATATACAATCAAGCTATCATGCAACCACATATCATCCATGCGGTTACGAAGTCAATTCTTCACAATCTTTATGACAGAAAATGTTCTTTCTACTGTAGCTGTCGCAACAGGTAAAACTAGAGCCAAGTCAAAAGTCTGAAAACCAATGGATATCTTATATCTTTTTGGGTCTCAACCATCACCGGCCAATTCCTTTCAAATTTGAAAACTCGACACTAGACCGCTCATGAATGATGAAATTCTCAAGACCGCACATCAATGATGAAATTCTCAAGTTGATCCGAAAGTGCCAAAAGCTCAGTACCGGAGAAGTTTTTGGGATAAAATTCAGCCAAACGATTCAACTTTTGGTTGTCAAAACTTGCAAATGAGTTGATGGACTTAGACATGCAACACAAAGAAGCAACTCGGTGTTTACGTCATTAAAATGATTATTTAGCTCTTGGAATTGCATATCTATGACAGTATACAACAACTCTACGCAATTGGGTGTGATAAAGAGGGCAAGTAGCGGTGAAGAGAATTAGAGTTACAAGGAAAATTATTAAAGGAGGAGGGCAAGTATGGGCAAAAAATACCATATACAAGGGGCATAAATACCACTAAATTAGCGCTGGGTTAATCGTTCACCCAAAATATCCAGTCGGCTCAACCCCCTCCGCTAGTTGCCTCCTTTTTGTTGCATGATCCGATCTCTGGCTTAGGTGTCTCTTGTGTAGATCGGCTCACCCATCACCTAACCGTATGTCCTCCGACCCATACCTCAGCCGTTTCTATTTTTCAGATCCTTGGATTGTTCAGATCCAACATTCAACAACAAAGTCTCCGGCCTGTACCCATGCCGTTCCTGAGTTTTCATTCCGCTTTCTATTTGGGCATGCATCCGAGTGTTTTGATCTTTATCAATTTGAATGTTTTTTCTTCTTTCAGAACTCAGTTTAGAACACAAAGGCTGACACAGCACGCTATTTGTCTTGTAAAGGAAAATTGGTTTTCCTTCCACAAGAAAACGAGGATTTAGTGTCATAAAATGTGTTTCTTAAATGTTTTTCATCTGGTTTTCACAAAATCAAATGCATGCATCGCGTTTCCGATCTTCTTTGCAGGTTTGAGCATAGGACGGAGTAAGATTATTGTTGTGCTTGGAGCTTGGATGGGAGTAAGGCAAATATTGGGGTGCTTTGTTTTGATCAGTGGTGGTTGTTTCCGGTTTCGGAGTTCGGGCAGCAGTGCTGTTTGTTTGGCCATATTCTGTGTTTGTCGTTTGTGTTTACTGTTGTTTTTCTGTGTTGTTTGTATTTGGCAGTGCTGACTCACTGTGTTTTGTTTGTATTTGGCAGTGCTGACTCACTGTGTTTTGTTTTACGTAGGTTATTCACTGTGTTTTGTTTGTGTAGGATAGATGTGATGGCGTTGCAGGTCTCCCTGCGTTCTGATCGGTTGCATCATTTAATTCCTACTTGTACGGCATTGCCCAGTGATTAATAATATTTTCTCTCTATTCTCGAAAAAAAAAAAGCGGGCAAAAATACAAAATCTAAAAAATATTATACCTATCCTATTAAAATTTGACATCTCAATGGAGTTAAGTGACTCCAAAGTTACGTGTAGGAGTTAACGAAAGAAACAAGCACCCGATTTTTTAATTTTTTAGTCTAACCCATTTTGAACCCAATCCAATCCATATAATATGGGTTGAGATGGGTTCAACCCATGTCAACCCATATTTTAATATAGGCGGGTTGAGTTTGGTGCAAGTTGGGTTGAGTTGCCAATTGTCACCTCTAATTCACCATATGGAAAATAAGACAATCATTTTATAACCCCAGATGGTGGTCCAATCAGTCTCTATCGTCTTCACCCAATAAGGAGACAATTTTGGGAGCAAATAGAGTATGGTGACGTGGTACCCTTTCGGCACATCTAAACCGTTCAAAAATGTATTGGACGGTTCGGATTGAAACACACTTTTTCCTTCCTTTTCTACTTTTTTAAAAATTCGAACGACACTTTCAATCCGAACCGTCGGTTGCATTGTTAAACAATCTAAATGTGCTAACAAAGTACCACGTGGTACACTCCCCATACCACAAGAAGATTTTTATTGTCCAAATACAGTTTTCTTAGGATATTCTAGCTATTTCACAGGGTTGAAAAAGGGAATATGTTAGGGACATTTACCATCAGGTCACCCTTGGAACTCATAATTACCATCAGGTCAAGCCCAACTCTGAAAAATTCTCATCAACTCCCCAACCCGTATAAAAATGCCTAAATCATAGGGTACCCTATGAAAATGCCTAAAATCCTAGGAAACCCTATGAAAGTGCCTAAACCACTAAACCCTATAATAGGAAAGTGCACCCTAAATCTAAAATCTAGGGTACCCTATGAAAGTGCCTAAAATCCTAGGGTACCCTATGAAAGTGCCTAAACCACTAAACCCTATAATAGGAAACTGCACCCCTATACTTAAACTCTAGGGTATCCTACGACTAGGGTACCCTATGAAAGTGCCTAAAATCCTAGGGTACTCTATGAAAGTGTCTAAACCACTAAAACCCTATAATAGGAAAATGCACCATAAACCTAAACTCCAAAAAAGAGGGACTTACCTTAGTGGTAATTAAAAAAAATGACTTACCTTATTGGTAATTAGACATCTCTTTTCTAGACCTCGAGGTAATAATCCCAATATGTTATTTTTGTGGCAAAGGGTTGCTCGTTAAGATTGTTGGGTGAAATTTTGATGCCAAATGGCCTATCCTGAAAAGGGAATATTCTATTTCACTACCGCATTTTCTTAGGGCTGAAAATGTGGCCAATTGCCAGGGCAGTTGCTGGTAAAATCCTTGCAAATCTCTGGGTTCTGTCTGTTTCTGAAAAAATATGTCGCACCATTCACATGGCAAGATATTGTTAGTGGTATGCCAGTAATTTAGTGGCCAAATCTAGGTCATGTATAGAGGGCACAGCTTATTTAAAGAACACAAGGATATCATACAGTGAGCACCAAATTTTTCCGTCCAGAGAACATGGAGATCTTCTTATTTTGCTTCTTAGCCTCTGTTCTAGCAACTTCTCAAGCTGCAACCACTCCCCACCAAATCCACCTTCTCCGGCCGCAATCTGGCTCTTCCGGCCACCACGTCCACGGCATTTCCTGCCTCAGTTGGCGACTTGCTGTTGAGGTCGACAACATTCGCGACTGGGACTTAGTCCCAGCAGCGTGCGAGAACTACGTTGGCCACTACATGCTAGGCCATCAATACAAGAAAGATTGCAACGCGGCGATGTACGTCGCTTTGCAGTATGCTAAGAGCCTTAAGCTCACCGGAGATGGGAAGGACATTTGGGTCTTTGACATTGATGAAACTACACTGTCTAACCTACCGTATTATGCTCGCCCTGAAAATGGATTTGGGTATGGACTATGTCCTAACAGCGAAGAAATTTATTAATCTTTGAAATTGTTACAAAGACTAACAGGAATAAGAAAAACGGCAATATTCCTAAACAAAGCTAAGAACAATAATGTGCCCAGTCCCTTTCATATTGCATATATTGTATCATTGTATGTGACCAAAACTCCAATTAGAGAATGTTTTCACTTGTG
Organism: Vaccinium vitis-idaea; assembly: GCA_963854785.1. Lineage (NCBI taxonomy): Eukaryota > Viridiplantae > Streptophyta > Magnoliopsida > Ericales > Ericaceae > Vaccinium > Vaccinium vitis-idaea. The sequence continues at coordinate 36,557,768 of OY978225.1, read as the reverse complement.
ACGCCCTCTCTCTCTCTCTCTCCAAAATCCGATAGCATTGCTAACCTGGTAATTGTTATGTAATTTTCTTCCATTCTCATTAGTCTTGTGTGTGTTGATGTTGAACTGAATTATTTCAGGGCAAAGGAGTATAACTCAACATCATTCAATGAGTGGATTGAGGAAGGAATAGCACCGCCAGTGCCGGCAGTTCTTAAGCTATACCAAAAGTTATTGTCTTTAGGGTTTAAGACAGTCATCATTTCAGGAACATCTGAAAAGTACAGAAAAGTAAGGATTTCTAACCTGAAATTAGCCGGTTACCACACTTGGGAAAAACTCATACTCAAGTAAGTTCTTCTTCTTTTTGTCCTTTTTTTTCCACTTACCTTCCCTGAGGTTTCGAGGTTTCTGACAACACAAATCTTACAGTCTTCTCCCTTGTGAATGGGGCAAGTAAATTTTCCCCTTGGTATTTGGCCAAAGACAGCACAACCCTTTAGTGTTGAACAAAAAATGGTACTCAATAGGATGGAATGAATGTTATTCGCCCATTTTGCATAATATTAATTCTGGCGTCACTAACAAAGTAACAGCGCCAAAATGTTGTTTCGGTAATAGCGCTACGCTCATTTTAGATGGCTCATACTGTACTTAACTAGAAAGATGTTCTTTCACATTACTCATTTGTAAAGTCTTCCATGAAGATATATTATCTTTTCAAGAAAATGATGGGAGAACCCGTGGTGAAGAACTAAGGAGATCTTTCTATATCGAAATATCAGTTGAAGCAATCGTAGGAAAACTCCTTGATCACCCGGTAAGAATGACGCAACTGTTGCAAAAACCGGGATTTTAGTTGTAAGCACAACAGAATAATGAGGAATTTGCAATCACTCTGGACAATTATCTTTAAACTTTTCATGGGTCTGTACTGTTACAGAAGCATTCTACTACCAAGTGGTATTATGTCAATTATGATCAAGTTGCGTATTTGCGTGCGCAGGCCTACATCGGAAAGTAGCACCACATCATTGGTGTACAAATCGGCGAAGAGGAAAGAGCTCGTGGAAGCAGGATACAGAATCATTGGAAACGTAGGAGATCAATGGAGTGATTTGCTCGGTACCGACACCGGCAATAGGACTTTCAAGGTGCCGGATCCTATGTACTACATTAGTTGATGGTTGAAAAATGTATGCGTGGTTAATCCAAAATCTGGGCTCATGTGTCTGGCAATTTACTTGCAGAAGAGCTACTGTGTCTAGCATTATTGTTGTTCTCTCTTCCATTTAATCCCAAGTCATTGTAATGGTTCTACTTTCTCAAAGCCTGAATGTGCCAATAAAGAGTTGATTCTTCTTTGCTAGTTTACTTTTTGTTAGCATATTTTTTCAGTTATTCGAGTTCGATTTTGTGTTTGGCTTGGATTTTAATTTGTTTGGGGTGAGTTTGGAAATGAAATTCAAACTTTATGTTCGGTGTATTTGCATTGGTTCTATAATTTAATAGATTGGTTCAAGTTCTAAAAAAATGAGAATTGGATAATTTGGTTCGGTCCTTAGTTTCATAATAGAATGTGGTTTGAACCGAACCGGTCCGTATAAATAAACAATATATACACTCCTACATACCTACACACTTGATAATTTTGTAATTTTTAACGATGCATCTGGCATAGATGCCAATAATGATATACAAGAGTACATTCCAGTATCCAACTCCCAACAACCTCTTTCCATAAACTCTTTCACTGTCTCACAAACTCTTTCACTTTCCAGAATTCTCTCAGTCCCTAGAAACCCTATTGTACGTTAGTGGTATTTACTATTTATTTATTTATCTGTAATTTTTAATGCTAACATATGATTTAGAACCAAAAACCAAACTAAACTGGTTTGGTGTGGTTTGGTTTCCTATCCATCACGGTTGTGGTTCTCAATTCTTTGGAACTGTTACATAATAGTCCAATCCGAACGATGTACACCCTCGTGAGGGTGAAAAGCAAAAGGTCAATAGGTTGTTTGATTTGTCTTCTCCACTTTTTCCTTTTTCCAAGTAATTTCTAATGACAATTTCTGTTTTAAAATTCCCAAAATGCCCTTTGACATATCCCAAAAATTTGTGAACTTTTCCATACCCCCTAATTGCGAAATTTTTGCCACACGTCGAAAATTGAAATCCTACAATTCCGGGGCACCAAAAAAATCAATAAAAAAAATTCACAACAAAACAACAATATAATAAATAAATTCCAGAAAAATAAATGAGAATATGGTCATTTGAACCTTATTCCCCCACTACAACTGGAAGAATAATTTTGGATACAGATGAAGTCAGAGGGAGAAAATAAACAGAAATGATACATATACACACACATTTTACCCACAAATTACCCAAACACACACACAAGCGTGTGCGCTCCACACACACTCCAGTATGTATGGAGCCCACACACTTGTGTGTGTTTGGGTAATTTGTGGGTAAAATTTTCAGGGTATGTATCATTTCTGGAAGATTAAGGCGTGGGAAAGAAGGTTATAGGGCGTCGGTGGAGATGAAGGGAGTGCAGACGTTGAGGGGTTAGGTAGAGAAACTGATAAGGCTTCTGTGGTGTACCAGAAAAAGAGAGATAGGGTTGGGTGCTGTATGCCAAATTTTTTTACTACCTCGAAGATCACCTTGCAACTTACTGGACAAGGAGTCCCTACTATGCACGTGAACAGCACCGTAACATGTACTCAATCCAGTTATCGGTTGCAAAAATATACGGTTTGAATCAAAACGAAACGATAGCTCTCACATCGGGTTGCATTTGATCCGAGTCGTGCATTTTCGCAATGAACAGCCGGATGAGTGCACGGCACCATGCCATTCACCGAGTGCACATGAGCATCCCCAAATCCCAATTTAATTTTACATTTGCTTTTCTCTTCTTTTGCTTTTGCTGCCCTACATATCCATGTATCCTTTTCCTGGTACAAAACGACACAATTATTTTTAACAGGCGGAAAAAAAAACGTGTGAGAGAGAGAAAGGGAGAGGGGAGAGAAAAATCAATCAATCCCTTTTTTGTTCTCTTGAAAAAGAAAAGGTTATCAAAAGAAGAAAAATCAATCATTTAACAACACAGGTGGTGAGAGAGAGGAGAAAAACTTGGGTGCGGGTATGTATGTACCACGCAGTGTATGACGTGGTACCCGCAACGCTCCATCATAGCTTTCCAAAAGTGTTTTAATGGTTTGAATTTTAAATACAGTCTTAATGGTAAGAGTTAAAACGGTAAGAGTGTGTTCATAATCTGGACCGTCCAAAAGTGTTTTAAACGACCGAGAGGGGATGTTGGATACCGTCATGTGGCACTCAACCGGCACCTAACTTTTAGAGAGAGCGAGAGGCTCTTTTAAATGCTGGTTAAAGAAGTCACCATCTAATACATGGAGAGAGAGAAAAAAGAGTCTTACACATTTTATCGGAGTTAAGCATAATTTCATATTATAGCCCCAGTTAAGCATAATTTTTTTTTTTTGACGGTCATTATCCGAGTTAGTTTATGCTTACCTCAATTAATCTCTTTTCCGGTCCGATCAAAAGCAAGCCGTCTACACTATGACTAGGGGACACACTGAATTATTTTCTTACGGCCTGACCCCAAAAATCAAATCTGGTTAGTTATATGAGGAGCAAACTTACCGGCTAACTGTAAAACTCTAATTATGGTATTCTTAATCAATCGTAATTGCAATAAGTGTGAATTCAACTCAATTCCCCTTTCACAATTCGAATGCATAGGATTCAAAAAAATTGGACTATCCTTTTTTTCTTTTACCCTCACGCAGATTTAAAAAGATAGAAACAGGAAAAGTTTTGATAATGTTACATTCAAGAAAGCTGTAAAAATTGATTCTTATGCATCGGAATGTGTTCGAGAATAGATCTCCCCTCCATACTCTTGCTGCTTTCCCTATTTTAGTTAGCAGTTTCATATGCATCCGAATGTGTTCGAGGCTTTTAGTAAACAAAAATGCTATGAGTACGCACATTCGCGTATGTTAAATGTACGGACGGTGCGTTTTAATTGTTCAAAAGCATTTTCGACGGTCTAGATTTTAAATACTCTTTGACCGGTACTCTTGCTGGTCAAATTTAAAATCCAGACCATCGATTAAATGAAATGAACGGTTACAATCCGTTCGTTCATGTGACGTACGCGAGTGTGCATACCTATAGCAGGACTGTTTAGTTAAATGGCATCCTCGTAGGGCGGGGCCCTTAGAACTCTAAACCGGATGACAGCTAGAACGAAAGTAATGGGAAAAGAGTACTTGGTGTAGAGGCGGTGCTACTAGGGATTAAGGGTTCAAGTGAACCCTCGAATTCAAAAAATGTACCTCTAATATCTATATATCCTTTTGCGTATAGTTTGATATTTCCTTCATATTGTCTATATTAGCAAATCTTAAGAGTTTGAAAAATGTACTAAAATATGGTATACTTTTTTAAATAATTTAATATTTCTTTCATGTTGTTTGTATTGAATTAGTCATACAAAGCCACAATAGATGAAAATTTACTTGAATTTGTGAGTAAGTAGATCATACAGCTCAACACAATAAAATAAATTATGCCAGACAAATTTTCAACCAAAAAGTACCTTTATTTTATGTATTGCTTTGTTTTTTTGTATATATTTTAGACACTGCTGAGTTAAAATCTTGCAATTGCACCTGAATAAAGGTGTAGATTCTTCACCCGCAACATGCACCTCATTCTACTTTACACCTAGTCTCGTCAAATGATCTGCACATTGATTTGCCTGCCTATAGTATTACGAATGCATTTTCATTGTATTAAAGTCATTTATGATCAAGTTCTGTGTTTGTGTGCACAAGGCAATGTCGGAAAGGGGTACTGCGACAGGGGGGACGAAGGGGTGCAAGCGGAGTCTCGGGTCCCTGCACACCTCCCAATAATCGGTCTAACTATAATGTATTTTCATGTTAATTTGGAAAAAGTTCTATAAGATTGCCCCTTTAAGTCTTTTGAGTTAATTTTTTTTATAAAGTTTCGATATATGTGTAAAAAAATTCCTTAAAAGTCAAGTTATCCACCGTTTTTCAGTCAAGATTATAAAACTATATGCGATTTCATATATATACACAATCTCTTTTTCTTCTCAGAACTTATAAGTTGAAATATTTATATTATAGACTATATTTTTTACAATTAACGTAAAAATACATGTGATTGAGTTTCCCGCTGAATATAAGTGATGTGTCTGCACTAAGAGCATCCTCATCAGAGGAGGCAAATCCTCCTGATGGTTATTTTGTTGAGTCAAAGGGGAAAAAATACCCCAAAATCAGCCTCAACAAGTATTTGGCTAATTTGCAAAAGTTGTAGCTTTGCTACAGTAACTCGGCATTTGGCAAAAGGCATTGCTCACCGGCTAAGATTAGTTTAATAGTTTCCCTCTCTCCCTGACTTCTCTCTCTCTCTCTCTCTCTCTCTTTATTTTTTACAAATTAAAATATTTATAACTTTTATTTTTTATATCCAATGTTGAAAAAATATATATATTTAAAATCTACTCGACGACATCTATCAAACAAGACCAATATTGAATATGTAATTATGTATTAAAATCTACTTGATGAGCTCATAAATATTACTCCCTCCGTCCGGATTTGTTAGCCCATAAATATATTTTTTCAAGTCCTAAAATGTTTGTCCATTTTCAAAAGTCAAAGGATAAAGTATGGAAATTTTACTTTTTTGCCTCTTTTCTAAAACTTAAAATAACAACGCAAAAACTATTTTTTTTAAATAATGTGTTTACATTTTTGAATTTTTCTTGCACCATATTTAAAGTTCCCAATGAGATCTATTAAACAAGATCCATATTGATAAAAAAATAATTTTTCTAACTACATTATTTTTTAGTTTGAAAATTGCACGTAGTTTCGTAGTGGATTATCAAATTAGAAAGGATGGAGTATTAAATGGAGTGATTGAGGTTAAAATAGGAAATTAACAAACTCAAAAGGTAATGGAAAAAAAGTTGGAATCCTCAAAACAGACCAATAAATCCGGATGGAGGGAGTATCAGAGTCCCATAATATGTTTTCAACATGTGTAATTATTATAAAAAGTATAGAAAAGTAAAAATAGAAAAAAAAATAGTTTACTACAGTAAAGTTATAATAGAGAGTTTAATTCTGTATGATCTTAGAAAAGTGGCTAGCTAAGTATAAAATGTGTTTTTTATGTTAAATTAAATTTGGCCCAAATTTTGTTGAGACTGATAAGGATGCCCTAAGATTTTACTCTTAACTTTTTAACTTCTTAGGCCTCGATTGGCTGGGGTTATTTATACCCCTTGTTTTTATCCCGGTCCCATGCACTTATACATGGTTTGGGGTACCAAATGAGAACCTGGATTTTTTTATACCCCTACCCAAATAATACCCCTCCTCTCCCTTATAAAACAATAACACCCCCCCCCCCCCCCCCCCCCCCGGTTATAATTTTATCCCCCCTTATACCCCTATCAAATTACCCATATAACCCCCCGTATACCCCCTCCATTACCCCTCCCTCCTTCACGTACGCCCTCCCTCTCGTTACTGTTAACAAACCGAATTAAAATGAATCTTTGCGATTTTCTTCGGATAAAAAAATGAAGTACTTTCGCGCTTATTTTTTACACCAAATTAAACTACTAATTGAGATCTTTAATTTGAAACAAAAAAGTTTGAAAAATTTTATACTTTAAGAATTTGACATTGTTGACTTATATTGCAATATCCTTCGGATAAAAAAATAAAGCACTTTCACATTTTTTATTTTTTTTTTTGCATCAAATTGAACTGCTAATTGAGATCTTTAATTTGATACAAAAATTTCAATTTTTTTATACTTTTAGAATTTGACATTGTTGGGGAATAACATAAAAATTACTAATTAGTTATTATAAGTAAAAAATGCATAGTTAGAAGAAAAAAAACAAGCAAAAAATTAGGTGGTACGCAACATTATTAAAATGAAAAGTTAAAAATAATAATTAAATACTTTAATTTTAGATATAATTAATAAAAGTAATTATTATATCATATTTATTGAAAAGTATAATTAATTTAATAAATTTCGTATTTATGTATTTATTTATCGTAATATTTAATATTACCCATGCACAAGGGCAAATAAGTCATTTGTCAGCTTTTCACATCATCCATCTAACTTTATCCCCTTTATCACAAATTCATCCAAATCACGTACTTTTTAATCTTCCCTCCATAAACATTACATCAATGTGGGTCCACCCTCACTAACTAATATCCCTTACTATCTTATCTCACCAAAACTTATCTCGTATCCAATCGAGGCCTTAGATTAAAATGCACAAAAAGAAGGGTAAATTACACTGATCTCCCTGAGGTTGACTTGTACACTGACCACCCCTACTTTATCTGAAATAGCACTGACCTCCCCTGAGTTTTATATTTTAGTATAAAAAGTACCCTTCTGTTACTGAAATAGCACTGACCACCCCTGAGTTTTATAATTTTAGTATCAAAAGCACCCTTCTATTACTTGGCCGTCAGTGATAGTAATAGGAATTGATGAGGTAAGCCATTAACCTTTGTTGAATTCCCAAAATAGCCCTTGACACTAGTTACAATCTAAATGCAAAAGGCTCTCTTCTTTTTCTAAATAATGATCATGCATGAATACTTAGAATATAATTTATTGGTGGACAATTTCTATAAAGAAAAATGAAACGAATTCCTCGTTTGGCTTTTGCTGTTAAAAAAAATGTCGTTAAAAAAAAAAGAAAAAGAAAAAGAAAAATGAAACCAAGATAACAAAACATGGGAATGCTACCAAATATACATGTCTTTTAATTCAATTTTTTGTTTAACAAATGGATGTGTCCTAGTTCATAAAATACATCAAATAAGAGTATAAGTTAGTCATTTTCAGTTGCTTTGCATCACTTGGGTACTGAATTTTCTACTAATACAGTAGAAAATTTGTGACGTAGAAAATTCTGCTACTTATGGTGTTGTGATGTGCAAAATGGCAAATTTTCTACTGTATTAGTGTAATCCAAAACTAGTGTCAAGGGCTATTTTGGAATTCAACAAAGGTTAATGGCTTACCTCATCAATTCCTGTTACTGTCACTGACGGCCAAGTAATAGAAGGGTGCTTTTGATACTAAAATATAAAACTCAGGGGTGGTCAGTGCTATTTCAGTAACAGAAGGGTGCTTTTGATACTAAAATATAAAACTCAGGGGAGGTTAGTGCTATTTCAGATAAAATAAAGATGATCAGTGTACAAGTTAGAAACCTCAGGGAAGGTCAGTGTAATTTACCCCAAAAAGAATGATCAGTCTTGTAAAGCGTAAAAAATCCAAGCCCAATAATCCATCCAGTAGTACCGGGCTGGAAACGTGTAGGCCTCGTTTGATTCGGGTATTAAGTACCTGGGATTGGACTATTTGTATCCAATCCCGTGTAGTCCCTTGTTTGGTTCCTGAAAAATCGCATGGGATTAACAATCCCGGTACTATTTTAGTCCAATACGTATGGTATTACACAATACCTTGTTTGGGGGGGGGGGGGGGGGGGGGGGGGGGGGGGGGGACTAATTAGTCCGGGACAAGGGAACACGCGTTTGGAAGGCTGGGTAATTACAAAATTGCCATAGACATGTTCCATCGTCTCTTCACGCGTATGGAAGGCTGAGTAGCCATACCCAGATCTGGAACTCGTCTCTCTCTCTCTCTCTCTCTCTCTCTCTGTGTTACAAGCTCTTGAGGTTCGTCAAAATCTGGGTACAAGCTCGGGAATCTTCTATAGGATTAGAACTCGACAAGTTCAACGATTTCTTCGGCGAAGAACTCCAGATCTGGTACTCCTCTCTCTCTCTCTCTCTCTCTCTCATAGTAGTAGTACCCAGATCGTAGAAGTCTTTATCTTCAGGGTTGAGCTAGGGTTTTGGAAAATATGGCCACCATGGGGAGCTTGATTGGACTGGTAAATCGCATACAGAGGGCGTGTACTGCGCTCAGAGACCATGGCGACCATGGGGAGCTTGAGCTTGATTGGACTGTCCTTCCTTACCTTTGATTGTATTGTTGTCCTCCTTTACTTTCTGATTTTGTACTCCCTAAAACTTTCATTTGCGTCCCGCAAATTTCTAGCAGTAACATGTGTGATCAAGTTGTGAGTTCAGGTTTAGAAAATCGAAGGTTCAAAAAACAGAGAAAACATGAACCTTTTTGTGTCAAAAACCTGAGTGACTACAGAGAAAACATGAACCTTCGATTTTCTGGGTAGACTCAGATCTTGATTTCTCTGAAGAGTCTTCAAATTAATTCCAAAATTTAGTTTGGGAAACCAAACATGGGATTGACCGAAACACGGGATATCCCAATGTTAATCCTACACGAATCAAACAAAGGATTGAGTGAGATTCAGTACTAAATTAGTCTCAGGACAAATAATCCCGGACTATTAATCTCAGGACTACCAATCCCACCTATTTTAGTCCGCGAATCAAACGAGGTAAAGTTTATTTTCCGTTGTACCAAAAAAAAAAATTGGAAACGTGTAAAGTTCCCCCACTCTCCTCTCTCTCTCTCTCTCTCTCTGTGTTTTTCAGAACTTTCCAGACAACTATTTATGCCTTCTTCGTAACACATCCCACCGCATAGACAACCAACCCAACGCAGAACCACCATTTCTCGTAAAGCTCCTTCAGAAAGAGAAAACCCAGGAAGGAAACCTCTTCCGAAGGATGTCGTGGCAAGCATACGTCGACGACCACCTGATGTGCGACATGGAGGGCCAGCAGCTCTCCGCCGCTGCCATCCTCGGCCACGACGGCAGCGTCTGGGCCCAGAGCACCTCCTTCCCCGCGGTCCTCTCTCTTTCTCTCTCTCTCTAAACTCTCTTTAACCTTGTAATCGCATTTGGGTTCCAATCGATTCTGTCTATCGATCTGTTCTCTATATTGGCAATGCTGTATTTCGATTAGTTTAGATCTGTACAACCGCCTATTGATTTCTTGTGTTTCATTATGTGAGATTGTTTTGTTGGACTAGTTGGAGGTGTTCTTTTAGGAGGTTCGATTTGGCTCAGATTTTTTTGATGTGATCAAATGGTGTTCCGATTGAAGCAATAGTGGCTATCAATTGATCATTGTTGTGGGATTGACACCTTGGGTAATTTTTATAGTGTTTGAATCATTGGACCTATGGTTGATATCACTACGGGTCTTTTTTTTTAATCTTTCTTGTGCATTTCAAATTTAAGGTGTGTGTGGTATTAATTTCTCCCTTCATACTGATATGCGACATGATTTGTAATGCAAAGCACTTGCAATTCACACTTGATGCATTTTTTATTGGAAATCGAATTCCGTCTTTTTGATACCCGTGGAACGAACGCTACTGGGGAAATACATCGCGGGGTTGAAATGAATGCGAATTCATGAGTTATTTCAAAATGGAGTTAGTGTCAGGCTATATGCTGCAGTGTGAGCTAAGTAATTTGGGTTTAAGTTGCAATACACTTCATAAGTCTAAATTATAGCATTGGTCTTTCTGGCATTAACTCTAGAGATACTGAAAAAATTGATAGATCATCTTGCGTTTTGTGAGTTTGTCTTGATAATTTTCTATGAAGGACTAGTTATGAAGGGTGTCCGTTTGTTTATTCGCAGTTTAAGCCTGAAGAGATCACCGGTATTATGAAGGATTTTGATGAGCCTGGATTTCTTGCTCCAACTGGACTCCACCTTGGTGGTACAAAGTACATGGTCATCCAAGGCGAGGCCGGAGCAGTTATCCGTGGAAAGAAGGTATTTCATTTCTTATGATAAAAGCTTTTCTCAATTTTGTGTACGATTTCACGAAAATGCACTAGTAGTCAATCTGTCTACACTGTTTTAACTATATATTGATTTTAATTCGATTGGAGCATTGCAATTGCTTTCCATCCATATAATGATATTCGTCATCAATTTCATTTCTAGTCGGTGCCATGATATTCGAATTCATGCGCATTGCAATTGCTTTCCATCCATATAATGATATTCGTCATCAATTTCATTTCTCTATTCTCCCTTCTGTCCCCACTGCTATAAGCACACACATCATTGCTAGTCGGTGCCATTTGTTCATAAAGTGGTAAACTACATCAGTATGTTCGTAAACTTTGAAGCATCAACCCCAGGGTCGGTGAAGTCGTAGTCCTGTAGCAATCTGGGCCTCGGAAAGCCTTTAGGTCCGGAGTTTACCTCCCACCCACGTGCTGTTTATTCGCGTGTAGCGCCAACCCATTTGAGACTTTGCCCAACTTTAATATATGGGGCTCCTGCTAGCAGGAAGGTGGGATTGGTCCCTCGGATGAATTAGTCTATTGGGTTGGATACAAGTTATCAAAAACTTCGAAGCATTTAATGACTTTTCAAAGGTAAGGCAGAAGCCAAGTCTCATTGATGTACTAACTTCTGTGGTCGCTTCATGTTTTGACCTAGAAAGTTCAGATGTTAGATTTAATCCTCCGCAGCAATGCTAGGTACCCAGAATATTTACCCAGAAAGTGAAATCAGTGACATTGAGTCTGAGCCACTAATTTCACTTTTTGGGTAACTATTATGGGTACTTTGCATTTTCCAATCTTCCGAGTTTTCCACTCAAGAGTCAAAACCAAGTTGTGTTTGTTATGGACCTAAATACCTGTCATTTGTGCAAGAAGAATAATATAAAAGCAATGACAAGCTTCCAAATGAGGACCCACCTCCAAGAAGCCTTGATCATGGTGTTTTTTTTTATGGGATCCGCTCTTGATCATGGTGGTGGTTTGCTAATTGCTAGTACACAATCACATGGGGCTGATTTCTTTTCTTTTTTCTGTTTTGCAACTTTACAGTTGAGGTGTCAGTGTCACTATTGTACTATGTGCTTTTCATCATAGGATTTTGCAAATACAACTGTTCAAGCAGAAAGCTGAGAAAGGCTTGATTGCTTTTCTCGCTCGTGCTTAAATGACATTAGACAGTTCATCTGAAGTGGCAGGAGTACTTATTTCAAATTACCCAGCAAGGCCTAAATCACATAATTTGCGTGCGAGTGGGTGATTGTCTTTCAATCACATCTCAAAATACTAACATCCTCGCCCCCGAGAGCGAGGATTGAGAGCGTGAACTTAGGGCATTTTGAAGAATTATGTGACTCAGTGCACATCCAATGTGGATTAGTTTGTTTTTGGATAATAGATTTGTGAAGGTATTTCCCAAGAGAAAAGAAGAGTTCGATGGCATAAATTTGTGTCTTCACTAATCTTCGTATTTTTTTTCTTTCACCCATTTGTTTTCCTCCATTAACACCTCCTCAACTCCCTCAGCCAAACGCAGCCTTAATCTAGCTGAGTCCCAGTATGTTGCTGTCTATGGAACACGCTTTTTGTAATAGATAAGAAGACGACGGTATACTTGTCAAGAGAGGGTGTACTTGAGCTGAGCCTATTTCAATGGCCTTTCAACTGGCATTTTTTGCCTTTGAGAAATTGAATGATGGCTGATCCAACTGAGGGTCAAGTGCCAATGTTTAATTTTTCATCACAAGTGCCAGTGTTTAATTTTTCATCACTTGCTTTATTCGGGTCTGCAATTATTGTTGTATTGGCTGTGGCCCAAAGTTTTCCCAAACACCTATCATATGCTACTGTTAAAATCTCCTATTTTGCAGGGCTCTGGTGGTGTGACTATAAAGAAAACCGGTCAAGCTCTGATTTTCGGTCTCTACGACGAACCTGTGACCCCAGGACAGTGTAACATGATTGTTGAGAGATTGGGAGATTACCTTATTGATCAGGGACTTTAGGTCTCTAATCAAAATTCACGATCTCTTTGTGCTTGCATCTTCTTCCTTCTGAGGCCATGAACTAGGCACTGAAGTTGTTGCAGAAGAATAACCAGTGAGATTGGAAACAGTCGGTTTTGTCATTTTAGAGTCATTTTTTTTCCCGATTGATTTCATGTTTCAATTTGTGTATTTATCATCCTGCTGCTGTTTTTCTTTTTTCTTTTTTTTTTGCTGCAGTTGAAACTGAATATTTGGGTTTTTTGCTGCTTTTGGATTGCTTCTGATTATGCCATATGGTATTGTTATTTTTTTAAAATTTCTTATGGATATGCCTGCAAATTGGCCCTTGAAAGTTTTGGACCTTTTCGCAATTTGGCCTTTGCATGGCCGAGTTGATGAACCGTCATCTACTTATGCAACAGCAATTGTCACATTTTCATTTTTACCTTAACCTATTTTAGGTGTTTGGCTTCGTCACCCATAATGAATTATCTTATAATGTATTTTCAGGTTGTAGTTTGGAGAGCAAAAGCCAGAAGTGGGGGAAAATGAGCTTTTTAACTTCTTATTTTTCGCTTTTTTCGTTTTCATTAACAAAAAGGACATAAATATATAATGTATTCTACACATCTCTCCAGTATTATTTTTGTTGCTCACATTCATCACACATTTTGACAATATTTTAAAAAGGCAAAAATATAAAAAGTAGAAAAATGAGGCTCACAAACACTCACTTAATCGTGTACATCATGAGAATGTGTTTGTGAGCGCCTCCGAAAGCATTAGGCCTCCTTTGGCTAAAAAGAAAAAACTGGTTTTTTGGTTTTTTTCGTTGTCTTTATTCAAAAAAAAATTGCATTTGTTAGTTTTCGGTCGATTTTTTTGTGGTTTCTTTGCTTGTCTCGACGAGAGGAATCTAAAAAAGATAAAATTATTAGCCAAACTTAAAGTTTTGTGAATAAAGACGAAAAATAATTCAAAAAACTGGTTTATTTTCCGGCTTGATTCAAAAAACTATTACTTTTGATCATAATTTTATACTCTTTGAATTCAGAAACCACAAAATCTTGACGCAAAACTAACAAATGCAATTTTTTTTTCGAATAAAGACAAAACGAAAAAACCAAAAAATCAGTTTTTTAAATTTAGTCAAAGGAGGCCTAAGATTATTAGACTACAATCTTGTTTGTTTTAGTTTTCAAGAACCGGTTTTCTCAATTATTATTCTATTATTACCCCTATTTTTAAATATTATTTTTATTTTTCTCTCTCTCTCTCTCCAATCATTAATACCTATTTTTTTAATTATTATCTCTATTTCTCCCTCTAATCATTACAAAAACCAAAACTCAAAACCCAAACCAAACACAACCCGAGGGTCATGTTCCCATCCATACGAGTTCAACCCTGCAACCGCACCTCTACACATTGGTTTATGTGTGCTGTCAAATTGGATATAGGTCAAGGTTAATATCCAACCTCAGAATTACTTAGAGGGAATTTAAATAGGGGTCTTGCAGCATAGGCATCCTTATAAGTCACTGAGTTTGAATTTGAATCATTATGTTCTCATTCTGAATTTAGAAAAAACCCAACAATACTCTTATAACCATTTTCCTATGAAACCTAATTAATCACTCCCATAAATCCCCTCTCTCCCTCTCTCTCTCTCTCTATGGATCCGAGGATATTAACCCATCCACGGCCATTCATAAAAAGGCAAAAATATAAAAAGTAGAAAAATGAGGCTCACAAACACTCACTTAATCGTGTACATCATGAGAATGTGTTTGTGAGCGCACTCCGAAAGCATTAGGCCTCCTTTGGCTAAAAAGAAAAAATTGGTTTTTTGGTTTTTTTCGTTTTGTCTTCACTCCCATAAATCCCCCCTCTCTCTCTCTCTCTCTCTCTCTCTATCTATGGATCCGAGGATATATATTAACCCATCCACGGCCATTCATCCATAGCCGCGCTGCTGTTTAACCCTATTGCCCCCCGCTATTTGTCCCCACCGCCATTTATCCCCTCTCCTCCCCACTGTCTCGATGGAGAAGAGAGAATCATCGACGACGATACCGTCTTCATCTCCTTATCACAACCGAGTGACATGCAAGCGGCCACGAGCCACATGCACATCACTGAAGAAGAAGAAGAAGAAACGGCCATAACAATCACAAACCCCACTAGAACAGTACAATTAGTACGTATATGTATCTATGCGTTCTTCGGATAAAAAAATATATATATCTATGCGTTTTCGATCAGTTGTATATGCGTCTATGTTTATATGGGTATGTATACCAATGGTGAAATTAGATAAAATTTGAGAATCAAAATCGGATTTGACCAAAAGCAACAAAGGGGTATTGAACTTGTTAATTTGTATATATGTTTATGTGTATGTATGTGTTTCTGGTTAGTCAGAGGAGCAACAAGGAGGTATCACAATTGTGTCATTTTTAAAAAATAGATAGAATCAGCCCTAGCGCATGCACTTCATGGGCTAGGACGACATACACCACGTGAGGTGGTCCTGGCTAGAGCGCACCACGTGTGTATGTATGTGTTTCTGGTTAGTCAAAGGAGCAACAAGGGGTATCGAAATTGTGTCACTTTTTAAGAAATAGATATGAAATTGTGATTGTTGAGACCCAATTTTCATAGTAGATTTTGAGAAATATTTCATTTGTTGAGCTTCAAATTTCATGATAATTTTGTAGAAAAGTATGGCCGATTTAATTTGAATGCATGGTTTGACTAATATTATGTCAAAATATGCCATGATAAAAATGGTAAATTTGCAGAATATTGTCATTAAATGGTTATTGTAGTTGAACCTCGATTATTATGGTAATTTTCTAGCAATAATCCATGATAAACGATAAACGTGGTTGATTTGAATACATGGTTTTACTATTTCGTGGTAATTTTGTGAAAAAAAATTCATGATAAATATGGTCGATTTTGAATGTGTGGTTTCCTTGATTTTGTGCCGCTATGCCTCATGTATGATCAGGAAATGTTTCCGCAAATTTATCATGAAAATTGCAAATTCCCCATGCATGAAAATTGCAAATTTATCATGAAATGTTTCTGCAAATTTATCATGAAAATTGCAAATTGAGGCTAACAAAGTTGTAGTATTTCTGAAAGGGTTGCATTTTCAATATCATTGGTGCAGGCTTAAGATAATGCTGCAGGCCTAAAACAGATAAGTCTAGATTTGAGTGCTGGCAAAAGTTGAAATTATCCATTCAGCTCCTATTTTTGACCAAATCAAGAATTCAACAGGCAGCCAAATATCTGACACGATATTCAAATGAATAATGAATTTTCTCAAGTTGCATTTAATAATCAATTAGTTTCAAAGGCAAGAAAAGGTCAATGATCAATGATCCTTGGAGATAAGATTTTCCAACCAAGGATGTTTCCTGTCCTCTGGATGAATCAATGTGAAAAAGTCATTGGATTTGGTTAGAATTGTGTTCCCTAATACTCCGTCAAAGGAGTATTCTTGTACCCAAAATGTCACCTATGGTATTCTCCTTGTTCCAACTCATAATATTTAGGACATAAAGAATTATTGTCTTGTCGTGTGAGGAACGGAGATGGGTAAGGTCCGTTTATTTGGCTGGACTAGTAATAAACAAATAATATTTTAAGTTTGAAACTTTTTAAATTTTATTAATTCTTTTGACTCCAGTCAATATAGATAGAGATGTACTCTAGTTTTAACCCACCTGCTAATGACCTGTGAAATTGAGCTCTCAGGATCAATCGAGGTGCACGTAAATTGACTCGGACATCTGAATGATTTGATATAAAATTGTATAAAAACCTCAAATCCTTGTTCCAACTTCTAATATTCAGGATACAAAGAATCAATGTCTCGTCGTGTCAGGAGCGAAGATGGGTAAGATCCGTTTATTTTGCTGGACTAGTAATGAACAAATATAAAATTCAGGATCAATCGAGATTTGCTCTAGTTTTAATTGAATCCACTGCTAATAGACTGTAGAATTGGGCTCTCAGGATCAATCGAAGTGCACTTAAGTTGACTCAGACATCTGAGTTATCAATAATTATTTGATATAAAATTTTAGAAAGAACCTCAAATAATAGAATATGATAAATAACACCACGCTCACTGTTTATATAATATATCTCAAAATTTAACGAAGCACTGAATATACAATCCTTTCAGATAGATCACACAAAATCTTGACAGAGATATTCTTGGACTAGGAAAATGAGTATACAGTGTTTGTTTGGTTAAGATGGTGACTTGGATATGGTTGGCTCCCAAACCCTATCCTCTTTCCATTAGTTATCAATCAATTATGACACAAATCTTTTCCCAAGTCAGAGATTAATTCAAAATTTAAGGATAAGATAATGTGGAATCTAAGGATAAGGCCACGAAAGCAAAAACACAAAAACCAAGTCCGTGGCTTTCTCATGCAACCGTTGTCAGTTGTTGACACCTGTACCGCGACCCGAAAAGGTTCACTAATCAACCTTTATTTTCTCCACGTGTCGCCGCCTCGTCTCAGTATCATGGAAAATCCATGCTCCCCCTGTCATGGGGAATTAATTTCCTTAAAGAAACTAAAACCTAATCCCCGACGACAAACATACGTGTTGGGCCCGGAGTGCTCCCTTGATTTTGGTTACACAATGTCACTCCCTGCGACCGCTCTAAAAATAGACTTGTGGGTGCGATATCGAATGTCATAAAAGACAGACTTGCCAGTGCGACGTCGAATGCTAACTTTTATTGATAACTCAAGTGTCCGAACCAGTTTATAAACACCTCGATTAATTCTGTCAGTCCAATCCCACTGCCCACGGAGATGTTTATATATAAGCTTCACACTAACGTCTCAGGTATACAAGGCAACTATTTGGGAATATCAAGTTCCATCTGCTTAATCCTTCTGTATTTGCCATGAGTAGTGAAGGCATCATGGATGGGGAAGAACATGGTACCCATCATGCTAAATCATCATCAACATCATCCATAGAAGATTCAACAGTTTCGAATGGATCATCATTATCTTCGTTATCTGACATGGGAGATGATGATAATGATGATACATCTTCACCATCAACTTCATGTTCATCCAATTCCAGTTCCACAGGACCTTTATGTGATTTATCTGAGCTCATGGCCCAGCTACCTATTAAGTAAGTAGCATCTTCTAAGAATTACCTAATAGATCTTCATGTTACAAAACCTTTTTGCTACACATATGTTCAAACAACATAGTTCATTTGATCAAGGACCCGGGTTCTCCGCAGAGAGGCCTCTGTCATTATATCGCAACCGTTCATTTTTGCATTTAACGGTTTAGATTTTAAAAGAACTCTTTTCAGGCCAAAAAATTTATTCTTACCTCAACATCTTTTTAAAATCTAAACCATTAAAAACACAATTTTGGATCGCTAGGATCTATGTAACAGACTCTGAGAGTGTCTCAGAGCTTTTTGTTAAATCCCTTTTTTATGTGGACTAAACCAAATTTCGAATACAGGAGGGGACTGTCCAAGTTTTACCAGGGAAAGTCACAATCTTTTACATGTCTTTCAAGGGTCAAGAGCATAGAAGACCTTCCAAAGAAAGAAGCCAACCCTTACAGAACAAGGAGGAAATTATTGAAGGAATCCAAGAGTTACACAGGAGGCTTAGACACCTACAAATTACATACTCTCCCTAAGCCTGTAATATCAAAGAAATTTATTTCAAGGGGTCAATTACCATTTCCATCCTCATCTTTTCAAAGCAGAAGGGCGAGTTTTGTTATTAGCAATTGTAGGCCTCCTTTCATTCCTGTCCAAAAGGGTTTGGGTTGTTAATTGCCAAGTTCCCAAATTTAATCACATGTCTTCTTCATTTGATAAGTTCGATTTTATCAAATGTAGATTTGGAAAACTTGGCTACCTACCCCCAGCTGCATCATGAATATTGCGACTCATTTGTGTTATTTTTTTAGTACTGTTCATATACATATATAAACAAACTTTTCTTTGGACTATTAAGGCTTCCAACTCTGGTCGTGTACTAGTAGTACTTTTTTTTTTTTTTTGGTCAGGAATAAAATTTATTAATGAAACTTGATACAGGTACATTAAGTAGGGGGAGAGGGAAGGGAACTACAACCGAGGTTGAAGAAATTAAAAGCACCCAATGAGACAAAGCCCATGAAACACCTGAAGGGCAAAAGCCCGAAAACACCTAATGGCCTAGCCTAGAATAACAGCAATGAAGCCAACATCAACAAAGGCATACCAAATAGCATAAACATAGAGCCCAGAACGGAAGGCCAAAGAAAAAGGCCCAAACCCTAAACAAAGAACCCGGGCCAACCACAACCGCCACCCAACCTCTGCCGATCAGAACTCCGCCAAACAGCCACCAACTATAGCCACAACCACCATTAACCGTCAGGTGTTGGAAGGTTCGTGGTTCGAGCTAATAGAGGAGCGTCGGTAGTCCTTGTATTAATCTAACTTAATTATCATACTAAGATCCTATCGTTTGGATTACCACCTTTTTTTTTTTTGAACTACAAAAAGGTGGGAGGGGCAACCAGCGTAGCAACCCCTTTGGATGTGACCATAGGGGCTTCCGACCAGGGACGGATCTAGGAATTCTCCCCAGCGGGAGCACCAATGCTAAAGTCAAGAGCAAGTAAACTAAATGATACTCCAAAATTTAGGAAGCTGATTTTGGGACTCCCTTTTTCAAAGGTCCGACGTCTATCTTCGTCGTCTTCCAATATCTTGGGGAATCATAATCGATTCCTTCATCATCATCTCTCATCCGAGACTCGAATGGTATCGGTTGTGTCACCATCGGGTCACCTCTTGATCGAGGCACCTCTGTCTGTCACTCGGAAATCTGGTTAAGTATGGAAAAGTATCTTTTTTCGGAAAGTTTCAATTTGGCCGATAAAAAGTCCCGGTATTTGTTCCTTGGATTTTTCTAAGCATAATGGTATAATCGGATGATCTTTTCAAGTACGGAAAGGTTGTCTTTTGCCTCTTTTCTTCGGAGAAAAACGTGTTGTTTTTCGCCTTTGTACTAAAAGTGGGGGATGAGATTTTGATAAGATTGGAATATCAAAATTCTGGAAATGCCATTGTTTCCGAAAGGGGGGTACTTCCTTATTTTCATAAATAAATTAAAGTAAAGATCATACAAAATTATGATATTTACTTAACTTTGGTTTATGAAAATAAGTGTTCCGAAGGGGGGTACTTCCTTATTTGTAAAAAAAAAAAAAAAAAAAATCCTGAAATTGAGGGGGGGCACGTGACCCCCCATGCCCCTGTGTGTGTCCGTCCCTGCTTCTGACCCACAACACCACCTAGGTATTAGATAAACAAAGGGCCCTCCACGCTAGTATTGCAGTTAGCAGGACTCGAACCTTGTCGGATCGTGTACGAAAGGAATGAGCATTTAAGCCTACACACCTTTGCAATCTAGGCTACAGCCTTCGGTGGTTTTGAATTTTGCTAGTTCAGAACATGATATGGAAGCTGAGTTGTTCCCTATCATTATCTTGGGATGATCTGATCATTTTTAGATAAAAAAAAACTTGTTGCTGCACACCATGGCAGTGAGTTAATTCGCGTAATAAGTTTGCTAAACAAAAATTCTTCCCTTGATAACGAAGAGAGAGACCTAAGAAAGCATTTTATTTTTTTCCTGTTATCAGTTTCTGTTATTGTTGTTGTTGCCGTAGTCATTTTCCGTTTGACCTGTACAACTATGCACATAAGAGGGATCAACTATAAGCTCATTTGGAATCTAAAAGTCTATATGTATTACACACGACTCCGGCCGATACAAATGCATCCGGAACCAGGGATGGAGCCAGAGGGGGCTAGTACGGGCGATCGCCCTTGCAAAGGGAAAAAAAAAAACCTTTAGTATTATATTGAAACAAAAGATTTTTCCTATGAATTATTTAGGTTTGCCCATGCAAAGTGTTTTGGAAAAATATTCGCCCCTGCGTAGTGAAATTCCTGGCTCCGTCCCTATCTGGAACCGTTCGATGTATTTGGAGTTTGGATGCATATGCCTCTGATGATTTCAGACGTAGTTATGATTTAAAGTTGCGTTGGTTGCATTGCTCGTTCGAAATATATATATATATATATATATATATATATATATATATATATATATGAGCGTACAAATTTTCCTAGAGGTTAAATGTGTCTACAACTACTAGCATGACATACATATAAATCATCCAAGTTTGCAAATGCAGGTTCTCCGGTTGATGGGTCTTTTGCAAAATGGCAAACAGAGGGAATATGTATTATCATAAAGGCGGGACGTCAATAGAAAGAAAAATTCCAATTGGCATGTTTCAATTTACTTTCTTTTCTTGTTTTCGATTTGCTTTTTATGGGCAAGGGAGGATGTTAGACTTTATGACTTAAAATTATAACCGATGCTATTTCGTGGGCTCAAACCTCCGATCTTCCCCTTGAAATCAACGGGTACAAAGTTACAAACTACGGGACCTTCTCTCTAGTGGTTTGTAATTTCTTTTGGGGTTTAGGGATGTATTTTTTTTTTTTAAATTTTCTTATTACTAGAGTAGAAGAATGCAAATATTTAAATTACATAAATGAGACATAATTCCACTATCATACTAAGCCTACTCTGATACTTCCTCCTTTCCAAAATAATAGTCCACTACAAAAAGACGTGTAATTTTCGGACAAAAAAAAATAAAGTACTTTCATATGTGATTTCTCAAGTTTCTTCACACCAAATTAAAAATCTAGATTAGTTCTTTAATTCGGTGAGAAAAAATTCTAAAAAATCATGAATGGGAGTACTTTATTTTTTAATCTGAAAATTGCACTTCTTTTTGTAGGAAGCTATCATTTCGGGACGGTCTCATTAAAAGAACAAATAACTATCAACCGACCTCTATTCATGGCAAAAAAAAAAAAAAATCAAACTTTGCTTCTAACAAGGATTGACTCCTGACAGTGCCTATGAAAGTGTACAAAGGTCGCCAACTGAGTTAACCCCCACTGCGCTCCCTTACAAAAATAATCAAAATCTTTGCTTTTGGTTATATTTTCAGTTGCAGCTTTCAAGTGCTGAAATCAGAATGGGCTGTGAATAGAACAAATTTAACCTCTCCCCAAAAAACGAATGGGCTAAATAGAACCAACCCAATCTCGAACTAATCTGTAAGTAAAAGCCTTGCATTACTTGGGCTTAATGGCTTACCAAACATGGTCTGGACTTCTTGTATGAATAGACACACCTGTGTTGGTATCTCATAACTAGACAAGGCCCAAAAGAATTTCTTTTTCTTTTCTTTGACGGGCACCTCAACTATTCTCCTCCCCTGTCAAAGGCAAGTCATTTATACTGGGACTAAAAATTCACAAGAGATTTTCCTCTTTCGGCCTAACCCAAGGGAGTTGCCAAGTTTCGAACTTATGATATCTCGATTTAAGACTAAGGGTGAGTTTCCCATTTAATTTTGGAGATCCCATAAAATCGCCACTTTTGATAAAATCACTTTTTGTTCTCGTTAAATAAAAACGTAGGAGTATTTTGATAAAAGCCAGTTTGAAGAATTTGATAAAATCACAGCATTGCTTTTAGCAATTTTTAGCAAATGAGGAAAGGATTTGATAAAGTTTATGAAACGATGAAAACCATTGCCCCTTAGCCATCTAGGGGTTATAGAAAAAACAGCCCAAAACCCTCTCTCGCCAATCACCTCCCGGCTCCTTAAACCCTCTCTCGTCAGTCGCCTCTATCCTCCCTTCTCTCTCTCTCTCTCTCTCTCTCTCCGGCGAGTTATGCTCGCAGTACCCAATTACATCACACTCAATTATCCGCTTTACAAGGAACCTCTGAAGGCATCGGTGGTGGTTCTGCTACTAATTGGTTAATTTCCAGATGAAGGTGTTGGTGGTCTTTGAACCACTTCTTCTAAAACCTTAATGGCGATGTTTGCTCACCTCTTTCAAAGAAGCTTACTTGCTGCCACTACACGGCTACCCTCCGCCGCCGCAGCCACTTGTTTTTTCACGGCGAAGGTTTTTACTTTTCTTCAACATCTGGTAGAAGGGCACACTTTAATTTTTTTTCAAACTAAACTGCCTCCCAATTTCACATCTCAGATTGCAAATTTATCTCAATTCAAGATTTTTGTCGTTCCATCTTTTACTTAGGGCACACGCTATAGTTTGCGTGTTTGACAGTTGCATATTGATGTTTTTCTTAGAGAAATACAGGTTGTTGTTAAAATATTAGCTATCATGACAGGTAATAGATTGATACTATATTTTTCTACATTTGTTTTTCTTTTAGCATTTCTGGATGAAGTGATGTTGCATTAATCTGTTCTCTAGAAGTTACTCCATCCTCTGTCCCAAAAAGAATGCCGATACATGGAAGGATGAGTTAAAAAAACATTCTTTCTCATCAACTAAGAAAAAATTCGAACTTCCAAATTGACAGAACTCTGATGTCTAGTCATTTGCGAAAAAAGAAGTTTGAATCTTAATCAGAAAAGTGCTTTTAGGTACTCGTTTGTGTACCGGACAATCTTGTAGGGCTGGAGGTAGTAATGCCCTGTAAATGGCTTCCATAAATTGAAAGAACTCTTGATATCTTGTCAGTTGCGAAAAATGGTTTGAATTTCAATGATAAAAGTTCATTGATTGTAAGTTCTCATTTGAGTACCGGGCAATCTTTTTGAGAAGGCGGTAGTAATGCACTATAAATGGAATGGGCATGCTTATAATCTCTTCAATTTGATTTTAATTAAACTCAAACTACGCCTTCAGCAAGCATTTAGCATGCCCATTTGGCAAAATACAAAAGTTCTCTTGAATGTTACTTTTGCGAAGAATTGGATTGAGTTTGTAGCATGTTCTAGTTTTTGTTTTAATGCATCATGTAATCCATTTTTGTTCAATTATCCCAGATTGGATTGACATGCTGTTTCTGGAAACATGAGTGGGTGGGTTAAAAGGCTAGGGACTTTTTGTTATGGAAATACTGTAGTATTTTGGTTTGTATGCGAAAACAATACCTTCTTTATTCTGCTATCCTTTCTTTGTTTGTCATGTTATTCACTATGCCCCATTTCCCCCCTGGATTTTTGGTTGCAGTCAAAGAACGGGGTGATGCAGAATCACAATTGCTCTTACTTGCCAAGTTCAGCATTTTGTAACGGCATTAACTATGATAAATACTTCAAGCTGAAATTTAGACAGCTAGGGGTATCTTGCATCATAAAAGACAATCAACCAAGGGTTCTCAGACTTGCGTCTGTACAAAATTTTCATCCTGTTAGAAGCTTAGGCGTTAATGAATCTAAGAGGGCCTTTACCAGTCAGTCGGTAATCAAGGGTGGGTATTCTAATATTGTGGTGCCTTTGGATAGTTTTTGTTATGAGTCTAGATTGCCTTATTGTGTTGCTTATGCAAAGAGGCTTTTTTGTAACATTCCAAGAGCAATAACGGATAAAAATGATAGTGCTGGTGTTGGTGATGAAAGGAGTAATGAGAAAACTTCAGCTGTTAAGGTTTTCAATAAGCATTGGAAGCGGGCAAAGTCAGTTGCCGCTCGCAAAAGGAACGAAGCACAGCAGAAGAATGCTTCTAACTCGGTCAATTCACACTTAAAAGGTACTGATATGGTGAAATCAGGAGAGCAGCTAGCTGTGAATGGAGTGGAAGGTGCAAGTACGGGACCGTCTGTTTCAAATTCACTTGTTGGCAATGAAAACAAATTATCCGAAGATAAAGCAAAACGCAAGCACAAGTCAAGAAGCAAGAAACACAAAGGACAAAGTTTTGGCACTAATGCTGCTGCTGATTCAGCAACTAAGGCAGAAGGTTCTGAAAAGGTTTCTCAAGCGAAGATACCCAGCACGGCAAACAAGAACCAGTCTTTACCTGCTACAGAGGTTGGAAATTTTCAAACTTATTTATTCTCAAGTTTAGTTTTTATCTCCTAGCGATATGCTACCTAATGCTGCAGCTTTTCAGAAGAATTCTACTGCAAACAGAAAACCCCTGGAGGTGCTTGATATTTCTATTTCGAAAAAGGAACAGTCTGGAAGGATAGCTGTGAAATCTCATATGGAGGGGAAATCAACTAATGAGGCTAAAGTTACATCTGAAAAAGAGGCGGCAAATATTAAAAAAAATCACTCAAGTGGCAAAGCCAAGGCTCAGGGACAAAGGAGAATGCAGCCATTGTATCCTCCTTGTGGGAAATCTGTTGTGATTGTGGAGTCTGTCACAAAGGCAAAAGTAATTCAGGGCTACCTTGGTGACATGTTTGAAGTTGTACCAAGCCATGGTCATGTTAGAGACTTGGCTGCAAGGTCGGGGTCTGTGCGTCCTGATGATGACTTCAGTATGCTATGGGAGGTTCCATCTGCTGCCTGGACTCATCTTAAGAGTATCAAGGTTGCTCTAAGCGGGTATGATGTTTTGTTTTGCTTTTCAATAACTGGAGTGAGACAATTTCTGTGGACACACTTTTATACTTAAAATAGGTTTTTATATGTGTTAAGCTTGTCCCTCAGTGGTTAATCATAACCTCAAAAACTAGTGTATGAGTATGAGCGGCCTCTGCACTCATTTCCAATTGGTTTTGAGTTGGATGATTTAACATGATGTCAGAGCGTGTCTTTTGCAGGCTTTCGAACAAGACTTTCTTGATTGATGGCCCCATTTTTTGTGTCTTAAGCAGACCTTGTTGGTTGTGATCCCTATATGTCATGGATCTGGTATTTACCTCTCCCCATGGGGGGGGGGGGGAGTGGTAGAGCTTGTACCACATTGGTTAATTATAACATCCAAATCTAGTATACGAGCCTGGGCGGCCTCTCCACATTGCCAAATTGTTTTGAGTTGGATGCTTTAATAGTATGGTCATAAACAGATATTCATGTTGTTAGAGTTGCACGATTCGCAACATGACTTTCAACCAATTTGAGTAGAATCTTATTGAATTGAAAATGAAGTGAATCTTACTATTGGATTTGTGTTCCCTGGATTTAGTTTTGTTTCTAATTTTGTTGTATGGAGCGTAAACTGATGTTGTTTCAAGGTTTTGACTTCTCTATTAAGAAATAACAAGACATTGACTAGCTATATTGATTTCTATGGTAGCATTCGGATAGACTGATATACAATCTAGTTATATAGGTTCTTGTTCTATTTCAAGCAATGTGTATTTTATTATGCATATACCTTTATACAACCTACAGAAACACAGCAAAACTTATGATTCACAGTTCTATAATCTAGCAAAACTATTAGTGGTTCGAGTGTAAATTTGACAAGTGATTATAGATTTATGATCAGCACTACTCCCTCTGGTTTTTATGAATTGCGTACAAAGGAGTATCTGTAATTCTGTCCAAGACCTTTTACCTGGGATTGCGTATCATTTTGACATTTTTAAGTAGGATATTGTTTCGTCCTGTTTAATCATGTTCTAGGTGCTATTTTCTCACCTGCTTGTCTTTGTATCTCAGAGCAGAAAATCTTATTCTTGCATCAGATCCTGATCGTGAAGGAGAGGCTATTGCTTGGCACATCATTGAGATGTTGAAGCAACAAGATGCTTTACGTGAAGGTATCACTGTAGCTAGGGTTGTCTTCAATGAAATAACTGAGTCGTCCATCAAAAGTGCATTGCAGGCTCCGCGCGGCATTGATGTAAACTTGGTTCATGCTTATCTTGCTCGGCGGGCTCTTGATTACTTAGTTGGATTCAACATTTCACCCTTGTTATGGAAGAAATTGCCTGGTTGCCAGTCAGCTGGGCGAGTCCAATCTGCTGCTTTGTCTCTTATATGTGACAGGGAAATGGAAATCGACCACTTTAAGCCAAAGGAGTATTGGTCTGTTGCAGTTCAGTTTGATAAAAGTGGAGAGGATTCAATAACCACCAAAAATTCTTTTTCATCATATTTGACCCACTTTGATTCTACAAAGTTAAACCAACACTCAATTAGTTCTCAGACAGAAGCGAAGGACATGGAACAGAAGATAAGTTCATCAAAATTTGAAGTGGTTGCATCTAAGAGAAACAAAATTAGGAAAAATCCTCCAAAACCGTATATAACATCAACATTTCAACAGGATGCTGCAAACAAATTACACTTTACAGCAACGTATTCGATGAAACTGGCACAGCAACTGTATGAGGGGATTCAGTTATCAGATGACAAGGCAGCAGGATTGATAACGTACCCCAGAACGGATGGATTCCACATTTCCGACGAAGCTATGAAGGACATTCGTGCCTTGGCTATTGAAAGATATGGACAGGACTTCACATCAAAGACGACTCGTAAATATTTTAAGAAGGTAAAGAATGCTCAAGAGGCTCATGAGGTGATTAGGCCCACAGATATCCGGAGATTACCTTCGACGCTTGTTGGAATACTTGATGAAGATTCTTTGAAGTTATATGCTCTCATTTGGGCTCGTACAGTGGCATGCCAAATGGAACCCACAAACATTTGTCAGATAAAAGTTGATATTGGAAATGCTGATCAGTCCATTGCTCTTCGATCAACATGCTCAACAGTTGAGTTTCTTGGGTACGACGCAGTCTACAAGGATTTGGAAGCTAAAGCAATAAAATACGGTGAAGATGATGGAAATTATCACGATGATGCTTTCAAAGTTCTCAGTAATCTGAAGCCAAAGGATATGTTGAGTGTTTCTGAAGTGGAACTCATGCAGCACCATACGCAGCCTCCTCCGCGCTACTCAGAGGGATTATTGGTGAAAAAGCTGGAGGAGCTTGGCATAGGAAGACCTTCAACATATGCAAATACATTAAAAGTTCTACAAGATAGAAAATATGTGACAGTAAAAAACCAACTACTGTTCCCTGACTTCCGTGGTCGAATGGTGTCGACATTTCTCTCCCACCATTTTTCTGAGGTCACAGATTACAGTTTTACAGCTGATATGGAAGCAGAGCTCGACAATGTTTCTGCCGGATTGACTGAATGGAAAGGACTACTTGGTGATTATTGGAAGAGGTTCAGAAGGTACTGTGATCGTGCTGCTAACATCCATATTCATCAGGTGGAGAAGACGATGGAAAAAACATTTGGAGATTTGTTGTTTGATTCTCTCCCCTATAAAAGCAGGACATGCCCAATGTGTTCAGAAGGCAAATTGACTTTCAAAATCGGAAGGTTTGGTGCTGCATATTTTATAGGCTGTGATCAACACCCAAGGTGCAAGTGAGTATAATCTTGCATACTCCTTAATGTTCATATGGTGCAGTTCCACATCATATATTCTTAATAGTATAGAATCAGTTATGTTGCAACTTTACAACATAAAGTTGAAATACAATTTACATGTGTTTTATATATTGTTATAAGCACGATATTTTAGAATATTTATTTTTTTATTGGATCTGAATTTAGCTAGTGTACCAGTTGTTGGACCTATTTAGCTGGTCGTTCCAATGGCAAAATTTTATTCCCAGTTATCTTTCATGAAAAACTCATATGGTGAGGGGTATTTCTATTTCCCCAAAATTGCATGTTGTCTGTTATATGGATGTAAACTAAAGAGACACTAGATGTCAAAGTATACATAATCCACAAAAATCCTACACAAAGCTGAAGAAACATTAAGGAGGACTTTTTCAAGTTTTTTATGTGGCTTGAGCGGTCACTGTATTTGGCATTTTCATTCTCTTCAGGTGCTTTAGTGTTTATTATGAATGTGCTTGTGAAGTAACTTTCTCATTTTCCGAGAGACTTCACCCATTTTGTTGCCATACCAACCTAGTGGAGAAGTATCAATGGTTTTTTGTCAATATGGTGGTGTTGTTTGTTGCATGATGAATCAAAATAAGAATTAATGAAGTTAGATGTAGTTTGTGCCCATTATCAATCAGGGCCTAGCGTGCTTGCATTGGCAAATTGAGGTCGTCGGACTACCTTTCTCCACAGAAGTGGTTGTGGAGATATAAGGTAGAGGTCGTAGTGCAGGCACTACTCTCCATCTTAACAGATTGGAACGCCAAAAAAGGGTTGATGTAGCTGACCTCAATTGATTGAAATTAATTTTGTTTGGTAGGAAATACCTTGCATAAGTCATTTTTAACTTCTTTACATTGCCACTGGAAACGAACTTTGTTGGTAAGATAACATTTTGTTATTTTGATTACTTTCAACAGTTTGGGTGCTTTGATTCTGCAGGTTTATTGCTTAGACAATGTATGGTGATGACGTCCTCAATTGATTGAATTAATTTAGTCTGGTTAGGAAATACTTTGTATAAGTTATTTTAAACTTACTTTAGGTAGCTACGGGAGACAGACTTTCTTGTAAAGATCGCATTTATTTATTTTGATTACTTTTTTCAAACTGTTTGGGTGCTGCGATTCTGCAGGTTTATTGCTTAGACAATGTATGGTGATGATGCCCTCAATTGATTGATGTTAATTTCGTTGCTACTGGAAACAAACTTTGCTCACAAGACAACCTTTTGCTATTTTGATTATTTTCAAGTTTCAACAGTTTGGGTGCTGCAATTTTGCAGGTTTATTGCTAAGACAATGCATGGTGATGATGAGGAAGACGATACTCCTCAAAATGAGAAAACAGTAGAGCCACCAAAATTGTTAGGTGTTCATCTCAGCTCAAATGAGAAGGTTCTCGTTGTTTGGCTTTAACTGTTATAATCTATGAATCTTTGTTATTGTAAGAAGTTTATTCGGTCTTCTAATGCGTGTATTGGAAACTAAAAATATCTTTTCAGATTCTCTTGAAGAATGGTCCTTATGGATTCTACATCCAGCTTGGCGAGGACAGGAAGGGGTACTCACCTAAAAGAGCTTCGGTGCCCCACGTATGTTTGCGTTATTTTAGTATGAGTATTGAAATTTTGGAGCCTTGTCTCCTGGTCTACTGTCATTGACTCGTCATCTCCGTGAATACAAGTGCTTGTGTTATCTGTCTTGTGTCCTTTGGTTCTACTAAACAAGGGATTATTACTTGGCCTCTACTGGGCGTTAAGGATATCTTGGCAGTAAATTTTCTTCTAAATCTTTTTTCCAAATTAAAACACAAGCGAAGAGATGCACAAGCAACGTAATTTTCTGAAATTCTTCAATTTCTAAAAAGCATATTAATTACCACGTGTTTTTTTTTTTTTCCACATATTCAACTGTGTAACTGACGCGGATTAAAAAAATAGAGACTATGTAACTGACGGTCGTATATTGGTAATCATGTAACTATAGAATGTCGAAACAAAATTATGTTCTCGTAATGTCCTTGAAAACCTTAACTTAAACAAGTGAGTCTTCAACTAAGGATTTTATATTCCCACATTCAGGTGCGTATAACTTGCATCGTTTTGTTTTCCTCTTTATCCTTATAGAGGTAATTGTTTGCGTTTGATCATGCTGCAATGACTTGATTCCCAAAAAGGCTAGCCTTCTTCCTTAGAGAGGGAAAGAAAAGAGCCTCAGAGCCCACATTGTAGTTTATCTCCACATGCTTAATTCATAGCATATGTTTTCTTATATTAAACTCGTACATGGTTTAAAACCTTTCTTGTTTCAGGTGAAAAATATTGATTCTGTTACCCTCGAAGATGCTATTGACTTGCTGCGCTATCCTGTGACATTGGTATTTCTACATCAAATTTAAGTTACTATCTTATTTTTGTTGTTTTGTAAAGATGAAACTAATTCTGCCCAACTTCATGTTAGGGACACCATCCTGAAGATAATCATCCGGTTGTGATAAAACTTGCACGGGTGGGATTTTCTATTAGACATCGAAGCACCTTCGCACTAGTACCCAAGGTATATCTTTTTTTGTTAAGCATGCCTCTGTTAACTAGTTGTGATCTTTATTCTTTCCTGAATGGTAGTGCTTCACTATAATTAATTAAGCTTGACCGATGTAACAAGTATGCACAGCTGGCTGGTTTGGCTAAGTAAGCTAATTGTCACCATATTAACCTCCAATTTACAACTTCATAAATGGAAACTGGAAAGCTGGTAGATGCAGCTCAATCTAGTGCAGGGGCTCTACTCTCTGCTATTCGCAGTTCCGAGCATTCTTAGAAAGAAAAAAGAAAGTGAGAAGCATTAAGTTTTCTGTTGGGTGTGAAGAAACGTGAGGATTTAGGCTGTGTTTGGTTAGATAGTTTAGTTTAGTTTTGATGGTGTCAGCAGATGTAATGAGTGGAGAGAGAAATGAGGGAAATGATGATGTCATCAAAACTAAAACTAAACAGGAAAACGAACAAGGCCTTAGTATTTTTGACGAAGAACTTGCATCTCAATTGGCGGCGCTATCTTTACATGTTTTAACTTTTAATGCCAATTTTTTCCATTCCTACTCGGGCCAGTGTTTTCATTATATTGTTTATGATACATGCCAACCTTACTGTGGTTCTATGTTTCTATGTTTCTATATATGTCATCCTTATTATGCTTCTATGTTTCTGTATATATCTACCCAGAACATGAACGTAAATGATATAACCCTAGAAAAAGCATTAAAGCTTTTGTTGGGTAAAGATGTGAAACAATGCGGCCGACCCAGGAAAAAACCAAAGCTTGAGGAAGCTGTTGTGGCTATGTGAGCAGCGCATACAGAAGCCAGAGGACAAATGATTTAAACGGGAGGTATGTATGTATATATAGAAGACATCCATCCAAAACATCTCATGGTTCTCCAACCCTTTCATCGGTTGTGTGGAATATCCATTCAATTTTGTTGTAAAGTACGTAACCATTGATATTCCGTTTTTGCCGCTCTAAAATTTTGAGTTACATGCTCATTCTTCGGTTTGGGTTATATTTAATTTTTTGGATAAAAGATAAATGAGGGGTTCTGGAGTCCCTAACTTATTTGATTCTCAATGGCAACTACTGTGGTTCTATTTTTTTGAGTTGTAAGGCCAAGGAAATAAATTTGGTTATCCCAGACACTTATCTATGTTCCTACTATCATTCATTAGTCGGCTTAATCCTAGGAACTCTAGAACCTCTGTGAATTCTGGGCAAGATTAGTTACCTGTAGGATTGTATCTTTCCACATAGGCATCAGCAGAATGAAGCCTTTCTCAAGAGAAAAACTTGTGTGCCGTCCAAAAATGCTTTGGATGGCCCAGGTTTAAGGGTGGTATTTTTGTATATTTTGGGGGCAAATTTACCCCAATAAATCTGGGCCGTCCAAAACATGTTTGGACAGTTCAGATGCGTCGTCGGGTACACCTGGTGGTACTTGTTCAGCAAACAATTCTCACAGGGCTCTACGATTTGGTCTACTACTCCAAGTAGATTTGGTCTACTACTCCAAGTAGATTTGGTCCTGCGATTGCGTGAGATAGCCTAGACATGTAAGTAGTTGCTTTGCTTACTCGTTTACCACCAAGTTGGTTAAGATTTGGTCTGCATGTTCTGGTTATGAAGAAGTGAAGAAACCCAGACCCTCCAAAGTTGTAGGTATTGCATGCTGCCTTGAGTTTACAGTAAAGCCTTTGGGCATGTATAGCAGTTGAAGCTAAATACCTAGCCAAAAAGTTGAAAGTTGTAGATAGGAACCCCAGGGAGGTTTTGTTGAGATCTTTCGTGAAAGGATATAAAACTGTAGGTATAAAATAAAGGTTCAAAAGAGGCCATGTGTAAACAGGGAAACCCATTGTTCTACTAATTAAATGAGTAGCCTGGATTTTGTATGCCCTAAATGTTTGGGTTTAAACCGGATCCGGAGATGCGGCATCTGAGTCGTTTGATTTCGGCAATCGACGGCTTGCATTTCATCTTGGCAATGGACAGCTCGGATTTGCATAGTGTCGAGATGAAATCAGGATTGTTGAAAACGCTTCTGACAGTTCAGATGCCGCACTATAGGGGCGCCCTACAACACCTCGTTCCCATTTAAACATCTTTTGAATCCTCCAAAATAAAACCAAGCCTAATGGCAATTTAGTTTTTTTAGTTTTCTTTTTTTTTCAAAATCCAATTCATATCTTTTTTTTACTGTTCTAATTCATGTGAAATGAATTCTACGCAGACCAAATGATAAATAATGGAGTACGTTCATTAAAAATGAAAATAACTATAAAAATAAAAAATAAAAATAAAAAACTTCTTCCTAAGTCACCAAGGACCAAAAAAAACATACAAAAAAAAAAAACTTCTTCCTAAGTCACCAAGGACCAAAAGAAAACATAAGTCTAAACCTGTTAACATAATTTTAACCACAATTTAACAATAGAAGTCTCCTGAACACTTAAGAGCCCGTTCTAGTGCCGATACATCTGTTTCAGTCATTGAATCATGCAAAAATCTTTACATCTCTCAAGATTCTCAAATGACCGAAAATACACCGGAAGTTCGGAACACCAGTAGCGGTTTCGCTGGTCTTGTTCGTTTTGATTTTCAAGAACCGGTTTTCTCAATTCTTATTCAATTATTACCCTTATTTTTAAATTTTATTTTTATTTTTCTCTCTATCTCTCTCCAATCATTAATACCTATTTTTTAATTATTATTCCTATTTTTTCCTCTAATCATTACAAAAATCAAAACTCAAAACCCAAACCAAACACAACCTGAGGGACTTTCCATTTGGGCTTTTGCCATCCCCTCCCTCTACCTCCTCCCAAAACCTTGTTATGGTGAATACTACAACTACAGTACTAATATTTCGTCAGAATTCCAAAACTGTCCATCTTCTCAAGATGGTAAGCCCCATTCCAAGATGGTCAAAAGTGGGGGCTTTTTTGGTCACTTCTGTTTGTTTGAATCTGCGATAAAAATAAAAATAAACACGTACCAAAAAAAAAAAGGGACGTTAAAAATAAATTGGAGGAAAAAAAAAAAAGAATAATGCTTTCAATTTGACCAAAACAACAAAACCCCTTAATTTTTAAATTCATTTCCCATGTCCCACTTTTCAAAAATTCAAAGTTTCAAAAACCTTGTTAGGTGTCCGCATTAAACTAATCTCCTCGATTAGCACTAAACTAACCTTGAGTTTTACACTAATCAAAGGGATATTAATCTTTCTTTTATATTTTAATCAGTATTTTATTATTTATTTGAAAAGAGAATGTGATGATGCAAGCAAAGCCCTTCAACCAATCAGGAGAGAATTTACATGTCATTATCCTCGTAATTAGTGCTTATTAGGAAACTAATTTTTGATGTTGCAAACAGAGGAGACATTACAATAGAGTACGGAAATCTAAACCTTTTTTTAATGAGTATATTATGTCTGTCATTTCTTAGGAGTAACTCTTACTACTTCTGTTCAAACTAGGAAGGTTATTTCTGCTAATTCGCAATTTATCAGGGGTAGATTTGATTGCTAAGAGTTACTGTGTAATATCTCGTCTAAGGCCTCGTTCGGATACACGGAAAGAATAGAAAAATCAACTTTCTTGCAACTTTTTTTTGTGTGTTCAATTGTCAAAAAGTTGTGGAACCTACAAGAGTTACCGTAATATCTCGTCTAAGGCCTCGTTCAGATACATGGAAAGAATAGAAAAATCAACTTTCTTGCAACCCTTTTTGTGTTCAATTCTCATGAAAGTTGTGGAACCCACAACAAGGAAGGTTATTTCTGCTAATTCGCAATTTATCAGGGGTAGATTCGATTGCTAAGAGTTACTGTAATACCTCGTCTAAGGCCTTGATCGGATACACGGAAATGACAGAAAAATCAACTTTTTTTGTGTTTAGTTGTCAAGAAAGTTGTGGGATCCACAACATGAATTGTTCCACTTTCTTGCAAAATCCATCCCGCTAAAATGGAAGAATTTTATTTCCTGCAAAATTCTTTATCAACAAAACTGATACGTACGAAAAATAACTTTCATTTTCCTTTTGCTTCATTTTTTCCCGTACAACATTTTTGACGACTGGACAGAGCCGTGAGAATATGAAAAAGATTGTATTTACTTATGTAAATCAAGTTTGATGAGAAAATATTATATAGACACTTTTTTTTTTTTTTGGATCTGAAATAGACATACGGATGAGGTTTTTCTCTCTCCTCTTGTGGAGTATTTTGATGAACAGTATTTTAGTACTATAAAATCACATACATGCACTCAGATCAAACTCTTTATACTTCGATCCAATCAATCAATTGATCTGAGAGCTACCCTCAACTATAATAAGCTGAATGGCTGATATCTTAAAAGTCCTAATATTTACCTTTATTTTGTTTTTCGTTCTTTTCACATTTGTTAATTTTGCGTCATTTTTTTATTATTATTGATTCGTCTCGATGAGAGGAATCTAAAACGTAAGAAAGTTCACTAAAGACAAAAATAATTCAAAACAGATAGACTTTTTAGATTATTTTTTTTCTTTATTTACAAAAAAATATATCCGACTTAATTATAGTTTAAACACCCCTAACCGATGCGTAGATCGACAATTGATCTCATAGTTTTTGTAAAATAAAGATGAGAAATAATTTATTTGTAATCCTATAATCCAAAAGCAAATGGATTGTCATAAATTTAATTCAAGCGATAATGCGATATTAGTTATGTCAAGCCTACAAATAAATGGAAGAGAGATCAAAATAAACTCATTTTCGAAATGTTCTTACTTTTGTAGGAGTAGTTATCTCAGGAATGGGTCTTCTATAGGTAGGAGATAGCCACCGGGTAGTCAATAAGCAAAGAAAATGATAAATGAAATACACTTTTTTTTTTTTTTATAGAATTTCAATCGCTTTAATGTACATTTCACATAGAAGCGGGAGCCCTGTAGTGAAGTAACTCGCTATAAGGTTGTAGTGAGCCTCATCCGGCCGTCCATCTCTGTACCGACGTCTCGGATTTAATTCAAACTCCAAATAATCCGAGCCGTTGATTGTTTGAATTATAATCCGAGCATTTATTATCGAGATGGACGGCCGCATGAGGTCACTACTATAGTTCTCACTACAGAGACCTTGTAATTCAACTGTTCCACACATACAGACCGGCGGGTATCAACCACACACAGACGGTGCCGGGGGCCCCTTTGTGGGTCTCAAACGGTTAATCCGAACCGTTGATTCATCTCAAAATCGAATTCTGATGGTAGCGATTCTCGCGTGGGCCCACTCGAAATTCAATTTTGAGATGAATCAAAGGTTCAAATTGACCATTTAGGACCCACAAAGGGGCCTCCAGCGCCATCTATGCGTGGTCGGTACAAAAGGAGTCGGTACCCCTGGTTTTACCGCCTTTTTTGAACCTTAACAATTACCTAGTGAGTTGTTTGTATCATTTTCCCTCAAGAGTAGAGTCAATAATTACGTGATATACAGGAGAGAGGTACATGCAGACCCTGGGGGAAAACTTCAAAATGGAGGGGAGGACGAGGGGCAACAGTGGAAAACATAATTGTGGAAAGGATGGGACATGGCTCCTTATCCACACGCTGCACGAAATGTCTGCTAGTATAAGGTATGCCTACTGCCTACTGGAGATAATAATTCCTACAAAAAGGACAGCACTGCCCCTCCTCATTAATTACTCCGAATTTCTACAGTTAAAAAAATAAATACTAACTGTATACGAATTTCAAGAGCACCTAATCCTATTCCTCTCCCCAAACGCAAAAATCACATCAGTCAAATCAATCACTAATCATTGCTGATGAGAAATTTAAGATCCTCTTCTACCCACCCCCCATACAAACCTTTTTCCCTCCAAATTTTGTCCCAGTTTGAACCTTCTCCTACCTATCCTACTTGATTTTTCCATCTAATCAATAGTCTTGTTTATCATAAGATTTTATGGAAAATCTCGTCTAATTTTATGGGATTTTTTATTTTATCATCTTGATTTTAGGAGATTTTATAGAATTTTTCACATTAGCACCTTGATTTTATGAGATTTTCATAAAATCTTACGGGAAACAAGGCCTTTCTCCTACCGATAAAATGATTTTACCAAATCTTGGTTAAGAGAAGTTTAAAATGAACAGTATTCAACGATATCCTTGGTTTGACGTGAATTTGAAACTACATAGTGCTTCCAACCAGGTGTAACAACCCCATTGACTCCATCTCAAATTTCATTTTCTTCTAAGACTATGGAATATATTAGCGTGTTACTCCCTCCGTCCTCAAATAGAAGTAGAGTATTTCATTTGGGACTGTCCCTTTATAATGTGTGTTTTGAAAAGTTAATGTGTGAAAGTTGTACAATTATTATTTTGCCCTTTTGAAAAATTAATGGGTCAAAGTTGAGGATCATTTTGGAAAGTAGAAATAAAAGTTGATTTGAGAGGTATAATAATAATGTTTCTTTAAGTTGGATTTACGAACTTTTAAAAAGGAACCGAGGGAGTATATTACAATATATGATTTGGGAGAAACAACCGACTCGATTTGGTGCAAATATTAAACGAATGCTCTATGTCGTGTTTTAGAAGATAATTACCAAGTACTATCCCGAGCGAAAGAAATTAGATACGATTGGATAAGTAAACAAACCAACCTAACAAAACAAAAATTTAAAGATGTTCTTTTTAGAAGAGTGAGTTTCTACTAAGGTATTTTTGATAACTGATTTGATAATTTATAATTCAAAAATGCCAAAAATACTGTAATGAAAATTCAGCCTAAGTTCATTTTCCCTTTTTCTTCTTCACAACTGGAGTATTTCCCTTGCATTATTTGTTCACTCATTAAAATGTGAATTTGTTTTTTTTAAATAAATAAATAAACTATGCTTGGTCACTTCCACTTCCTAGGGAATATCCTTTCACCCCCTTTATATATGGAATAAAAC
This sequence comes from Vaccinium vitis-idaea, assembly GCA_963854785.1. Classification (NCBI taxonomy): domain Eukaryota; kingdom Viridiplantae; phylum Streptophyta; class Magnoliopsida; order Ericales; family Ericaceae; genus Vaccinium; species Vaccinium vitis-idaea. The sequence goes on along the minus strand of OY978225.1, from coordinate 36,520,084 downwards.
TTCACCTTTGACAAAGAAAGCTCTTCCTAGTCAATGCCTTTTCTGTTGCAAGAAAAGCACCCCACAGCTTGAAAATAAGCGCCTTGTTTTTCAAAACAGTGAATCCCAACAGTGCCTCATCATAGGTTGGTGGGACTATAAACCTTTTCCGTAAAACTACAAAAGCTTTTCCCAAATTCCTGTGAATAACTTCCAGTTGATCTCTTCTAGGGAACCACTTCAATTTTTCTCCCTCTACACTTGACTTTCATGTTCATTCCATTGACCTTATTCCCTTCCTCTAAACTTATTCTTTCCTAACTCCGGGTTCTGGCCAGTTTACACATACCGCAATTACACTTTTATCATCAATTGGTGCGGGATCCGGTTAAACCCATCCCACGAAAGTTGATATTAGTAGTTTTGAACCTGAGATCAAAGAGGGATCGAATTCTCTAGTCTCAAGCCTCACAAGACCAATCTATTCATGTTATAGAATGGTCTTGTTTTTTTTTTTGACAAACAAGCAAATCCCATAAATAGAAAACATTACATATTGTCCATACCTGTCTTGGCAAGATTATGGGCATCGGTTACAATAGATCTAGCTACTTTTATAGCTTTAACATAATCAAAACTAATACATAGATGACAAAGATCCAAGAGAGCAGGTTGGGTTAAAACTGGCGGATTCATTGGGTTGTTGAGTCCTTTGACAAACTCGGTGCTATCGGTATAGATGCATACTTCCTTTAAATCCTTACTCTTAGCCAATTGCAAAGCCAAAATACCTGCTCTGATTTCTACTAAAGTTGCAGAGCTCGCTTTGTATTAGAATGGTCTTGTGAGAGGCATGAGACTTGAGAATTTGATCCCTCTTTGGTCTCGGATTCAAAACTACTAATATCAACTTTGGTGTGATGGGTTTTAACCGTGTGATACTTCCTAATCCTATAAATCCATTTCTGACTGCATCCCATATTGCCCAACATATTGAATAAAAATGGCCAACCAAAACTATCATATACTTTTTCAAAATCCAATTTAAGAATAAGACCTTTTTCACTACCCTTTTTCCAGCTGTCAACGATCTCATTAGCTATTAATACACCATCAGGGATTTGTCTCCCTCCTAAGAAGGCTGTCTGAGTTTCCCCCACAAAGATTGATAGCACTTTCTTAAATCTGTTTGCTAATACTTTTTGCCAAGAGTTTATAAAGCCAGGTGCATAGAATTCCTTACACGCTGATTTCATAAGGTGTTACTAGAGAAAAAAATGAGTTTTTTTTTACATGTATATTAAGCATCTACTTAGGGGTGTTTTGGCAAAAAAGCACAGAACTGATTTTTTAGTTTTTTCGTGAAATATTTCTGTTGTACTATATTTTCTTTTTACTACCCATTAGTGGAATTAGTGAAGGAATAAGGAAAAATAAGTGACATCCCTATGCACATCTCAGTTATATTTCTGTTGTACTATATTTTCTTTTTAGTCCCACAAAATCAAGATCCAAGAACAACATTAAAACCAAGAACAGTACAAGCAAAGAGATAGTAAAAAACAAAGATTAAAAAGTTAAAAATAAACTCTCATTTCATTGATTAATCAAAGCATGACTTGATCAGACACACTATTGAAAGAATATTCACAGCCACTCTGTTCTTCTATTCTATTGAATCTCAACCCTAACAACAGAGCTAAATGAAAAAGCACAAAGAACTAATACTACTGTTATATTTCACCATCTTCTCAAACTCTCTTAAACCATCTCTCAATTTTTATCAAACACATAGTACTATCAAACTTCACTCAAAATTCCAAATCCTCTTGAACTTGAGTACAAGACCTCTGCATCCTAACACCACTCAAGCTCGCCCTCGACTCCATGATTTCGTTAAGCGAAAGCCTCTTCTTGGACCCCGGCTCAGGCCTTTGTTTCGGTGCACTCTGAGACCTCACCTTCGCCCTGAACGATTGGGTGTTCGACATGTAGTTAGGGCAGTTCGAGTAAGGCCGGAAAAATCCCTCTCCTCCACACGCGCTCTTGGCTGGCGTTACAGGCGCATTGGACCTGGTGGAATGTGCAAAACGAGGGGTGCTCTGCGCGGTGCAGCATTTGAATTCGTCGCCCGTGAAGCACCACTCGTAGTGTTGAAGGTTTTTGCAGTCGGGGAGGGAGATACGAGAGGGAATTGGACATGGGAAAGAGGATGAGATGTATTGGTAATATGGGTCTTCACAAGAATCTGAGATTCTCCTTGATCTTGATCTAGGCTTGTAGGTATCGACCTCAACAATTTTCGGACTTTCATCGTAAGCATTTAGCGGATTTTCAACCGATAACCTCTTGCTATGGAATTCGCTTCGCGTTTCATCAAATCTTTCCTGAAAAAAACAATGAAATACAAAACCAATGAGTTTAAAAAATAAACCCATATTTTTCTAGTGTTCAGAATGTCGTGTTGACTGTCAATCCATCAGGAGGACGGGACGATGACTGTCGTACAACATTCTGAATAACTTTTTAGCACTTAGATGGGTGAATAACATTTTCACGAGAGAGGAAAATGTGAAGCCATTCTCACCAAGGACCTTCGGGCACGATTTTCGGGCAGAAACCGGTTTTTGTTGAGCAAACGAAGAGCTCTCTGGGATCGGACAGAGGCCTGAGCTCGTATAAGGGCTTGCATGCTATGGAGAGTTGCAGCGGCTCGTTTTCGGACAAGAAAGCCCCTAACAAGTGCTTGTATTTTCACTAGACCTTTCAGTGCTCGAAGGGCTTTTCTGGCCTGAAAAGAGAATAATCCAAATTGAACTTTGTACATATTCCAAGTGAAGGGAAAGAAAAAAGGCTTATGTAACGCTTTGTCTAATTCAAATTCAAACTAATGGAAAAAAAAAAATCAAAATATTACTCCTAAAATGAAATTGGAAATACTCATAAAAGATTTCAAATTCAAAACCTGAACCTTAAAATGGGAATGTCAATCATTGGCCTAAACAGAGAAAGAGTCAAAGTATACGGACTGTTTGGATATTCATGTTTGAAGTACTTTGAGCTCCGTTCAAAAAAAGTACTTTGAGCAAATTTAAGCGACTTTTCGGATTCAAGAAAATTGGTGTAAAAACCTTCCAATTTCCTGAACAAAATAGGAAAAAGACAGGAAAACAGAACAAAATCTGATAAATTCAAATACCCAGTTCAAGTTTTACGAGATTAATCCAAATGACATTCGAAATGAAATGAAATGAAACAGAAAATGAAAACCCACTTACCAAATAGCCTCTGAAAACGGACTGAATCCTGATTGCAGCCCACTTCTCATTCCCACAACAAAACAGAGCTGCTCTATTTTGGCTAGTAAGCCTTACAACAGCCACCGCCGCCTGCGCCGCGGCCACTGCAGCGTCAGCAGCAGCCGCTGTGGCCGCGGCCACGGCAATTGCGTGCTTGTTCTGCTCTTTCTCTGACTCAGAAATGTAAGATCTCAACCAAACAGCTTCGGTCGTCGCCTGAGTATTCGCCGGGATATTCAAAGGAATCTTAGTTGATTTCCCAAAGGTCCACCTTTTCTTGTCTTTCCGGTCACCGGAGCTTGAATTTTCCTGTGATTCCTTCTCTTTCTTCATACCCAACAAGCCTTTGAACCACCTAGTTGTTTTCCCCATTCTCTCTCTCTCAAAAACTTTGGACTAGAGAGAGAAAAACAGAGTGATGTGCACTAAATTCCTACAAGAGGGAGAGTAGTAGCAGAGGGTTATGATTAGAAATTTACAATGGTGCAAGCAGAGAAGGGATGAGAACAGAGGAGAATGTGGTGGAAAAGATTAACAAAAGGCATCAAACATTAAACAAATATAGAGCGAGAGAGAGAGATAAGTCTGTTTTTTTTTTTTCTTTATTAGTACTATTATTTTTTTGAAATTATCACTCTGACACTACCTCGTGAAACAAGTGTATTAGGACAAAAAGGAATCACAGAAAGAAACAGATTAAAAAATGAAAAAAAATTGGTAGCAGATTGAAACAAGAATTTACCTTCAAAGATTGGTAAAAATTTGAAAGAAAAAAAAAAGTCCTAAAAAGTCCAAACATAACCCAACTTCTTAAAAAAGTGGGGAAAAAATGCACAAAGTTGTGGAATATCGAATTCTTCCAATGAGAAGCTCAGAAAACCAAAAAAAATAAAAGCACAATCATTTGGCCCCTCCATCTGTTTCACAAAACAGTCAAAGAAACAAATTATGAACCGCAACCGAATCAAATTGAATCGAGTTTTATGTTTCAATCAATTGGACTCGACAAATGGAGGAACAATATAGAAAAAAGAAGTAATAATCACAGAGAGAAAACTGGCGAGCTCAAACTCACCTTCTTGAATTCAAAAAAAGTACTCAAAACGTCTCCTCCCTCCAATTAGAAAGTCACAAAAACATCTTTGTACTTCCACCCTTATCTCTCTCTCACTCTCTCTCTTCAAAAACTACTTTCTCTCACTACCTCTCTTTCTGGAGCGGCGTGTAAGTATGAAAGATACCACCAACTGGGTCCTCAGCCGCTGACACTATCTCTGTATCTCATGAATCTCTTCAAAAAAACCTTTTTTCTTTTTTCTTTTTCTTTTTCTTTTCTCTCTCTAGAACCCCAGACCCACCTTCAATTCTCTTTCTAAAACAAAACCCATCACGAATTCTCTCTCTAAAACGAAACCCATCTCAAATCTTCTCCATCTCCCTCAAAAACTGGTTAAAGATCACCTATTTATTGAATTCCCAACCAGACACGAAACAAATTGCGAGATGGGTCTGAAAAAAAATCCCTCTGATTTCTCTCTCTCTCTCTCTCTTACCCACCATTAAAGCACATCGTGTACAATCAAGAAAAGGTCTGTAAGTCACAGAGAAATCTTTTGGGATCAGAAAATTTTTTCCATTTAATTTCGTGGGATTCGCTCAGAAATCTCTCTGCATAATTTTGCTTATGCAGGAAATCTCTGCGATATCTTTAAAACGTATTTGCTTCTTGAGGAAAATTGAAAATGTTGTGACACCCGTATATAAGCAAAGATCTGAGTGGTGTATGGAAGATAAGGACAATCGGCAATTAAGACGATGATGTAAATAGAGTGGTGGGGGAGGTCGGAGGTCGGTTGTCAATTTCCCAAATTCGTGGCCTTTTTTTGTTGGGGGGGTGTTTTTCAAATTCCTTAATCTTGGGGGTGGGATTAGGTAAATTAATCTATTCTTAGGGTGTTAAATATGGTACTATAAATTAGCCAGCTATGATATAGGTGTATTATGTTTAGGGTAGGTTTTCAAAATTTGAATAGGGTTTTGCTTTAATTGGGTCTGAAAACTTTGCAATTAAGTCTTAATCATAACGTTATCCATTAAACTTGCACTCCAAAGAATGGCAATTGGCAAAGAAAGGCCCATGGTGCTACCAAGTAGCATCCCTTTAAAGATTTGCAATTATGGCCTTATTTTTTGTGTGTCATTAAAGGTACTGTACTGATCATTTAGTATTTTTCTAAACCAGCATGGAGTATTTGAAATATCTCATGCATACTAGTCAACGAAAATAATGTGGTAGTAGTATTTTGAAATGGACGTTGCTACGGGTACAGACAGAAATGTCCAGAAAATGTAACGATGATGCTCAGGGACTCACTTTTGGGTCCACACGAGTTATCTGAACCGTTCATTATTCTTAAAACATTTTTCTGAGCAGCCCCACAAAATTTCAGCTCAATCGGACCTTTTTCAATCAAAATCACTCGTGTGTGACCCAAAAGTGGGTCCCAGAGCATCCTCGGTACATTTTATGGACATATGGATCGGTACCCATATGTTTTCCGATTTTGAAATATTAATTGTTTGTTTAATATGATAAAGACTCAAATATTCGCCTCATTTTGATAACTGGCAAAAATGAAATACAAAAGGTAATGGCGGGTTTTGTGCATATTCATAATCCCAACAATGCTAGTAGGAGCACATTGTGTGCATGACCTTGCCTTAAGTATATCTGAGTATGTATGTAAATGTGTGGATGACGTTATTGTATATTTCTTCAGACTTCATTATTGATAATCTCGGCTACTAATCTAGTCATCCCCAGATACTAACAAGGAAAAGCTATGGGTATACCATTTGAACCTTGCCTTAAGTATATTTGAGTATGTATGTAAATGTGTGGATGACGTTACTGTATGTTTCTTCAGACTTCATTATTGATAATCTCGGCTATTAATCCAGTCAACCCACATACTAATAAGTGCATTAGATAATATGTTCTCTTGCTATTAGTTTAGTCAATGCCTTTAATTTTCATTTGAAATGGCTAGTTAAATTAGTCCTATAAGACTTTTTCTTACATTTTCAATTAGATCCCATAAGAATTCAGGATTTTTTTGTAGTTTGGATTGCTATTGGGGAGAGAATGAGCATCAGCAAGTGTAACCAAAGGGGGAGGGGAAGAAAGTGACAGGGATGTGTATTTTCATGTCCAATTTTGAAGAATAAAGGGTGGGCGATCTTTTTGGGTCGTGAGGGATAAGGTTGACTAGTATTGAATGGTAGCAAGGGTTTTCGTAGCCAAAACCAAATACCCAGCCCATAGTATGAAGGATGGGTTCGCGAAGGATGACGAGGTTGATAAATAGGAGCATCTCCAGCTCTTACTCAAATTTAAAGTCAAATAAATACCTCCAAAATCCAACTCCAACCCTTGAATACCAAATTGAGTTTTACCCCTTTTTTTAACCCAACTCAAGGAGACCAAAATCTCACAACAAATTTTCAATGGCTAGTTTATTTATTTATTTATTTTTGTGGGCGACAATAGTGGTAGTTGGAGGTGGTAAGCAAAAGTGGTGGCAGTGGTAGGTGGTCCTGGGGATAGATTTTGTTCAAGGAACCAAGATCTGTACTTGGCTTCTACACGAAACATGATTTACACATGCAGACAATTTGAAGCTTCTCTACAAAACACGATTTGCGCATAAATGAGAAGCATTGTACCATCGCGGGCAAGTCTTATTCGCGGAGGAAAGGGACAAATGTTTTCTGTCTGGTGGGGAGGATTTGCGTGGGTGAATGTGGGGGGAGAATGAGAATAAAAAGGTTTTCAAACATTTTTTGAAGTAAAATTTGGTAAAAAAGAAAAAGAAAAATGGGTTTTCCATTGGGGGTAGAATATATGGTACCAAAGAAATTTTTTACTCAAATTTGAGTAAAATTTTGAATAGGGGATGGAGATGCTCTAATATACTGGCGGAAGGTGTTTTTTTCAGTTTTAAGCCACAGCCCACACAAACCCATCCAACCAAAATTTGGGCCATAGCCACACCAGCCCATCCAGCTCAACATGGGCCATAGCTCCCACAGCACCCACTGTATCACCAAACGAGAATATTCAAGATTTTTTACTTTTTACGAGTTTTCTAGTTTTATGCTTTAGATGAATCGAAAAGAATAAATATTTTAAAAAGGGTTATTTACCTAGACACCCCCTCAACCATACATCTTTTCGTGGGACACCCCCTAAACTAATTTAGCCTACGAAGAGATTATGTTATCTATTTAAATTTATCCCCTACGCCCCTTCTGTCAGCATTCCATCCACTTCCGTTGATAAATTACCATCAATTTTGCGAAATGTATTTTTTTCTTTCCAATATTGCCCTCCCCCACATATTTTACAGCCTACGACATCATTTCTTCTTCTCTAGATCCGAACCCCCCCCCCCCCCCCCCCCCCCCCCCAATTCGCACTTTAACTCCATCATCTATAGTTTCTATCTCCTAAAAAACAAAGAGAGTCCACCAGGTCCAGTCCCTCTTCCCAATCTCCTCCCAACCCCTCTCCTCCTCCACTGTCTATTCCACTACCGACTCCATTGCCAATATGGGCACTTCAATTCAAGAAATCATCATTACAGTGTCTTCCATGATGTTCACTTGCCAACAGATGTCTCTCGGCACCTCGACTCTCGCCTCCACCACGAGCGCCGCCGCCGCAGCCATGTCAAAGCAAACTTGTAGCGGCGAAGAAAATATGGAGACGCAAACACAAAACCAGATCCAAAATCAAAGCCAGAACCAAACCCACAGCTTCTATTCGAGCGAAACTCTATAAAATAAGTATGCTAATCATAATTATAATAACACTGATCATGGAAATCGCAATGAAAATGGTGAGGAGAATAATAATAATACTCCCTCTGTTCCAAATTCTTGATCCCTCTTTCCATTTTAGGATGTTCCAAAATATGTTCCATTTCTAAAAATATCCATCAAAACAGGTTCACTTTCTAGTTTTACCCTTAAAAAGTATTTTTTCCATCTCAATTGGTTTGTCAATTATCTTTTGTTTTGGAACGGAGAGAATAATACTAATAACGAAGGAGGGAATTGCGAAGAAGGGGTATCGGAGAAGAATTATGATATCATAGAGTTGTACTCATCGATTTCCTGGCGAAGTACACGCATACTGTCAGGCGTTCTGTGGGAGTGAAGTGGATGTCAAATGAAGTGTTCTGTGAGAGTAGGGGTGAAAATCGGTCGGTTCGGTTTTTGGGGTGTCCGGGACCGAACCGATCGGTTCGGGGTGGTTTTGCTGGGAACCGATCCCGACCGAAAAAAACAATGGACCGATCGGTTCAGGGTGGTTCGGTTTTTTTCAGTTTTTTTGGTCTGGCATTAAGATTGAGATGGACGGCTAGGATTTGTTGTTTTTGGGGGGTCAAGATCGTTTTTTTCGGTCCAAATAGGGGTGGTTTCGGGGTATTTCGGTCCAAATTGGCATGATTTCGGTTCGGTTCGGTCCAAACCAATTTCCAGGAAACCGAGACCGAACCGATAATTTTTCGGTTCGGTTCGGTCCGAAGTCAGCCGACACAACTTTTCCCCGACCGAAAACCGAACCGATCGGTCGGTTTTTTTGGTTTTTCTTTCAACCCTATGTGAGAGTAGTTTTCGAGTTTGGAGTCCATAATGAAAGGCATAAAGGTCTTTCACTCATTTTTTTTTGTTCAAACGGAGTTAGGGCCAATTACTAAGTTTTAAATTTATAAGGTTCTCTTCATAGGCGAAATTAGTTTATGGGGTGTCCCACGAAAAGATATAGTTAAGCTGGGGTCGTAAATAACCCGCCTGAAAAATTAAAAAATGACTTGCCAAAAAATTCTCCGTTTGTGCTATTCATTAAAATAAAAAATAAATAAATATTGAAATCAAAACTCACGCACAATGTAGCAGCTACTTTTTCCTTGGAACTATTTGCTTTCATTTTCTGCCTTTGTATCATTTTTTCATCTCCGGAAAAAATCACCATAATCCATACGGGTTTCTTAAAAAACCATAATACGCAATAAATAGAGTTTGAGCAATTTCACATGTTGCGACTCCTAAGAGCATCTCTAGTGCACTACCTAAAAAATGCTCCCTAAAGTGTACACCTAAACACATGTGGGACCCAATTTTATTTGCTAAGAACTTAGTTAGCTAGCTAAGAAGAAATTCACTTTAATGGGGCTCCATAAAAATACTCCCTAAAGTGTATGTGGGACCCATTTAAGTGGGCCTCATAACCAAAAAAACAATGGCAGATTCAACGTTATAAATGCAAGCAACTTTCTCTCTCCTTAAGTCCCTCCCCAAATTTAGGTAGTCACTTAGGGCACTTTAGGTAGTGAGGGGTGTCACCTAGGATTTTTAAGGAGCCAAGTTTTGTGCACTAGAGACCATTTTTTTAGATTTTTCTTAGCTAACTAGTTAGGGCACTTTAGGTAGTGATTTTAGGTAGTGCACTAGAGATGCCCTTATCTATTTGACCCAACTATAACTCCGAGGAATGAAGATCTCTATTTCATGATAATAGATTAACGGTCCGAAATATACCAAGAACAAGACAGGACTACAGCCACATCTTAAGCAGTAGTGTGTACAAACTAGTAGAGGGAAGAAAATAGGAAAGCATATCCATACCAATATCTAGCACTTCTTTCTCAACATTTTTTTTATTCCTACAAAAGCCAAAAATAAAGGAAAATTTTGAAATTTTCCAAGAAAAACAAGCCATTCACAATACACAGCCATTGGCTGGAGTATTTTAACTACAATTGCCATTCTTCTTTCACTCAGCCATAGAACATACACAATCAAATATGTCAAATGTGATTCACAAATCAGGTCTCCTCCAAATTCTCACTTAAAACACTCTACTCTTTTCTTCATTTGTTTGCCGCATCAAGTGGGATCTTCTCTTGCTTATTACCAACTGCGAAACACAAAAATCCTCAAGAGTTCAGAAACTAACTAGGAGCAAAGAAAATCTGTGTGCGAATCGGCTCAGAATTAAGCTCATAAGGGGATTACAAAAGAAAACTCACAGCTTAATGTTGAGAGCTCAGAAGTCTTCAACACGCGAAGCCTTTTGACAGTAGACACAAACATGCTGCAAAAGACATGTTAAAGAACCCAAATTAAGAACTAACAAAAGCAATGTGTAGTTAAAGAAAACAATTCGGTGCTCGATTAGGAATCTTAAGTACGTTTTGGGGGAAAGAAAACAAAGTACAACTACAAAATAGATTTTTTTTAATGCATTAGTGACCTATGGTTGTACTATAAAAGGTGTAAGATTAGAATAAATCAGATTAGATAGACAGTTGTAAAGATACTTACTGCCATGGGACATCTCCAACAAGCATCCTGTCTCCTTCATTGTCCTCATAAACAAGGGTATATTCCCCACTTCCATCTAATAAACCTGTAATCACTTTCTCTCCCTCTTGCTTGTTCTGAATTCCACCAGCCAGGGAATCTCTTTGAGCTAAACAGGATTAACAAAAAAACAAACTCAATAAGATCGCCAAATCTGTACTATAAGTTTAGTTGGCATGCGTAGGACTAAATTTCAAGCTGTATTAATAGCCAATCCCCGAAAGAAAACCACTATAGAAATGCTTAAACTAGGTTCTTCAACTTCGTTTGAAATACTTAATGAGCTTCAAAATCTTGGTTTGTTCATCACTGGGTTAACTCACAAATGAGCTTTTAACAAGCCGAATTGGAATAAACTAGAGTGATACGATTCGTTTTACATGGAAAGTTTGAGTTGAATTTCAAGAAAACAAAACAGGAGTACATCTTTAGGCAACCATCACTGAAGGGAAAAAATAACTCGTACTCTAACGTAAACATCCACTAAGGAAACCAATTGTATGAGTTGAATTATGCAATGAGTAATGTAGATAACCTGCAAGTAGGCCTCTGAAGAGCTCATCAACAGAAGAGGAGAGTTTTTCATAACTGTCGTAGGCTTTAAGATCAACTTTCCTTCCAATAGGAACTCCATCCATATTTATCTTCACAAAGAAACCCTTTTTACAACTTTCAGCCGGTTTTTCCCTCAATTCTGTGTTCGGGGCAACATTTTGCGACTCAGGGATCAGCTTGGATGAACTGCTACTGGCAAGATTCTTCCTAAACGAACGGATTGGAGGCCACCCCACCACTGGAGCCGGAGCAGTTCTTTTGTGTTTCAAATGTTTTCAAGGGACCATCAAGAGAGAATTAGATTAGAGATAGTCTATATGTCACAAGGAAAATAAACAAAGAGGTGGGAAAACAACTTATTAACTTAGTAGCCGGAGCAGTTCTTTTGTGCTCAGCAGTTGGTTGGTCTTCGTTAATATTTGAGTGGAAAGGGATTATCGCTACCAGAACCAACTTAGTAGCTTATCATCTTCAAGTTGCATGCAGTTTTCAAACGGAAAAATTGCCTTATATCTCTTTCTGGTGCACCTGGAGTATATATTTTCCCAAACACCGGTGTTTTAAGTTCTAAAAGACGCTAGTCGACCCCAGGTCGGTTGGCTGCCGACTAGCAACTTTTGGCCGACTAATTGCCGACTTTTGCCCGACTAGTCGGGTTTCGATCAAGTTGGGGGACCTCCAACTAGCGACTTTGGGCCGACTTGACCGATTTTTGTGTGCTTGGCCCACTACTTCTTTCTATACATTAGGATGGATTTGTGTATGTTTTAGAGTTATATGGCCATGTTCGTTTTCCAGTTTAGTTTTAGTTTTATTTTTTATGACATCATCATTTCCCTCATTTCTCTCTCTCTCTCTTCACTCATTACACCTGCTGACATCATCAAAACTAAACGAAACTATCTAACCAAACACAATCACTGCCGCTTAGTTCGATTTGTAATACCCATATTGCTTTTTTACTGTACTGAGAACAAATTTCTTGTCATCCTCTCAAAAAATCATTAATTTTTCACATAATACTAAGCCAAACATGATGAAAATGTAGCATAAGATACACAATTTCCACCAAAAACATAAAGATGTATGAGACAAGTCAAGTAACATCATGAGTGACCAAAAGCATGAGTGACCAAAAAAAAAAACATCATGAGTGACCAAAAAGGACAAAGGGAAAATAAGGAACTTTCCCAAAGGAGAATACAGGCATACAGCCTTTTATTCATTAATGAACAGGTCAAAAATATGGGACCAAAGTAAAACATTTGAGTAAAAGAGATCTTACTTTCACAAAAATACACACCAAAAAAAAACAAATACAGTTACCAAAAAAGAAAGGGGGAACATAATGAATGAACATCAATATGACTGATAGTGATGAATATCCTCTATCCAAAAGAAACAAACAACAATAAGGCAAGGAAAAAAGCTGTGGGGTGTACCTTTTCTGAGAGCTGTTGGTGGCCACAGCTGGATTTGCAGAAGCTGGTGGAAACACCTTCTGCTCTGCATTTTTCTGCAAATCTTCTCCTTTATTGCCACAGCCATGTGATGATTCCTTAACCTTTATGGCCATTCTTTGTGGGTTTGATTGAATCAGAGGAAACAGAACATTATTCTGCTGCTGCTGGTGTTGGGTCTTTAGCATGTAATCTGAAGATGACCCAAAAGGGTTTTCGGAAAAAGAAAAATGGGTTTGGCCTCCATTTTTACCCATGATCCAACCATTCTCCTCTGTTTTCATTTCAACTGTCTTTGTAAATCCTCTGTTTCCAGTACAAGTGTAGATTCCTCTGTTCTGGTCAGTGTTAGAGAAATACCCAAGAGAAAGTAGAGATGATTCCTCTCTTTCTTCACCTGGTGGACCAAGCCTTAGCTCAAGCTTTTTCTCCTCTGAAGATCCACGGATTTTTTGCTCACCCCTTTGTAAAAACCACTCTCTTTCTTTCGGTATCAAATCCAGCAGATGTGGACTGTCCATGTCCTTTTTATCCATCGCTTACTTCCAAGGAAAAAGACTAATTAAAGAAACCTAAATGGAAAATTAGCTTTTCTTCAAGTTTCCCCACCAGGAATCAGCAAGAAAATTGAAAAAAACCTCACTGCAAAAATTAAAATTTGCCACCCGTTAGATTTCCGCGTTAGATTTCCGCAACAAATAGCCAAAATACACAAATCTTCACTAAAGATTTAAGAAACGAAAATCCAGATCCTCAAAACTATCAAAACGCAGCGGTTTTGGCGCAAAAATCAAATACCCAGATGGAAAACACTTACTGAAACGTCAAAAACACCAGCAAGAAGAAATATCCAGAGTAATCATTCAGTAAAGAAGAAAAAGAGGAAAGAAGAAATATATAAAGTTGGTATGGAAGATACATACCGGTTTCCAGAGCTTCAACCCATGAAGTGAAAGTGCTCAAAAAAGACTGAAAATCCAAACACCATATAACAGCACAAAAGTAGCCCCACCAAAACAAATAAAATTCCAGAATACAATGAAAGGATGAAGGAAAGGGGAAGGAGAGGGAGAAAAGCTATAATTGTTTGTGGGATTGCAATCTTTAGGTGCTTTTCTTTTTGGGTTTTGCACGCCGAGTGAGTGAGTGGGTTCTCTCTCTCTCTCTCTCTCTCTCTCTCTCTCTCTAGATTAATACTACTCCACTCCAGTATGTTTAATTTAGGTTTGTGGTAGGGCTATGGTATAGGAACAGAGGAGAAAACAGAGGAGGAGGGAAACGAGAAAAGGGAAAGGATATAGAACCAGAAAAGATTCCCTTCACTCAGAGGGGGGTCCCTAAAAACAGTACACAGAAATAGGAGCATACTGCACGCAACCTGGGCGGCCCCGTTAAAAATTGTAAGTAAATGTTGTTCGCTTCTGCAAGCAAAGTGTGTCCAGGTGTACTCAGTTCGGTTCGAATTTTTTGCAGTTTTTTTAACCGAATCGAACATTTCAGTTTTCAATTATTTATATAAACTAATCATCTGATATTTGGTTTGGTTCGATTCGGTTCGGTGTCATTCGGTTCAACTGATTTTTTCCGATTTTATTGGTTTAGATTCGAACATTTTAATTTGGCCTCGATCACTATATATATATTTTGGGTCCGTTTTTTGGAACGACATAGTAAGGGGTTTTTACTTCAATAAGGACATCAATTTTTTCTTTAATGCCAAAAGGACAAATTACCTACACATTCCAAAAATGTCTTCACTAGCCAATGAAAGTGCCTAAACCCCCAAACCTAATGAAAGTGCCTAAAACTAAACCCCAGGGTACCCTATGAAAGTGCCTAAAATCCTAGGGTACCCTATGAAAGTGCCTAAACCACTAAAACCCTGTAATTGGAAAGTGCACCCTAAATCTAAACCCTTGGGTACCCTATGAAAGTGCCTAAAATACTAGGGTACCCTATAAAAATGTCTAAACAGCTAAAACTCTATAATGGAAAGTGCACATTAAGTGTCTAAACCTAAAATACCTAAACCCACTATACCCTACCCCAAAGAGCCTAAACCCCAAAAAATTGAACCCACCCCAAAAATTGAACCCACCCCAAAAATTGAACCCTAATGCGTGTTCCTAGGTTCATTAGTCAACATGAGAGAGAAACCCATCTTTTGCTTTCAAATAGTAACGCAAAAAACCCATCTTTTGCTTTTGCCCGCAGTAGATTCTTCTGATGGTGCTTATTTGCGTAGAAATGATGCAAAAAGCCCAGTTGGTCTTATTTAAGTGCTAGTTGTTGCTATTGTGGCATGACACGTGTAGCATTTTAACGTAAAAAGCCCGTGGTTTACTTATTTACGTGTTCCTGGGTTAATTAGTCACCATGAGTGGAATGATTTATTAAGGGTATTTTTGTCTAGTGTTGTCCTTGAGTCATCAAATATTTCCTATCAATGTATTAGAAGTATTAAAATAAGTTAGGCTGGACTAAACACCATTTAAAGCCCCAAACTTGGCCTTTAGACCAATTTTCTGATATATTTTTTATATTCCTAGGCCAATAGACTCACAAATTTGAATTAAAACTGTCATAAGGGGGTGTTCCACTAACTTGTTTTTTTGTTTTTTTTTTATGTTTTAGTTTTGCAAAAAAACAAACTTGTTCCACTAACTAGTTTTTTGGTTTTTGGGTTTTTAGTTTTGCAAAAAAACTAACTTGTTCCATTAAACTAATTTTTTGTATGTTTAGTTTTTTTTGGCTTTTTTGGTTTTTAGTTTTGCAAAAAAACTAAATGATTTTTTGTTAGTGGAATGAGATAGTTTTTGAGTTAAAACAAAACAGTTTTTTTTAGCGGAACGGGGCCTAAGTATAATAGCCAAAATAACCATTTTATCACAACAATAGTAGGACTCAATAATCATTGTAAGCCCAAATAGGTAGCTTGGAAGGGAGTTCTTTTTTTGGGTACCCTATCTATTTACAACGGCGATACATATACTCCTATGAGCCACTCCCAGCCACACCCTCTCTCACATGGGGTGTGGTCATCTGGGCCCCACACCCCATGTGTGAGAGGGAGTGGCTCTCAGGGAGTGTATGTATCATTTTTTATCTATTTTATTTAGGAGTGCTACATGCACATAAAACTTACCCAAAATATAAAAATGAGTGGCTCAGATTCATTCCAAGTCAACCTAAGCCACTCATTTTTTAATTCTGGGTACTTTCCAAATAAGTTTTCTTTGCACTTAGCATTTTTCATCTATTTATCTATATATATAGGGCCTGGATCCGATCCGGTAACATAGCATTTGCCATAACAAAAATCGCAGTTACGCTAGTACTCAGAACCGATCAATTTGTTGAAAACATATGTTTAAGAGCACTGGTAAAAAAATTAAATCATTCGGATATCGCTAAAGACTTGATCGACTTGAACGATTCACTTCGTTTTTATCCTGTCAAATTTAGGGACAAATACAGATCAAGTCCCTTACCGATATCTGAATGAGTTAATTTTTTATGGAAACTCTTAAAAACATATTTTAAACTAATTAAACGGATCCAATCATTTTCGCAGAACTTAAAAAGGGGTGTCTTACATTTGGTGTGTCAAATATTGTGCCAACGAAACCGATCCCACAATTCTTGTAACACAATATTAGACCCAAAATATGACACTCCATGTCAACCATTCAAATGAATTATTGAGATTAAAAAAGAGGTGGGTCTATCTTTCTCCCCACATTCACTTTTTTCCCTGGCGACCCATGTCCGGCTACCCCAACCCTAGCGATCCCTACTCTAGTGACCCCTAGTATGTTGATGACATGTTGATGACGCTTCAAAACATGAACATGGCATCTTTTGTCTTTCCCCAAAAAATGTTCATAGCACTTCGTATGTGTGAAATACTCCACTTAACACCCCCCCCCCCCCCCCCCAACACACACACACACACACACTCTGTCTCTCCCCAAAACATGAACATCACTTACAACTTATACAATAGTCCCGAAATAATATCCGCACGAGTATGTGTGAAGTAGCTCTAGTGGGAGAATGAAAATGTCTTTTAAAAACATCTCTAAACTAGTAAAATTTATGAGAGTGAGGATTGAAAGTGTGTGAGTGCAAACCTAGAATTGAGAGCACGAGAGAGAGAGAGAGAGAGAGAGAGAGAGAGAGAGAGAGAGAGAGAGAGAGAAAGTGAGGGCTCTACCGAAAGATTATGTCAAGATAGGAGGAAAATGTACCCTTTGTCAAGATTTCACTAATATTATTTTTGCCGATCAAAGAAACCGAGGAATCTCTCTGCAACTCCATTAATTACTTGAACTTTTAGATTGAATTCACACTTCAAAAGTCCTTTAATTGTTTTTTCTCATGTAAAAGAAGCTCGGATACATATATATATATTAGGCCTTAATTCTTGATCCAAACAAGAAGAAAATTAGACCTTTTAATTTACTAAAGCAAGTTTTTGCTTTTCGTAAAGGAAGTTAAATTTTGGTAAAGAAGTGGAGGGTGGGAGTGGTATTTGTCATTTTGGAGGGATGATGCATGAGGTTAGCAGAGACAATCCTAAAAGAGGATTTGCATGATCCTTATTTGCAGGGCTGGCTCGTGCAATAAAAGCATGCGGAATCCGTGATACTTATTTGGAAAAAATATCCACCTCCCCCAGAGTCCGTGACATCACATATTACCGAGAAAAGATCGAGGATAGTCCGGTTAATTAATGAGTTTGCTCTACATATGATTGATTCATGGTTCGATTTTCTAGGTCCGGCTTCAAGAAAATAAATTTGTTATGAATCCCTAATTTCAGCGTGAATGACTTACCTTTGACCAAACCGGAAAGATGACTAGTTGAGGAGCGCGTAAAATGATTCGGCCCTGACCATCGTACCAAAAAAAAGTATCACGGAGAAATGTTACGAGCATAATGGAATCGCTCAAATCCAAATAAAATTAAATGAGCTCCGAATCGTATAATGCTCGTGGCTTCAAACGATAGATATTAGGCAGGCCTACACATATCAAACGCTTTTTAACGCATCTTTATTTACGCTCTGTTTGGTAGCTAGGGAAAAGAAAAGAAAAAGAAAGGAAAAATGGAAATACTAAGGAAAGTTAAGAGGAAATTTTTTACTTAAAATATTTCAATTTAGTTATTTTTCTTTTCTTTTTCCTCTCAAACCAATCAAAGGAAGAGGAAATTTTTTATTTTCCTTTCCTTTGCTTTCTTTTCCTCCGGTCCCAAACAAAGCTTTGTGTTTGGCAAATAATCCACAATCCGGATTATTGGATTATTCGTTTTGTCTTTATTCAAATTTTTTTTTTTTTGCATTTATTAGTTTTGCGTCAAGATTTTGTAATTTCTGAATTTATCTCGACGAGACGAATCTAACAAGTATAAATTTATGGTCAAACCAATTTTTTTAATAAAGCCGAAAATACTTGGATTATTGGATTAATTTTGAGTTTCTTCAAAAAAATTGAGTTTTGACCATAATTTTATACTTGTTAGATTCGTCTCGTCGAGATAAATCCAGAGACCACAAAATCTTGACGCAAAACTAATAAATGCAAATTTTTTTTTTTGAATAAAGACAAAACGAATAATTCAATAATCCAGATTATGGATTATTTGCCAAAGGAGATATGGTCTCTGTTAACATTTTTATTGCGTGATAAATACTGTCCGAAGTGTTCGGGAGAGTTTTTGAAAATCGGTTTTCCACTTTTCTGGGAATGGGCCCACATGTGGCAGACTATATTTCTCTCTCCACCTAATTATACTCTACTGCATATCTTGTGCGAGATGAGTCCGTGGGGTTCACTTCAAAGTCCCGCACAAATGATCCAAGCCGCCCGTTAGTTCTAAAATTAATTTTTTGAGTCACTCCTAAAAAATTAGCTCATTCGAAAAATTATAAGTGGTTGATCCGTCATCTAATTGTGGTTCACAATTTAGGACCTTGAATTTTGACTAAAGTTGAAAGAAAGTTAGACAACTCGATCAAGTACTTAAAGGTACACGATTGACTTTTTTTTTTTCTGGATGACTCAAAAAATAATTTTAGAACTAACTTACGGCTTGGATTATTTGTGTAAGTCTTTGAAGTGAACCCCACGGACCCGTCTCACACAAAATATGCAGTAGAGTATAACTTCTACTATAAATTAGGAGGAGAGAGAAATGGAGTCTGCCACATGTGGGCCCATTTCGAGAAAAGTGGAAAACCAGAAAACCAGTTTTCGAAAACTATTCCGAATATTGTGGAACACCTAATTTTTGTGGACAATATTAAAAAAAGAAAGAGAAACAAATAATGATGTGGAGCAATACGTCAAGGTCATCAAATAAAAGTAAAAGGGTTGAAAAACATGCAAGAAAATTTATTTGAATCAAGATTTAGAATTCTTCTTTGGAAATATGACGATGGGACAGATGGAGTCGGATTTGCAGTCCCTCGTCGCTACCTGTTTCTTGTAACGGAGAAAATTTGGGATGTTTCGGGGTCAAGAAATAATCGGATCTCATTCAACTTTGTAAGTAAATTTGCAATAGCAATAATGTCCTCCTTGAGAGGGTTTTGACAAGAGAGAACAAAACAAAACATTACAAGAGATGGAGTTTATTTGATATTTCACTCTTATCATTTTAAACAAATTACAAAATATATCTTGATATGCAAATATAAAAGCCTGAAGAAGAAGAGCAAAGCAACTGAAGCATGTCTGAAAGTAAACAAACCCCTTGGACTACACTTAAAAACACCATCGGATTTCAAAGTTGACAATCTAATTAAAAAATTTAACCCAATTGAGCGCGTCTAGCATATTTTTTCACAGTAGCAGGGTCACTATAACTGACTCCATTGAGTTCGCGAAATACCAACTTAGATCGGGACGAGAAGACCGGAGGCGGAAAACACACATACCAAATTTCCATACGTTAGTTTTTTTTTTTTCCCATTCTAACTGAAATAAAAAAAATGAAAATAAATACCCCAGTACAGGGCCGGCCCAAGGTACTTGGGTGCCTTAGGCCTAATCTAAAAATAGTGCCCTAAGAATTTTTGTGTTCTTCGACCAAGCTTTTTACATTTTTTTTGATGCCACATTTTGGAGGGAAAATAAGATGGAGATGGGGTCGTGATTTGAAAATGAGCCATTTCAAATGTTATAAATTTATCTAGGCTAAATTAGTAGCAATAGGCGAAAACAATCTAGTTAATCGAGTATCTGACAACCACGTAATTATGAGACATTTGGTTTGCAACTTAGAAACTACTCTATTTTTCAAGATAAACGTGATATGATCATATACGTATCGATTATCCATCAATTGATCCTATCTAGTAGTTCGACAAAATCAATGGTTCCGAGCGAAGAAGTGTCTCAACTTGCACTCACAACACCTCCCCGGATCCCTTTCACAGTTTCAGTGTGGCATCCAATAGGTAAAATCTCACTATAAAATGACGACGATTTTATTAGAAGTTAAATTAATTAATGCAAGCACAAAAAAAGGCATGATTTAATAAACAAATTAATTAATGCAAACACAAATCACACTCGATAATTTAATAGGCATGATTTGAGCAGACAAAAAAAAAAGAGTGGTGTATTTTAGTTGGGGCCTAAAGGTCTCATTACAATTGTTTTTAGGCCTTTTTAGAAATAAGATTGGGCATTTTATTTTTCAATTGGGCTAGAAAAGATCCCACTCAAGCTTACTACTAAAAATTCTTGGAGTGCCCCAATTTTTTGGAGTATTTTGGATGCCCTAGGCCCAGGCCTCTTGGGCCTGGGCCGGCCTGCCCAGTATAAAAGAACCTTCAACACGTGATTGGATTCCATGCAACTATTATATGCAACAAAAATACAAATGAAAATAAATAGTAGTACAGCAAAAGAAAAACATGTGATTGGACGCAGGGAATCGCATCCCCTCCACGGCTCCACTTTTGTAATCTAGTAACTGACCGACACGCGTTGATCCACAAGTAATTTTCATGTTGGCCCCTGAGGGCACTTTCAGCCACTCCAGCGCGTGGTAAGCTCGTGAAACATCTTTTGGACTCCCTACCACCCAACATGTTCGACGTATAACGCCGAGGTCGGCCGAATTATTAGTACAACCCAAAATTAAAATCTCCAAGAGGTTTTTTTATTTTATTTTAAAAGACTGTCAATTTCATATATATCAAGAGCCGGAAGGGAATACAGTGGTTTCATAAAAGATACAGGAATGAGCTTCAACTACTAAAACTTCAGTCGAAAACACGGCATAACTATAAAAAAACATAACCAAAATATAGGCACATTCCACCAAAGCAGGCAAACCATTCTAGTAAGCATTGAGTCCGTCCCAGTTTTGGCAATAGAGATTGAAACGGGGAAAATCCTAGTTCAAACCAGAGGAAACATAGGTGAAATCATTAAAACACCCGATAAACCGAGTTAAATTGCATTACCCATTACTGAGTCACATCAAATCACCCGAATTATACTGAGTTACAAACAAAATTAAAAACTTCGGTATGAACCAAAAGAAAAAACTCCAGGGTCGCCACAACAACTACCAGAGCCTATAATCGTTGGAGGGTGCCCGAGCCACCCTAACCTCATCCCGTCGTCGGATCAAGGCCAACCAAAACA
Organism: Vaccinium vitis-idaea; assembly: GCA_963854785.1. Classification (NCBI taxonomy): domain Eukaryota; kingdom Viridiplantae; phylum Streptophyta; class Magnoliopsida; order Ericales; family Ericaceae; genus Vaccinium; species Vaccinium vitis-idaea. The sequence continues at coordinate 36,498,693 of OY978225.1, read as the reverse complement.
GGGTGCAAAAGGATGATGTGCACTGTGGATAATGGAACATGAGGGGCGAAGGTTCTCGGAGGGCACTGTGGATGATGAGTCGTGAAGGGTGAGAGGGTCGCGAAGGCGTGTGAGGGGCTGCGGTTGGGGATCTGATCTAAAAGGATGACCGATGTGGGGGTGAGAGGACGGTGGCAGAGCGGTGAGCAAGGAGAGGCTAGATGTGGAGAAGGGGGAGATGGGTAGGATCTGAGGTGTGATGATCGGTGCAGGGGCGTCAGCAAATGAAGAGTCTGGCGCTTTGCATTTTCTACTTCCCCTTTTTTATTTTTGGTTGTTTCTTTATCAAATGCCAAAACACATTTTCAGATTTTGACAGCAATAAGTGAAAAAGAGCTCTGGATGAGCTTTTTGACGTCTCATTTTTCACTTTTCCCATTTTGGTAACAAAAGGATCTACAGAATAGATTTTTCGATTTCATTCTGCAGAATGAAAAGATCTACAAAATACATTTTGATGTGTAACCAAAGTTCCAAGACAATTAGTTGGAGCAGCTCATGCTTTAGCCAAGCGTTGGCCTATGCCAAAGGCCCAAGAGGCTTGGGCCTAGGGTCTTCAAAAACTCCCAAAAATAGGGGCACCAAGGATTTTTAGTAGTGGGCTTGAGTAGCTAGGGAGAAAAATAAAAAGGCCCAATATGATACTTTTACTTTTAGAAATGCAAGTCAAGTGATAGTCATGTGTTATATATATGGGTCATGCTAACGGGTGTCATAGTGCACCCGTTAAGGGTACAAAAAATACACTTTTGTGGGTCTCATTTGTACAAAAATAAAACTTTAAAAGTACACTTGTACGTTAATGTACACTTTAAGTGTACTTTAACGTACAAGTGTACTTTTAAATTGTACTTTTTTGTACTCTTAACGGATGCACTATATCACCCATTAGCATTTCCCTATATCCCTATATGTATTTAAATACTTTGTATTTTGACTTTTCTGTTACTATTAAATAATGATTAGAGAACTTTATATTGTTTTTTATATTCTTTTAACTTTCTCATATTGTGATTGTTGCTAGAAAAATCATTTAAGTGTTGTACTCTTATGGCACAATTTTTAAACTAGATCTAGGGCACTTCAAACCTTTGAGCTGGCCCTTCCGCCATTGCGGATGATGGAGTGGAGCTCACTTCACATTTCCACATGAATGCTATTTAAATCCTTCTCACGTTTTCAAGTCTATAAAAGTCTATTTAAGTCATCCACAATTTGTAGCAGCAACACCACCCACCCACTAGCAAGCAAAGATCCACAGCACCCACCGATGTCCTCTTCTGTTTGGTAGCTAGGTCCTTTAAACACATGGGAGCATATATATATGAAAACAAAAAATAGTAGTAGTAGCAATATTTGTATCATGAGCTATCTATTCTTGATTTGTTTCGATTGGAATAGTCATCCTTTCACTTTGGATGGGCCAAACCACCTCCATTGCCCTCTCTCACAGTTTTTTTCTTCACTCCACTTATTGCCTCCATCACTTTCCTTTGAAAGCTATATATTTACCATTATAGATAGGAGCTGGTTCCGCTCACCCAACATTTGACACAAAAAATATTAAACACTCATTTAGAGTTCTACGCAAATGACACGAAAATATTAAACACTCATTTTAGAGTTCTACGTAAATGATCGAAGCCGTTCGAAGGCATTGAGTTTTTTATGATTAAATACAGAGATGTGATTGTGATAATTAGAAGATGGAGTTGTTGGCCAAAAAGTAAGATGTTGATAACTACCACTTCAAAGCTTCTTCATTTTATTATAGGTCGAGGTGTGGCTTGTATACTATTAATTTTGGCTAATGATGCAATGTATCTGTGGGTTTCCCCTAATAAAAGAAAAATTAGCAGTTCTTGAGACAAATTAAAGGTGATGGCAAACATTTTTATACATTTTTATACATTATTTTCAATCTTAGGATTCCAACAACGCACCACACGCAACAGAAGCAGTAAAATCAAAAGAAATCAACACACAGATATACGTGGTTCGGTCAAATCGGACCTACTTCCACGGGGAGGGGGGTTTCACTATAATCCGGAGAAAAATCCGTGTCTGTTGTGTTTACACACTCACACTCACAATCTCACAATAATGAAACTCACCAAGTCACTCGTGTATCTCTCTCTAACTCTCTGCCTCGCTCTCTTTTGTCACACCCAATAAACAAGACAAGTCCGAGTTATATAGAATACATCAAATAAACCCTAGCCCCTCCCAACTGGGCCTAAGCCCAATGGCCCACACGGGGTGGAATCCCAACAATCACCCCCTCCACACCGAGTGGGCAAAGTCGTCTGCAACACCCCCATGTCGCCTCCTCCAATCAGCTAACTCTGGCAAGCGCCTGTGTCACTAACCAGTCGAGCATCCATGCACCACCAAACAGAGTACACAAATCCCGAAAGAGTGTATCCTTGCAAAACCAGACTCCGCAGCCAATCAGAAAATCCCGAGTACCGCATCCCATCAAAAAGAATGCCTCCACTCATCCACCTCAAACCCGAAGTGTATGCGCTCACCAACAGAAGCGCTCGCGCTCACCAACAGAAGCGCTCGCGCTCACCAACAGAAGCGCCCATCTATGCGCTCACCAACAGAAGCGCCCGCACCCCCTCAACTAGGGTGCCCGCACCCCCTCAACTGGGGTGCGGCCGAGACTCACTGGCTCGGCGTCCTTGGAGATAGTGTCCCTCCCCCCGTGTCGACAAATCCGGAGAGACCACTACCATCAAGCATATCAAGAGCGAAAGAAACTCCTTTTGGCCTCGTTGGGGCCCCCAAAATATCCGTCTCCTTCCTCTGGGCTTTCTCATGGACAACCCGCACCCATTGCTTCTCCTTCAGGCCTGAATCCCGCACAACTCCTGAGCAACCCTGCTCTCTCCGTGTACGTGTCAGCAAATGGCGCTTCTCCTGCCCATATAATCTCCCTATACCGCTTGCTCCATGTCTAACAGCAGCCCCTCGTGTCACGACAGAACCTGCAAGCCTGTACAGCCCACCAAATTTCTTACCCAGCAGTATCTCCCGCTCTCCAATAGAAATCCGAAGTACTCCAGAATTAGCAGAAAAACTACATCCTCTCTCATCAAGCATCCCGAGAGATATCAAGTTCTTCCTCACTCCTGGCACGTGCCTTACTCCCGCTACCTTCACAGTCTTCCCACTCGGCACTCGAAACTTCACTGTCCCCTTGCCAACAACCCTATTCGCAGAACCGTTAGCCATCCGGACAAGACCTCCATCGCATGCCTCGTACTCCCAAAACTGTGATCTATCCCTGCAGATATGATATGAGCACCCCGAATCCAGTACCCAATCTGATTTCCCTGCATCCGTAGCATCTAACACTGCCAATGCCAACTCATCATCAGAATCTATAAGAGTCGCTGCTGTATCCTTTGGTGGAATTCTCTCTTTCCCCGCCTTAAACCTTGGACAATTCCTCTTTATATGCCCCTCTTCCTGGCAATGATAGCAAGTGAAACTATGCCCCCTCGACTTGGAACGGTTTCTGCCTCCCTTCCTTCCGTTTCCCTTTCCTTGGTTCCTGCCCCTGTTACCGTCCGAAATTAGTGCTCGTGTCTCGCCAGCCTGTTCAGTCCCCATCTCTCTCCTCCTCGCCTCCTCGTTGAAAACAGCATCCTTAACCATAGCCATCGACAACTTCCCTTCCGGCGCAGAGTTACTCAGGGAAACCACCAGTGTCTCCCAATTATCCGGTAGAGAACTGAGCAACAACAAAGCCTGCAACTCATCATCGAACTTCAACCCAACATTAGACAGCTGATTAACCAAATTCTGAAACTCACTGGAATGTCCGGCAACCGAATCCCCAACCCGGAGCTTCAAATTCACAAGCCTCCTCATCAGTAGCGCCTTATTCCGGGATGTTTTCGACTGATACATCCCCTCCAAAGTCGTCCATAAAGCATAAGCATCTGTCTCCTGTGCTACATGATGAATAACCTCCTGTCCAACACACTGGCGGATCAAAGCAACTGCTTTCCTGTTCAAACTCTTCCAATCTTCGGTTTTCACCTCCGTCGGTTTGACCCCTACGTGTTCCAAGGGCTCATAAAGCTCTTTCAAAATGAGCATGTCCTCCATTCTAGGCTTCCAAATCGCATAATTGGTCGCCGTCAATACTAGCATAGCATTCATATTTATCTCTGACATCTCAGCAAACAAGATAATCTGAAATAAAGCACCCCCAGAAACTCCCACAATTGATCTGATACTCCCCGGAACGATTTAAAACAGTAAAATAAAACGTACCGTCAATATCCGTACCAAATCTCCGCAAACCGAGCCCGGGATTGGATCCGGGACGTCAAACAGAGTCGGGAACCGGTCCGAACCGGTCGTGAACCGGTCAGAAAACCACTGAACCGGTCTAAAAACAACTTCTGGTCTACTCCTGGACCGTAATCCGGTCTGATCTAAGCCGAACCCGGTCTGACTGTATCCTGAACCGCCGGTCTGACCCCTTTGAACTCCGGTCTGACCCCTTTGACCTCCGCTTTGACCCCTTTGACCTCTTTGACCCTGAACCCTGACCTGTCTGATCCTTTTGGACCCCTGCCTGACCGGTTTGAACACAGATGACGTAAGCCCTAGGGCTCGATGACGTCAGCCCTAGCACTGTTCACAGCCGCCGCCGCGCGTGTATTGCACGGTGAGAGTAGATCTCACGCGCGAAACTTCTCCCGGCGCGTGAGGGGGCGTGACACGTGTTCCGGTGACGAGGTTGGTACCAATGTGATCGTCGCGAAAAACCCCACACAACTGTGGTCTCAAGATTCAAATACGATCACTTTTTGTCCGGCCCCAACACACACCACCACTCGCCTCCGTCCGAAAGTGTTCAAAACGATCGTGCTCGGTCCTCCGGTGACCAAATCTGACCGCCCTTACACCGTTGCGATCGTCTCTGAGAACTGCACGTTATCCACTGATCAAAAATAATTTTCGTCAATTATTTTATCCGACCAGAACTCCAAACAGTGCTCCAAAGGCCTCCGAGTGATTATCCGACTGCTCTGCGCTCTCCGGTGCTTTAACCCAAGCTCTGATACCAGTTGTTAGGATTCCAACAACGCACCACACGCAACAGAAGCAGTAAAATCAAAAGAAATCAACACACAGATATACGTGGTTCGGTCAAATCGGACCTACTTCCACGGGGAGGGGGGTTTCACTATAATCCGGAGAAAAATCCGTGTCTGTTGTGTTTACACACTCACACTCACAATCTCACAATAATGAAACTCACCAAGTCACTCGTGTATATCTCTCTAACTCTCTGCCTCGCTCTCTTTTGTCACACCCAATAAACAAGACAAGTCCGAGTTATATAGAATACATCAAATAAACCCTAGCCCCTCCCAACTGGGCCTAAGCCCAATGGCCCACACGGGGTGGAATCCCAACAAGCTGGTTCCGCTCACCCAACATTTGACACAAAAAATATTAAACACTCATTTAGAGTTCTACGCAAATGACACGAAAATATTAAACACTCATTTTAGAGTTCTACGTAAATGATCGAAGCCGTTCAAAGGCATTGAGTTTTTTATGATTAAATACAGAGATGTGATTGTGATAATTAGAAGATGGAGTTGTTGGCCAAAAAGTAAGATGTTGATAACTACCACTTCAAAGCTTCTTCATTTTATTATAGGTCGAGGTGTGGCTTGTATACTATTAATTTTGGCTAATGATGCAATGTATCTGTGGGTTTCCCCTAATAAAAGAAAAATTAGCAGTTCTTGAGACAAATTAAAGGTGATGGCAAACATTTTTATACATTATTTTCAATCTTAAAAGTACTTATTCTAGGTAGTGGTCCCATTATTTTGGGCTTCAGAAGTCCATATACTTTGATTTTGATGGTGACTTCTTTTTCAAGTCCCAACTATGATTTTTAAGTCAAAATTACATCAATGAGTACACACGCACACGAGTGATTATTTATAGTGCTGCTTGAGCATCGGTCATTTCCACGACACATTTATTTAGGATCTTGATGCTAAGCGGTGAAGCTCACACAAATGTATGGAGAAGACCTTTGACGGTGCTCCCAGAGCGAGGAATCAAGAATTATTAGTAATGCCACGACCTAATATGACTGATTTTTTTGAAGAAAAATAACTACTTACGGTAGTAAGATAACCGATAAATTATTAATCCGTAAAATATATATATATATATTTTCCCCAGACACATACGTATGAAAAAAGACTTCCAGTGACTCGAGTATGATTCACTTGCCACATCACTTTGGGAGGATAATAAAAGTTATTACTTGGACACTTAAAGTCAAGTATTGCACCTAATGATCAATATATAATTTGTTGCATCAATAGCAAAAACTTTATTATTCTATAGGATGCGCAATCTCACTGGATTAATTACATACATTGAATTTTTTGTCTAGTGAATAATTTTTTTTATTAACTATTGCATTTTGACAAAAATAATTATGTCTAATTGAGCTCAATTGAAAATGAACGACTATCTCCATTAAAGCTTTACATTTTTTGGCTTTCCAAAAAGCCTTAATGCATGGAATGAAGCCGATTGATTTGATCTACAAATCATGAAGTGTTGTTTGCTCAAAATTTACAGTGAGTGAACATGTGTCGATGATGATTGAAGTTAACTGATATTTGATGGGAAGAGATAAAATAGGTGTTTTTGATGTTCAAAAAATAAGATACAATAGACTACGGTTACCGACTGGATTGTCCAAATAATGTATCGAGCATGTTTGGGGACCCACTTTTGGGTACCAAAAATTTTGGTTGAAACGGTGGGACTTTGGTTCAAGTACTTCTAACCGTCCGATTGAGCTGAAATTTGGTGGGCTCCTCGGAAAAATGTTTTAAGAATAATGAACGGTTCAGATCACTCGTGTGGGACCCAAAAATGAGTCCCTGAACATGCTCGATACATTTTTTGGACAATCCAGTCGGTACCCATATGTTTTCCGAAAATTATCCCTTTAATTATTTACCACTCATGCTTTTTTTCTTTATTAATCGATAATTTCGAGTCCTTGAAACTAATAATTAGACAAACCTTCAGTGGCGTAGGAGTTGAAACCCCGAGCTTACTGGGATCTGTTACTTGCTACCATTCTCCACTTAACTTGAGTTTATCAGACAAGCTTAACTCGTCCTACAAAATTTTAAGTAGAATATTTGGACTAATAAAAAATGAGAAAAACTTTTTACGGATCAGCCGTGAATGGCGTATTTGCACCGAGCAAATCCAGGTTCCGAGATCTAACGGCTTAGATAATGCACGGATTTTCCCCCCCCCCCTCAAGCATGCTTTTAATGAGGAGAGAGAGTGTGTATTTATCCAAACCACTAGATCTCGGAATTCACGGCCTGAATTTTCTCGTCGCAAACACCCCATTCATGACTTATCTGTGAAATTAAACATACCCTTTATTTTTTGAAAGCCGATAAGAAAAAAAACATTCTTTTTGGAAAATTTCGAGTAATAAATAGCTAAAGAACGTATGAAAAGGAAGGATGGAAAGAGATTAGCCTGGGCCCATTCCTTTGAAAACGTGCGCAATTTTAATCTGGACAAATGGTCAAGTTAGGTTTAGGTCATTTTCGAGGGTCCCCAGGGGAGAGCATAAGGAATTCTCTCTCTTTTTGTTCAACCCCAAAATGCCCATGTCCTAAAAGGCAGAATCAAGTTCCCTACATTCTCACCACTATAAAAAAACATACATTTGGTGTGAGTCTAAATAGTTAGGTTTTTGGACCCATGAGAAAAGGGAAAGTCGTCCATGTTAGATATATATGACTAACTAAACATGGCCTCCTTAGAAAGAAACTAATCATGTTCCTTTTGCTGATGGGTATTACTTACAAATGGTTTACTACTAGGGGAATTTAGGTCATTACAACGGAAAATACATCGTTTTGACTGTGAGAATGTCCAAGCCACCGCCTAACAAATTTTCACATACATGAAGTTAATAGTCTTCGCTTTGACTATTTTATCACGTACACGAAGTCTCTGTCTCAGATAATCATATATGCAAAGTACTAAAAACGGTCACCCGGAAAATCATCGAGTCTAAGTTTACATTGCGTAATCGCATGGTCATCTCTTCAATCGAGGAGAGAATAATTAGGAAAGAGGGGAAGTAGGAGAGCTTAAAAGTCATCAATGGGGACATTGACAATGACCAAATGTGTTAAAGTAGTCATAGAGTTGCAAGCCCATGTTTGAATGTTTTTAGGGTTGACCCAATTGTGTTGTCAATGTGAGAGTACTGTATTAGATATCACTATCTTCACTAATATTAGGCAGGATAAGATTAGGCCGAGGGCAAAACAGGGAACCTAGCTAGGCCCAACAGTGCCTGCATGTAATGTCTAAACATTTGATGCCCATCTGGTAAGATAAAATTGGGCTGTAGTAAAGCCCAAATAAATAGAGAGCCCAGACCCCATGCTGATTTTGTGTAATATCTTGGAATTGGACTTGAGCCCTGGACTTCTTGACGCATAAATCCCAATGGGCAAATGGTCAAAATTCAAATGGAGACAATGAGATCTCTTCTTGTTCATCAATCTTCGGAGAATGTGTCAGGATTTTCGGAACACAAACAGATGTGCGTAATAGGAAAATCAGAAAAAGAAACGAGACACAAAATATACGTGGAAAACCTCAACGCGAGGAAAAACCACGGGAGTCCACTATGAAATCGAAATCAAGAGTACAAGTTTTCTCGCAATCTCTCTGAGATGTGCATTTTCTCTCGCCTCTCTCTGTTTTTCTCTGAAAACTAATAACAACAATTATCGTTGTCCCTGTGGGGGCTGCTCTTCATATATATCAGCGGAAAATTCTATAGATGTGATTTTCTCAGCGTTGTTTTTTTTTTTTTTTTTTGTTTAATCTTGTTTAGCTCAAAGAGATTCCAGGCCGGGTGCTTGTTGGAGATGTCCCGGCCATGGCAGTAAGCATCTTTACAACTGTCTATCTAATCTGATGCATCACCAAGTAGTTGTTGCAAAGGATAAGTTCTCAGGAACTTCTATCTCAATACTTGAGTTCAAGTCTCTCCGTTTGATTTGATTTTTTGTTTTTTCGGAAAGAGTATAGTCATTTGATTGAGCTAAACAAAGGGCTAGTTTGGCCTAAAAGTGGTTTTTGGATTATTGGTTTTTTCGTTTTGTCTTTATTCAAAAAAAATTTGCATTTGTTAGTTTCGCGTTAAGATTTTGTGGCGAATAATCCACCTATTTTGGCTTTATTCAAAAAAATTTGAGTTTTGACCATAATTTTATACTCGTTAGATTCGTCTCGCCGAGAGGAATCCATAAACCACAAAATCTTGGCGCGAAACTAACAAATGCAAAAAAAATTTGAATAAAGACAAATCGAAAAAACCAATAATCCAAAAACCACTTTTAGGCCAAACTAGCCCAAAGTACAGTATTTCATTCACGTAGCATGTTGTCTAACCTCAGCTTCAGCCCCGACATAAAAAACTAGGCAGAGGTGGCACGGTGTGATCCTCGGCTGATGATTATATTGGGCTCGTTTGATTGTCGAATTATTTTTATGAGGAATTGAATAAGTTGGGATTAAGAATAGGAATAAAGTGGAAAAAGTGGGATCCACATAATAATAGATGGAATTATATGAATATTGGGATTAATTATACTGAAGTTCGATTCGAGTGAGATAAAGATGTACAGTAATAAGGATGATGTGGATTTTTTTTTTTATCCTTGGATGTGAAGAAAATATATAATCTTGATGGGTTGGACAAGGTAAAACTCCACCCTCCAGGTGGTATTAGTTAGTACTCCTCATGTGGTACTATTTCACGAAATAGTCCGGAGTTATCCAATCTCTTTTTTAAAATCGTGCGAAATAGGTATCGGATTATAAATAAAGAAGGAACATGTGGATCTTCATGTTTCCCTAATCCGGATCCCCCTTTCTAGTCCACTAGTCCGGGCAATCAAACATGGCCTATGGTCCTTTCCAATGACCGGAAATATGTTGAGATGGCAAGGATCTGGGGATCCTGCAGTGCAGTGCCACACTAGCCATTGATCTCGGTAATCAATAGCTCGGATTTTCATCTATCGGCAATGGACCACTAGGATCGTGCAAGTGTCGAGCTGTTGATTGACAATCAATAACTTAGATACCTCATTACAGAATCTAAATTCCAGACGGCGAAACTACAAGTCGTGGGACACGATAGTGTGTGATTGAGGAATTAATTCATTAATCTAATGCTATGTTAACCCACGAAAGAATTAAGTAAATTTGAATTGAGATTTATTTTAGTTGAATCGTGAACGTCGTGACATTATTTTCTAAGATCATTTGAGTCCGGGAAATGATTCCGAGAGTTCCTTCGGAGTATAAGTCTCCTGTTTTTAACTTGCTGGCTCTTGCGTTGTGATCTCAATAATTTTTACCCCGGGATTTTATCCCCCTATAGTATCACAAATCAGTAAAAATAAAAAAATAAAAAGGTTGATTGGATCGGTAACCAATAAACAAATCACATTTTTCCACAGTTTATAATAATTTTTCGGACATTTATAACAGCCCCAAAATGTGGTTCGTTTTTACTGATATCCTATCGACTTGATCCCCGGTAAGTAGTTGATCCAAAAACCACCCAGTAACTCTTGAAAAATTATTCTAAGATGATTGAACGGATCGGATCGTTCGTGAGGGACCCACAAGTGAATCCCCGAGACCCATCTGTACATGATCTGTACAAAATCATTTGTACCAGTAGCAAATTAGAATGATTTATGTACGCAGATTGCAGAGTGCAACTTTTAAAACATGGACCATTTTCCTTTCACGATTATGCTTATCCCATAATTCACCGTAAAATTCAAAACCATTTTGTCAATTTATACTACTACTAAGGTTGAGTTTTCATTACGGTGTTTTTAGTATTCTTGATATTTTTGGACTACAAGTTGGAGGAGCTATGTTTTTTTGGGGGGTGGACCAACGTGTTTATTCAATGCTCTCATAGAATCGCTATGTGGTTCTCTAAGGACCTTTTTCATTATACATATGGTGGTCTAACCCATAGCAATATGTGGTGGAGAAGACTTTCTAAAACACCATCACGTGGTGTTCAATTAGTAATTTTCTGAGCAACGTGGTGCTTCAGGCACTCCAAAGGCCTTCTCCGTTGTACATTGGCGAAGAGCAACAAATTTGATGGTGGTGCCCACACTAATGTCTGGTGGTGGTGGTAAGACGCTTTGAGCACCAGCTGAAACAATTGGAGTAAAGGGTGGTTTCACATTTTTGTTAAAAGTTCTAAAATGTGAATCTTGAGACAAGTCACCTCCTCATTAATGTCTGGTGGTGGTGGTAAGGCGCTTTGAGCACCACTTGAAACAATTGGAGTAAGGGGTGGTTTCACATTTTTGTTAAAAGTTCTAAAATATGAATCTTGAGACAGGTCACCTCCTCACATACATTAGAGTGAGTTCTTCAATGGATTTTATCAAAATTTGATAAAATTAAACCCTTGATTTTATCCATTGGTGAAGAGAGTTGAAAAAATCTGTAGATTTTTTGCATTAAAAAATCTATAGATTTTATCAACTCTCCTCATATAAAATCAAGGCTTGATTTTATCAAATTTTTGATAAAATCAATTGGAGAACTTTTTTTTTTTGATCAGTAATTGGAGAACTCACCCTAATACTTTTAGTACTTCCAGGAAAAATGAAATCCACACCGACAAAAATTCTTCAGTGTCGAGTGGGTACCATCCTACCTGATACCCGATCACACATCTTAGCCGTTCAAAAGTGTTTTGGCCGACCCAAATTTTAAAGAGAAAAAAAAAATAAAAGAGAGAGAAATATCAACCGTTCAAAACATTTTTTAATGACAGAGATTGCGCTCGTCACTAAGTGGCCGTGCCCACCCGGGATTGAAAATTTTTCCCCACCCCTGAAAGTTTTCCAGGTGAACCATGGGTTATCATGAGGAGAAGTACTCGTTTGGCGTTTGGTTCAGGTTAACCTGCTCTTTGCCCGCTGGATATCATATGTTTACAGTTGTCGTTTGACCCACGTCCACTGGCGTCCCCACTCCACCATTTTTCTAGCTCCATATTAACGTCGTGGTTGACCTAAAGTCATGCAAAAGTGTATTATTTTATTTATTTATTATTTTCTTTTTTGCGTTAGTGAATTTTTCATCGACTTTTTTTGGATATTAGGTTTGCCTCTATGAAAGGAATCGACAAAAGCAAAAATTATGATCCAAATTCAAATTTTTTTATAAAAACGAAAATAAGTCACAATTTTTTTTTCTTATTTTCGTTTTTATTCATAAAAAAATTTAGAGAGAGTCTCAATCACAATTTTTTACTTTTCGATTTCTCTAGTCGAGACAAAACAATAATACACAAAACTTGATACAAAACTAACTAAAGCGGAAAATATCAAATAAGGAAGAAGAAATAAGTAAAAGTGACTTATTATGCCAAACTTAACATCCAAAATTATTACAAAAATGAGCAAGCCTTTAAAATCTTCATGACCTCAAAGCAATTTATGCGTTCAATTTTTATTTTTTTTTCCTGAGAACCTGCGTTCAATTTAGATTTTTAAATAGACTCAAACGTCATGATTTTCTTTATAAAAAACACAAGTAATGAAAAATACATTTGTCCAATGTGAGCTCCGGGCTCGCATTGGACTCATATATCTTACTGTGTGATGCACACGTCTCCATAAAACAACGTGAGATCCACGTTCATAAAATTTATTCAAATCCAAGTTCATCCACAAAAAATGTGCAGTAATGCTTGGTACATAACACTCGATCACAAAACTCTCCCATAGGAGTATGTCTCTTATGCAAGAGTGTTGTAATCTTGTGTCTAAGAATGGCAAAGGGGCAGGACAAGTTTTGGCATACCCCGGCCTGATCCAAAAATTATCACATGGACCCAATTCGACTGGGTATTTTTTGGGTATTCCGTTCCCGGCCAGATCGGGGGGACGGGTTTACCTGCCCCGCCCCGCTTTGGAAGAAATTTAAAAAAATTGTTAATCTAAAAGCAAAATAAAGGTAAATACTTATAAATAAAGTGATATTTTAGCGTAATGGATAAAATATGAAGTTAAGAATAAAAGTTTTTTAAATAAAATGACAAAAGAATTAGGATAAAAATATAATATCTTCAATATTATGATTATTAAATTAGGGTTAAAGTATAATTCTATATATAAATATATTTCAGGGCGGGTTCGGGGCGGGGCAATACCAAGCGGGTTTTTCTATGACAATACCAACCGGGTTTTTCTAATTTTCCACCGTACTCGCCTAGGTGCCCAAAATTTGATTTTAAAAAAAAAAAATCCTACCCTGATCAGGACGGGGCGAGACGGTTTAGGGGCAGGGCGGGGAATTTTGCTATCCATACTTGTGTCTGTAACATTATTGAAAATTCTGTTTATTATTTCTCATTTTAGAATGGAGCGTTGGTATTTGTAACTTGGCTTCTTTTTTTTTGTACGAGTCAACGTTATGCAAGGTTTGTTGTGAAAATTTATGTTACCAACGAGTACTTTGTAGTGAGGAGGATAAAATAAGGAAGCAATTTTGTGAGTGAAGTGCCAAAATCAAATTTCCAAAAAAACTTGAAAACAAAATCTACCCCACCCCCAGACCTTGATTTTTGAGTGTCAAAATCAATTTTCAAAAAAAAGACGAGGAAAAAAAATCTAGATGCATACAATGATGACAACGTCGGCGATTGCCGTGTTGTGAACTTTCTTATAATGGCGCCAATGTGGTGGGACCCGACCAACTGTCGTTTCTCCTTTCCAGTTCCCGTCCGTAACCAGGCTTTATTTTGCCAAAAATCCTCTGAAAATACATTTCCCATAATACCCTTGGTCGTTTTTTAATTATATTCGCCTTCCATTGAAGTGTAATCAAAGCTTAAAATATAAAGAATTAACACACACACAGGAAAAAATATAACAATAAAGTACTCCCTCCATCCCAAAAAAATAGTCCCAATTCCATTATAACCGGATAGAAAATCGATTATATCTTTCTATCAATAGATCTCAATTAAATTTAAAATACAAATTTTTAAGATCACTTAAAACATTGTAGATTATAAGTTATACTATTATATTGAAAAGTGATATAAACCCCCAAAAATGGGACCTGGAGTTGGTGCTATTTAGGGACAACATCCATGTTGTCCGATTGGGCCGTCCGTGCTCAGCGATGGACGGCTCGGATCACATCCTGTCCAAACAAATTCGAACTGTCCTCTACCAAACAAATCCGAGCAGTCCATTGTTGAACATGGACAGCTCAGATTGGGACAACATGGATGTTGTACCTTTAGGGACAGCACCATCCCTCAATTCCCAAAAATGACTATATTTTTTGGTCGGAAGGAATAGACATTAAACCACCGCAAGATTTAGAGGGTGTTTCGACTTTGGAGTCCTTGTTTTGCATTTGGATTGTAAATATCTACGTCATGTGTGTTTTTAGACTCAATTCTAGAATGCATCTTGCCAAAATTAATTCCGAAAAATGAATCAAAGAATGCAAAATTCAAGCATCATTTTTTGAAGATATTTCAAATAATGATTCTATTTTTTCTCAAAGAAATTCTTCTCCAAACTAGAGTTGTTTTAAGTGCATCTCATCCAGTTGCTAGGAGCTAATCAGACGGAGGAGGTGCACCTAGTGTTCACGGGCCGACTATTCAAACGCTTAGCACTTTGCAACCGACTAGGGGATTTAATTCAGGCGTTGAATCATGCCTAGCCTCTAGGTGTCGACTAGTTAGCCGCCTTAAACTGACTTATAGAACACTAATCTCATCCAACCACGTTACCAATTATCATTACAACCCAAGAATTTATAATCTGCAATCCACATGATCTAAAATATAACAAACTTCCAAATCATGCTTTAGATTCAATTTGAGAATATGTATTGGCATTATAAGTGTTATCGACTCACTTTTGCCAACTCATACCATTATGATTGGATTTAATAATTTATCTTATGTGTAAACTCACGCATTCTTAATTCATTCATTTACTCCACTTGAGACAATTCCTATTGACACCACTTATTTGTTGCAATCTAGGCCGTCTATTTTGATTTTGGACAGTCCGAATTATGGGGGGGGGGGAGAGAGAGAGAGAGAGAGAGAGAGAGAGGAGCAAGAGGAGGGGAGAGAGGATTTCGATTTTGGACTGTCCAATATACTTTTTAACGGCTCAAATGCAATCAGGGCCGGCCCAAGGGTTTTTGAGTGCCCTAGGCCAAATCTAAAAAATGTGCCCTAAATTTTTTTCAACAACAATCACACGAGAAAAACCATATAAAATTCTACTAATTACTCCCTCCGTCCCATTTTGTTTGTCAATTTTCGAAGATTGTGTCATCGGTCAAACCCTTATAACTTTTAATCCGTAATGTCTTTCATGATTTTGAAAACTTTGTATAATAAAACTTATCGAGAACTATCAAACGAGATCCATATTGAATATTTTTTGAAATTCATATTAAAAGATATAAGCAATTGAAATCGGACACGGTCTACTAAAAATGACAAACAAAATGGGACGGAGGGAGTATTATATAAGAGCACAAGACCATTGTGGCAGCTCTCATTTGTATCTATGTTAGTTTCATTAGTTCTACATCGGAAAATTAGTGTTTAGCAACCATTTATTTTTTCTATAAAACTACCACCACTCCACTTACTTTCATGTCAGCCCCTAAATGCAAAAAAATTTCTTACTTGGCTACCTCATAATTTTTTTTGTTTGGGCTAATCTTGAAAAAATGTTCTACTCAAGCCTCATCCTAAAATTTATGGGAGTGCCCTAATTTTGGGAGTTTTTAGAGTGCCCTAGGCCCAGGCCTTGTAGGCCTTGAGTCTGGGCCGGCCTTGGATGCAATGTTTATGTACCACGAAGGCTCGATCACGTGGTATCCACTCGGTACCCAAAAGTTTTTCAGCTCCGAGGGTGATACTCACAGTTTTTGAAGTGGGTTAGTTAAGTCATATCATTGTCAAAAGCCTCCAAATATCTCTAGGATTCGGGGCAAGTCTCTTTCAAATCCGGTCGCTTTCTCTCTTTTTTACAGTCTTTCTTTGCAGTTTACCACCAGTCCGGTCCTGTTTTCTTCAGCTAAAAACCAGCAAAACCCAACAATGAATTCCCCTGTTTCTCAGTCACTTCCATTTCCTTCATCCTTCTTTCTCCTTCCATTACCTATTTCATCCCCTTCTCTCTCCCAAATTCCCACAAAATCCTCAAATTCCCTTTTTTTATTCACTGAATTTCCCCCAGTCTCTCTCTCTCTCTCTCTCTCTCTCTCTCTCTCTCTCTGTGTGTGTGTGTTCCCAAGGAGAAATCCAAATTCATTGAGTTTCAGTCCTTTTTAGCTCAATTCTGCTAAATTTTGGAAAAGATTTGATATTTTTGCAATGAATCTCTGAATCAAATCTTTCTGGTTTTTTCTTTTCTTTCTTGTTATTGTTCAAAGGGAAATCCAAATTGGTTGAGTTTCTGTTCTTTTTAGCTCAATTCGTATAAAAGATTTGATCTTTGCAATGATTCTTACAATAAAATCTTTCTGGGTATTTCTATTCTTTCTTGTTCATCTTCAATTACTCTCACTCTGTCTCTCATACCCCACTCCACTAGACTGTACAGACACCACTCGCCTCTGCACATCCTTCCTTGCCTTCAAACCCACTTCAAACCAAACCCTAACCCTAACCCTAATCCAGAGCATGTTCGACGTGCTACCAAACGACGTCACAGTCGAAGGAAACGGCCGTGACTACGTCTTCATCAAAAAGAACTGTTCCTGCAACTCAAGCAAGAAGTACTTGACGAACACGACGTACACCGTTAGAGTTAACGGCGGATCTGTGCATGATTTGGTGGTTGAGGCCTACAATGGGCTGGCGTTCTTGCCCAATTTCACGCGCGAGGCACGTGCCGGGTCGGTGGTGTCGCTGCAGCTGTTCTGTGGGTGTTCGAGTGGGCTGTGGAATTACTTGGTGAGCTATGTGATGAGAGATGGGGATAATGTGGCGTCTTTGGCGAGTAGATTTGGGGTTAGTATGGATAGTATTGAGAAAGTGAATGGGATTGAGAATCCTGATAATTTTTCTGTTGGGAGTCTTTATTATATACCACTGAATACAGGTATAGTTTTCTTCCTTTGAATTGTTTTTATTTTTAAGATTATTTGGTATTGAATTGCTATGTTTGGTTACTGTTGGTTCACATTCCTTTTCTTTTCGTGTTCAATGGAGTTCGATTCGTATTTTTGTTGGTGGACTAGTTTAATTCTATCGATTTTTGTTTGTGTTTCGGTTTCCGATTGATATTTTGTTTGGTAGATTCGGATTTCATTTTTGGGCAATGCGTAATTGAGTTCAATGCTACATTCAAGGTTTCCTTGATACATTGTATCTGGTATCTGGCTGTAAATGCTTATACGAGGGCAATTTTATAGATCTAGTTATGGTATCTGGCTGTAAATGCTTATACGTGCGCAGAATTGTCAGTTTGGAGTGTACAAGAACTGGTAGTATATTGAGAAGTATGAGCTTGGATGCAGTCAAGACTGGTTTATTGGCCCAATAGTTCTTCCCAAATAATAGCTAGACTACTAGGTAATTCGATGAAAACAGATGCATATACTGGAAGGGTTTGGTGAGATTGAAAGATGGAGCAGCGATTATCTCATAAATAATGATACTAAGTTTGAGGTTAATTGGACTCATAAACCGAAATCTGCCGCAGCCAACGTCTTGGATGGAGGAAAATGCTTAGTGTGTGTGTGTGTGTTGGTTTTGCTGTCATTCTTTCATAGTTCCTGTTGGGAGGTTGAGGCAGTGGGCATTGTTCTAGAAACGTGGGGACTTTTCATGAATTGAAAACAATGCCGCCTCCCCTGTCATGAGTTCTTAATTTTGGGAATGGGTCTTGTTCCATGTGAAGGGTCATGAAGGAAATTTGGATTTACAATGACACGGCGAGTCACAGAAAAGTCTTTCACGAGGCCTAGGCATGTAGCAGACTTTGAGCATATCAGTTAATTTCCCGTACGGATTTCAGGGTGTCAAATTATTGCCAAAACAATCAGCTTGCTGCTTGTTGTCCAAGGACCTCACCTGTCTAGTTCACATGTGAATCTTTAAAACCAAAACCGTGTGAGAAGGATTCATGTTGGAGTTGGACATTGCATGAATTGGATAAAAGTGAAACTACTTTGCTACTCTATACAACCTCTCTAAGGTTACCAATAGAGAAGCAAATGCTCTTAAATGGTCAACATATATTTGATTTTTCGCCCCCTGTAAAAGGCAGATTACATTTACTTGATGGACTGTATAAAAAAATGCAGGAGACTAGTTGGCTGGACGGCAATTTACTGTTGTTCTATAGCTTGCATTTCGATAGGATAAACTGGATTTGTATACTTGACTTAGCATTTCATGTTGTTTTGTTTACCTACTTATTTTGATCCTCATTTTTTTGTTGTAGTCCCTGGCGAACCATACCCCATTGAGAATCACATCCCGGCTCGTGTTCCAGTTCCAGCACCACCTGTTCAAGGTGTTGCAGGTAGGGGTAGTTCACATAGTATCACCTATGTGGTAATCTATTCTGTTGAAACTATGACCTGTTTGGCTATTTCATGCTCCTTTCACCATCAATATTAGAGAAGGCATACACGTTTGACACAACTAGGCATTTTTTCTCCCTTTGGGCTTCTGCTAATAGTGAGCTCCTCAAGAACGGTAGATAATTTGTAGCTTATAATTCTGTAGCAATTAGCATCTTAATTGCCCGTACGGGACACTGCAATACTCTTCTTTTTCAGTTTATTTTATTTTATTTTTTAACTCAAGTAGTTTCCTTTTGCTTCCATTATTTCCGATTTTCCCAAGTTGTCCTACTAAGAGCATCACTAGTGGTATACTCAAATATTGCCACATCACATTTTGAGTATTCATTTAATGGGTTTATAAGTTTGAGTATCTACCTTTCTACAATGGTTCATTTGTATCCATAATAAAAAAAGTACTATTCACTCTATTTTTATTCATAAAATGTGCACAACTTTAAATTTGTACATATATTTTTTTATAATATTATTACCATTTAAAAGATATTCACAATACGTTTAAAATGAGATCAATCTTGAACATATTTTGGTAAAGATTAAAAATTGATAATTTCAATTTTTGGGAGAGTGCAAAAAAATTGAGTTTTGAATTAAGTATTTGAAAAATGGAGAGAGAATGTTGTTACTTTTGATACGGTGTGGTCCCCAAAATTTGGTTATTGAGGTTTGGTTATTGAGAAAGATTAGTAGTTTTGAGTATTCAAATGCCAAAAGTTGAGTATTTGTAACAAATGTTGTTAACTTTGAGTATTTATCCAAATACCATTGTGAGCCTCTTTTGTGTATCAAAATACTCATCTTTGAGTATTTTTGTGTTTGAGTATACCACTAGTGATGCTCTAATATCAACTGAGATACCATAATCATTCTCCATCTTGTGATGAGCTCTTTATCTGTGTCAATGACAATTGTTGTTGATTCATAATTCACATCGTTAATTACCTGAAATGCAAATTTTGCAATGATTTTGTAAGGTTCCTGCTATTTGTTTTGCAGAAAATACCGTAAATCACAAGGCTCACGTGCCATATGGGTGGATCTTTGGGAGTTTGGGGTTTGGTTTGGCTCTGATCGTTCTAGTAGTTATTTTTGTTTCTTTGAGAACGTCGAGCTGCTTTGCTGAAACCCGAGGAAGTAGTGGACAAAATCTTGACGAGAAGTCTTCTCATAAGTTCCAAATCCTCCAGACCACAAGCTTCTGTTGTGCTTCGGGGAGGTACATCTGCTGCAAATCTGGGGATTGGAAGCAAACTAATGGGGAGTCTAGTGACCGCCAGATGAACGTTCCTAAAGGTTTATAGTATGCATCCTACTAGCATCTATTTCACTTGTTTCCAACATGAACTGAAACTATCACATAGTATGTAGCGAATCATGCCTTCTAATTGTTCAAGTGTACGGAGAGGAGAATGAGGGTTTCTTTTGATTGCATGTCTGGATCACATAGGTGCAGATCATATTATACACCTTGGGCAACAAGTGTCTGATACGGGGGAGTGGGAGGGGACTGAATAAAAAAGACGCGCTCCACCTTGTAAGAGTTTGTCTCCTAGGGAGTAATGGTCTCATGTTTGGGTGATCAGATTGTATTTTAGTCACCACATGTCCACATATAGGGGATCATTCGTCTTTAACGTCATAGCTCATAACTACGGAGGCAAGAGACTTGATCTGGCCATCTGGCTTGCTGGACCTGCGCAGGTCTCAGACGACGACAAGGCAGTTCAATGATTGTTGTTCCCAAGTATTTATTGGTTTGTTTCAGCAGAGCTACGGTACCTCGTATTTTGGGAATTAGAAACTTGTCTAGTTAAAAACTTGAAGATGCAATTTCCATAACACTGTCTGTCTGTTATCTGCATAGAATGGTCTCTGTCTGTCTGTCTGTCTGTCTGTCTCTGCTGTCTGTCTCTGCTGTCTGTCTGCCTCTCTCTCTCTCTCTCTCTCTCTCTCTCTCTCTCTCGCGCGCGCGCGCGCCCCCCACACTCCGAAAAGAATTGGTCATTGTTAATTGGTGGCATTTTTTTTTGGATTAATGCTGAGCCTTAGCCACTTTGATGCAGCTATGGGGCCCGATGTTTTTGACTTGGAGAAGCCTGTGGTTTTTACATATGAAGAAGTTCTGGCTTGTACTGATGGTTTCTCTGATTCAAATCTTATTGGGCACGGAACTTATGGCTCTGTGTATTATGGCCTCCTTCGAGAACAGGTTATAAACTATGTACTGTGCCTCTTGTTATTGTGTTACTCTTTTATAAAGTGATTTCCCCAGTCAAACTGCTGGTTATAATGTTGAATCTTTTAGGAAGTTGCGATCAAGAGAATGACTGCTACAAAAACAAAGGAATTTATGGCCGAAATGAAGGTGCTTTGCAAGGTTCATCATACTAACTTGGTAATGGACATTATACTTTTTTAAGCTTTTAGTTTTGTTTTCTTAAGATTGTCTCAAGGTCTTCAGAGTTTCAGTGATTTGACTCCATTTTGGCTTCGTTTCGCAAGGTAGAACTGATTGGCTATGCGGCAAGTAGGGATGAGCTTTTCCTCATTTATGAACACGCCCAAAAGGGTTCGCTTAGAAGCCATTTACACGATCCTCTGAGCAAGGGTAAAATGATTTCTTTGCGTGTTCTATTTTCTAAGACTATCTTTATCTACTCTTTTAGTATCCAAATTTGATCATCATTTTGGTCGATCTACAAGGGGATATTTGTCCTGATGTTTTGAGTAGAAATTATTTCACTAGATCACTATTTGTTTATGGTCATATTATACAAGCTATATAACGTTGCATCCCTTACGGTTGTTGACGTGCATTACAAGGTATTTAAAATGATACGCTTGAAAAGCATATCTGTTGCGGCTGTGCTCACTTATGAAGCTAGTGACCTGTTTACTGGGATGGGCTAGTTTAAATCCCATTAGAAGTTGACCACTTACAACAACATCTTCATTAAGCGGGAGCTGGTCCTTTTGATTGCACTGGTCCTCATCCCAATCAGAACTCTCGTCCTCATCCCCTCCTTCCACATCTCATTGTCGAATAAATTCACCATAAACATAAATAGAATCCCCTCTTTTCCTCTTTGATTCCCAAAGAATCAAAGAGATCAAATTATGTACTGGGATTGCTAAGGCTAACATGGCACCAAGGTCCTTGTGTATGTCATCTAAGCCAGCAAAAATTATGCCACGCACACGGCAGAGTTTATCGAATACCGGGCTGCCCGAAGTACCCAGGGCAGCCACGCCATCAAGTTCTATCACGGAGTAGTCAGACGGAATTGGTTTACGATGAAGGAAAACGTGGAGTCAAATCATTTTGAGACAATTCAGATTTGGTTCTCATCGATGAAAACATGACAGACCGGAGACAAGAATTTAAGCGGGGGATGCCACATCAAAAAAGGGTCTGTCCTAAATACGAATCCTCTGTACTAAGTGGGGCTACAAAGTTAGATTCTCTAACATGTTTTTTCGAACTTTGAAAATCACGAGATCACACACGACGTCAATTGCGGAAACCCGAATTCGGAATGAGACTCCATCTGGGAACTTTGCAGTTGCCCGAAAGGTGACCCATTTCCACGAATATTTACTATTCTGAAATTTTTTACAAAAGACGTGTGCGTTGCTAGCTCCTAAATTTTTTCATACGAGAAAACCACTACCGGAGAATGAAGAGACAATGATCAGAGAAACCATCAGTACAGCTTGCTGATTGGGAATTTCTAATCTAGTATTGTCATGTTTAAAGTTTAACGCGTGCCAAGTTTCATATTTGGTTTTTTGAATTTGCAGTTTTGGGTGGGATCATTGTCTCTTCATTCTCCGGTAGTGGTTTTCTCGTAGGAAAAAATTTAGGAATTAGCAACGCACATGTCTTTTGTAGTAAAAAATTTCAGAATAGTAAATATTCGTGGAAATGGGTCACCTTTCGGGCAACTGCAAAGTTCCCAGATGGAGACCCATTCCGAATTCGGGTTTCCGCAATTGACGTCGTGTGTGATCTCGTGCTTTTCAAAGTTCCGAAAAAACACGTCAGAGAATCTAACTTTGTAGCCCCACTTAGTACAGAGGATTTGTATTTAGGACACACCCTTTTTTCCTGCAGTAGCCCCCGCTTAAATTCTTGTCTCCGGTCTGTCATGTTTTCATCGATGAGAACAAAATCTGAATTGTCTCAAAATGATTGACTCCACGTTTTCCTTCATCGTAAACCAATTCCGTCTGACTACTCCGTGATAGAATTCGATAGCGTGGCTGCCCCGGGTATTTCGGGCAACCCGGTATTCGATAAACTCTGCCGTGTGCGTGGGATAATTTTTTCCGGCTTAGACGACATACACAAGGACCCTGGTGCCATGTTAGCCTTAGCAATCCCGGTACATAATTTGATCTCTTTGATTCCCAAATTTGATTCTTTGGGAATCAAAGAGGGGATTCTATTTATGTTTATGGTGAATTTATTCGACAACGAGATGTGGAAGGAGGGGATGAGGACGAGAGTTCTGATTGGGATGAGGACCAGTGCAATCAAAAGGACCCGCTCCCGCTTAATGAAGATGTTCATTCTTTGTTCTAGATGTGATCTTTTATATTTATCACTACTCCACGTATTCATTTCTTCAAGGAAATACTGCATGCAACATATATTCTTTCACTGAATATATATCAATGTAAACCTGGCCTTGATATATGTAGTTCTTTCTTCTATAAATATACACCTAACTACTTCTCTTTTCCGAGATGAAGGCATGAGAGCATAAAGTAGGTCCTCATTAATGTTTAATGTAACTATGCAGTTGACGGTCGTTTGTATTTGCTCGAAAACTTCCCTATGATTTCTGTTCAGGTCATACATCACTTTCTTGGATCATGAGGCTTCAGATTGTACTTGATGCTGCTAGAGGTCTGGAGTACATCCATGAACATACTAAACCTCATTATGTACATCGAGATATCAAGACAAGCAACATCTTACTTGATGGTGCTTTTCGGGCTAAGGTGTCTACCTATTTTACTTCAAACGATCCTGTTCTTCTAACCCTACTATCTAACAAGTGTATCTGATTGTTTTAGTCCTTTGCATTTAGATTTCTGATTTTGGGTTGGCAAAACTTGTTGGAAGAACTACTGATGGAGAAGCTTCAGTAACAAAAGTTGTGGGCACTTTTGGTTATTTGGCTCCAGAGTACGTATAAATGGATCGTCAACTAGATTTGCAGGCGGCAACAAGCTCCTGATTAAACTTATAATTGCCTCTTCTTATGCTTATTACAGGTACTTGCGGGATGGCCTAGCGACAGTTAAAAGTGATGTTTATGCATTTGGTGTAGTACTTTTTGAGATTATATCGGGAAAGGAAGCCATCACACGAACAGAAGGCATTGCGGTTAAAAATTCAGAAAGGCGTTCGCTGGTATCCATTGTACGTGTTACTGCAAATCCGATAAGAAAATTTTCTAATGCAATACTTTACATCCCATTACAGATGAAGTTGTTGTTAGGGTGAAAATATCTGTTTATTTGACTCGAACTTAATTTTACATGCAAGCGAAGTATTTTTCCATTAATGCTTCTGCTTGATGCTCGTGAAATTGAAATTGCAGATGCTAGCAGCTCTCAGGAATTCACCCGACTCCATGACTATGTTGAGCGTGAAAGATCACATTGACCCTAATTTGATGGATCTTTACCCTCACGACTGTGTTTTCAAGGTATTTTTTTCCCCACTTTGCTGGTCAGACAGTGGAATTGTTGGAATTTGTCCTGCTTTGAAATAACCTTCGCATCCAAAGCTAGTATATGAGCCCAAAGAGCCTCTCCAGTTTTTGCCAATTCTTTTTAGCGGAGTAATTGGGTGTCCGGTGATCAATCGATCTTCTTGCATGGGAGACTAGAATGTTGTGGCAGCCTTTCTCCTCCCTAATCTCACCTATAACTATCTTGTTTGTGTTATATTAAGCTTCTTGAAAAGTTGACATCTTAATCATTTGAATCCTCAGCCCCCATCGTGTGGTACATGCTTCCCTGCATGATCTCGCATGAACATGTGCAGAGTTTTATAATAAACCAGTTGGTTTCTGATAACCATAGTAAACTGCTAACAACCAACTCGTCTAAGAGACGATAGTATTAGAGTGGATGTAACTTGTTATTTATATCCTCAACAATCTATCATAAAAGATATACGTTATTTGTACTCGGTGGTTCTCAATTTTTGAAGTTGTAATGTGGTTTCCGACCTCTTTGTTCTCTTTTGTCGATGTAGGTGGCCGTGTTAGCAAAGCAATGCGTTGATGACGATCCCATTTTACGGCCAGACATGAAGCAAGTTGTGATTTCCTTGTCGCAGATCCTTTTGTCATCCGTGGAGTGGGAAGCGACTCTAGCTGGGAACAGCCAAGTATTCAGTGGGCTAGTTCAAGGGAGATAGGTGATGGAGCACACATCACTTGGATCCTGCTGCTTTTGACATGTTCCTTTTCTACCCTTATTTTTGGTAAGCAAACAGTCAAGATTCGACACCCTCGCCCCTTGTTTCCACTACTATCTCTCCTCACCTGCGTAGTTTGTGCGTGTATAGTTGCATAGAAGTCCAACCATAAGTGTTTCGTGTAATGTTGTTCATATGTGTAATTCATCATTCTATATTTCTTTCATTTTGTGATGTTATTCTTTTCCAACTTGCTTTGTCATAATTTTTTTTATATAATATGAGGTGTAATAACGGGAGTTGATGAACCCTTTCTTTCCCAATTGTCTCTTCATCTTGTTTCCCTCAGTTTTTATACAAAAGGGACTTCAAAGAGTTGCATTGTGATCCCTTCTGGTAATTGAGACCACACTAGCTAGCCTACTAGGAAGGTTGTACCCTTAGTCCCAGGGGCGGTCTTAGTCCCTGGGGCGCCTCCACCATCAAATGTGTGGGTTTCTGTTTAAAAAATGGGCTAAATTTTTTGAAGGTTTTATACACGATTTAGTTTTTCTTTAGTATTTCCTGCACTGGATAATTAGTATAAAGTCAATATAAATGGAAATTCATATTCCCTTTTATTTGTCATCAAACGAATGGCATCTTCTTCTGGAAATCTTAGCTCTATTCTTAGCGTGATATTGAGAAATCTCATTGCTATTACTCAAACAAGTATGAAACATATGCTTGCATATTCGTCAAATCGGATTTGTAAAACTAGGAGCAATTAGGTAAAACTAGGAGCAATTAGTCAAATCGGATTTGTAATTATTGGCATAATTGTTGTATTGAAACTTGCGAGTAGTTAGAAAATATAGCTCAACAAAACAAAGTAAACTAAGCTCAACAAATTTTCAGCTAAAATGAAAAACTTTATTTCCTATAAATTTGTTACACAAAAATTTTGTATGCGGTTTTGTCACCACTGAACTGTAATTCTGGAGCCACTGTCGCTGTTAGTCTTGGCTCCACATAAATGTGTGGTTGTGACGGGAGTTGAGACATCATGTGGCCGTAGTAGAAAAGTTTACAGTCAAATCGGGAATGATAGCTAACATCTCAATGTATCATCCTACAAAAATTCATCAGACGATTGTATCCCAAACGTTCTAGGAATCCATTTGAAAGGTATTGCTGCTCTAGGGGAAAAAAATTATACGGAACACCAGAATATACAAATGAAAAGAATATTTTCTGCGAAATCATACTGCAAGAAAAATATTTTTCATTGTAAAACGTTTCCATTGAAATAAACGGAGCTGAAATACAACAGAGAGCTTAAACTATTTCCTTAATTTTTATTTACAACCCATAAAAAAGGACCATCCTTAGATTTGCAGCGATGCGGCATGTTCAGAAGGAACAATGAGATCATCGAAATGATAATAGATTTGCAGCGATACGACACGGTTGCTTTCTTGTCACAAAAGCCATCTTGGCTCATCGGCAACGTGTCGATAATAGCAACTCTGGCACAAATCCCACTGGTAGAAGTACCTCATGCGTATTGTTTGGGCACCTGAAGTGGATAAATTTTCTGATCAAGACGTCAAATGCCTAGCTTAACTATGGAAAGGAGAGGGCACCTGAAATACTCAACCAAGCAAGCTGAGACTCCATTGCAATGAACATATGATAGAATTCCTGCAACAGAAGAAAATGAAGGGCTCAACTGAGTACATGTATCCAAAAATAAATAACTTCTAATAACAAAACAAAGTGCTGGGTAAAAGCTGCATTGACGGTTGTAATAAGACACGATTGAGAGTAATTATATTCAGTGGTCCGACTCCGAATCTCCAAGACCACCAAGAAGGAAAGCGAAGTTGCCAAACCTTTGATTTTTTCAAGTTCCATTAGAATATTACTCAGCCAGTGTTGAATTACAAGAAACTACTATAATTGCAACTTGTTGCACTCCTCTTCTAAATTTCAATGATCATATAAGCATATGTCCTCATTATACTTGGTTTTTCTTTTTCCTTAATTTTTGGAAACAAAGCGAGGAAAGTCCCCCACTAATTCCTAAACTCTATAGGCTCTAGCAAATCAACATGACCATTAATTGAAAGGGGCAGTGTAACATATGTAACCGTCATAAACGTGTACATATAAGGTTTTTATCGAAAACTGCTCGGATCAAGCCCTTTCCCTTCTTTTTTTTAATGATTCCTCGCATGAACCTTTAAAAACACGTTTTAAACACATTAAACAGTTTGGATAGTCGAAATTTTATCGGAAAAGGTGAGTCCCACACTTTAGCAGGGGTGAAAATTTAACCGAAAAGGGTGATGCAAATGCAAAGTCTAAGCACAAGAGAGCTAATCAATCTATGGTATGGGACCATTTTCATGTTATTACAGAAAAGGATGATCCTAATCCTAGGGCTGCATGTAACTACTGTACAACAGATTATGCATGTCATGGTACTAAAAATGGAACATCAGCCATGGGATCTCACTTAACATACCAGTGTCGTGGGTATGAGTTAAGCAAAAAGAATCTTGACAAGAAGCAAAAAACCCTTGGATTTGAGCCCATAAAAGGTGAGGATGGTGTAGAAATGTCTGGAAAACTTACTGTTGTGAACTTTAGTGTGGATGCTTGTGTGAAAGCCCTGGCTGAGATGATTATTGTTGATGAGTTGCCTTTCAAATTTGTCGAGGGTGAGGGCTTTAGGCGGTTTATGCGTGTAGTTCAACCGAAGTGGTTAAGAATTCCCTCTAGAGTGACGATTGCAAAAGAATGTATGAAAATATTTCAACAAGAGAAGAAAAATTTAAAGAGAGCACTCAAGGGTCAACGAATTTGCTTAACCACCGACACTTGGACATCACTACAGAATTTGAACTACATGTGTCTCACGGCTCATTTTATTGACTTTGATTGGAAACTACACAAAAAGATTCTCAATTTTTGTTTAGTTACTAATCACAAGGGTGAAACGCTTGGTAAGAGGGTTGAGGAATGCTTGGTCGGGTGGGGTATTGATAAAATTTTGACGGTCACGGTTGAAAATGCAAGCTCAAATAATGGCTTAATTAATTTCTTGGCACGAAAGACCAAAGATAGGAAGACAACCATCTTCGAGCACAAGTTTTTGCATGTTAGGTGTTGTGCACATATCTTAAATCTCATTGTAACCGAAAGCATGAAGATTTGCACACATCAATTATAAGGGTGCGGAATGTGACCAAGTATGTGAGGTCTTCGCCAAGTAGGATGATAATATTTTGGGAGTGTGTTAAGAAAGAAGGTAATGTATCTAAACTTGTACCTTGCTTAGATGTGCCCACTCGATGGAACTCCACGTACTTCATGTTGGAAAGGGCTTTAGTGCATCAAAAAGCCTTTGAGAGAATGGAAGAAGAAAATAACCTCTTGTCATTGAGTGTTAAAGAGGATGAGGTTGGGGAGGTTTACAATTTGGATGAAAATGGCGGGGTTGACGATGGTGGGAGAGGGAAAGGGAGTAGGAAAGTCTATGGGACTCCAACTAGCGATGATTGTGATATGGTTAGGTTGTATGTGAGTATTCTTAAATTGTTTCATGATGCTACCGTGCAGTTTTCCGAATCTTTATATGTGACTTGCAATTCTTGTTTTATGGATATGATGTTGATTCGTTTGTCAATTGTTCAATTGAGTGAGAGCCAAAAAGATCATCTTTTGAAGTCTTTGGCATGTGCCATGAAGAGCAAATTTGAAAAATATTGGAAGTTTGAGAATGTGAATGCTTTGTTGATGTTTGGCTTTGTTCTTGACCCTCGTTATAAGTTCAAATATGTGGCATGGTGTCTTAAGAAATGTTATGAAAATGATGTTGTTGATCTAATGGTTGAGGAGATAAAGAAGGAGATGGGTGAGCTTTATGGTTGGTATGAAAAGAATGGTATTCATGTATTGCCACTAAAAGATAAGGGTCAATCATGTACTAAAATAATGGATGAGGAAGAGGGTATGGATTCCTTGGAGAAAATGAAATATCGATTTAAGATGCATTTAGAGGAAGAAAACAATTTGGTTAGTAAGTCTTAGTTGGAGAGGTATTTGATGGAGGGTTGTGAAGTGGACAATGAGGAGTTCAATTTATTAAGTTGGTGGAAGGCCAACTCAGCCAAGTATCCTATTCTCTCTCAAGTTGCGCGAGATGTTCTAGCTATACCCGTGTCCACTGTTACTTCAGAATCTGCGTTTAGCACAGGAGGACGGGTCCTTGATCCGTACCGAACTTCTCTTGCTCCCACAACGGTCGAGGCTCTAATTTGTACTCAAGATTGGTTGCGTTCTCCAACTAAAATTGACCTTAGAGAGTACATGGATGAGGCTGAAAAGTTGGAAGCATGTAATTTTGTATTGTTCAATATTTTTCTTCATTATTTGCATAAACTTCAAACTCTAATCTCTTTTTTTTTTGCATTGCTATATGTATAATAGAGCTTGTGGTGGACTCAAGTGACGAGTCAACTGTCATTGATGTTTGAATGAGATAATGAGGTAACTTTTATATTGTGTTCTTCAAATTCTGCATTTAGAAACTTTTCTAAAGGGTTTAATTTTATTTTTTAGGTCATTGATGCTTGCATTGCATGAGGAAAAAAGAAAGTGCTGCCGCTTGCTACTGTTGGTTGTTGCTGCCTTCTGAAATTCTACTACTTCAATGTCTAGTTTTTGCCTTTTGGGATGTATTTGCTGATGAAGTTTGCTACTTTAGTTTAATGTTTAATGTTAGATTATTAGTATTTGAATTAGCAACTGCTAGTCTGCTATTGCTAGTTTGCTATTGTTTGGTTTGCTACTGAATTTTTTGAGCTACTGCTATTGTTTGGTTTGTTACTGAATTGTGAATTTTTTTTCCACGTCTAAATCACAATTGAGGCCCAATATATGTGGTATTGTGAATTTTGCATTTTTGGGCCTCATGTGCTATTGCCTATTGTGGATTTCGCATTTTTGGGCCAAATGAGGCCCAATATATGTGGTGTTTTATTGTTTTAATTTTATTTTTTGAAGCCCAAATACCAAAACCGAATTAACCGAATAAACCAGAATAACCGATCCAAACCGGAATAACCGAAACCGATCATAACTGATTATCACTCGGCTGGTTTCGGTCCTTGAATATATGAAACCGAACCGAATATTCGGTTTTCAAAAACTGGGAAAAACTGGCCGAACCGAACCGAACCGCTTTCACCCCTACCGTTGAGGCCTAAAGGAAGTTCCTCTGGAATGATCCGGAAGAAAATCTGGAAGATAGACACTGAGACATATTTTCAGTATCCAATTTTACTGACTGCCGTCCAGCAGTCAAATCCTTCTCGCGACCCCTCTTTCGCTCGCTCCTGCTTTGATTTTCTTTTAGAACTACTCCGCGCAGCCTCTTGGTGCTTTTCTACCAAAGACTTTGATCTCTTCTTTTTGTTATATTCGTCCACCAATGCTGCATCCGATGTTCTCTTTCTTTTCCTGTTGCTGAGAAGCTAGTGCTGCAGCCTCATTATAGGCTTCTAAATACCTGCCATGGGAAAAATAATGAGTTCCCAGAGTCGTACATGTCGCTCATGCTATGTTCGGATCACGATTTCTGTGGAGGGATCTATTAAGGCAAAAGATGGAAAGAAAAAAAAAAAAAGAAAGAAGGCAAAGAGCATACTACCATTTCCTCTACCCTGGATAAATCGCTTTACAATCATCGATCCAAACAAAGTAAACCATGCAACCTAGAGCATACCGAACCTATTACATACTTCATTTTTGCCTTCTGAGCTTTTTCTGAAAGGGTATCTGTTCACATACTGGTATCACCGCGACCATCTTTAGAGGTCCTGTTGAACTTTGTTGTTCGAGTAATTACACCAGGCTGATGAAAAGAATTTAAAATAAAATAAACTCAAGTAAGCAACATGTTCTAATGCTCAGGGAAAAACACGTCACAAGAAGACGGCCTTACTTTTCTTTCTGAAGGTAATGTTGTCATCCATTCGTCTCTTTTCGGTCCCACTTTCACATCCATCTCTGCCAAGAGGACGTCATCACGCTCCATGGATATACCTGACAAAGAAATAGTTTTCCAAATGTCATGTCCAATGGAGCTTTAGCATTCTTAGACAATAATAACATTAAAGCACCTTTGTAATCTAAAAATAATTGGAAAGCGTGAAGTGTAAACATTACATAAAATACATTTATCTCAAGATCTACAGCAACGTTTGTTACAATGCCTCCCAAAGATACCAGGCAGCACTGATGAACATTCAGATAGCTTTCCATAATCATTGAGCACAAAAAATATATAGTACCAAGATCTATGCAGTTGCAGTCAACAGAAGCAAGATATAGCACTTTTACAAAAGCCTATCTATGTCATATGAGATTGTTTCTGCCGAGCACATCCCACTTTTGTATCACAACAAGGAAGCCAAAAAGTGAATATAGCCAATCCTCGTGACCCAGAATGAGGGAGGAAAAAAAATTACACAAATCGAAAGAGCATCAGAAGGTGCCAATCCACAGCAACAATCCAATGGAGCAAGCTTCAGTGGCCTATTTAACCCTCACCAAAGAAGCTGGACAATTCTAATTGGTGAGTGTGTTAGTGTGAATATATCAGAGGAGTGAGGTTGTTCATTCCTCCTTTTCAGCCCTCTCGTCCAAATAAAGGATTCCTTCAATTTTAAACCTTACAGATTTCTGCCTCACCCTGGAACATCCCTTCAAACCTAGTCTCAACATATCTTGTTTTACCATGTGCCATTCCGTGTGTTACCACCAATCCCTAGAGCGATCAGAGAAGACAGTAATGTTACCCTATATAAATCATCTGTTACAGATCTAGGTTCCATGGTTGGGTATATTTTCAGTTGGAATAGCAAAAACCCTGGGCTTGTATGGAAAGAACAGGATGCTGCTGTGAAGAATGACTTTCTCTCTACACCTGGTGTGTTCAATTACAGTTCCCAATAAGTGTGTTTACAACAGCGATGACTGTACTGCTGTACCCTTTACAAATTTAAAGTGTGCTGTCAAAGGAAGGAATTGAATAAGGTCAAAACAAAAACCGAAGATATTTGCAATAGGGATCAAGGAATCTATTTATTTAAAAACTTCAACTTTCAATTTAAATGTGCAAAAATCTTAGTTAAGTTTGGGAGCTGATTAATAGATTTGATTGGATTAAGGTTGTTGCTCTCGTGTTATTCTCTAAATTATTTTTCTTTCTTGAATCTTCTCCTCTTTTGGCCTCTTTCTGGCCAATTTGATAGGTTTTACGGCTATTGAAACAATTGAATAGTTGAATGAATTTTTTTCATACACACGTACACCAATTGATACGAGCCTTGAGACAGAAAAAAATGAATGGCTTTGACAACAGCATATCTGCTGCGAAGATGGACCTCTTTCGATGAAAACCATTCAAGCACTTAAGAATAAGATCAGATCTGGACACCATAGGAAAAGGTAAATTTGATGTCAGTCAGTCCCTCCAAACTCTTTTCCCGATGTTGAGTATTCACTGTGTCTCGAAGTACATTAATTTTCGATCACCGCAGGCTCTTTAGGATCACCTTCCTGAAGACATAACTCCTCGTTTACATGCTATCTTTGTGGCGAATGTGCTTTCACCAATTTGAGCTTTATTTCATGAAGTACTACTTTACTACTCTACAGAGGGGAGTTTTCAGAGCCGGGGAGAAATAATGGCGGACAAAGAGGAACCGAATGAGCTGAAAGATTGAAGATATTTGGCTACCGATTTGAAATCTATCTGTATAAGAATGTATAGTTTTGAAGTTAATTTGATGTTGGAATTTTAATTAATTATCTTGTTTGGTTTTTGGGTAATGATTGGAGGAATAAATGGGAGTAATAATTAGAAATAGGGGGTAATGATTGGAGAGAGATAAATGAGAATAATAATTAAAAGTAAGGGTAATGATTGGGGAATAATGGAGAAAAGAGGTCTTGAAACCCAAAACGAACAAGGTCTTAGGGAGTTGATTATGCTCAGGGTTGTTTGTTATTCGATGATTTCCCTAGTTTGGACAATGCCCATCTAAGAGGGTTGGATGTCGTCGTTCCGATTGGACTGGGATTACAGAATTGGTAGAGAACAATTGCTTGGGTTAGTAATTGTTCTATCTATTAGTGACTATAATTTATTTTCCTTTAGTGGAACACTATTTCTTCCCATTCATCTTAGTTTTAGTCGCTTTGTTCTCTTCTTGTAGTTCAGTTAGCATCAATTGGATTACTCAGGACATTGCTACACAAGGAAGCTATGTGCTCCTGCAGCAGACACCAGTGATTGTGCAAAGGTGACTGTAAAAGGCATGCTTAAATAAAGAAGCCATGGAAGTACAACAAGCAAATCCACACGTCACAAATGCAAAGAATGCTTTACAAGAACCTAGTGACCCTAATCAGTAGGCAAGTACCAAAATCACATGAGCCCTTATTTCAGTTACCTTGCGGAGTGGTTCTGCCTCTATCTAAATAATAATAATAAAAAGTAGTCCACAGCACTGCAAGCACCCCTATCTACGATTCAAAGAGTTCCTACCAACAACAGCAAATATGATGAAGTTCAACACTCCCATTCCACCTCCTCAACACATGGAAACTCATAAGATGATTTCTTTTCGCCAATATTCTGACAAACATTAACTTAACAATTAATACTTCCTGAATCTTGACAGTTATTATCAGGAATGCAGTTCTTTTTGAAGTAGAAAATAAAAGAATCCAACCTTGCAAGCGTCTCCACTGGGCAGCCTCGCGCATTGCCTTTAACTCTGCCTGCAAAAGTGGAAAACATACTAGTGAGACTGACCATTAAAAACTAACAATGACCGAGCCAGTCATTGGGAAGATATTTACCTTGAATTCTTCTTGTTCCTCCTTGACTCGGATTTTCTCATCTAGTGCTTTTCTCTATAAAGACCAATACGTTAGAAACAAATTCAAAGACAAGTACGTTAGAAACAAATTCAAAGACTAATTTAGTGGTTGAGTAAATTTTAAATGGTACAGAATAGAGAATCCTCCTAGTTATAAAGCCGTTAGAGAAAGAATGTTGTGAAGTCTCAAAGATTGCAAAAAAAAAAAAAACGATACCAATCATGAGCTTTATACCATTCAAATGCATAAAGAGAAGCAACGGAGCAGTGTATGTGAAGTTATGGACTAAAAGGGATAGCAATCAGCCCCTTTTTGGAAGATAGCATTACCTGCCCGCCCTACCTGTTATGAGGCAAGGCTTCAAGTTCATCTAAACATGAGGAGGGCATTTAGGGGCTTCAATTGTTGGATAGCTCTGTATGCGTTCGATCCAATCCATTTTCTAACAACTTAAGATTTGAGTTGACTTGATGGTACACAATTTCTTGGTATCAAGATTGTTAGATTATCCAACTCAAAATCAATTGACAATTAGTGGAGAGACTAAATAGATTCATACA
Source organism: Vaccinium vitis-idaea (assembly GCA_963854785.1). NCBI lineage: Eukaryota > Viridiplantae > Streptophyta > Magnoliopsida > Ericales > Ericaceae > Vaccinium > Vaccinium vitis-idaea. Next base: position 36,463,953 of record OY978225.1, on the reverse strand, counting down.
TTAGTATTGGTGGAAGTGATAATTAATTGATGTCAGGCAAGCTCCAACTCTCCCTCTCGAAAATTTGACTCCCGCTAGCATGTGGAGAGGTAAATAGAGTATTCAAAACATAAATATTATAATGAAACAAAGTGCACTTATGGCACAAACGAAAGGGGCAACAATCTAGAGAGTTTTGCACAAAACTCTCCAATGCCTAGACTTATACTGTGTCAAAAGTCCAGCTCAAAACCAATTGGCAAAGAGTAGGAGGTCAATAGACTCATACTTGAAGAAAATAATTAACTGACATGGGACCAGCTCTAATACAGAAAATAAATCATGTGCTGGGAGTCTTGGGACCTAACTGCCTAACCTAGAATTATGATACTTGAATGTGGAAGTTGGCGTTGGCCCGCATATGGAAGCAAACTTGACCACACATGAGGGGCTTGCTGCAGATATAAATAATACCATCAACCCTCTCCTCCTCTAACAACTTAAACTTTGGTGGCTTTAGGGGCAAGTGGTGATCTTAACTTCATCTCAACATTAGTTCGACCAACAAAGGTAGAACATGATAAATCGCGGTCAGTTGCAAGAGTATTATCAGTCCCTTTCTTTATCCTTCGCTATACACCTAAACCTATAAGTGCACTTGTAATCTCTATCATGCAAATAGATTTCAAAAAAAGGCTAGAAATCCATACACTAACCACATATGTGGGCCTTGTACACCTATGTATACATATGTACCTCTGTATAAGTATCTATCATTGACATACAAGATTATAAAAAATGTAAAAAGGCATCAAAATAGTACTTATAAAACTTGACATTTGCACATCATAAACCACAAACCTTGTCTGGATCTTGTAAATCTTTAAAAGCTTTATTCAGTTTGATAAATGCTTGGTCGGCCTGAGGATGAGAACATTTGTCAGAGTGCACCATTAGAGACAGCTTCCAGTACCCAAAGCCAGTGAAACAGAAAGAACTAAGATGAGCTTAGTGAAACAGAAAGAACTAAGATGAAGAGACATGTTAAGCAATAAAAAACCACCAATGTAGACAAATGGTCAAATCAATTTTTTTGGACAGTCTTGGGTAGAACTCAACCCCAAAAGCTAGCAATTGAAGTGAGGGAAAAGGGGAAGGTTGCAAAAACCCTTGGTGGTGAAATATGCAAGGGCACAAGGATCAGCAGTAGCATTAGTTCATGATCACAAAACATATTGCACGTGTTTCAGAATTTTTATGGGGCATTTTTTGTTTTAGTTGACACTCATGGACCGAAGCGTCTCTGGAACCCAATGGCAGGGTAAATTTCCGCATGGTTGCTGATGGGGACGTGGCTATGGCCAAACCACCCAACCGCAATGGTGAACTAGGATAATTTACATAACATATGGAAACTACCTACTATGTATACTGCACATACAGCAATAAAAGTCAGATATTTTATAGACAATACGCTTAGCTTTCAATTAACTATTAGCAACTTCACCTTTTCTTTATGTTGTCAGACGACATATCCCTGTTCGCTCCTAGAACATCATATGGACTAGCAACCTCAGCTCCGAGTATTCTAGTAACCTGCAAGATTGATTCAGCAAGTTCAATAGTATGCATTCACATGCAACTATGGATGAAGTATTCTTTTAAATTCAACAATTCAAAAAATATGTGAATGTAATTAAAGTTCACTCTCGCTGACAAGCTAAAGCTAAATGCTATCTCTATTTAGTAAATCAATTTCTAAGTAAAAACTAGAAAACCCATACTATAATGTCAATGCTCTCTCTCTCTCTCTCCCCCCCCCCCCCCCCCCCCCCCCTCTCTCTCTCTCTCTCCCTCTCTCTCTAAGGTATCAAATGGGGTACTGTTTCTCATTTAGAGTAAGTGGTCAATAGATTGAGAGAGAGCGAATATCTATAAGCCAAGTCGAAAAAAGTGTGCCTCTCACATGAAATGCGTAAAAAGGCACACCTTATGCGAAAACCTCTTGGACGAGGCGTAAGCCTTTGGAGGGTGAAGCCTTAATTCGAAAGCCTTCGAAGCTTTTTGTGGTAGCCTTGCCTTGAGCAAGCCTCAACTTAGCCTTTGCAAACATTGCTCGTACCCATAATGTACAGCTAATTGGCATGGTACTACTAACAACGTACCAGGTACACAAAACACTTATGTGGGATTTTTCCGCACGATATATCGAGCTGTACCCAATATATATTATATAGCTGAAGCTAACTTCATAAGACTTCATTTTTCTAAGCTTAACATGATTATAGAATAAAGATTTCGGTCTATAGGTTCTCTAGTATAATGGCATTAAGATTTGGGGCCATTCTTCCTAACTTTTTATGAGTATTTGTGTCCTTGGAAAAGTCCTAGATGAGCGCCGTTCCAGCTAAATTTTTTAGGGCTTTTGAATTAATTTTCCTGGTAAAAGGAAGAGTCAGGCCCACCTCCATCAACCACCATTCTTTCTAGACAAGCTAAAATGAGGAGTCAATTAATTTAGGGAGAATGATTCCTCTTTAACATAAAGAGAAAATGGGTCCAAAAATACCTTAAAGACAACAATACCAAAAAAAAATTAGGGAGAACAACCCCTTTCATTGGCACCTTGAGGTTGCGTTAAACGGATATTTGATGTTGGAATTCTCAATGGGCCAAGTCATTTAATTATTTACTTTATTTGACACGTAATTATATGTATAATACAATGCTATATGGAATGAAAATATATTATTGTTATAGCCCTATCCTAGCCATACCCATATCCTACATTTTTAAGTCTCGCCGTACCGCCATACACGTATTGTACCCATATTTGTCAAAGGCGCGCCTAGGCTCAGGCGCAGGGCTAGCACCTTGACTGAGCCCAGGTGAAGGGCCTTCAATGAAGCACAACCAAGGCGAGCGAGAGCAAAGGCGAGAAAAAGGGGCACATCTTTCCTTTCAATTAATTATAGCCGTAGGTTTAAAGCTAGGTTAGACTATTACCTTCACTCTTCACTTCAGTCAATCGTACAAACAAGTATTTGAGCCACATCTCCAGTCAACCATCTCTCTCTTTTCTCTCGGTCATCTCTCAGTCAATCGTGAACACATCTTCAACAACCGATTTTCTCTTTTCACATCTTCAACCGACGATTTTCTTCAATATTCGAGGTATTCTCCCCTCTCCTCTCTCTTCTCTATCTATATACATACACGTGTGTGTGTGTCTATCTAATTTGACCTGTTTCATGACGAGAAATCAATGTAAAGAATCTGTTTTGTAAAGATTATTACATAGTGTTTATTATTTGAAGTATTGGTGTATGCTATTTTCCCTTTTTCTTTTGCATAGGTGCACCTCGCTTCAAAAAGGCGTGCTTCTCGCCTTGCACTTCTTGACAAGCCCCATCAAAACTTGAGCGTCAGTGTGCCTCTCGCCCTTAACAACTATCCTCATACCCGTAGCTTCTTAGAACAATAGGAGCATCATTTACAAGCCTTGATCTCTATTTACGAAAACAATACATCTTAATGAATTGTTTGGAGGTTGAACATTCAAGCATGACAATCCAATAGCCATGCTCTAATTAGATTCTTTTTCAGCCTGCTACTCCCGTTTCATGACCAATCACCAATTACATACAAAGACCTCATGCTAACAGAAAAAAGACCTAGCTTTTGGAAAAATGTCTTTGCTCATGAACTATACGGATAATCAAGGTCCAAGGACATAACATGCACTCAAAAAGATATCTCTGAAGTCCACATACAAACCCACCCTCTTTATCCCATATTATCAAGCATATTAATTTCCAATAGATGCAAACGATAAAAGTAAATAATGATGTCATTAAAAATTCTAGAAAGAAATAATTGCTTTAAACCAAAACTGAAATCCTGATCTTTTTTAGGTAGCATGTGAACAGTCCAGCAATACTGAATACATAAAGCATATATTATGTCTTCTGAATCTTCTCAGACAATACCTGAACTCAGCCTCGGCTTCAGTTAACTTGGCTGCAGCAGCAAGTAGCTCAGCAGAAGGCATTTCAGGGCCAATCACCCTGTAACAGCGAACAATTGTGCAGTGAACAGATTTCATCAGAAACAAGTAGCAAAAGAATAATACAACCTAATGCATCCACTAATGAAGGAGCGTGATGCAGGTGTATGGACATTTAAACCAAACAAAGCATTCTTTTTCTAAACAAATTAAGTAAAACAAAACGAAGAGGAACATAATGTTTTATACCCAAACTAGCAGCCAATAAAAATGCCGGCGCGTGGAGAAAAGTTGGTGAAGAAGGGAGCAAAGGACACGGAATTTGCTTCACTAAGGGGTCGAGACAGAGAGAGTATGTGACAAGTAGTTGTTGCCTTCTTCTTTTGGGAAATGGGACACATGGCAACAACACTTGAACCATCTTCTGGTGAATGCAAAAATATGGCTGAAGTGGATCTCTTTAAAAAATGAAGTATAAGAACACATGGCAGCCATTGATGCAATTATGGAGTTTTAGTGGGCATCAAATTAGTACTTCTTTTCTTTTTTGTTCAATACATGAAATCGATACAAACAATGGGGAAGGCTATTGCTATTCAAATCCAAGGACAATCAAGGTTTTCAGCCCAGTTGGAACCCTAAGGTGACAATCTAATTATTTGACTCGTACTTCAACAATGGGACAATAAGCCTACATTTTGATAGCATTAAAGTTCAATCTGCCAATAATTTACAATGAAGTTTACTTTAATGGAATAATTACCAAATATGTGATGTTCCCAAAGGGAGCACCTAGAATTTAAGAAGGTCCACGGCATTCATTCTGCAATCATTTTTACAACACCCCAGTAACTAGCTCAGTACATAGACATAAAGATTTTCACCATATATATCGAGAGGGAATCCTAGTTGAAATTACCCCCACTCCTATCTTCAAAAGACGGTTAAAAATCATCTAAAATCAAATATGAATCCACTCTTGATTGCAGCCCCACAAGCGCTACAACAGACACTAAGGTCACACTTACCACTTCAGCAAGGTGCAGTGCAAGTAAAACATTTAATGATTCCCATAGCCCTAAATATAACAACAAAAAGATTCATTTGGATAAGTACCTCAAAAGACAAATTACAATTCTACGGTGAGGTTTGAGTTCACTCGAATCCAACAGGCCATCCATAATTCGCCTGGTCCCAAACGTATTCACCAAAGAAAATCTTGAATGCAAATGCACTCTCTCAAACTTACAAGTCACCTATGGTCAGGGAGACTCCTTGCGAGAGAAAGAGAGGGAGAGACAGCCAATTGGACTTCTAGCTCTTATGAGAGTCCTCATAGTTATACTCCGTATATCCAATGGTACCATAGTAGGGATGATAATCATACCCGCCCGCCCTGGCCCGGCCCTAACGGGAAGGGTTTTTTTCCAATTTTTTGGGTAAAGGGTAGGGTTAGGGGGCAAAAAAAGAAACCCGACCGGGTTAGGATAGGGTTAGGGGTAATAGTACCCCACCCCAATACCCGCCCTAAAACATATGTGTATATTTGAAATAACATTACACCCCTTGTATTGTCATTTAATTTCGAAAGACCACAATATATATAAAGAAAATCTTTCATTTTAGATTTAGGGAAACTTCAAGATCGTATTTCTTCCCCTTTTTTTTTGTTGGCAATATATGTGTATATTTGAAATAACATTACACCCCTTGTATTTTTATTTAATTTCGAGAGACCACAATATATATAAAGAAAATCTTTCATTTTAGATTTAGGGAAACTTCAAGATCGTATTTCTTCCCTTTTTTTTTTGTTGGCAATATCTTGTGATTGCCCAAGATCAAGGATGTAAGGCAATTGAGAGAGAGAAAAAAAGAAAAAAAGAAAAAAAGATGTGGGGCAGGGCAGTAGGGTAGGGTAAACTCGTTTCCCGATAGGGTAGGGTATGGGGGTAGATTTCTATTATTCGGTTGGGTTAGGGGCGGGGCAGGTTGCCACATTTAGGGTAGGGGTAGATCAAAACCCGCCCCTGCCTGCCCCATTGCCATCCCTAAGGCCACGATGGGCTGGCGTTATTGCCCAATATCACGCGCAAGGCACGTGCCGGATCGGTGGTGTCGCAGCTGTTCTGTGGATGTTCGAGTGGGTTGTGGAGTTACTTGGTGAGTTATGAGATGAGAGGTGTTGGTAACCGAATTCTAGGGCTTAGAAATAACGCGTACAGTTTATCCAACAAAAAATTTGAAAATTCCTACGTGGCGAAATTATGGTTTATCTCTCGATCGAACCTTTCAATCTTCTGTTATATTCTCTTATATCTCGAATTTCGTACCCGACTGTGGACTCTAACGAGATCTGTTCTCTTTCTCACAACTCACTTCTTGTTCTCTAAAAAACGTACGAGACCTAGAGATATATTTATAGAATTAAGGTTTGGACTCCTTATGTAAATAAGAAACTAAAAAATTATAACTGCACTCCCATCCTTATCTCATTTATATTTCGAGTTCCACGTTATTAAATCCTAATAGTATTCCCAAACTACATATAATTAAATTAAATCATTAATAATTATGTTTAATCAACATCTTGAAAAATACCTTGACTTCTTGGCTCATTCAAGAATTAATAATGGTCTCATTTTTGGGTGATCAGATTGTATTTTAGTTACCACATGTCCATATATAGGACTCGGGATGCTGTTGTGCAAGGGGTGCACAGCAGCTGCTGTGCAGTGACTAAAACGGTGCCGTTTTGATGCGTTCCACGTGGAATAAAAGAAAAAGAAAAAAGGATCCCAAAACGACACCATTTTGGGATTAGGTCAGGGAGAAAACTCATCTGTCGATCAGAAAAAGGGCAATGGAAGAGAACTCCTCTCTCGATCAGAAAACTTCCCCCCAAATGGAACCTCCACAGCCGTTTTGGTCAGGTATTAATATTGCTTAAGTGCATATTTGAAGCTTTATATATATATATATATATATGAATGTGCTTTGCATAACATTTTTGTTGTTGATTATCTTATGAATTAGGATGTTCCATTGGAAACCGGTCCATTGCCCTATGTCCCACAAATGTTGAATTGTGAATTTGATTCGTCCTCCCAAACTTCATACGAGGTGTGAATTTGATTTGTCAATTGTAGTTTTGACTCGAGGTTAGTCGATATGTTGTTTTTCTTTACTTGCTTCGACTTATTTTCTTTGGTTGTTCTTCTTTTTTCTTTTTTCTTTTTCCCCAGGTGACGGGAGATGAGAGGTATTTACAAGATGAGGAGTTTTTTGAGTGGTTCCGTGATCCGAAACAATCTCAATGACGGAGGTAAGAACATAAGAACCATGGTGCTAAAGTGATTGGCCTGAGCTTCTTTTTCTGATTGCCTTTCATATGTGATTCTCCACTATTATTTATCAGTCACTTGTTCTCTGGAAATGAAGGAAATGTAATGGTCAAGATGGCTTCTCGATTGAGCCATTGGCCTGAATTTCTTTTTGTATCTAGTAACTTGTTCTCTGGAAATCAAGTTTATGGCTGTTTTCCTGTCCAATTTCAGGTTATGATCTTCATGATGGTTGAGGATTTTTATGGCTGTTTTCCTTCGATTTTTCCATAAAGATGGTCATAGCCGGCGTAAAAAGAAAGATGGGAGAACCGTTGGTGAAGCGCATGAATCAAATTGGTGGTTACTTATTGACTAGATTTTTTGGAAGAATTGTTATTGACTCGATTTTTTGGAGAATGCGTTTGATTTTTCCTAAGAAACTCGTTGGTGGTTACTTATTGACTCGATTGTAAATCAAATCGGTGGTTACTTATTGACTCGATTTTTTGGAAGAATGGTTATTGACTCGATTTTTTTGGAAGAAACGCATTCGATTGTGGGTTTTGATTACCATTTTCCCCTCATCAGTTGTAATTTTGCCCTCATTAGTTGTCATTTTTCTGGGTTGGTCGAAATTTCTGGAAATGCCTTGGTAGAAATTTTGCTGGGTTTGCAAGGTAGTCGAAATTCTATTTGGGATCGTTTCACTAAATCAAAACGGCGACATTTTGTTTCAGTTTTTAACCTGCGTAGAAGACCACGAAACGGCGCCATCTTATTTAAATCAAAACGACGTCGTTTTGGCTCTATTTTTTGTCCGCGCATTGGGGCATCAAAACGACGCCGTTTAACGCTGCACAGCAGCATCCCCGAGTCCCCATATATAGGGGTCATTGGGGAAGAGGGCATCCTGTAGTGCACTGCCGCACTACAGGGTTGTAGTGCGGCATCCGAGCCGTTGATCTCGCAATCCACGGCTCAGATTTCATCTTGGTGCTTGCATGATCCGAGCCATTCATTGCCGAGATGAAATCCGAGCCGTTCATTGCCGAGATCAACGACTCGTGTGCCGCACTACAGGGTTGTATTGCGGCAGTGCACTACAGGATCCCCGGATCCGGATCATTGGTCTATGACTTCTTAGCAGTTCGACGATTGTTGTTTCCAATTGCTTATTGGTTTGTTTCACAAGAGCTACGGTCCTTCATCTGTTGGGAATTTGAAACTTGTCTGGTTCCATAATACTGTTATTCCGTTATCTGCATAGGCCGGCCCAAAGGACGGTCAAAGGTTTTGGAGTGGAGGTCTAGTCTAAAAAAAAATATGCTCAAAGAGTACAACACTTAAATAATTTTCCTAGCAACAATCACAATACGAGAAATCCAAAACAATATAAAGTTCCAATAGTCATTACATAATAACAGAAAAGTCAGAATACAAAGTCTCCAAATACATATGACACATGAATAAGATTAGACCTAAAGGTTTGGGCCTAATGGTCATTATAATTGTTTCGGCCTATTTTTAAGTAAGATTGAGTTTTTTTATTTTTTATTTTGGGTCAAAAAGAGTCCTACTCAAGCCTATTATGAAAAAAATATGAGAGTGCCTAAAAAATTTAGACTTTTTAGAGTGACCTAAAGAGGCATGGGCCTGGGCCGGCCTTGTGCATAGAATTGTCTCTCTCTCTCTCTCTCAAGCAAGCAAGCAAGAACGCGCACCCCCAAAAAGAATTGTTCATTGTTAATTGGTGGCTTTTCTGTCTTGGATTAATGCTGAGCCATAGCCACTTTGATGCAGCTATGGGGGCCGATGTTTTTGACTTGGAGAAGCTTGTGGTTTTTACATATGAAGAAGTTCTAGCTTGTACTGATGGTTTCTCTTATTCAAATCTTATTGGGCACGGAACTTATGGCTCTGTGTATTATGGCCTCCTTCGAGAACATGTTATAAACTATATGTACTGTGACTCTGTCATAAAAAAAAACCTGTTGGAAATACTGTAAAAATAATGAAACCGTTTACCTCATAATTTGTAACAGAACAGAAAAACAGCAAGAAATTGGCTGCTGTTTTAGGTTGAGTCGCGGACTAGGTCGCTCTCTTTAAGACATTTCGCGGCTCCGCCCTCACTGCGCCGCCTCCAAGACAAAACAACCCAAAATACAGTCTCTATCTCGATTTTTTCTGCACGGAAAAAAGTAAAACACAATCGACCTTGCTTGCTCTTTGAACTCTCTGTATTGAAATGATTTTTCAAAATGTGAGGCTAACTTCGTATGTGCGCGAGGCTCCAAATTCAGGGATTCGCACACCAACGCGCACCCGGTTAACTAGTTTCCGGATCGGTTTTTCCAAATTGGCTTGGACCTTGGCAACCCGTGTGCACGCAAGGCCTCTCTTGAGCTTAGTTTATCAATAGTTCATGGAGTCTCCACATATATAAGGAACACAAATATTTTCTAGTTAGCCAATGTGGGACAACTGTTATTGAAGAACCCTTTTGAAAAATACAAAACCCCAACAAAACCAAAAGCTATTTTTGGGTTTTTTTTGTTGTCCTTATTCAAATTTTTTTGCATTTGTTAGTTTTGCGCCAAGTTTTCGTGGTTTATAGACGAATCCAAAGAGTGTAAATTATGGTCAAAAGTAATATTTTTTTGAATAAAGCCGAAAATAAACCAAAATGTACCAGTTTATTGGTTTAATTTTGGCTTTATTAAAAAAAACTAAAATAGTTTCAACCATAATTTTATACTCTTTGGATTTGTCTTCTTCGAGACGAATCTATAAACCACGAAAACTTGATGCAAAACTAACAAATGCAAAATTTTTTTGAATAAAGACAAAACGAAAAAACCAATTTTTAGTTTTTTTAGTCCCTGGGGCGCCTCCACCATCAAATGAGTGGGTTCCGGTTTAAAAAATGGGTTAAATTTTTTGAAGTTTTTGTACATGATTTAGCTTTTCTTTATTTCATGCACTGGATAATTAGTATACAGTCAATATAAATGGAAATTCATATTTCCTTTTATTTGTCATCAAATGAATGGCATCTCCTCGTGAAATCTTAGCTATAACGTATGCTTGCATATTCGTCCATAGGTCAAGTCGGATATGTAATTATTGGCATAATTATTGTATTGAAACTTGCTGAGTAGTTAGAAAATACAGCTCAATAAAACAAAGTACACTAAGCTCAACAAATTTTCAACTCAAATGAAAAAGTTTATTTTCTAACGAATTTGGTATCACAAAAAATTTGTACGCGTTTTTGTCACCACAGAACTGTAATTCTAGAGCCACTGTTGTTGTTAGTGACTTATTAGTGTTGGCTCCACATGAATGTGTGGTTGTGACGGGAGTTGAGACATCATGCGGCCGTAGTAGAAAAGTTAATTTACAATAGTGGTAATGCATTGGAAAAACAGGTTTAAAGCATTCGTAACATTGCAAAAGATACACAGGAGACGTTTATGATCACAGTGTTTGATACCTCCAATCTAAAAACCCAACAAACATACGAGCTCATACAATAATACCATACCTCGGTGTCACACGACAAATCATAGGTAACCCGTGACACCTGGGCAAGTTCAACCCAAAACCTCAACAACCGAGAATCCGAGATACTAGTAATACTAACTACTGACAATTTCCAAGTTTATGTACTAGACAAATTATGTTTGTCCCCAGAACATTTGGAACTTAATTACTTGCACAGTGAAGCTAGGACACGGCGAGGCGGGTTGAACGGCCGTCGGGAATGAAGCACAGCCCAGTTATCCAGCAGCAGAACATCACCCTTTTGCCAAGGAACGGCAACACTTTCCTCATCAAGTATCTTAAGGCAGTCGTAGATGATATCGGCCGGCAACGGCTTCCCATCTCCAAAGGTAACGGCCTTAACGGGATCATTCCGGGCGTCTTCCCAACCTGTGTAGGCAGCCACCATGCTGTTGAACCATATCTTTCGCTGTCGGGTTTTGTCTACTTTGATTGCTGGGATTGGACCCATTATTGTCTTCACTCCGTCTTCCACCCATTCCAATTTCATACCCAGTTTGGCAGCTCTGTCGAAACAAACAGATTGCTTGGTAATTGGACCTCAAATTCAAATAACCAACCAAAAACGTCGATTTTCTTGGTCTTTTTGTCCGTCTTATATAAACTTTTTTCAACTTTGGCCTAGATTTTTATACTATTTGTCCGATTCATCTTGTCGAGCTGAGCTGAACGATGTGATATAAAAATTATACCCCAATTTACGAAGAGGCCATCCAAATTATTGGTTTAATGTATCAAGCAATACCCACATCATGAAAGATTACAGAATGCTAGACGGATGAAAGAATTCAACGAACCTTTCTTCTGCTACGCTCTTGTCTTTGGTCATGAAAGTGGACTTCCAACCGCGGCCGATGGGCGATGAAGGATCGTCGTCTTCCCCCAGTACTCGGGTGTAAATCAATCCGTGCTCTTCCAATCGTTCAACGAATTCTGGGTACTTCTTTTTCATCCTCTGGTATATGATGTGGCTTAGAACAATCGGGGTTTCTCCCCCTTTTCCTGGTTCTACTTCGCAGAAGAAGAACAGCTTGGATGGAAATGTTGGAACCTGTTAACAGCAGCCCAAAATGAGTGAATTCATACCTATAAGGATAGTTTAGTAATTTTTCGTGAATAAAAACAACAAAAGAGTGCAAAAGGGTAAAAGGGGATTATTGGGGATTGTTGGGTGCAGACAACCTTCAGTAGTGGTCTATCCCGGGGGTGTAGAGGGCAGCGCCCCTACCAGGGGTGGGGGAGGAGCCCCCACAGGGACAACGATATTTTTGGATCTCGGGGTGTAATTTCGGCCATAGGGCCCGACCTATTTATTTAGCAGTTTGTTAAATTTTAGAGTTACAGTTTTCAGAAAAAACAGAGAGAGGCGAGAGAAAACGCGGATCTCAGAGAGATTGCGAGAAGACTTGTACTCTTATTTTTTATTTCATAGTGGACTGGTGTGGCTCCCGTGGTTTTTCCTCGCGTTGAGATTTTCCATGTATATCTTGTGTCTCGTTTTTCTTTCCCGTTTTTCATTACGCACGACTGTTTGTTGTTCAGATTTCCTAACAGGGACTCACGTGCATCAGAAGCTCGGGATATACACAAGGCTCCAGATGCAAGTCACAATCATATGATACCCATATCGGAATCATCTGATGTTCGCGGAATCATCCGATGGGATGGTTCCGGGCATGCAGCCGATTGTATCTATCTGAAGCATTATTTTTAAGAAAATTACTCCATCTACGATAAAATGAAAATTGAAGAAAATGATTCCCCTACTGCAATTGTAAATGATTCCCCCACTGCAAGTTATACAAAAGACCATTTTCTAAAGGTATTAGTAAATAATTTCTTAGACCTTACTTAGCTATGTAAGGATAAGATCAAGTAATAATTTTCCCCTGAAATTAGGCCATTTTTTAAGGATCTCCAAAAGGACTTAGTTTTCTTGCTAACTCCATGAAATCAAACCCGATTCTAAATTAATTCCCTACTTAATTAATTAAAATTCCATACTGAAATACCAATTCTATGTCATCAACTCATTCAAAATCCATTTTAGTGTAACAAATTCAAATTTTCTGAATTATTTACTTCGATGATTACAATTCATTTCAAAGATCTAAAAGATCAGCGTAGGAAAACCCAAAGAAACCGAAATAATTTTCAACTTCTCTTTATTTAAGACAGATTTACAAATTCTCCCCTTTTAACTCATATCAAAGCACATACTCCCTCGGTTCGATATTAATAGTCTATTTTTCTCAATTTTTTGCATTTTATTTATGCAATATCGAAGTTGTTTTATAAATCTCAATTAGTTTTATTAGATAAATTTTTTTAAATCATTTAAAAAACACTATAAATTGAGATATATAGACGATTTTGTAAATGACATGCCGGTCGAAAATAGGCCATTAAATTGGAAGAGGGGAATAAAAAATAAGAAAATACTTGGAACACAGATGTTCAAACGCAGATCATGACTCCAACGTTGTCTGATGCGTAGAATTCACCTATATTGTGTGAGTTCTACATGCATCAAACAACTCTCAAATCTGTGTCCGTAGTTCTGCTCAATGTACCTGAGCCATTTCATGATGAAACGGGATTTTTTGATCAGGTGGGGCCTCATTGGCCGTGAAAACCCTTCCGACGACGTTAGTCCGCGGCGCAGCGCCGCCAACGTACGGCAACTCCTCGAATCCGAAAGCTTCAACGACGTCGTTAAACTCAGAAGCCGTCGCGAAGGGGAATCCCCTGAACAGAACAGCCCCGCTGTTATGCAGTAGCGATTCAAGCCACGGCTTTTGGGCTTTAATGGCCTCAACGACATCGTCACGGTTGATCAATTTAACGTTGTTTTTCGGAGATAAAACCGTCGGGAATAAGAGGTTTTGATCGTACGTTTTCTGGTGTGGGATTGTGATCTCGCTGAAGAACGTTTCTGCTGGCATGATTGCTCAACTCTCTCTCTCTCTCTCTCTAGAATTCTTGTTCCTATATTATGCCACCATGCAGCCTTGCAGGAGTATTATATACGAGCATTTGTCAGACTTTTATGAGCCATTTTGTAACTGCTCACGTGGGAAGTTTTCCTTCGACAAAAAAAAAGGGTGAAGGCTTTTCCCCCTTAGAGCAGAATGGCGTCCGGATACATTTCACGGATGAATGTGGTAATATAGGACAAATGAAGAGTTTGGGAAGGATAGGTTTCGTGTCAGTCTAATCCGGTTAGTTGGTGGGTATGCTCCCAACACAATTGATCGGGTTCGATTACCCAATAAAGCTCCAACTGATCTTGTTAGATTATGCAAATGGGTATGCTCCCAACACGATTGATCGGGTTCGATTAATCCCCGAGTCGACTCGCCTTCCTTTGAACGGACAGGAAGAAGATTAGTCAGAAATGCCCGAAAACTGACCTGAATACCTCTTACCATGGAGAAAGAAAAAAAAAGAGAGTAGGTTTCGTGTCAGATTCCGAGGCTCTTATCTTCCAACAATGAGTGACATGGAAATTGGAATACTAGCCCGTTGTAGTTTTTAGGTGGAGATAGGTATCCCATTTGGATATGCTTTGAATAGTAATTTTCTTGCACGAAATTACTACTATAATTCTTGATGATGGCCCATTTGGCATTTTAATATTTCAACAAGCCTATATGTACAGTTATTTCATCTCTAACTATTTACAACCCCTAACATATACGTAAGGCTCACACACAATTATGTGTATGTGCCCCCACATGCATATGAAGAGATTGTAAATTACTGGAGATGAAATGTTTGTACAAGTATTGTTTTTATTAAAATTTGGCTTACTAGAGGCTGTTGCTCCAACCCTCTGTTCATCTATGAGATGGGTTCCACACTTCCACTTCTTAAATTTTCGAAATGTGAGATATATTAGGAGCCATTCTTTTGCCTTTTTGGTTTTTCATTTGTCTTTCCTAAATTTTTGTTAGATTCACGTCATATTTTTTAGATTAATCATCTGTCTCAACAAGAGGAGTCTAAAAGTAAAATATTATAACTAAACAAAAAAAAGTTCACTAAAAAAAAATTTCCAAACAAATTGTCTTTTTGTCTAAGGTGGTAGTCTTATATGAACTTTTGTCAACTCCGGTCCACATTTCTATACTCCGTACGTTCTAATTCCTCTCGTTGTTAAGATTAATTAATCAAAAAAATGTCAAAAAACTAAACAAAAAATTACAAAAAGTGAAAAAAGTCGTTTAGACACAAACAAAAATGGCTTCGAAGTCTTTAAAACTTTTGAGAAGTTATTTCACGAATAAATTGGCCTTGTTCGGCCTATCGTTTTCCCTCCATTTTTTTTTTTTTTTTTGTCATTTGTTATTCCTAATCTATTACACGGGAAATGAGGGAATGAGACTCGATCCCGGGATGCAATGTGGGACATACAAGAGCTCTACCGCATGAACTAGCCACCACTTGCCATTTTCCCTCCATTCAGCGATGCCCATTACAGTGCATCAATTTGGAAGTAGCATAAAATAAATTCGACGTAGGCAGCTGCCAACTAGAAATCACGGCAGTGGTTGTTTACTCAACGATCTTGAGGCCGCTAGAACTAACCGCCGTCGCCAGATCGAGACCATCATATCTCACGACTGGCGGCCGCCAGCCCGCCACTTTCCATAGAAGCAGTTGTGAATTCCTTTACACCAATAGCATAAATACGAACACAAACGAAGGAACTTGCCAGAGGATCAATTACATTGCAAGAAAAAAACAACACTCGAGTATAGCAACAAAAACTACTACAAGTGGACCTACCCCCCAAAATTTCCTGATTTCAGATCCAAACTCGCAAAATCTGAGTTAAATTGAAGGAAATTTTGATAAAACGGGGAAAATTTTCCAAACTTGAATCTTTCATGTTTGGATGACCCCTACCGACGAACATCACCGCCACAGTTGCAAACAAATGAACATATACACAGTGTGCGCAAAGAAATACTCAGAGAAATGGTGGATATTACACTTCAAACAACAGGACTTCTTTCTCGGTCAATATTTGGCAAAAGAATGATGGTAACAAAGTTGCCTAGTAAATGTACCAATCCAATACTTGCATCTCAAATCAGCGCGTTTAGGCTTGTCCACGGGGTGATAGGTTGGAAGCCAAAGAGAAAATATTAACTAATCGACAACCGGCCGTAACACACCCCAGTGTGCGTGAAGAAATGCTCATAGAAATCCAGTTTAAAGCTGAATGCAATTACAAAACAAACAGAAAGGGGTTCCTTACCTTTTCCTTTTCTTATTTCCGGAGAATTCACCTTTGTTGAGGCTTCGAAAATCATTTGTAGTCTCAGCAGTATTCTGCTTCTTCATACCTTTCCTTCCTCCGAACCCAAACTTGGAGTCCTTGAAATCCTTACCCTTCCTCTTTCCACCAGCCGCTCCTCCTCTCTTCCCCTTCCCAGCTCCACCTCTGCCTCCCTTCCCACCAGTGCGATCAAAAGGAGCCACCCCCGGCCTCTTTTTATTAGACTTCTCAAACGATTTCCCATCTTCAAAGGTCAAACCCATTTCACCATCTTTGTCGCCTCCAGCAAACCCACTCTGTTGTCTCTGCTTCCTCCATTTCTTAACAGACTCGATCTCATCCTTTTTATTCTTGGCCCTCTCTTTCAGCTTCTGAGCTTGAACCTCTTTAGCTATTTTTTTGGACTCTCTAGCCTTCCTTCTCTCATCCGCCTCTTCAATCCTTCTCTTCTCCGCCAAAAGCCTGCCCTTGACTTTCACCATGTGAGAATCACTTTTCACCATCTCGGCGTAATAATCGGATGGCCTGAGAAAAGGGAGCTGCATCGATTGAAACTTCACAAAGGCTTGTCTTGTGCCCTCCAGTGCCTGTGTGTAAAAGGCAAGCTCACGCGCCAGGTCATCATTCACGTCCACCTTTTGCTCTTGATTGATGTCAAGGGAAAGCTTGTGTATCCATTCCACATTCTGAGGCCAACTGATGTCGTCAAGTTTATCGAGGAGACCATCTGCGTTGTAAATGGAGGTTTTCGAAGGTTCTTCCAACTTCACATCTTCGTCTTCTGATTCAAATTCTGATTCAGAAACTTCCACTTCAGGATTCTCCACATCATCAACATTCATGGTATCCTTGCCTAACCAAACACCAGGTCCTTTTTAGAAATTCCCATAGGATATATACACCGAAATCAAAAATACATTTTACCATTACAGTTGGATCTAAAAAAAGAAACACAGTATGTTTGAACATTTGACAAAAGGAAGCCGGAAGATTTTTTCCTTGCATATGTGCTTGAGTGAGTGACACCATTAATCCAGGCAAGTTTATCCCCCAAAAGATATGCAATCAACCATGTAACGAACCACATGCAATCAACTAATGTGATATTGAACATTATCCAGGCAAGTTTATCCCCCAAAAGATATGCAATCAACCATGTAATGAACCACATGCAATCAACTAATGTGATATTGAACATTGATAGCATCTTCAGCTAGTAAAATCAAGTTTAATGGGAGAAAGAGAAAATATAAATAAATAGGAAACAAGCCCCAAAAGCATGTCAAGCATGTTGCAAAATGGAAAGAAATGGTAAAGGAAAGGAAATAGAGGGCAAGTGGCCCGGAGGGAACTTTAAAAGTGACTTGGTGAAGTCATGTGATGGCCTAATAACATAAGTTGCATCCACCACCAATTTCATGAATATAATTCGAAAAGTACATAAGCATTGAAAGAAATCAGGTAGAAATTTCCCCTTAATCATATGAAAAGTAACATTTTCGATTTCAATCGCGTTATTAGAAGGCTTACATTTCTCAGAAGGAAAACACATCATATAATATTCTCCAAGACTCCTTTTATCTCATCAACATATTTGCTCCAATACAGGCAGAGGATGAGAGAAGCTAACAAATTTTCTGTTTATAGGAAGAAAAATGGTGTTCCTCATAAAATTCAGTTTTCTTGTTTGGGTTACCTGAAGAGGAACAAGCACAAATAGTACTTACATTTATCTATCATTTTTCTAACCATCAAATAGTCAAATATATATTAAAAGAGAACGCTGCCCACAAAGTTTTGAGTTTGGGGACATTTTCAGGACAAAAACTACGTTAAATACACAACACAGCATAATATACACATTGATTTGTTAATTAAGGTAAGATGAGGGCATTGCCGCCAAGGTTATGAATAGGTTTCTCTCTAGAACTTCCATGGTGGAGGTGGCAATATTTTGTCTACATCCTTCGGCCTAAGAGATTCCCTCTTTATGCCCGTTACCTTTGTCCTTCACAATTGCCTTTGGGGCCTTGTTTACCCTGTGCTTATAGGGTGTAAATCTATTAGTCTTTTTCCGTCCACGTGGTCTAGCCTAGCGTTCTCCCGCAATCTGAAGGAAATAGTTACGGTTGGTTTGCATCCTATTCTCCTAATCTTTTCAAATTTCATTACCGTAGCAAAGTACTATGTCAGTCAATATTAAAGAGTCTAATTGTGACTCGTGAGTAATTGCTAAGAGCATCTCCCATTAACCCTGACAGCCCTATCTAAGAGAACCAAACAACTCCAACAATTCTCCATATTGGATCTGTGAAAATCGAGAACTACTTTGTGTCTCAATATTTTCTTTCCAAACAGAGACTCGTTTAACAGGTTCATCTCTATATATCATTTTCATATTCAGTATACATTTAACTTCTGAACAGTACACTCAATTATAGCGAAAATAGTACTTCCAAAAGACATTGATGATAACTTCAAAACAAGATCAAGACTCCATTTATTTAATCAAAAGTTAAGAAATGACAATCCAAATTTTGGAGTAAACTAGTATGAGTTTTGAAGGGGGATGAATTTTTGGGCAAAATGGAAGAATGACAGGAGTGTTTCGCAGATAAAGATAGATATAGAGATAGGAGAAGGGACGAATACCGTGCAACTGTATAACTACTTGTAAAAAGCAATTCTTTGAGGCTCTATAACAGAGACTCGTACTGGAGACGCACTAACCCAAATATTTTTTACTTAAAGAGTGTCTACGCGCAGTATCGGGCAGAATGTGCTCGGAAGGAAATCTCCAGTGTTGACAATTCGCGTGTACATAGAGTTACGGCTGTTGAGCTTCACAGGGTATCTTCTTTATTTGGTAAATGAAATGCTCACCGTGACAAAAGAAACATTTCTTTTGGTTTTTTCAGCACAGCATGTTCTTTTATTCCTGAGTTAATCAAAACAATGCTCATTTTGTTCTTTCTGATTTTCCAGCACAGCATAATGCCACAATCAAATCTGTTCCTTCGTCTACAGCACAACATACCAAAACGCACTACAAGAGAAAACTCTCATGACATGAAGGTTTAAGCTACACGAACACACACACGCACGCAAGCACGAAGAGAGAGAGAAGGTGACGAGCACATACATGCAAACGCGCAGAGAGAGCAGAGAGAAGGGTACCTGTTCGATTCAAGATTACGGGCTGCTGATATGGCATACAAAAACCCTGTTCTTCGTTTTCTGAATACACACTAAACCCTAATCGCGCCGAAGTTCGATACTAGTAGGTCTGACGACAATTACAATGAAAACCCCAAAACTTGATGATTGCCGCAAATTACTCCCCCAGTTGTACTTGTTTACAATCCAAACCCACTGCTGTTCATGGTTGGGGAGTTGGGGAAATTTTTGGGTTAGTGTTTATAGTCCTTTCAACTAATTCGGCCGGGTCGGGCTAATCCATAGTAGTACTATTTTTACGAACTCGACACCCAACCGAAAATCAAAAAATTGAAAAAATCACAAAATCAGACCTGAACCAGCCCGTTAAGGCTAACCAGAACCGCCCATGTGCTGTTTTCCGGGTCGGAATGTCGGGTAATGGGTGGATGATCCGATTTGGATAACTGGATGGCCTCAAATCATATCCAAAGGCACTAAATATAGTAGTACTACTAGTTTGAACCAAATTATAATTCTTGATGATAATTTGGCATTTTAAAATTTGGCGAATTATAATTTGCTACTCCAGTTCTGTGTTCATCTATTACATGGTTTCCACTATTTAATTCTAATGAAGATGTTTTAGCTTATCAATTGAACAATCATACACTCTTTGATTTCTAAATGTGACATATGTGAAGTCTTTTTTAACTTGGAAAGTTATTTGAAGAATGAATTGGCGCTGCGAAATCATGTAAACTCTTCAAAAGCCCTTGAAAAAAGGATTTTCAAAATCTAAGGGTTTCGCCAAGTGGGCATGAATGATAAAGTAATAAGTGTTTCTCCTTTTTTGTGAGGTCAAAAGTTCGAATGTCACAGAGGCTAAACATTCCAAATTTTAAGGCCACCAGTTTTGCCCGATTGTAAACTACAAGGCCCCGAAATTAGTCCAAAGTGTTTACAAATTAGCCCAAACATTTGGTTGTAAAAGAGAAAAAAAAATCAATATGTAGGCCTTGTAGTTGCTCTTGAAGGATACTAATAATACTGAGGTTAGGAGTAATTAAAAGCTTAAATTGTGAAAAAATTATATCCAACTACTCTAAAAAACCAATTAGTCATGAGTGGAGATGTCTCAAGGTCTGTCACTGTCACGTGTGGCCACTATTTATTTCCTATCGTCATGTAATCTTTTTTAGGGATGGAATGGGCTCGCTCTTGTACCATGGGTCTGGCTCAATATGGTTCACACACGAGAGGAAGAATTGTTAGAACATGTGCGGACATTAAGTTTTACTCCGAAAAAAGAGAAAAAGAGTCGGACCTTATTAAACAATTGGGTCAAGATTAGTGTTTTAAGTGGATATGAGTCATTTAATATATATATATGGGTCAAAGTGATGTGATAGAATCTTTGCCCACAATGGCAGGATCAATGCATCGACAAACTCCCAACAAGAATATCACAACCACACACGAAAGATTCTATATCCCATTTTTTTTATCTCTGAGTAAACAAATGAGCCCTATAGGCCCTGAAAAAAATATTAAATTTAAATGGGGGGAGAAAGAGATTACTTTGTTAAGTTATTATGTTTCTTTTTCTTTTAGGGAAATGATTTTCACACTTCCCTTTCATCGTTTGCACTCCATTTTTTTTGTCTTTATTCACATTGAAATTACTAAACTACCCTTAACTCTTGTGTAAATTATATATATGAAGTATAATTTAATACTTTCAAGTGAATAAAGGAAGGAAAAAAAAAAGTAGCAATGAATAAAAAGGAAATATGAAAATCGTTCATCTTCTTTTATTATGCATTAATCCCTGAATAAGCATTAATTTTTAGAGTTTTGATTATGGTCCATGTTTCTGGGTAGCTAAAGTATCTCAATCAATGGTGGAAAGTACAAAACAATCTTTCCCACCAATAATCTCTTTTATTTTGGTTGGCTCCTTTACTTTTATCACTGGAGTTTAGGGCATCTCCAGTAATGAAGTTAAATGCAAAAGTTTGGTAAGAACAAGACCGGTTAACTAACTTTATCCTTTCTTTGTGTCCCAATAGTGTAATTAAGGAGAGACTAGGGTCAGAAAAAGTGAGAGACCTCTGGTGGCACCGAGGGATGAGAGAGGTATATGGGGAGAGGAAAAAAAGAGAGAAAAAAGTGGGACCAACTTTGTACTTCATATATATTATTATAGAATACGACTTATTAATAAATATGTTAACAAACATGCAATCACACACTGATGCATTAACTTTTGGGTTAATAGTGTCATTTTGTGTCTTTAGTGATAGTGGGTCTATGAATAGGTGTCTTGGGTCCTCATTAGGTTTGATATATTGATAAATAATATTGACAGCTTTAGCTCCTAGTATTCCAATTTGGGATCCTCTATCTCTTAATTAAATCTATCATTTGTTTTGGTTTGCATTATTTGGTATCAGAGCACTGAGCTCAAATCCTAATCCTTCATCTCGCCGGAACCTCGCCTGAAACCTAGACCTCGTCGGAAAACGGCGCCGGAAACCTCGCAGGAAAACACAAATCAACCAATCCAGCTCGTTTTCTTCAGATCTACCCATTTCCAACCCATTTGAACCCTAAATCAACCCATAAACTCACCAATCGACCTATTTTGAACCTGTTACAGCCCAAATCGAGCCAGTTTGATGTAGTTTCACCCATTCTCGAGCTCGAAACCCTGATTAAAGCACTCGAAACCTCTGCTCGAGCCTCGAAACCACCATCTCGACCTTCATTTCATGATGTCGGCACTCAAAAACTGTTGTATGGTGTTCGATTCACTCAGGTAGGACTGGGTTCTTGTTGTACAGTACTCGAATCATACTTACAGCTGTTGAAACACTGTTTACCAGCCTTGAATCACTGTTTTGACCACTGTTATGCTACTTCCAAGCTTCGAATTGGTGATTAAGGTCCATTTCGGTGCTTGAAATAGAGTTTCAGACCTTTGAGATCGTATACTCACACTCAAATCAAGTTCAAAACTCTCAAATCAGCAACCTAGGGTTCGAATCTCGCTGTTTGTACTTGACCTAGTCTCGAATTAGTGATTTCAAGCTTAACCCAGTGATTTCAGCCCTCTACAGTCCAGTCTCATGTTCGATTTCAGTGTGTTTTACTATTATTTACTTGGGTTTTGTGATTTTGACTGGGTTTGTTTCAATTTACTGATGTTTGTTGTGATTTGGTTGATGTTTGGAGTTGTTATTGGTGATTGCTTGTGATTTGTTTGAAGTTTGGGGTCCCAATTCATTGGGTTTTGCTTCATTGGGTTTTGCTTGAGTATTGAAGTTGATTTTGGTGTTGTACATGGCTCAAAGAGGATGTAAAGGTAGGAGAGGAGTTAGAGGTGAAGGATTTATGGTGAAAAATGGTGAAGATTATGGTTACGACTATGACAATCCAAATACGCACGAGATTAAAGAGTTGAGGGCACAAATTGCTACCTTGAATGATAATGTGCAATTGTTGATGATAAAAAGACAAGTTGCTACCTTAACTAAGAAGGTGCATCGTTTACTACCTCATGAAGGTATTTATGATTCTCATAATCAAGCTAAGTTTAGTATTGACTACAAGAGGAGAACATTGGTGATGACCTTGAAGAATCTTATGGACCCGTCAATCCGAACAAGTTTGAGGGGGAGATGAACCTCACTCTGGATGTGTTTGAAGAGGTGCAAGAACTCAGTCATTTCAATGGATTTCCTATTTTTGATGAATATCCAAGTGAAGAACATGAAAGTGTTCTTAAAAATGATGTTATCTTTGGGGTTGAAAAAGAGTTTGAAGACTTGCCAATCTTTGATGAGTCTCCAAATGGAGGCTTTGGAGGTG
This sequence comes from Vaccinium vitis-idaea, assembly GCA_963854785.1. NCBI lineage: Eukaryota > Viridiplantae > Streptophyta > Magnoliopsida > Ericales > Ericaceae > Vaccinium > Vaccinium vitis-idaea. The sequence goes on along the minus strand of OY978225.1, from coordinate 36,440,759 downwards.
ATTTGGAAGGAATTCCCTTGTATGATGAGTATCCTAGCGAGTATAAGGATATTAATGATGATGTCTTTCCTAAACTTGATAAGCTCCCACATGAAGAGTTTGAAAATGATTCCGTCTTTGAGGCTAGTAGAGAATTTGAAGATGATCCTACTTATGATGAAGAGTTTAGTGTTGGCATTGAAGAGGAGATATTTGTTGATATGATCAAGGAAAGCTTTCCTATAGTAAGGCAAGAAAACAAGGAAGCACAAGAAAAGAGAACGGAGTTGGTGTGATACCAAACACCGAAGAGGTTGCTTTTGATGTCCCGCTTGTTTTAGAGGATTTTGTAGAGTCAAAGCTTGATAGTCGCTTCTACGAGATGCCTTTTGAATTGTCTTTGGTGCAAGATGTTCAAGTTTATGATTTCATGATGCCCGGACAAGTTCCAAAGTTGCCGAAAGAGAGTGTGGACTACTTGGTGCTTGAAGATCCTTTGGGTATGGTTTTCACTCGAGCAAGCCTTGGCTATAAGGTGAAGTTAGACTTTTTGCACATCATGTTAGATGATTTTTGGCGTGGTGCGATGGATACAAGTGTGATGGCCTATTTTTATGATGTGATTCTACACAAGAGACATGGCAAATGAGTGGTTTCTTGGCACTGTAGACACCCCGATTTTGACCTGAGAAACTTATCAAGCATTCCGGATGATGAAAATGCCCGATAAGAGCACGTGAGGCTTGATTGTGAACTTGGAAACCCCCTCAAAACCTCTTCAAAATTAACCCGAGCCTACACCACCTTCTAGTACATTCAAAACCCTCTTTATTGATATATAATATGTCCCAATCCATTTTGAAATGAGGGATATATGCATGTTTTACCAAAATGACTTGTTTTCTCGACCTTCTAAGGGTAAAATGGTCATAGATTTTGATGTACAAATCATATTGGGTTCAAACCACTTGGGTTAGAAAGTAGACTTTACAAACTTTCCAACTCTTCAAACCATGCACAAAATGGAGTTCGGTAGCACCTGGAATGGCCCCGCGAAGTTTGGAATTTTGTGCAGTCTCCCAGTCTAGGCGCCTGGATTACCCTATTTCAGGCGCTCGGACTCACTCCAGATACTTGTTGTCCAAGGTCAAATTGGCGGGGAGGAGCGTCTTGAATATCATTTATGGGATTTTTTGCAGCAGTGTAGTGGAGGGGTGATGATGGCCCTAAGCTTGAGCCCCTAATTAACCCCTAAGGTCATCCTAGTGGTCATTTTGGGCCTTTTCTTGCCTATATATACTCCCTCATCTTTTCCATATGAGAGGATCAGCTCTCTCTCTCATTCTCCTACTGCTACTCTGCTCAGCTCAATTTACCCCAGAGCCAACATCCTAAGCTATTTTCTTCTCTATTCCCTTCATATTCAACCATAAAACCCACTTTTTGCAACTCAAAATCCTCATATCATCACCATCCATAATCAACCCCAACCAAAGACCCCACAATCAGCCCTTTTTAACTTCATAAATCAAGTCATCAGTCCATTCAACAATAAAAAATCACCCAAACCCATCATCCAAGTTCATCAACCAAGCTTCCAAGGTAGATTTTCTACCAAAATGCTCAAATAGGCCCTGAGGGGACATCAACTAAGTTCTAACTAGTTCTTCATACTAGTTTAGAACTTGGAGAGGTCTCAAACACCACAGAAAAGAATTTCATTTTGAGTACCTATACTAGGTCCAGGCGCCTGGATCAGTATGGTGTAGGCGCTTGGATCTGTTTCATGCTACTGAATTTTCTTCTCTCTGCATACCTTATTTGATATTCAAGTTCCTCATATGTCTGGTTGTGATCATTTCTATGTTACAAAATCATAAAGTTCATTTGAAATCATGCTTCAAGGGCATTTTTTAGAAGAAAATCAAGTCTTGAATAGAACAAGTGCATCGTTCATGTTTTGAGTGAAGTTACTGCTGATTTCATACATGATCAGAGTGGAAACAAAAAAAGGGAAAGTTTTGAGGCTATATTCTTCTCTCTTTCAATGCTTAAAACCAACCAAAATCATGTTTTTCTAGGTTCATACCATGTCATAAGGTTGACTCTGAGATCCATTCGGTCCATGGAGTCATCAAACATCACTCTAAGCATGTGAGAACAGGTTATAAATATTGCATTTATTGTTTGCTTTGAGGCCTAGATTGAAGAATTTTCTGCCAGATTAATACTCTAGGCGCTTGTATTGATGTGTTCCAGGCGCCCATAGTGCCTCCAGGCGCCTGTATTGATGTGTTTCAGGCGCCCATAGTGCTTCCAGGCGCCTGGATTCACCTTTTCCAGGCGCTTGGACCAACTTGATCTAGGCGCCTGGACCAGCTTGATCCAGGTGCCCAAATTACCATCCAGGTGTGGCAAGTATGATGTTTGTGATCAGTTTCTGGAGCATCTCAGAGCAGTTTAAGTGTGATTTAGTCAAGTTTCAGTGTCTTACGCATATAGATCATTCACTCATGACATTTTGCACAAGCATCCACATACATTACAAGTATGATGCATTTATGTGTTCTCTCATGAATTTATGATTAAAATTTGTTTAAACGATGTTTTCAAAATCCCTTAAACATTTAGTAGAGACCGATGGTCACACGGGGAGTGAGGGGTGCTTTAAATTTTTTCTCCTCGCGCAACCTAGCTCCCGGACCCGAGAAATCTCATTTTGCAAGACTAGTAAAATATTTTCCATTTCAAGGGCAAAAGAGTCATTTTTCAATTGGTTTCTCGGGTACGATTCTCAAACCCGGGTGGCGACTCCATCCATCAATCGAAATCGTTTTTCAAATTATTTTTGTGAAATTTCCGCGGGGTGTTCACAGGCACATAAGTATGGACGTGGTGGATGTATACAAAAAGGAGCTCATATTGAAATTGGTTGTGTTGAGGGTGATGCATTGATCAAGGAACGCAACAACGTGTCTACTTTAAAGCTGCACAATAAAATTTTACGTTGTCTTTATTTTAGTGTCTTACGTTAGTAGGCCAACTTGAGGACAAGTTGTTTTCTTTAGAGGGAGAGTCCCGATGTAGTAACTTTTGGGTTAATAGTGTCATTTTGTGTCTTTAGTGGTAGTGGATCTATAAATTAGTGTCTTGGGTCCTCATTAGGTAGTTTTAGATATATTGATAAAGAATATTGAGAGCTTTAGCTCTTAGTATTCCAATTTGGGATTTTCTATCTCTTAATTAAATCCATCATTTGTTTTGGTTTGCATCACACACTTAACTTATTTTTGCATAAACACAATTATTTGGGTCTCACTTTTGTATTTTTGTGTCATATAACAATACAAATTTAACAACACAACTGGAGATGCCCTTACTGTGATTTTAAGTACGTTACTCTTGATTAGATTTCAGTTATAGATCTGGTAAAACCGTTCGATTCTTCGTATTTGGGATACCTATATCAATTAATATTTATTATTGTGGCATATTTTTATCTTTGTTTACAAATTTTGAATTTCGACAACAATTTTTTAATTTTTCGGTTCTCTGGACAAGACGAATTAATTTAAAAAAAAAAATTCGAAACTAACAAATACAATTTTATTTTATTTTTGAGGAAAAACAAAAAAGTGTAAAAGCTAACAAAGTGATGCATTTTCTGAACTGTAGGAACCATTGGTCACAGTTTGGCTTCGTCATAATTACGCGAGTTATTAGTACGTCGTACAATCGTACGTAGGCTGTTTCGCGGTTTCCCCCTTCGCCGGAAAACCCCAAAACCCTTAAACCCCTCTCTTTACTCTCTCTCTCTGTCCAATGGCCGACTCGATTCAGTGGATTAAGCACATAGAATCCTACGTCGACTCTTCCAGCTCGCCATCTCAGCAGGTTGACTTCTTTCCACTTCCCCTAATTTCCGAAATTCTCCATTTGGTTTGCCGAAATAGTTCAGAAACAAAAAAGCAACAGATACTACACGCACTTTCTTTCTGTTCCCCCCCCCCCCCCCCCCCCCCCCCTCTTCTACCGTGGGCAATTGCATTGAGCTTTCTTTTTTGCTCGTAACATTTTCAATTCATTTGGGTTTATTCCTGTTTCGCTATACTGTGGTTTTATTCGCATGCATAGGTTGCTTATTAGCGATTATAATCGAAATTAGGGCAAGGTAAAAATGCCTGATTTGGGTGCATGTAAATTTGCCTGAATCTGTAAAATTGCGTTTGGACTGAAGCTTTTCCATGCTTTGTGGACGAATGACGATCATTTGAACTTACTCTGTATGTACTTGCATTCTAGGTTGCAAGTGTAGATGCAATTGCTGCTCTTTTGAAGAATGACTTGTTAAAGATAGATGCACTGGTAAGCTTCTGTCGTAACTATTTCCGTACCTCTTTGCATTGTTCAATTGTCGTTTTTGTTGTATATTTGATAAGCTCTCTCTTTCCCCTCGGAGTTAAACTCTTGCTGTTTAAAATGTAGGTTAGAGATATGGAGATGTATCTGACTACCACAGACAGCATTATTCGTTCAAGAGGTAGTTCTTGTATTTTTGTTTGTTTTTTCGGGGGCTGTTAGTTTTGGAATGAAGCAATGAGTTGAGTTTGAATATATGTATTTCTGCACAAGCAGCTTCCGTTGTTTGGTGGATGTATACCATCACATTTAGGTTTAGTGGCCTTTGCTACCATATTTGAAAATGTGGTCTGTTACACTGAGAGTACATTTTGCTAGTATTGAGAGGAAAGATGGATATGTTGTAACTCCATGAAAAGTTGAAATAAAAATGAATACGTTTGTGAAATGGTCGTAGGAGCACCATTAAAAGATAAGTTCATGGAGAATAAACTCGACATTGTCATATACAATAAAGACCAGTTGAGGTAACAGTACGGAAGGTTGATGCAGTAAGAAAGAGTATTCACTGATGGGATCACCATTCACCAGTAATGGAAAGCTAGGGGGAGGGGAAAACAATGGATGTTTTTATTTTAACGAAGTATACAGTCCTTAACATTTGTACCCCCTTAGAATTGTTGTCTCCACCACCATCCATATTAAATGTTTACCTCCGAGGTTGAATGAAGCAAAGGCTAGGGGACGGCCGATGGGAAGGACCAAAATTGAAATGGAATAAATAATTTGTATAATTGCCTTAACATTTCGTATTGCGATGAATGAATTCATTAGCCAAACCAAGTTGAACAAGTTTCCTCTTCATTGAACCCCCCCGCCCCCCGGGGGGACTGCTATGCAGTTGGTCATGTTAAGTGTCAATTTCTTGTTATTCATTGAGTCATGGTAGCTCCTGAACCCTTGTGCAAATTAGATGGCTAAGAAAGTACGATGAAGTCTCTTCTACTTGGGGGCCATGTCGCTATTGGTAAAAATTATACTTTTGAGTGAGTTATTTATTTCATGAACTATCTTTATAGCATGGATGTTCACAAATTTTTGTTATCCTGCTCTCCCTTCCGCACAGGTATACTACTTCTTGCAGAGCTGCTGCAACGTCTTGCATCAAAGCCTTTAAATGATGCTGTCATCCATAGCTTGATAGGATTCTTTACAGAAAAGCTGGTGAGTGCTCTTTGCAAGATATCATGCGTTGGAAAATTTTCCAGCGCTGTACTTAAAACAGTTTCTAGCACTCTGTATGTTCGTTTTAACTGTTTTCACAAGTGGTGTAAAGACACCCGTCACACCCCAATATCAGCCTACAAAATGCTTGAAAGACCATGCGGCTAGATTAAGCAAGATCATACTGTTCTCTCTAATAATTGATTTATCACAATTAACCAGCGGTGGGTTTTTCTAAGCATAATTGGCCTCCGCATCCCAGTTTTAGCAACTTATGAGGTCATGCATTTCACTCTTGTAATTTGCTGATTACTGAATTCACACTTAAGCTGCAGTTTGGACAACCCATAATCACTCATTTCACTCTTGCTCTCAGTCTGTTTGTCCTACAAAGCTAGGCACTCCTAGTTCAAAGAATGATATCTTAACAATGTTATTATTTCATTGTGAAGGTTCGAGTTGGACCACTCTAGTTGCTTTATTTCGCATTGTCTGATCAAATCCTTAATCTAGATCTTTAGAAGTTCTAGTTATACCTTTAACTTTAAGGGGGCTTGAAAAAGCATAAGGTGCTGTTACATATATAGCATTTATATATCCAAACTTTTACGTCCATTTTGCATATTGATTTGAAATGTGCGCTCAAATTGGTTTTATTTGTCTGTAGCCTGCTTTTACTTTTAAACATTTTCGTTTATGGTAAGGCTAATGTTTGCATATTTACGGAAGTTCATTACAAACATGTATGATATTATGTTTAAATCAGGCAGATTGGAAGGCTTTGCGTGGTGCACTTGTTGGTTGCTTGGCACTGATGAAGAGGAAAAGTAATGTTGGTATAGTTACTATTAAGGAAGCAAGAGCAGTTGCCCAGTCCTATATAGAAAACTTGCAGGTGCAATCCTTGGGGCAACATGATAGGAAGGTATAACTGTTTGTTTGCCAATTGTTTATGATGGCTTCTTTGGTAATTTCATCGCTTATGCAATGCCACAAATTTGAATTACAAAAAAAGAGGGGGTGTGGGGTATGTTTACAGGGGAAGATAGAGCTGCCACGATTACTAATTACTTCTGGATGGCGAAGAGGGAGCTAGTGTGTTTACTATTCACTTCTGTATGCGGAGGAGAGAGCTACCATGTTTTTTTTTTTACTATTGGACTTTTTTTTTTCTCATTCCTTTTTACAACCTGAATGTTTTCACAGCTGTGCTATGAACTTCTGGAGTGCCTGTTTGATTGCTATCCTGACGTTGTTGCGGCACTGGTACTTCTTCAATCCTGCTTCCCTGCAATTTGGTGTTTGTAGAAAATGATCTTAGTGGTTAGTTGTCTTTGTTTTGATTTTAAGACCTTATTTTCAATATGGGTAATCGTATGAGAGGAAAACGGCAGGAATAGAGGAGTTATGGGTTTTACTCCACAGCCAACATCTTTTAATTCATCATCTGGTTATGTTATTTGTACTTCGTACATTTTTTAGGCCTATAACTAGTAATGTAATTAACCAATTGAAGGAAGTCTGTAGCTGCCGAAGTCTGCAATTGAGTGCATTCACATTTTAGCAGTTTGCTCATTCATTTCTTTGGATCCATCACGAGATACATATTTGTGCATGACAGCACGAAAACATCAAATTTCTTGGATTTATAATTGTCTGACCTCTCTCTCTCTCTCTCTCTCATACTCCAGCATTTGCCTTCTTCATTGCTAGTTCATTTAGAAAGTAAGCAAATGCAATTTGGAATTTCAGCTTGCTCATAATGACCAACTATTTTTTTATGTCGATATAGTCCAACTCATAAATTTTTCCTATCGCGTGGGACTTCTTCCACTTTTCTTTTCAAGTGTTTCTGGTGTTTCACAGTGATGTCTTTTGCTTTGCTATTGCTTCCTCATTGACTCCTTTCCTCTGCCATGCCCCATCCCTTGGGGCGCTTGTTTAACCCTCATTGTTTAAGTCAAACTTTTTAGTTGGTTCTGATAACTGATTTCTTTTCTATTTAGGATGATAATATTGTCCATGCAATATGTGAAGCTTTTGATGGGGAAAAAGATCCACAGTGTCTAATGATCACATTCCGTATTATGGTATCATTGGCTCGATTATTTCCAGATCCATTTGGACCAGTTGCAAGTTTTGCAGAGGAGCTTTTTGAAATTTTGGGCAGTTACTTCCCTATTCATTTTACGCATGTAAGACAACTGAATGCCAGTTTTATTCTATTATGTTATTTTTGTTTGTCTGTATGTGTAATATGCATGCTCTAGATTAAATCTAGGACTTTATGTAGTGATGGAGACTAAATTTTGCACATTTTTCCATTGTTAACTGAAAACAAAGATTTCTGGTATTATTTCTTTACTCTCCCTCATAATTGAAGTGTGACTGTGCTTCATCTTTCCAGTTCTATATAGGATGATTTATTAGTTTAATATTTTGTTGTAAATTCTCTTTTACTGAGTTAGTAAGCTAGTTTAGAACCCACGTTGTGGTGTGGTTGGTAGGCAAGGCAGAACCCTTTCCACTTTGTATTTATCATCTCATCTGTACGCCTGCTTGATACATGAGTGATAGGTCTCAGCTTCAAACCTGAATTCAAAACCAAAAGCATAGTAGGCAATTACATCGCCTCCCATGTTTGACCGAAATGCACTTAGCACCCTTGTTGTATTCTATATTGCAGTAACCTCTTGTGTTGAAATGCTTTTATGACAAATTGACCTCGCTGTCAACTATTGGTTAGTGCAGAAATGGACTTCTTTTTGGTGTGATCTAAACGTACTTCTTTTGGTGTGATCTTAAGAGTGGCATATAAATGGGTTAACATGTTATACATAATACTAAGAGGTTTTAGATAAATTATTTATTCTTTGTTGCTTTCACATCTTAAAAGTTTTGTGGGTAAACGTATTTTTATTCTTTTCTTCATTTCACTTCTGAATCCTTTTCTTTCTCTTTCTTGGGATTATTGGATACTATATATGATATTTGGATTCACGTCTTACACTTGATTTTTATCTTCCTTCCTTTCTTCTATTTCATCTGATTTAAAACACTGGAAAAAGCCAAAAGGAGATGAGGTTGATGTCAAAAGGGATGATCTGTCAAGGGCACTAATGGTATGTAAATTTCCTCTCTCTTTTACTTATTTTGTTCCTTATTTTGTTTTGCATGACATTTTGCCTGCGCTTGAGGTTTGTTTTGTTTTGTTTTTCCCAGTCTCTATGCAAAAAGATGCGAAAGAAAACACTGATGTTTTTTGTTTTGTTTTGGTAAGATAATTCTTTTATCAAAGAACCACACAAAAATTCAAGGCCAAGAGAATAACCTTGAGAGCCCCAAGGCTATAACAACCAAAAGCTAAACCAGCTGTTACAAACAAACAAAACTAACCAACCATTACCCCTTCTATGTATGTTCCATTTTATACACAGTAACCTATTGGCATCATTAAAATAAATCTTTTCCCAATATAACAAACAGGCTCTAACACTAGCAATTTTGTTTGTCGAGAACCACTGACTCATCCATGCTTCTTTGTTGAGAAACACTAATGTTCCAAAAATTGAATGTTTGAATCAGCAAAGAAGGCTTATCTTGCTGTCCAATTTTTTTGAGAGATGAAGGAAGAATGTCATTTGGTGAAACATTTTGAAAGCTAAAAATTGAAGAGAACTTCCACTAGATTCTTCTGATCTTAGGTTTACAGAAAGGCTATATTCCACTGCTTTTATCGTGCTTCCTTAATGCATAAAGCTATGTTCCTTTTTTGTTTTTGCATTAACCATCTCCTTTTTTTTTTTACTGCCAGCTGGCGTTTGCTTCTACACCTCTTTTTGAGCCATTTGCTGTTCCATTGCTTCTTGAAAAACTTTCTTCTACTCTGCCGTCGACCAAGGTTGGTATAAACAAAATGCATCTCTACTGCTTGTGTTTCTATTAGATGCTGTATCAGAACCTATTTTGTTGGTGACTTTACATGCCCACAGGTTGAGTCTTTGAGGTATCTTAGCTATTGCAGTGTGTTCTATGGAGCAGACAGGATGTCACAACATGCTGAAACTATTTGGGCTTCAGTAAAAGATGCAATATTCAATTCATTAGATTCAATTCCGTCTCTGGAGTTGGAACCCGTGGATGATATGGGTTTTCGGGAGAATGAAATTGCAACAGAAGCTCTCATACTTCTGCAAAAGGTTGTTCAGCAAAACGAGGGCTCCTACTTAAGTTTGATTGTTGGTGATGAAGAAATAAACTTGACTATCAACTCCATCACTACTTCTAAGAATTATGCGGATATGCCTACGCAAAACAAGAAGAAGCTACATGCAGTTGGTCGAATATTATCTGTTTCTGCCAGAGCTTCCATTGCCTCCTGCAATAGAGTGTTTGAGAATTTCTTCCTCTGCTTAATGGACACTTTGAGAATTTCAGGTTCTTGTGGGGATATTCCGCCGGAGGATGGTTATAAGTTTTCTGAAAGACTTAATTATGGAGCCTTATATCTCAGCATCGAACTCCTCGCGGCTTGCAGATACTTGGTTTTGGGTTCTGAAGGACTAACTTCAACTACTGTGTCTCCACATGAGACATGGTGCTGCATGCTTCAGAGTTTTTGCCACTCATTAAGTGAAGCCTTCAGTTCTACGTTAGTAACGACTGTAGATGAAGACATTCAAAATTCTTATATTCATTCTGGAGGTAAATGGTTCTGCGGCTTCTGCATAACATGGAGAAGTTATTAGTTTATCTCTGCAATCACTTGTAATTACCAACATCTGATGAGCAAGTTTATAATGATTTCTTGTTCTTACAACATTTCCTGGAAGCTAATTACCTGAAGCCTCTCTCTCTGTTTTTTTTTTAACCCTCTTGTTATCAAATTACAGTGAGGGGTCTGCAGATTATGGCAACATTTCCTGGTAGCTTCTTACCTGTGCGAAAACTGATATTTGAAAGTATTTTGAAGAGGTTGATGTCGATCATCACTTTGAATTTTGACAACATACTTTTGTGGAAGTTGTCGCTGAAGGCATTAGTGGAAATCGGCTCATTTGTTGATACTTGTCATGATTCAGAAAAGGCAACATGCTTTAATGGTCTTGTTGTAGAAAGGATTGTATCGTTGCTGTCTTACAATGATTCAACCATGCCTTTGTCTCTCAAACTCGAAGCGGTTTCTGAGATTGGCACAACAGGCCTGAATTATATGCTGTCTATTGTCCAAGGGTTGGAAAAGGCCATACTTGACAAATTATCTGACGCTTTTGTATGTCTGATTACTTATCTCCTTTCTGTTTGATTGAAATTATAGTTCAATTGGGACATCATTTATGGTCCTCTCCTAATGGCCAACTATCTTTTTCTGTTGCTAAGTCAATTGAGGTTGCATCTAGTGGATAACGTCGGTACCTTTGACGCTGAAAATACTTCCTACTTAAACAACGAGGACAATGCATTCTTTATGCTCTTAATTCATCTTTTATCCATGCTAGTTTCTGATTTAATGTGGCATTTTGCGTCTTTAGGTACAAGGAAATGTCGAAACAGCTGAGTCCGCTGTTCAGCTTTTGGATTGTTTCTCTAATAAGTTGCTTCCATGGTATGCGAATCTCATCTATACATTTAATGCACTTATTCTCATTCTTGGTACTTCTAAAGTCTAGTTGCTGAGGCTCTGCCATCCTTCTCAGTGTTTTCTCCTCATAAATCAGTTCACGTGTTGTTATGAAGCTAGTGATTCGTCTATATTTAGTATATTCCTATGGCTTTTTTTCCTTCTCCGCTTCTGAGATTTGGTGTATGTTCAATGCCGAGGGAGCAAACATGAATTTGGACTGTTCTTTTATTGAGGCTTTGTTGGTGTGTCACAGCCTTCAGAAAGATCTCCTCTGGTGAAATTGACAGAATGACATGTATAAAACTCTCAGGAGTTCTCTTGGATGGGACCCCTCCTGCACGTAGAGAGACTAACCCATAGAACAGGCTTCAGAAACAGAAAGGCCATGTATGATCTGAATATGAAGTCTTTGAGTGAGGGAATCCTGAGGGTCTTGGCATCAACATATTAACAAGTAACAAAAATCTCAAACTTCGTGACGGGAAAACTGATTCTCTGCGTCTATCTGCCATATTTAAGCAAGTCCTAAAGATACATGGATATCCTGAACTTTGAAATATTTGATAAAGTGTTTTAGAAGACTAAGTGTACTGTTTTTCGACAAATAACATCTTTCTCGCCCAAAACTTTTAGCTTGCATGCTCACCTGATGAGTTTTGCTCTTTCATTGATGTAATAGAGAGGTGGGAGTGGTCATCACCCATTTTTTCATAATAATGCTCAGATGGTGAATGACATAGGTGGGAGTTAATTATTGAGTCCCCCAATTTTGGGGCTACGCTTGTCCATAAACAGAGAGGGATGGGGCATATTCATGATTCCTTCTTATTGTTTTCATCTTCCTATTGTTTTTTTGTCTGGGCAAAAGTCAGTATTGTTAGTCGTAGTTAGTGAGGTTTGAACCCTGGTCAAATGCATGGGAGTACATGGTGCCCACCGCTGGGCTACCATCCACTTGCCTTCATCTTCCTAATGTTTCTAACCATTCTACTTTTTCTGCAAGTCAGTTGACTATTGTTTTCTTATATCACCAATACTTGTTGGCATTGACTTAGGTTTGATAAAATTGGAGTTTTTGAGGATTTCCCATTCCACTTCACCATAAATATTTGGGACCAAATCGCTAAGAACACTGATTTCAGCATTGGGCTCCAGGAAAATGTAAGTACACTGGCCATATTCATGAGCTCAATTTTCTTACTTTTTGTTATCTAATTTTCTTTTGATCTCGGTAATGTCTTCATGTTCAGTCTCACGTCGTTAGACATCTTCAACAATTAGATTCTTTATTGTAACGCAATCCTTAGTGCTGCTGACTATGTAATTACATGCATTTAGGAACTTCTTGATGCAACAATGACAGCAGTGAAGCTTGCCGTTGCAAAATGTTCAGAGGAAAGTCAAAGCATCATTATTCAAAAAGCCTTAGATGTACTTTTTTCAAGTGCTGCTTTCCCATCAGAGGAGTCTATATCTGGTTTCGAGTCAAGCAAACTTGAAGCTTCACAGCTTAATCATGGTTTGAACAGTTTCCCATGTAGAGACAAGTGGATAGTTTCATTGTTTGCTTCAGTTATCATAGCTCTTCGTCCTCAAACATGCGTCCCGAATGGAAAATTTATAGTGCATGTATTTATGACAACCCTCCTCAGCGGTCATGCTGCTGCAGCTCAGGCTCTGGGTTCCATGGTTAACAAACTCCCTCTAAAAAGCAACACAATGGAGACCTCTGATGTTTTTAGTTTAGAAGAAGCATTGGATATAATCTTTAGCAGTAGTGTGTGGACTCCGGACGACAATGGTCTTTTAAGGAGACTCTGTGGAACGAGTGATGACAGTGAGATTGATCTTGGTGGACTAAGACTAAGTAATTTAGGCAGTAGGCTGCTTCAAGTCCATGCCATTATTGGACTGGCATGGATGGGAAAAGCTCTGCTTATGCGGGGTCATGAAAAAGTTAAAGATATAACAATGACAATTTTTAGTTGTTTACTGTCAAACAATGATAGTGGGGCCTTGTCACTGAAGCAGCATCCAATAAAAGATAGTAATGAGGAGGATGTGCTTCCTCTTATGAAGTCTGCAGCAGATGCATTTCATGTTCTTATGAGCGATTCCGAAGCTTGTTTGAACAGAAGATTTCATGCAGTTATTAGACCACTCTATAAGCAACGCTATTTCTCTACCATGATGCCGGTTCTGATATCTTCAGTAGTGAAATCGAATTCATCAATCACAAGGTACACGGATAAGTAGCTTAAGATATCTCCCATGCTTTGTAATTGATAATCAGCGCCCTGTACCTGTATCAGTTACCATATTATGTTGTCTTTCTACATCCTTGGCTCACTTTTATTTTCTAAAACATGAATGGCGTTGACTGTTTCTTACCTAGACTTGGCATTCTACCCCAGATTGTTGATTATGTTTAGTATTTACTAATTCTGATAGTTCTGAAACAATTATAGTGTTTGCTTCATCTTGGTGAGTAATTTTGGATTCTTCTTGTTTGTTCACTTAGCATACTGCAGCTCTATAGTCTAGCAGACTAGCATCGATTCCTTAATCCTTACACTGCTGCTTCATCTATAATGTCACATTGCAAAGGGCGTTTAACCGACATTAGAAGAGTAATTTTTGTCATTCATCTCTGCTTGTCATTTTTTGTTTAGGATGCTAAGAAGTTTCTTTTGTTTGTTGTTGAGCATCTATATGTATTCCCTTGTATTTTGTTTGTCTGATACTTTATTGTGGGATTTTTTTGCTAATTGCTTTAATGTCATCATCCAAACGGCATCACTGCTTTCCATACAATTCATTTGAAAATTTTCACAAACATTTTACGAGTATTGACTATTGAGTACGTGGTATAGGTGCCAAGCAGGATTCTGATATTCTATTGCGTGCAAAATCATCTAAAAAAACCTATAAGCTGTTTACCATATCTGAACCCTGTGTATTTTGATAGTAGTTGTCATGCTTTCAATTTGTTAAAGTTATTTACTGAATTAGAGGATAAGTGAATCGTTCTTAATTGTTAACTAAGGATCTCCTTGGATGCAAGGTTCTAAAACTTGCTAGGTGCTCCCAGGGCAGCCGGGCACCTTCTAGCTTCTAGGGCTGAGTATTCGGCGCCTAGTCGGGCAATCAGTCGGGCTTAGTCGGTGTAGCTGGGCTAGTCGAGCTAGTTGGCGAGGGGCCTTCTAGTGCCTAGGCGGCGAGTACTCGGCCTTCTAGACCTTATTTTAGAACATTGCTTGGATGTTGATCAGCCAGAATCAACGTTAGGGTGCGTTTGGTTCACTCGAAAGGAATGGACAGAGGAATGGGATTGAGATTTAAATAGAATCAGAATGGATATGATTGGAATATCCATTTACATTCCCATGTTTGGTTGTGCTAGGGAATAGCCATTATCATTCCCATTTCATCCTCAATACGCCTTTTCTTCTATAGAATGTATTGGCGTGCTGATATGGATTTTGGTGTGATAATAGTATATTTTGGTTGTGCTAGGGAATAGCCATTATCATTTCCATTTCATCCTCAATATGCCTTTCTTTTATAGAATGTATTGGTGTGCTGTTTTGGTGTGATAATAGTATATTTTGGAGTGACAACATTAATTTTTGGAGTGGCATTAGTAATTTGAAAGGAATGGAGCGGAATGATAATTCCTTAGTTTTCCTTATGGAATAGTCATTCCTTTATCTAGGTGAATAGTGATTACTGATTACTTTTTTTTAGCTGAGTAGTGATTCCATTTGGAAGGAGCATTCCTTCATCTATTGATGAACCCAACAATGAAATAGGTATATTCTATTATAATGATTATCCCATTCCAATGATCTAACTAAACATAGCCTTAGAGTTATTGCTGAAAAACGATGTGCACAAAACATGGACTGTATTGTCACTGACCTTGTAGAGTTCGTAAATTTGGGGAAAGCCCTAGAGATTGATTTTGATGCGGTGCTTATGACCTTTGATTGTGACTTAAATTGCTACATGATCTCAGATCAATGCTGTATCGAGCATTTGCCCACATTATATCTGATACTCCACTGAGTGCCATCTTGAGTGAAGCTAAGAAGGTTGGCATTGGAGAAACTCAATACTTCAACTCAAAACCCCTCTCTTTCTTCTGTTGATTCTGATTTGACAATTAGCATTTTTCTGTTTCGCAGCTCATTCCCTTATTAGCGGATAGCTTATCGGCACTAAGTGAAGATATTTCTAATTCTGAGATAATATATAGCGTCCTGCTCGTCTTATCTGCAATATTGACCGACAAAACTGGTAAAGCCATTTCGTTGTTTTAAGACTGTATGTCAGTTTTCCTTGCATTTTATATGTGCATATGCTCTTCTGTTGGGGTTACTAAACTTTCGAAAGATGAAAGGGAGATATTAGTATGCATCCTGGAAAAGATCACATATAGTTGCCATGGAGAATGCGTTCATCTTTCAAGATAACTGGATAAGTGTTATTTTAGGCCACCCATTCTCATTTAAGTTATTTTTTTCCCTGAACCGCGAGTAGTTAAGTTGTATCCATATGAGGAGCGTGGGGGAGTTGGATTGGTTGATTATTGTTGGTTTCATAGAATTTGGCATTGACTCTAGTTTGAAAGTCTTACAACCCCCTAAAAGATAATAAACCGAAAAGATATAACAAATGACTCCAGCTGAGAGTGTTGCTGATGCTGTTGACCGGGTAACTAGCATGAGAAAGGTCTCCTGCACGTTGACTGGCAACTCTCCCTTCGACTAGAGAGACTGCGTAAATTGTACCCTGTGACTGGGCTCCGAGGACTGACGGAGTGGTTGCTAGGCTCACTTTTAGTGGAAAGGCTGATTCCCGTGATCGGAACTCATCACAATGTTAGGAGTGGATAACACTCAATGTCATGCCAGTTATGGCCTCTATTGAATGAATAGATTAATGACAGGCTATATAATGTTCCCATGAATGAGGAAGTTACACACTTTGACCTCTAGGATGTTCTGAAGCCAATAGTCTTGAGATACCCCAAAAAACCTAAGTTCACCATGTACATGAAAGATTCATTAAACTGTGTAAGGTTACCGTATTACGACACATGGATCAAAACTACCCATGTTCCCTTTGATAAATCTCATTAAACAACAAAGTAATCCTACATCAGCCACCTGGCCCACCTACCATCGTGTAGAAAGATGATTCCTTAAAATAGCCATAAACATATTTGGCCAACTACATGACTGTCTCGATTTACTTATTCCGGAAAACCATGGTATGCTCGAAGTCGATTTCCAATATCGTCCATTTTTAAGTGGGACGCCAAAGTTATCAACATTTAAGATAACTATTGTGCATTCGTAAGATTCTTATTCCATGTCGTCATTTATTTTCTAACGTTGAATGTCCATCTAAGTCTCCGTCAATTTTCTCTGACTCATACATGCAGGACAAGAAGCAGTAGTGGAGAATGCATATATCATTATTACTCGCCTTCTTGGGCTTATCTCCTACCCCCATATGATGGTATAATACTTCTGCACTGGGACTCGAGTTTTTGTTTTAGCTGGGACTTACTTTTGCTTGGTGTTACATTGTGAAACAATTACTTCTTGTGTTCAGGTTGTCCGAGAGACGGCAATTCAGTGTCTTGTTGCAATGTCTTCGCTGCCCCATACAAGGATATACCCCATGAGATCACAGGTTATCAAGTGAAATATCAATAACCCATATGATGTCTATATTTTATCTCAGCCTTCTCATTTACTTGGAAGACTAGTGTTTTTTTTTTTTTAAACCGCTTTTCCATTCAACAATCTCTCAGTTGTAATTGAACTTAAGATTCATGATTGCGCTCATGTGTTCTTGTTCATTTCAGGTACTACGAGCTATATCAAATGCTCTTGATGATCCAAAAAGGGCTGTACGACAAGAAGCTGTCAGATGTCGGCAAGCATGGTTAGAGATTTTAGATCTATATAATTGGTGCTTTTTGAAACTAGTTTGACCTTCTCTGGAAAGATTAAATTTGACATTTTTCCCCCATTGATTTCTGTTTTCCATACAACAGGGCCACAATTGCATCTCGGAGTCTTCAATTTTGAGAAGACGTAGAAGAGTTCATCTAGGGCTAGGTAGGTAAGAAATAAAGACATATTATTTACCTTTACCTCTGTGTTGGCCACAAGTACTTCACTGATAATATAGAGTAGTGCAACAGTAGCTTGGAGCTGGCTGAGGTGGTCCCAAGTCTCCCAAGACCAGCTCCATACCAGCAGTTCGTATCTTATCCTGTTGAGCTAATTAGGCATATGTATGCCGTGTGCAATCTCGTGGGCGCAAGATGCAAATAGGGCCCGGCCTTCCTTGTCAATCAGAGCTATAGTTGCTAGTCATCAGCATTTGTACGTTTACTTCCGTAGTTGTTTTCGAGGAATTGTTTTCTTCTTTTTTATCTTCTGTTGTCGTTGATCGAAAATGATAAACCACACCCCTAAATTTTTTTCCAAAATCTTTTTAGAAAGATAATGCCATGTGCTTCTTAAAGTGTCCATTTTGCATGGGTAAAAAGGAAAAATGTCTGTTTGGTCCTGTCTCTTCAATTGCGATGTTCTATTCGATAAAATATGATAATGCAAATTTACGCGGCTTATTCAGTTGTATAGGTGCGACATGTACAGAGCAGTATCAGTGTGGATCTCTGCAATGAATTTTTTCCTTGGATAGTGTTTGGCGACATCAGTTGTGGAGCTTCAGATGAAGCGTTCCCCCGGAATGAGACTTGACAAGTTGTGTACCGCTCACATGTACCATATGCACTGCCTGTTTACATGCAAAATGAAATGTCCAGAAAGTTCTGCCCAAAGCAGATTTTTATACCTTTTTATCAATCTGAGTTTTTACAATCAGGCTTTCTTTTTTTTTTCCCCTCTCCCCTTTCCATTTAATTTACTTTTTCTCCTTAAGTATGAAATTCCAGATGTATTTTCGATTCATTATGAGAAACAACATTTAACCTTGGCGGTGAGTTTATTTTCCGTTTTTCATGTGTAAGGTTGCTACCATACCAAGGATTTCTGAAGAAGAATATGAGAAGATTGTCTGGGAAGGCTGTAGCTTCTTGTTCATATTTCTGCCTTGGTCTGTCTTGTGCTCATATGGTTTTGCACTCGTATGCGTGTGAACCAGAGAGGAGCCAATTTTACCAATATGAATCAATGGTGAATTGAGCAATAGATTTGAAATCATAAAATGGAAAAAGAAATTCTTAAATACAGTCTCGCTTGAATGCTCAAGGCCATCAATATCTACAATTTGACAGAAAAACAAACTACATACCCTATTCATCAGAATAGTTCTACATTGTATGAAATTTGTCAAGAAAAACCTAACCACAGAAGCAAAAATAACAAAATCTCATTGCTGGGGAAAATTGATAACCACAATTTTTATATTTTTTTTAAACCTACATACAAACAAATATTTGTAACTGTCTTCGACTTCTATCCATTATTACTGTCCTATATTTTCAACAATTGCATAACCAAAAGTCAATCTGACATGTACTCTGCTTCACTCGACTGATCCATGTCTTGGTCATCCACGACCTTCTCTTGTCTCTGAAGGCCATCCTCGACGTCTATCCTTCCTCTTTTCGAAGCCGGGTAACTCTGCAAACATTACAAGTAGATGAGGAGGAAGTCAAAGAGCAACATCCAGGACAAAAGACTGTTGTAGTCTAATGATGTTCCCGCAGCATACCTCTGATTCTTTCATTTCAACCGCATTAACAGTTGCTCTTCGCCTTACAGTTACTCTTGAAGGTACTGGGAAGTGTTCAACTTCATCACTCGATTTTCCTTCTTTTGCTCTCTTTTTGCTTAAAATAAGCTTTGTTGGAAGAGGCTGCATTGCAATGGGAAGAAAAAGTGCGGTGATATACCGAAAGCAAAATTCAATAATGACAAAAGGAACCATTTTCCAAGTTCATACCACGTAATGCGCTTCTGATTCACCAAATGCCACAAGATAGGTTGTTGGGTCATCAACAACATCACCCCTTACCTGTTGATACATGCACAATGAAAAACTCCAAAAGCAATTTTGACTAAAAACTATCAATGGAAACAACGTTCCAAACCAATATGGTACATACATCCCAGTGGTACTCCCGAATCCACGAAAATGAGACATCTTCATTTTCATCGTAAATATCCTTTGATAGCTGCCACAATCATAATTCAAACAAATAACAAATGGTTAGAGAGAGTCAACCCAACAGACATACTGAGACCCAACAGACATACTGAGTCTGGAAATGCAATATCAACAAGTCAACAACATATGCTTTTCAAATTTCAATCACTTAAATGTACCTCATTTGGTGATGGTGTCATATAGGCTAAGAATTTATCTGGCTTAGCCGAGTCCGAGCCTGTTGCAATGTAACTCTTCATGATGGCCTGTTGTGGAGCATAGGAAGAATAATTAAGCATAATCGATTGACAAACCACGTTCAGTTTCCTAGTAATTGCTACAAGTGATTTTTGGGCACCACAGCTAATCTGTCTGAAATTGATACTTAAACCTTAAAGCTGCATCATGTGAAATACATCAAACTTCAGTGAAAACGCTATCAATAGAAATAAGAGAGAGGCTAGCCCAGAAGCATTCCCTTTATATTTTTGCCATTGGGAATACCGAGTATTAAACCACTAGAATAGTAGGCATTATACCCCAGTAGTTTAACTATTACTAAGCTATTGGAGGAGATCAGATGGCAAAAGCTTGGTTAATGGAGAGGCCCCTAGTATAGTGGTTGAACCCAGTGGTGGCAATGTGCAATGAACGCATGGTGTCCCCTTGGTTCGACCACTTGCAATTCCGGGTATGCAGTTGTATGATGGGATGCAGTGAGTGTCAAAACCAAAATATGATACGAGCCCAAGTGTCAGGAACTCTGGTCAACGTCCCCTCTGTCCAACTTCCCTAAGACTGGTCAAGTTTGACCCATACCGGAAAAGGAGCCGCCAAGCAGCATTGACGATCCTCAACTCTAGTACCAAACCACTTATCCTTCTAATAGTTCAAAGCAGAGATCCTGGGTTTTGCTCCCAACCTTGGCCTTGTTGAGTGGAGATAAGTTCATGCAAAAGCAGTGGTGTGCCAGTGCATAGCAGGGCAAGCAAGCAACGGCGCAAACATCTGGGGTCGCTTGGAAGTGGCAGGCAGTCATCATTACCATGGGCGTTCTATGGAGGCAGTAGAAGTGAGCAGGTAAGAAGGAGAAACCCTCCGCATCAATCCATCTCCATAGGGAAAACATGAGCAAAAGACAGAATCCATCAACCCCGCATGAAAAAACTCAATTTGGGAGTGAGGATGGTATTTGAAAAGGGGCCTCATACTTTTCAGTTCTCACTAACTCAAACGAGATATGGAGAAAAAGACCACCATCATTTGATTCAATCGTAATAGGTTTTGAAGCTGTGTCATTCTGTTCTAACATGTGTGTAAAGACCGCGATGGGTCAATAAAGTGCCTGTGGCCCACCCGCTCATTACATATTTGGGTTACATTTACGTCATATCTGTGTCACCCGCATATATATCTTACCTGAGATTCATGGGCATCACGGACAGATTTGTCCAACTTGCTGTAAAGTTCTGAATCAGCAGTAGGAGCGCTATCGAAAGTAGCAACAACAAACTGGTCATCATACCTGGCAGGAATATAGAATAAATGTAAGAAAATGATGAACAGTAAAAATATGATTAAGAACAACAATAAAATTGCCAAAAGCTAAACCCTCAAGAGTTGCTAATACTCTTAAAAATTTGGCAGTCTGAAAACAATGAAATTAAGGGCAAAAGATGCAACAAATAAGGTCCATACCGGTCAAAATCAGGTAGTAATGGCAAAACTTCAACTGGCTGCAGCTTGCTATTTGTTGAATGAACAGGTAGTGACTTGCACGCAACAAATGAAGCCTCAATTTCCTTGATTCTCCTTTCCCTAAAAAATTAGGAAAAGAAATCACAGAGTTCACACCTCTACCCTGCTAATATTCTCATCAGTCACATGGAGTTTTCCAAAATGGTGTAACATAACAGACCTGTTGTTGAAGTTTTCCAAAAGGTTGTGGCCTCCCCGTGCTTCTCGCAGTTCTTTTGCTTGTTTCTCAGTCATAGACTGCAAATGGTTTGGTAATAAATAGATTTCAAAACAATTTGTCAAAAGGAAAAAGAACAAGCAATTCATAGGGTACCGCTGCTGTAGGTTACCTGTTTTGTTGCTTCCATGCTTAGAGGGGAGATGTACTGTGTTTTCACGAGCCAAGACATGCCTGCATCAGTAGGCCGCTCTTTCCTTTTAATGCCATCTTTTTTGACAGGGGTCACTGGATCATCATCTCGTAACAACAGCTCATCCTCTGGATCAAGGGCTAACCTTTCACCCTTGGGAGGACTAGTCAAAAGAAAGAAGTTTTATCAGGTAGTTTTGCTAAAAAGTACTTGTTTTGCTAAAAATTACTGCTGATGTAATCAAAAGCAGGTTGTCAAGAGACAATACTTGTATACACTGAGATCAAGCAAATCAAGTGGTATCCCAAGATCCGGCTCAACATATAATTGAGGCTTGTGCATTTTCTCCAACGATGTAATTGTGTATTTTGAGAATCTGCAAATACAGATCATAAGCTTTGCATAAAATCAAAACAATGAAAGAGAGCATGAAATTCAAAATCATAAGCAGAACATAGAATGTAATCGTTTGCTACAAATATAACAGTTCCATGCTGCCGCATATAAAATAGACATGTAGTGCGGTGTCCAGCTAAGGGCAACGTCATGTGCCAGTTTAGAAACAATCAAGATACAGACTTGCAGTGGTGTAGCTTGTGAAGATGGTTTTGGTATTGGGAGCATCAGCACATGACTCCCAAGTCCCAACAAGCGGCCCAAAAAAAAAGAAAAGAGGAAATAGAAAAGAAGGAACATCCCTTCAAACTACAAACCCAAAGCTTCACCCCCTCAAAGCTCTCCTACTTCTCACCCTCCATATGAAATTCATCACACACAACGGGATAACAGATCTACTAATTTCGGCACATTAATCTTAACTTTGATCTATTCTTTTTCCCCCCAGTATGTTCAGTACTGCTACATTTTGCATGCAACACCTCTATTATGCAGATAGAACCTAGAGTCCTAGTTCCAATGCTTCAACTGAATCAACCACCTCAAGGAGAGAGTCCACCAAAGGAAACAAAGAGAACACTTTCTAACTTCTGATTACTAGTAGGTATGAACACAAAGCCTGTCCACTCCTCCTTTTAGACATAATACATAGGAGAAGCAAAATATACTTCTGTAAGCATGTAAATCCATGGGACGGCACATACACAAGTAAGGTTGAAAAAGTTAAGCATCTATTTGCTACTCAGATGAATCTCAATAAGATTGTGTACCTATCTTTATCTCTCCTCAAAGACAGAAGCTTTGGCTGTGCAGTTGGATCTGGCAACTCATTTCGGAATCTTCAAAGAGCACAGAAATAGAAAACTAATCCATCAGCAATCATATCAAATAACACATGCATTAGAAGACTGCCAAAAAATAACTGAGGGATTAGAATTTCAGTGGAACACCAAAGGATGAATTCTAAACAAAACTAGGAATGCGTCCAAAATCAGTGAGAAAAAAGCATTGATAACAGATGGCATAAAGAACAACATGCCTATTTGGAAAAAGAAAAACTATTCCATTTCCTAACAAAAGATTCAAGGGGGGCGTGCAACGGAATTGAGGTATCCAATTACTGGAAACTATCACAGGGCATGGGATCAGCAGTTCCACGTAAGAGACTTCAGTTTCCTAAGAAATTTTCATGTCTAGGATCCCTAATTTATCCTACATGGTTACTTTCTTTGTATCAACGGTTAAATCAGATAAATCATTTGAAGTTCCGATTTTTAGTTCCATGTATCAGGAAAATCTAAATAAGCACAGTCACACTACGCTTTGATGATATACAAGTTGAATGAGCTGTTTTCATATGGTGGTCATTCCATTCATCAGCTATTAAATCCCTCCCTCCAAAAGACCCATGAAGTTTATTTTCCAATAATTTTGTCAACAGTCCAAATATCCCCTCAAGAGTGACAACTGACAACTGATAAATACTTATTGAAAATCCCCTATACAGTTATCAACATTAAAGCAACTTCATAATACGTGGAAACAAACATGACTCATTGATGAAATAGAACTTACATACAGATCAAGAAAACAAATACGTCAGATAGAAACCAAAATCCAAAATGGTTGCCAAAACATACTCACTTCAACTTGCAAATAAATGTTGTAGGCTTCTTTAACCGGTTTTCAGCTCTCTCGCCGCTCAAAAGTGGGGTACTCCTCCTCTCACCCATCCGTGACCCAATTATCGACCCATGCCCCTTTGCCCCAGAAGACAACATCTGCGTCTTCTGCAGCACCGCATTCTGCGATTCTTTCAACTGCTGCCTCTGCTTCTCTTCATGTTTTTGTTTCTCCAACTCTCTCTTTTTCCTTATCCTCCTCTCCTCCTCTGTCTCAATCCTTCCCCCATTAGGTTTCTTCACTGCCATTGGGGGAACAGGAGGCCTATGCTGTTTCGCGGGTGCCCCCTTTTCACCATGTCCCCTACTTTCTTTTGTTCGACCAACAGTTGGAGCCATCGAAGGAGGTGGCGGTGGAGATGGAGGTTGTGATGGAGGGGGCGGAGGAGGAAACATAGAGCTTGGGGGCGGGGAGGAAGGAGGTGGCGGCGGTGGAGGTGGTGGTTGGTTCAATGACTGGTTGTTGAATTGGGAGTATTGGGTTGATGATGGGTAGTACATAGAACCCGGTGCAGGTGGTAAGTTCATCGGTGGTGGTGGGGGATGTGGCAACGGGTATGGATACTGCGGTGGCAATGACCCATAACCACCTCCAGGTTGAGAATACTGGTTAGGGTTATAATTCTGTTGAGAATTGAAAGATCCATCTGTTCCACCGTAACCACCCCAACTTTGAGAATACTGGTTTGCACGAGGTTGTGGGGCCAGTGGTGGCGGAGGAAGAGGGTTTTGACTGGGTGGCGGACCGAAAGTCGATTGCGGAGGAGGTGGGAATGGCCTGTACGATGCCATAGCCCACTTAAGGCCTTATGGTAGAGTAAAACTAAGCTAAGAGAAGAGACCAGTGATCTGCTTTCTCTTATAAAAACCTCAAAATTAAGTTGATTAAAATGAAACCCTAGGAGAGAAAGCTGAGTTTAAGGTGTGGGTGAGGGATTAAAAAAAACCCACAAAGATTGTGAAGCTTTGATGATTTCTGGAGGTTAATAGAAACCCTAGGAGAGCTGTAAAAAAAAAAAAAAATTGGATTGCCAAAGACTAATTTTTCTGTTGTAAAAGAAAGATTGGTTTTGAAACCGAGTAATCGGAATAGAGGGAATTGAAATCGAAATCTCGATGAGAAGATCAAAGGACGAATTTTCAAGCCGTAATGAGAGAGAAGCTAAATGCCGAATCTGTGCTTACCTTGATTGTTCATCAGAAACAACCCTAGGAGAGAGCGAGAGAGATTCAATGGCGATTTGCAGCTCGTTGCTAGAATAAATTAAACCCTAGAACCTAGTAATGATCGTATAACCTGACGACGATAATTCTTGGGTAGCACCAAAAAAGAGAATCTCTTGGGCGTTTTTTGCATGCGGATATATATACTGAGAAAGAGAGAGAGACAGATATAGTGAGAGAGAGAGAGAGAGAGAGAGTAGGCGATGACGGTAAGAGAGAGAGAGAGAGCGGAGGCGATGATTTCGTAAGAGTATGTTGGGGGCCCAATTTCTCTTCTGGGGGCCCAATTTCTCTTCTGGCCGACGTCAATTCCCCCAAATGTTTTTCTTTGCAATTTTCAGTGTTTATTTTGTTGGCCCAAGAAGAGAGTTATGCCACTACAAGTTCACCTGTGTTGGATTTTCTTTCCATTATTGGTCATTCTTTTCCAATGGGGGTATGAAGATTTATAACCTTAGTAATTTCTAAACTTTCATTTTCATCTATGGTGATAAGTACACTATCCGGGGTTTGGAGTGAGCTTGCTTAACTGAATCATTGGTTGTTGAACTGTATAGTTCAGATGCTCTGTTGGCCTATCACAACATGCTCACTATACATATACAGACTATTCGGATCCAATAAGTTCAGGATGACCACCACTAGTAGGGCTTTGCAGTTTTCATGTTTCTTTTGGGCTCAAAAGGAGAAAGTTTACATGTTTATATGGTCATATCATAGTTTTCTTTCTTTCTTTGATATTGAGGGTATGATAAGAAGGTTTGTACAATCTGTTTAACTTTCATTTTTCGTTTTTAACAGAATAAACGTTTGTCTCATCTCCTGTGATGTAGACATAGTAATTTCCAATTTACTACAAGATAACAAGCATTCAAGAGTTGGATCCACTCTTATGCCATCCAAGATCATTCCTTTTGGTTGATGAAATGTCCTCCAAATGTTTCTTGGTCTATCGGGAAAAGTATGCAGCTTAGGATGTGGTTGGTAATATGGTTAATACCTTGTTATGGGTCTACAATTGGCATCCCTTAGGTCCTTTAATTCACAAATATATAGGGATAAAGTTCTGTTCAATATGGGCATTCTCTGAATGCTGGAGTAGCTTTATTTTTAGCCCTAATGGGTGGAGGTGGTCTAAAACCTTCGCTCCTCAGGTCCTAAAGTTGATTGGCATAAAGTGGTCTGGTTTAGGTATTCTGTTCCTAGATGATCTATAATTCAGTGGATGACAGTTTGGGGCCTGCTGTCAACAACAGTTTGTGTTATGTGGTTATATTGCATTTTCTTTCGTTCTTCGCTAATGAGGGTGTGAAAATTTTCTCCCATACTCCCTCTCACACATTTATTACTACGCCAAATTTGGCTTTCAGCAACATTAAAAGACTCCTGGTAAAAGCTCTAAAACCGTTGATAATAGTATTTCCGATGGCAATGGCGTTGAAAAAGCAAAAAATGACAGTAAAAGACCGCTAGTAAAAGTTCCATACTATTAATGGCAGTCTAACGATTGCTGCTAAAGGTTTTAGCGGGACAAAAATTATAATGCGTTCATACTTGCAACCCTTTGAATAATACCCGAGCACTTAACCACTAAGCTACACAAAGTTTTTTGTTTTATGGGAGAGGAAAGGCAAGTTGCAAGATTAGTCGAGCCAAATTCTCTCTCTCTCTAACAAGTTTTTCAAGACCCTCCTCCCTCCCCCCCTAGGGTTTCGGCCTTTTGGCGGTGGGAGGGGTGGGCGACCCTCTCCTTCCTTCTCCTTCCGCTCTCTCTTCCCCTTCTCTCCCTCTTCCGATCTCCTCTCTTCTCTTTTTTTTGGTTCGTTTTTCTTCTATTTTGCAGGTTCTGGTTTGTGGCTGGAGTGGTGGTGCGGTAGGCAGTTTCGTCGGCGTTTTTTGGTCTCCTCGGCTGCTGGTTCTCCGGGCTGTTTATGAGAACCGATTTGGCGGCTTCTTGGCGGTCTTTCACGGAGTTCGGTTGCTCGTTAGGGACGCGCCGGTGGGTTTGTCTTCCTTGGATGGCGGTTTTGATGGCGGCAGTGGTGGCGGCACGATGGCAACGCCTTTGAGATCCTTTGCTCTTCGTCGATCATCTTGCTCTCGTGTTTGCCGGCTTGTTTCTCATGTTCACCGTCTATCTTCCGTGGGATTCATTGTTGGGTGGATCTTTTTTGCTTAACGGCGTCGGTCGACTTTGGTTGCTGCCTTTTCACCGGGCCTTTCCGTCGGGCCCGGCTCACTCGCTGGTTTTCATTGCTGGATGTAGCTGGTTTGTGCCTAACGGCTTGGGTGGGGTGGCTCTGAGGGGTGTCCGGTGGTGGTGGCGTTGTGGTGTTTGGGAGGCCGCTAGGACATGTGGATCAGTGTTTGGCTGGTTGGGTTAGGGTTTCATGGGCTTTTGGTTTTGGGATTTAATTGTATTATTGGGTATGCCTTGTACTGGGCTTCTTTGTTTGTATTTTCTGTACTGGGCTAGGTCATTAGGGATTTTGGGCTATGCCCATCAGGTGTTTTCGGGCCTTGCCCATGAGGTGTTTTCGGGCCTTGCCCATGAGGTGTTTTAATTCCTTCAACCTCGGTTGGAGTCCCCTCCCTTCTCCCTCAACTTGATGTACCCTGTGTCAAGTTTTCTTAATAAAACTTTATTGCCGAGCAAAAAAAAAAAAAAAATTTCTATTTTATTAAGAAAATAATAATATTTATATTATAAACTGCTATTATTAGTGGCGGTTTTTTGCTTTACGGCCATTAATAATTACTTTTATTGGCGGTTTCACTTTATCGCCGGCGATGGTCACATTTACTGGCAGTTTTACTCCCGCCGTTAATAATTACCTTTTGCGGCGATTTGTTATTACCGCTAGTAATAGCACCCTTTACCAGCAATTTTATTACCACCGCTAAAGGCTATTTTTTGGCGTAATGATATGTAATTTTCATCTTCACGTAACCCATGTAACACCCCACCTACAAATTCCTAAAACCACATGCCAAAAATTAAATCCATATTCTCATAAAATTCAACCTAAATGCCCACTGAGGGAAAATCCTTCTTTTACATTCTCCTCCCCTTTTCCTGACAGCCTCTCGATGCCAAGTATACTTCAACCAAATTTTACTAATTAGACAACACAATGACTCACCAAGAAGGAACTCTAGAGTGGACATGTCCATTAATCCCATTTTATAGTACTCTTGTTTGTCATTAAACATGCACACAGCCACGTCCACTTCTTCTCTTTCATTTCATTTTTTTTAATAAACTTTTTCCACACAAAAGACAAAATCACAAAGAGACAACTTATTAGTAATATTCATATACAAGAGATCTGTCGGTTAGAATGAAAATCTGTAAAAATGGGGTATTATTACAACCCATTTCTTGATTATATGTAATCTTGTAAATAAAGGAAATTATGAGGCCTTAATTCTTGGAAACGGAAGTAAGGTTGGTGTAGTTGATTTGGCCCGTGGCTTTGAGCTCTTGAAATCAAATCGATGTTTCTATTTCTTGAAATCAAGTCGACGTTCAGACAAAACTGGTACTTCTGACTGTGTCCATGTAGAGAAATAGTGAAGGCAGTTAACTAAAACCCTTCCTGCAAGAGTAAAGTTAATTAGGTTTAAAACAAAAAAATCTCCTCAAACTCTTAACTCTGGCTTTCTTTTACTTATTTTTGGAGCCCTCTCACCTTTTAGGCTTTTATATCTTTGTGAGAGCGATACGTTATGTTATGTATGACGTTGTGATTATTGAACTTCGTCGTAACGTGATGCATTGCGCTTGAAAAAAAAAAAAACTCAATGTATTATTATACTCTCTTTTTCCCTTTTTTTTTTTTCGTTGTTTGGAAGCAAATCATAATCTCTTTTCCTTAACTGGAATATGCAACGTTAAATTGAGTGAACAAAAGTTATGGTGAAAGGAGGAATTAATCAAGTGTTACCTGACTTATTGGGAGCTATTTGCTATTTTGGAGATTCTATGGAATATGAAACGGTTATCTATCTATCTAGTACTATATTAAAAGCGTAAGATGCAATCTCTAATTATGGTGAACAATTTAGCAATTACGTACGAGAAAGAAAGAGAAAATAACTAAAGTGTGGGGTCGCACAAAACGTGAGACTCCCACCACTCTTAGTTAGATGTGTCGAATCATGTCCTATCAGCTTGGCCCGTTTATTTTGTACTTTTGTGACATGCTTAGCTAGGCTCATTTACTAAACGTGTCTCCTCATGCCAGGGTAGGAAACTCTCGGCTTGACCTAGCCCGTGGTCACATCACATGCCGTGCCTGTGTCGTGCCCTTATTGTGTCGTTATCGTGCCAATACATATGTCACATCGGGTCTTGCAAAGCTAGGAAAAAAGGAAAAGAAAAATACATGAGCTTTTTATATTGAACAAAAAAAGTTTATGAAAATATCACGCTTACAATATACAATAAATAACGTAAAACAAATATAGAAACTTTGGTCCTAGGAGATAGATTTTTCCCTAGTGCTGGTGTTGGTGTTGATGGTGTTGTGTTCCTCTCAGTTGTGAGAGTTATGGTTTTGTTGGCTTGTGATTAGTTTAATAAAATCCTTAAATTGCCGATAAAAAAATCCTTAAATTACCCAAATGAAAAGAGTGGGATATTTTGGGCTAAAAAAAGAAAGGTTACACGTTGATATGGTTGTATTTGATTTTATTTATTTCTTTGCTAACAAGGGTATGTTATGAAGGTTTTTACAATTTCTTAACTTTCATCATCGTCTCCAATCCAACTCTTGAATAAATGTTATTTTGTAAATTGGGAAATTTTAAGGTCTACATTGCACGAGACGAGACAAACGTTTTTTTAGTTGTCTCGGCTCACAACTTCTAGCTCTTGAAGACAAATCAAAGTTCAGTTAAAGTTGAAACTATTTTTCTTTTGGCGACTCAATCTAAGTGGTTTTTCTAATGATAAAACGTTCATCCCATCTCCAGCGATGTAGACCTAATAATTTCCCAATTTACAAGATAACATGCATTCAAGAGTACTGAACGCATGTTATCTTGTAAATTGAGAAATTATTAGATCTCCCAGAAGACGGGAGGAACGTTATTTGGTTGAATCGACTAGTGACTTCTAGCTATTGAAGACAAGTTAAAATTCAGTTGAAGTTGATACTATTTTCCTTTTGACGACTCAATTCCCCAAGTGGTTTTCCCTCTCGATAAGTTTAGAAAGTCCATCACTATTGACTATTGAGGCCTCGTATTTTTTGCATTTTGTGTTTTCTACTCTTCTTTGGTCTAAAAAGAGAGTATAAATGTGTTATGTGGTTGTATTGGATATTATTTCCTTCCTTGCTAATGAGGGTGTGAAGTTTCCCCCCATACTCTCTCAAATAGTATGTAAGTCTCAGCTTCACGTTTAACCCATCTCTTGATTATATGTAATCTTGTAAGTCAAGGAAACATGAGGCCTTAATCGCAGGAATGGGAGTAAGGTTGGTGTAGTTAATTTGACCCGCGGCTTAGCTCTCTTGAAATCAGGTCGATGTTTCTAGTTCTTGAAATCAAGTCGATGTCCACGTAAAACTAGTACTTCCGACTTTCTCCATGTAGAGAAAAAGAGAAGGCAGTTAACTAAAACCTTCCATGCATGAGTAAAGTTAATCAGGCTTAATGCAAAAAATAATCTCCTCAAACTCTTACTTCTAGCTTTCTTTTATTTATTTTGGGGTTTTTCTCACATTTTTATCTTCGTGAGAGCGAGACGTTATGTATAATGTTGTGATCATTGAACTTCGTTGTAACGTGATGCATTGCACCTGAAGAAAAAACGCAATATACTATCATACTCTCAATTTTTTTCCATTTTTTGCCGTTGATTGAAAGCAAATCATAATCTCATTCGCTTAACTGGAATATGCATTCGTAAATTGAGCAAAGGAGAGTTATGGTGAAAGAGGAATCAACGGAATTACTTGCCATTGGAGATTCAACGGAATATGAATAGGTTATCCTAGCCGCTACTTTCCTCCCCTCCCCCCTAGGGTTTCTTCCACCCATGGCGGCGGGAGGGGGGGACTCCGATCCTCTTTCCAAACAGCGCTCCAGGAGCTATACTCTCCCCTCCCCCTCTCCTCTCATCCTCTCCTCTTCCCCTATCCTCTTTCCCTTTGTACGATCGTTTTACCTCCGTCCGGTGCGGGTCGCCCCTGAGATATCCACCGCCGATCTCTCTGAGTTGAGAGGGCTGAGGTCTGGTCTAGACCGTCGGCCACGAGTTTGTCGCTCGGGGCGAATCTGGGTTTCACAGCGGCTACCCTCTACGAAAGGTGGGGCGATGGAAGGGCTTGAGGCGCGGCGGCTAGCAGTGGAGATGGAGGTTGGATCTCAGATCCAGGAGGTTTATCTGTTGTTTTTTGCTTCTTTCTTATTTTTCTGTGTTCTCCCCTGCGCGGGATTTGTTTTCGGGTATGAGTGTCTCCGCTCATGTGGAGCTCCTCTCTGTACCATTGTTTCATCTGTACTCAGTGCGAACCATCCAAATCACATGGACAACCCGTTTATTCCGTTGTGGGTTTGTCCCAACGGTGGGCTCTGATTTGGTTTTGTAGCCCTTTAGGGCATTTCTGGGTAATGGATTTCTGGTACAAAAAAGAAAAGAAAAAAGAATAGGTTATATTGCATATTAAAAATGTAAAGATCCTAGCTCAATCTCTAATTATGGAGAAAAATCAAATAATTACGAGAAAGAAAGAGAGTAAAATGTGCGACTCTGTCTCACTGTCAATTCGATG
This sequence comes from Vaccinium vitis-idaea, assembly GCA_963854785.1. NCBI lineage: Eukaryota > Viridiplantae > Streptophyta > Magnoliopsida > Ericales > Ericaceae > Vaccinium > Vaccinium vitis-idaea. The sequence continues at coordinate 36,409,186 of OY978225.1, read as the reverse complement.
TGTTAAATGAATCGTGCCGTGCCGGCTTAGGCCCGTGGCAAGTCACATGCTATGCGGTGCCCGTGCTTGTGTTGTGCTTTTATTGTGCCAATGTTTGTGCCGTATTGGGTCTTGCAAATCCAAGAAAAAAAAGAAAAAGAAAAAGAAAAATGCCCATAATGTTTTTTATATCGAACAAAAACGTTTCTGAAAATAACAAACAAGTACGACTTAAGCTCGTGAATGACCGCGTCGATTATAATTCTCAAAACCGCCACTGCTCGTGCCCCTAAATTGGAGCTTAACCAATCTAATTATTAAACCTGCCGAGCCATGTTGTGTCCCCTTCTAGTTGTGCACTTGTGCCGAGCTATGCCATGCCCCTTTGCCGTGCCGTACACATGCTGACCAAGCCCAATTCACACCTCTACTCTCTTTAGTGGCCTACTAGTACGTGCGGGTGTATATAGATTTGGAAGAGCAAGCTAAAGGGCCCTACGTTCAGATATGAGCTTCACGACATTGTAGTCCAACCATGTTCTCGTCCCAGCCCAGACCAGGCTGAATTGGTAGCCCAAGATAGGCATTTCGTCCATAGATGGTCCATGTGAATGTGTAGCTAGAAATGAAATACCACCAAATATAGCACAATAGCCCACCTATCTATCCAGAGCCGGTCCTGAGCTAAAACTCAATGCGTGCCCCTTTAAGCCCTCCAAAATTTAGGGGCTCCTCCCACTTTGGTACCCCTTGTAATAGTCCAATAAAAAAGGATCCATCTTTCATCTTCGCTTTAGGCCCTCGAAATGTAATGGCCAGCTCTGCCTTTATCTTTGCCATGCGTGCTCCCATACAACTTACATATATATAATTTTGTGTTTTTTTATAATAGTTAATTCTGGGTTTAACCCAGAATTAAACTAAATTAAATGGTGACTAAATATAAGCATATAATACACCAACTCACCAAGGTTGAGCTCTCTACATTTGTTCTCTTAGTACTTTCATGTGGTTTAGATCTAGGATTGATAGGCTCAATTGTTTCGATAATCGAGGTAATCCAACGATACCACACAAAAAGAATAAAAATTGTTGAATCGATCTCTCAAGTAATCAATGGATGCTCCTCGAGCACTGTGTACTATTGCTTACATGGTATCCCGTCTGAGTACAACACCACAACAAAAGTGTGTGCTAATGCTCCACTTGATAAATTTACCACTACAAAATTTAAGGGGAGTACCACGCGGAAATGACACACGCTACTATTGATTTATGACTCCGTCTCTCTTGCGTGTGCATGCGTATGTATGCATATAGCAGACAAACACAAAGGAAAGGAACCACAAGAAGAATCATGTATGTATGCATAATAGCAATCTGGTTTCATTGATCAGACATCCAGAGCTTACATGCATGGGAGCAGAATATAAACCCAAGCTAGGTATTACAACCTTCCATGCGTGAATTATTTCCTATAATAGGGTGGTGGATTTCCTAAATGTCTATGCTATGAAATTCGCCAATCGCATATCGCCAAATCAGATCCCCGTACTGACTTCAGTTACTTGGGGCGACATGCAGTCTCCACAGGTCCGATTTGCCTTGCCATCTGCACAATTAAACCATATAACATCAGCTTAAATTAATATAAAACTCATAAAATAAAAATAAATAATCCGTTTAAGCTAATATTTACAGACCTGAAAATAAGCCTCAAGTTTCTTTTTAAGTGTGGAATGTTCTTTCTTCAGCTGTTGGAAAGTCCTCTTGCATCTGCTCGCGGGTCATATGAGCATAAAAAATCATGAAAACTAATTTCTATTATTAAACAAGGAAAGATTCCTAGTATAATGACATGTGCATGCATACATGGCTTTTCTGCACAAATGGAAGCCAAGTAGGCAAAAAGTGTGCAAGAGAAATGACATGTAAACCCCTCAACACTTACTAGCTTTATAGGCAACTAACTAATACCATGTCTGGATACTGGAATGCGGAGGAAAAGGAAAATTAAAAAAAGCTCTTTTGATAAGTGTCCTATCCATTTCTTTTCTCTTTTCTTGACAAATCTGTGATCCAAAGAAGCATATATATGTTGTGATGAGGAATAAAATGGAGGATTGTTTACCCTTCTCCATTTCCAGCATTGCAGTAGTCCGTAAATTGTGTGCATTCATTTTTCACCCTTCTGGCTCCAATGCTGTACATGAGAGACAAAGAGAGGGAGAGATTGAGACAGAGACACACACAGAGAGAAATATCGCGTTACTGATGTAACGGAATATACTTGAAGTTGATGATACTTGTATATACAACCATGTGTACACTAACTTGTAAGATTTCTTCCTACCTTGTAGTACTTCCCTTAAGCTGGTGCATATAGTTGTCCAATTTACTGAAATCAAGAGGGCTCTTCTCCCTGCAATAAATTCCATACCATTAACATAAGTCACTGCTACATGTAGATAACGACGTTATTAACAAACTTAATTTACTCACAGGGCTTGCTCTATATTCGAGATTAACCGAGTTGAATCCCTATAGAACAGTGTAGCTATTTCCTCAACAAAGTTTGGGTCGTCATCCTGTAATTCCTCCAGTTGAACAAATTGTTCGTCAAGAAATCCCTGCGCCATCTCACAGTTTTTAGGTCTCACACAGAAAACAGAGTATAATTAAAAAGCAAAAACCAAGAAAAAGACTTGCTATTTTTTTGCACATCCACACAGTGCCTCTCTCTCTCAAAATATGGAGAGAGATTCACAAGTATGTACTTGAATAAAGGTATATCAAGAGTTAACCTCAGAAGTGAAATAAGTGAACAGTTTCCAATGCATGGAATAATGCCCGAATGTACGTTGAGTCCTGCTAGTTCTAAACACATCTTATAACATCCCATCGAATAGGTCCCACAGAACACATATGATTTGTTCTTGTGAAACTACAAATCAGATAGTACTAAATGTGATCCCTCATAATATATATGGTCATCCTAACATAATTGGTATGTTAAGGTATTACAACAGAAGGTTTCAAGAGAAATACTCGTCTTTTTTTTTTCTTTTTTTATGACGAAGGAACTACCCCACCGGGGGGCCATTAATGGACCCACTGTAGAGTGCAAACCTTCAGGTGCCTGAACAGCCACTATGGCCCGGCCACCGAGTTCAGCAAGTACCAACCTTGGTAAGACTCGAACCTTGCCCACATTGGGGCAAAGCCAAGTGCTTTCCGCTAGGACAAGCCCCTGTGTGGTGAAATACTCTTATCTTACTCTACAGTATGTGAAGAATAAGGGAAAACCTGATCGAAAAGAGCCTTCCTCATGCTGGCAAGTTGTCTATGCATTTGGTTTCTCTCCATTGGACAATTAGTTTGACAAAAAGCACGGTGTGAGGGAAAGTATAAATGAAGGCTGGAGTTAGCTGCGGGAGAGAGAGAACTAAAGGCTCAGGTGAGCTGAGAATGCTATGTATGTATGATAAGTGGTACCAAGGAGGGTTTATATAATGGTGAGGAGAGAAAGAGAGAGAAAGATGAAAAGATGACAGAGAGAACAAGGAGAGAGAAGAAAAAATCATGGACAATTTGTGTTCCACTACCCAAAGGAGCGCACAAACAAAAGGTTTTTGGATCCAGGCAATGAAGGGAATGGCATTTCGATTTGGTAGGAGGGAAAAATCAGATTTGTTTTCTTATTTTTAAAGGTCATGAATATATTCATGCAGATTACTTGATTTATTTTATATATAGTCATTATGCACTCAATAACCATGATTCTTTTATGCTTCATATGATTACGAGAAGCTGAAAATGCTTTCATTTTTTTCCAAAAAAATCTTTGGCAATTACTAAAAGTGTAGAAGTTTTTAGTTAAGAAAACAATCAGATGCAATAAGTCTCTGTTAGGACTTAGGACCATCTCATTTTACTTTGCCAAACAAATGAAAATGTTCCTTTTTCCTACTGTTTTATCAGCTAGTTTTACTCAAGATAGCTAATGCTGCCTGGTAATTTTAGCAAAAGTTAGAAAATATAATTTTACAAGAAGGAGAAACATGTATTGGCATATGCTGTTTCGGCTTGTGCTTATGTGCCTTTGCATTTTTTTTCTGGGATTATAAAATGACAGGAACAAATGAATATAACTTAAGAATTTATCCAAAATATCAGAACCAAAAAATCCTTGCAAAATTTATCCAAAAAGAGCTGAAAGTAGAATGGATATTTTTAGTTAGATTATAGATTCTTGATTGTTACTAAGACCCAGTCTGCATCTACTTTCTAGTTCACTTTTCAATCCACATTCAGCTTCTAATCTTTTGTGCATAATTCTAAATTACTATTGAGTTTTCATAATTTTTACAAGTCTCAGTGTTTGTTTGACACTCTTGCATTGCCAAATGAAAGAGAAAATAAATGGGCGTGGAATAAAAGTTTACCCAAAAGAAGTGCAAGCCAAGAATGGGATAGGAGATGTTTTTTTTTATTGAACTGGGATAGGAGATGTTTGGTTGCAGAGTTTTGTGGAGAACTTAGTTGGGTTATGTTCCAACTTTTCAGAGTAACTTCATGGATATGCCTGCTCTGATTGCCTGTGACCAGGCTCATTCTCCTCCGTCAATTTGAAACAAGGTGCAAGTGAAGGCCCCACCTGATATGACTGGCACTGAAGTAATGTGTGTTGACATTCATTTGGAACCAAAGGGGTTCCATTTTAATTGTGATGGAAGCATGAATCTTTAATCCATATCAAATTTACACCACAAATGGCCAATTAGTGAAAGTCTTCTTTTAAGAACTACACTAACAGCATTCCTAAATGCAATATGAGAACATGTACACATAAGATGCAAAACGCGTGCTTCTAACGAAGACATAGAAATCCAACGTACTTCTTAATCTGATGGCATATATGAAGAAAAAACCTATGGTGGAACTCTACAGAATCAGCACATAGTGGCGGACGGGAAGGGGTGTAAGCAGGGCCATGGTTCCCCCAAATATCTAATTAGTCTCATTTTCTCTACGTAGATCTGGTACTTATAACAAATTCAGTGTCTTGGCTCCTTCAATTTTGGTTACTTTACTATAGCCTATACAAAATGAACTCTTTTTTTTACCAGAACCGCTCTAAACTCAAAATTCTTTTGCAATTGACCCCTCTTTAAAAAAAATTGCACCCGCCACTGTCAACACCTAAAAAGAAAAACTCTACGCAAAATATACAGTTGATAAATATAACATTAGAATATGACTCGTTCATATATGCTCCAACTTGGATTCGGAGGACAACTTAGTTGGTACTTGGTAGAGCTTAACTCCTGCAATTAGGTCATTGTGGCTATGGGTAAAGATGTCTAATTAAGTAATTATCCATGTGGTAGCAGTAGTACCTTGCAGATGAACTGGTGACTAAGGAAAAACCAGGGCACATTTGTAAATGAAAATTGGTGGGTGAGGAATATTTGCAGAGCAAAAAGGAAAAAGTATCATGAGACATGGAGTAGCCAAATAAGGAAAAAGAAAAACAGAGGAGAAGGAAATCCCAATAATGATTGACATCTAAGAGCTTTGCTTTGCAGGCAGTGTGGTCCTTTTCATGTCTTTCTCTATCTTTCACTCTCCCCCCTCCCTGCAATTACAGCAAAATGTTGAGAAAAGGGGAAGAAGTGTTTGAGAAGAGATTCTCCCTTTATTACTCTGCTACACTCAAGTGAGGAGAAGAGAGTAGAGATACTAAAGCCCCCTCCCTCTCTATGTCTCTCATGTTTCTTCTGTAGATATGTGGTCACATCTGATCTTTTGGGAAAGAATGAATAAAAGCTAGGAGGGGGGTGTGGGTGGAGTGGGATCAGAATATGCTTTCAGTGAGTTCTTTTCCTGGCACTGGTTTTGATTCTCTCTTCCTATCACTTGCTGACAGTGTTAAGTTTAGTGGTACATGATATGAAACTACTAAAGAAAATGCATCTCCAACCCAATTCTCCATTTGAGCGTACGAACTAATGTATCCTATTAAAGAGTGATTTCAAAATGTTTCCTATGCTTTTTTCTATAACTCAGTACTTGGCTCAATGGGCCGACTAATCTTGGGGACCAATCCGGCCATCCATTAGCAGGACACCCAGTACTAATAGATAGTCCTTGCCAACTCCAATCCAATATTATGGATTGAAACGTTACTGATATATTTGGTCACTGCAGGAAATAAACTTCACTGAATACCAAAATCTGATTTCTCCCTTGCTTTCCAATCAGATGAAGGAGTAATGGTTCTCCTTTCCCTTTCCTTCCCGAGTGCATGACGAATGCTTATGTTCTTACCTTTTCCTTCCTCCTCTCTGGCCGTGTTTTCCCTTCATACCCTGTAAAGTGTAAGAGTGGTAGTCCTAGTCCCTCGATGAGTAATGGACTTGAGTAGTTTGGATCAACTCATGAACCTGCTTGAGCTAAAATGGAGGACATGTACCTAAACAGTATCCATCATATGCATTTGATGTAATATATGGGAGGACATGTAACTAATATCAGCCAAAATGTTCTAGAACAGTATACAGTTCATTTGTATGATCTATCAAGACTCTTTCGATGGCAATTTTAGTTTTCAGCCTGTTTCTTACTGCATCCCATTTATTAATTCGGATGACCTTTCAAAACGTTATATCAACCTTTGAATTTTTAAGCTTCTTCTACAGATCTATGATCCAAACTTATTTCAACTATCCGTTCAATCATTTGCAACGTTCCTTTCTTATCTAAGCCTCATATTTTACATAGTTAGATCTTCCCCTGAATCAATTGCATTTTCTCTCCTTTCGAGACTTTGCAACAACCAAATAAGAATTTAGGGATTTTGTGTCTTTTCCACCTTTAGTTGGCATTCACTTTACTCCCTAAAAGTTAGAATCTAACACTTCAAATTCACTAGAAGCAAAATTCAATCCAGCAGTGAGTTGTAATTAGAATAAGAATCCGTCATGTATGATAGGACACAGCAAAAGATTTGGATACTCTACGCAGTGGTGTGGAAAATAAACATAATATATTTGTAGGAGTTAGTATTTTAGTCTAAAATAATCGTTTTAGTTCGGGGTATTTCCCATCAATTGCAAGTACCCTACAGGAACCATAATAATATAATTCTTGGGAAGCTGAGTCTGCAGTTTTGATTCTTACAACCAATAAAGGCATGGGAGTCCATGGCAAGAAAAGCATGCACAACAAGTGGTTTCTCCTCAAACATGGATCGCTTTGATACAAGGAACAAGAACTAGAATGTGGTACGACCATATGTCCTAAATGATGTTGGGTAGACTTCTATAGATTGTCATATGGGAGTAGAAATGTACTCAATTTGAAAGATAATCATCAACCAACACAGAGTTATTGTTTTTATAAACTGTTTCTGCATAACTGATACCTAGGAGCATGATGCACTGCCTTACCGATGCTCCACTCTGTGTCCATTTTTAGTCTGCTATATTAGTTTTTCCATTTTATTTGAGTTCTAGAAACATAAATCGCCGTGGTAATAGTGTTGTTTGATAACATAGTATCAGATTTAATGAAAGGCAAAAAACAATGGGGGTGAAAATGTAACCGTATCAACAACAGCTTACAGCTACTTGTAGGACTTTCATGAAAAGCATTCCTTTTCTCATCAAGAATGTGCTCGAGATAATCCAAACTTGTGAGTATTGATGCGTCATACAGAAATAAGCTTTTAGGCTGCTTTCTTACTGACCTTTTCGCAGATATTCTCATGCAGCATCTATTCTGCACACCTTGGCATCCCATTGCTCAGTATTATTGAAAGCTGGCAACCGCACTACAGCAAACTTTTTGCTGCTTCTGCCAAAAAAACTCTTGAATTAAACTGAATAAGACTTGATCCTCGTAGCAAACCTGAGAAATAAGAGGTATAGGAATGAGAGCAACAAATGTAAGTGGCGGCCGAACTTTGTTGTTTATGTTAAATTACAAAAGGGAACAAACAAAAAACATTCATGTGCTGCTCAGCACTTCGTTGAAGCACTGAATCCATGTATGAACTCACAAGTTCTTTCTAATGAATATTTAGACTCTTAACACAAGGTAATGCATAAAGAGAAAAGGTTATATCCTTGCTTGGTTGCAAAAGACATGAAAAATGAAATACTGGAGCATTATTCCAACAAATTAAGAAATAGGAAAGATAGCTCTAGCAGCCTGAGATTGGAAGCATGATGGTTAAACTAAAGTGTGATAGTTAAGCTAAGGGATATACATTTCATGTGCAGGACAACCATGACCTGGTGACGCCCAAATTCATGAACCGCAGAATACATGAACAGCATGAGCGCATGAAACTAAGAAAATAACCTTGTAAGATGCAATGATGGACAACCCAAAATATATGGGGAAATTGGCACCAAGTCCAAGCGCTTTTTCCTCAACTCAATAGGCCTCTTTACATTTAACATGAAGAACACCATGTATGTTGAATAAGTAGAATGGGGAAATAGCTGAAGGATGTCAAAGGGATGCTCAAGCAAACACCAAATTAACATCCTATAAATGGCCTCAAAGCACCCAAATCTTTGTCTATCGGTCGATGCCCATTTTCCAAGAGGAAAATACACAAATAAGTCTTCGGTAAATGCCCATTTATCTTATCTTTTTGAAGTCGACACCTTTTGAATGGTACCAATTTTATATAAAACGGATTTACATATTATGAAGCTATAAATGTTTTTAATATATAGAGATCCATCTCCATTTTTTCTTGAAGTCTCCGTATTTCAAGATTCAAATAGAAGTTTCTGTTTCAGAGATGAGGTATAGAGGTTGATGACTACTACAACAATGAAAATATAGACGACAGAGGTTGATTAGAGTGGTTTCATTCTCTATTTTAGAGACCCATTGGAGATGCCCTGATTGCTACTTATCAGACAATCAAAAGAAGTAAAACAGGTCCCAAGCAAGTAAAAATGAATGGTCTGAACCGCTCGCAAAGTATTCATATTTTGAGCAATAATTTTAGCATTACAAATAACCGTTGTATCCATGTAAAAACCAACAGCAAATATCTGAAAGCTACTATTGGTGACCACATTTTGGGTAGTGTGTGATGTGTCCGACGGGCCTTCATTTGACACGTTGTAGCAAATCACCAATGCAATAGTAAGTAGTGACACATCAAATCGTCACCAAAGTGTGACCACAAATGTGCCCCATTTAGCAATCATAGAAACCTGAATTTTGAAATTCAGCAAGAAAAGTAATGCTTAGGAAGAGAAATAGAGAATCCTAAATCTGCACGAACTACGTATTCAGAACAAAGGGCAATTGTTCATCTTCTTTAACTGAAGGTTTAGGGCAAAACGGTTGAATCTACCTCTTTCTTCTTCATTGAATCATTGTTTCCCTTTGAAATGCTAAAGCACAGATGCCGAGATTCTGAGATTCGATACTGAGAGAGAGAGAGAGAGAGAGAGAGAGAGAGTGTGTGTCTTTCCCGCGAAACAAAATGAACGATGAACTATATAAAAGGGTCACATTTATGTTTTTTTTATTTTTTCCCCGTGAAATGAATATCCATATAAAAAATTCTAGGCACACATCCAAATTTACATCTATTCTTACATACTCTCTCACAAGTTCATGGCGAGCAGTGGGATAACCAAGATTCGGACGCGGAAAAAAGTATGAAGAAGATAATTAAGTGTAAAGTCACACAATTATTAGGTTTTGTCGCGGGTTTTTTTTTTGGTAAAAAAGAAATAAAGACTTGGTCCTACTCACTTATGATGTTCAAATGGAAGATATTAAGATACTATTAATTTTCTTGATCTCATCGACTATTCTCTAAATTGCAATTTTTACAATATTTTGTACAGTGTATTACTCCAATTCCCAAAGAAGTGTCCCCTACAAAAATATGTGCAACAAAAAATAAAGTGCTTCCATCCATGATTTTTTCAATTTCCAAACCGAATTAAAGATTTATGTGGCTCCGCTTAGTACCAAGGACGGATCAAGAGGCGAAGGAGTCCGAACGACAGCCCTATCCACGTTTCAAATTTTTATGTGTATCATTTTTAACCAATATTGTTTCATATGTTACAAATCAAAGTCGAAGCACGTCAAAGTCGCAGTGCATGTCAAAGTTGCCGTCCTTCAGCTCTCATTTGATATTGCCAAGAAAGATCGAAGCGGGTTTGTGTGAAAGCTTTGTTCACTAATAATTTTTATTTTTTCCAGAACCGGGGTGTCACACAAGCTGGTTAGGCTCTATTTGGTTTGGCAAAAACTTAAATTTCTTTTGTAATGAGTGGAATGTGTGGGGATGGCACGTGCCACTCCCCCTAAGTTCCGACTCCGATGGCGAGACCATCTAAATGGATGTTTGAATAATGTAAAATCAGATGTGCCCTAGCATTTGCTCTATCTATATTGGTAACTGTAGGAAAATTTTAATTTCTTCTTCTTTCTTTTTAAAATTTTAATTATCATATCTTCCCCACCCTTGCCCTCTTAGATTTGAGCTCCACATGAACGTGTGTTGTGAGAAAGGCCTGAACCACAGGCGCCCAGGGGCAATGAATAATTTCCAGTTTTATAGACGGACCCAGTTATCCTTGACCCCGATAAATAGGCCCATAAAAATTGCTGAAAATGCCGTCAAAGATCCTGTTTTGAAGTGGTGGCTACCTCATGCGGTCGAACTCTTGGATGTCTCACACTGCATCACGGGATCGAGACACATTCCCCCTCTCCCATGTATTGATTAGGAATAGTCTAGTAAAGTGAAATAAACGGTTCAGATTTACAGGAAAAAGAATCTGAACCGTTCATTCCTCTTTCCTGGACGTTTTCGGGAAATTTTTTCCTGTATCCTAACCTTTTTTTGTAGAAAGTTAATCTAAATTCTGAAACACAGTTTCAAAACCTTTTACCGGAGACTTTCGCCGTAAAAAATATTGTCCTGGAAAAATAGCAAAAACATGGAGTAGAACCATTTTTTTTTTCCTGAATGAAACAAATCAAAGCACTGTAATTTCTCGTCTTGCAATTGGGCTGTCATGATCCCTCTCATAGGTGAGATGGTCCATTCCCCGTTCCGGGGGCCGTGTCCACATGCTTGTATAGTTCGCTTTATTTTTCATTGAACTTCAACTATTTTTACAACATAATTAGACGAAAGAGCAATGCTACGCGCGCACATTTAAACACACAACTCCAAACCCAACGCTAACTAGAGCTGTTTGATACACATATCTTCAAATGTATCGAACAATTCTTAACACAATTGTGTCCGGAATTATATTTTAAAAGAGACATGCGTTGATTTTCTGTTTGATGAAAACAACATAGAAATGGACGACCAAACTTGTATGGTTTACTAACATGGATGGATTAGTTGTTGCATATTTGGTGTGGAGGTCTGGTACAGTACCAGAAAGGAACCCATAAAAACGCCTAGAAAATACATCCAACTGGTGAAATCCACCCAGAAAGGAACCCATAAAAACGCCCAGAAAATACATCCAACGGGTGAAATCCACCCAGTACACTATTCAAACAGTGTACCGGGTGAATTTCACCCGTTGAACACATTTTCTGAGTGTTTTTATGGGTTTCTTTTCTGAGACCAAACACTTGCCCTTTGGTGTGCTATGGACCTATGGCTGACTTTCCCTTACTTTTCATACCCCTCCTATTCTTTCTAGGTTATTAGATAAATAAAGGAACATAGAATACAACTGAATTTCTGGTTGGCGAAAAAAAAAAATTCTGAATTTCTAGGAGAATTTCTATTTTTTTTTTTGCTAACCAGATATTGCAGGCCCATACATGACACCAGATTGAAAACAAAAAACCCAACAAGAATTCACCCAAGAAAGAGACGAGAGAACACATTGCTTCCAACTTAATCGAATTATTTCGAAATTCTACCTGTTTACAGGGGAGAAAGAATAACTATTTCCACCAAGAACAACCTACTATTCGTTTTTTTCATAGACTGATACAAGTGAGTGATAGCACAAATAAATTTATAAAAAGAAAAGCTACATAACAAGGGAAGCACATAAATTTACAAAAGTTGGTTGGACTGATTAATGGGAGTACTTGCGTGAAATGCTGAAGGTCTTGACGGTGTCCCTGAGAGACTCAAGGACAGTGATGGAGGCTCCCTATGGCTCGATTCGATCTCTCCCAAACTAAGTTGAGACATTCCCACTAATTCATCCACATTTACTGGTTCTTTAGGAATGACAGGAACGGGCCGAAGTACCTGATGATGAAATGTCTCTTCTGCTTTCTCTTCTTCAGGAGGGGCTGCATTTGGTTGCCACAGTGGAAATGGGATGGGTAGAAAAGCCGGGAAAAATGCAGGAACCGCTGCTGGGAATTCACCTGATGGAGCCACTGTTTCTTTGGCTTCTTCCTCGACCTTTTCCTCAGAAGTGGCTTCCATGGGTTCAAATTCTTGACTCAGAGAGAGCTTCAATGAGGGGAAGGAGTTTGAAGTATCAGTATCAAAAGCTTGAGAGGGAGGGAGCATGAATTGATCTTCTGGTAGTGGTGGCTGATCTGTGTCCTGACAAACAATATAAAATCATTAAAAACTTAACAAATGACACCATTTATTCTTGTGACACGATGAATTTACAGCCTGCTGATAAATTGTAAGAAAAGAAAAGGAATGCGAAACAAAGGGAAAAGGCAGTAGTAGAACGACAATCTGTAACATCGCCCACATTATTATCTTCCTTCATATTTCATTTAAGAGGTGAGAATCCCATCTTGATTGGATGAAGAAAAGAGGAGAGAAATGACAAAATGATGAGAAATGGAGAATTTTTATGGGTCCATTTTGTTTCTCACCATTTCCCACCAAAATTGGTCAAATTTGGTGAATAACCCAAATTCCTTTCTCACCATCCAAAGGGGGTGTTAGTTTCTAAAAGGGTAGGTTAGTTTTCTATAATTCACTCCGTTAAGTAATATTGAGAATTTATGTTTTGTGTGATGATGTAATGTAGCTTGGATTCCGGGCTGACAAACCATTTCTGGAACCATATCGAAAAGGCTGGATCGCCTCTTTCTCCGGATAGCATTAGTGTGCCGGATGAAATACTTCTGGGCGTGGCTTGCTACTTGGGTAGGAGTCCTTGATGTGACATAACTACGTGATATTCCACGCCAATCACCTTTCCCTAACTTTTGAAGACCAAGTAAGAACAGCCGATGTTCATCTTCTGTCCATGGAACACCTGGAAACCAATCAATCACAAATCGTCAAAAGGTGGAGATCAAAACCCAAATAGTCGAATGACATTACAAGTGTTCGGTGCCACTTTTCCACTCGCAGAAAAAAAAGAAAGTGAATTTTACTTCAACTCCGGAACTAAACCATCAAGAGGACACTACAGGATCTGAGGATATACAAATATACAATAGGCTGTCAAGAATGAAGAGATTGGAAAGAAAACCATTTTGCTTACTTAAGCTGTTAAGCATCAAATGCTGACGTGAATGGATGGTTGTTACAATATTGCAAGGTAAAAAGCTAACGGACTAGAAATGCATCTCACTAGAAAACAAGCACTAATTTTGTCTTTGTACCAGCACCACATGATTCCAACAAATGTACAATTATTTCCACGATGTGAACTGCATCCTAAAGGTGGCATACTTGCATGCAGGTCTAGCATGTTACCCCACACTCAATGTTTTCAAAAAGGCAGGCTTACTTAAAAAATTAACCACCTTAATTTCTAGCTAGTTTCCCATCCAGAATATTAAGTGCTTTATTTCTATTTCTTTACTCCACCCCATTATCTATTTCCAGGTCTGGAATATGCCCCAAATATCGAGCAAAATTGTGCTATATAAAACCATTTCTCCTAGCATCACCACATTGCAGACGATCCTAGAGAGATGAAATGTCAAGAGCTCCTACACATGAATGCCCTTTCAAGCTCCCTCAAATTTGCAGTTCCTTATCAGAACATCATTCTCTTAGTACCTAGTCAAGCGGGAGTACATAGAGAACTTCCTTCCAAAATGCCAAATTGCCACGAAGATCAAATGACTTAAAAGGAAGATTACTCTAGTTTACCTTACCCTTCAATTCAAACTGCAAGAAATGTAGCTCAGTATAATGCAATCAAAATGCTTCCCTAAAACCTCCAACAGTTGAAGTTGAACAAAGATAATCAAACTAAATAACTGATGCTCAGATGTTGGAAACCTAAGATGGAAATAAATTCTGTCGGCTGAAACTGTACACACTAAGGGTCTTGCTAACCTCCGCCTGATGGGCAGAGGATAATATGTATGTAATGACAAACAAGTACGGATATCAATACACATTTCACATACATCAATACACTTTTCTCGGACATTGATACCCTTTATATACATTTGTTAGCATTTTCCATACACTAATACTAACAATTTGCACCTTCAAATTGGAGTTGTGTAAACAAATTTATCAAGGATGTCACGATTTACCCTCAAGTTGGAAAAAAAAAAGAAATCAACAGCAGCCAATGAATGGAAAAAAAAAAAAAAAAAAGACGGTAACTTTGTTAACCTAGGATACAAATTCATGCTACACGCAGGCTGCAGCAAATGTAATTTGTATCTCTTTCTTCATTCGATATATGGTAAAAACTCACACTACTTGATACATGGTAAAAACTCACACTACTTGTTTCGATGCATAATTAAACTAATGCGAGAGAAACTGGTGTGAGCGGTAAATGTACCAAATTACACAATCGGGAAACCACACAACAAATCTCAGTACCGTTTCTTTATTGCTTGATTTATTTTCGTGCAATTGTGTGTTGGGTCTTTCACAAGCAGCTTGTTAAAAAAATCAACTTAATAATTAAAGAAGACCAAGTCAAAACCCAAATGAACGGTGACAAACGCATGCCATCTACCCAGAAAGCACTACACAGTACACATCACATTCATTTATTCCAATCCAAGCAATAGTACAACCAAAAAAATTCAAGAGATAAACAAATATCTAACCTAACAACCTTATCCAAATTACAGTAATTTCAACCATATCCATTTCAAGAAATTTCAAGAATTAATTACCCTTACCCAAGAAATTTACTTTGAAATTAAATAACCAAAACCCAAATCACGCCAAACGATTCGATCCGAATTGAATAGTACTAGGAGAAACGTACCTTTCTTTCTCTCAGCACGGCGATTAGTGGAACACGAGGCGTGGGCCGGGTCATCGGATAAGTACCCATCGGGCACGTGAACAGGGTCGCGAAGGAGGTCCGAGGAAGGAGAGCCGGGGTTGGGTGAAGCGGCGGCGGATGAAGACGAATGGTAATGCGCAGATAGGTTACCCATGCTAGCGCTCTTCTTGATGATCGAGCCGCCATCGGTGAGTCTAACCCCAAACAGCTTCACACCGCCGCCGCCGCCGCCGCCTCTCGTGGGGCACGTTCGGGAGTTGTGGCCGTTGTTGCTGCAATGAGAGCAGCGCCGAGTCATGGCTCCGGTTGACTCGAACTCCACCGACAACTCACTGAAATAGAGGGAGGATATAGATTGTGTATATGTATGTAGATTTGTAGAGAGAGAGAAAGAGAGAGAGGGTGAAGGTTTTGGATTGAGAGTTTGGAAGAGAGTTTGTGGAGGAGAGGTGTTATTAGGAGAGGGAGAGAGAGGGAGGAGGGGGGTGCATGTGGTGTGAGGATTTCTAGGAAGGAGATTTATGTGAGGGGGTAATAATTAGGGACTGGCTTTGGAGATTAATTACGGAAATAACCGAACGCGGTGGTTCGTTGGATTTTCTCTATTTTATCAATGAATGTTTTTATCTCTACCTGGATAACGTCCCCGCATTTTAAGATTTTGCTTGTGTAACCATTCCTCCGGTTTTTGCGTCGGACTGAGCATAGATGAGCGATGTGTCTAGCTTCGGCGTTCAAGTTTCGACCTTTTGGCTCTCGTGGTCGCATGTGGATTGGTTCTGGTCCGTCTCCTATTTATCAATTTATAGATTTGAAAAAATGGTGGTCGGCGTCAGACAATAAAGTCGAAGATAGGGTTAGGGTTAGGGTTTTTCCACCTTTTTTTTTTTTTACTCTTTTATGTTTTTAGCTTGGTTCCCTCTGTTTTTCTTTGGCTGGTTTCCTCAGTCTGGAGATTTGTTGCCGGTTTGTTTTCTAGATCCGATGGGTGATGGTGGTGGAAAATAAATTTATTAGTTTTTCGTTGGTTCGAGTTGATACCCTGGTTTTGTTATCGAGCTCGCCATGGTTACATGGATTGCCGGTTTCACCGGACGCAGAGTCCTGGGGGCTTGCTTTGGAGTGGCATTTATTTGTTAGTGGTTGAGGGCTCACTAGCTTGTCGGCTCTCTCATGCCACGTGCCAGATTGTGTTTTTTAGATAGCAAATCCAAGGAGGAAGTTTTCATCGGTGTTTTGCGTTATCTTTTTTATCGATATATCTATTAGCCTTAGGGGGAGCGGAGGCCTCCACCTCTTTCCCCCAATTGATCTCCCCCTTTCTCCCCTCTTCCTCCTCTTTCTCCTATCTGATTTTGCTGGTGTGTCCACTTTCATTTATGCGTTGGACTAAGCATAGATGAGCAGCATGTCTAGCTTTGGCGTTTAAGCTCCGACCTCCTGGCTCCGGTAGTGGCGTGTGGGTTGGTAGTGGTCTGTCTCCTCTTTTATCAGTTTAGATATGGAAAAACGGTGGTCGGCAGCGAACAATAAAGTCGAAGATGGGGTTAGGGTTTTTCCATTGTTCTATTTTTTTTTCCCTTCTGTTTTTAGTTTGGTTCTCTCTGTTTTTCTTCTGTTGGTTTCCTCAGTTTGGAGATTTTGTTGCTGGTGTGTTTTCTAGATCTGGTGGGTGATGGTGGTGGGAAATAAATTTATTATTTTTCCTTTGGTTCGAGTTGATACCCTGGTTTTGTTATCAAGCTCGCCGTAGTTACATGGATTGTTGGTTTCGCCGACTTTGCTTTTCTGCATCCAAAGTCCTAGGGGCTTGCCCTGAAGTGACATATGTTTGTTAATGGTTGAGGGCTTGCTAGCTTGCCGGCTCTCTCACGCCACGTGCCGGCTTGTTTTTTTAGATAGCAAATCTGAAAAGGAAGTTTCCATCGATGCCATGCATAATCTTTGCTAGCTTGCCAGTTCTCTCACGCCACGTGCCGGCTTGCTTTACGTTATCTTTTTTGTCGATATATCTATTAGCCTTAGAGGGAGGGGGAGGCCTCCACCTCTTTCCCCCAATTGATCTCCCCATTTATCCCTTCTTCCTCCTCGTCTCTCTCTCATATCCGATTGTATCCACTCTCGTTTTTGCGTTGGACTAAGCATAGATGAGCGGCGTGTCTAGCTTTGGCGTACAAGCTCTGATCTCCTGGCTTCGGTGGCAGCGTGTGGGTTGGTTCTAGTCTGTCTCTTGCTTATTGGTTCTGATCTGAAAAAATGGTGGTCAGTGGCGGACAATAAAGTCGAAGATAGGGTTAGGGCTTTTCTATTGTTCTGTTTTTTTTCCCCTTCTGTTTTGAGGTTGGTTCTCTCTGTATTTCTTTAGTTGGTTTCCTCAATTTGGAGATCTGTTGTCAGTATGTTTTCTAGATCTGGTGGGTGATGGTGGTGGGAAATAAATTTATTAGTTTTCCTTTGGTTCGAGTTGATACCCTGGTTTTGTTATCAAGCTCGCCGTAGTTATGTGGATTGTTGGTTTCACTGGCTTTGCTTTTTTGCGTCCAGAGTCTTGGGGGCTTGCCCTGAAGTGGCATCTGTTTGTTAATGGTTGAGGGCTCGCTAGCTTGCCGGCTCTCTCACGCCACTTGCCGGCTCTCTCATGCCACTTGCCGGCTTATTTTTTTTAGATAGCAAATCTGAAAAGGAAGTTTTTCATCGGTGCCTTTGCATTGTCTTTGCTAGCTTGCGAGCTCTCCCATGCCACGCGCCGGCTTGTTTTTTTAGATAGCAAATCCGAGGAGGAAGTTTCCATCAGTGCTTTGCATTATCTTTTTGATCGATATATCTATCAGCTTAGGGGACTGTTTGTTCCAAGGTCGTAAACTCCTCGTGCCTCAACTTTGTTTTCAGCGAGAAGAGAACTTGTCTCATGTTTGGATTAGGGCATCAGTGTACCTATTTAGGTAGGTTTGGTAGTTGTTTTCCTTTTCATTGTAATCGGATGGAAATCTGTAATTGCCGAAAGGCATTTTATGATATAATCATGGATTCTTGATAAAAAAAAATATTTCCTCCGTCCCAATTTGTTTGCTCTCTACGGTTATGTGTGCCTTTTAAAACTCTTATCATTTCCAATCTATAATATGTTTTTATATGCAACATGGATTTTATTTGATTGATCTCTATTAGTTATATAAGACAAAATTTTCAAAAACTTTAAAAACATCACAAATAAAAAAGTTATAAACGTTTAAAAATGGCACGGATATTCGTAGTAAACAAACAAATTGGGACAAAGAGAGTAAGGGTAGTGATTTTTGAAAACAAGGTTCTTGTAGTCCCCTAAAGACACTACATCGTAAAGTGGTCAATTTGACTCGTCTGAAAGTGAGTTCAATAGTTCGAATTTCTGAATGCACCACTAGGATTGGGCACTACAACAAAAGGTACACTATAAAGATCTTGGTTCTGTGGTTTTTTCAACCATTTTAAGCATTTTTTTTAATTTTCGCATTTTTTATTTTTATTTTCACGTAAATTTATCTTGCTACCTATCTATCAATACATTGCTTCACACATCAGAAAAATATAATGTAGTAAATTCACGTGAATAAAAAAAAAAAAAAAATTTGTATAAAAGAAGAGCGCGGAAATAAACAAGTATGTTAGTATATTTTGCTTATGTGTTTTACTGGACTTTTTGCAGCTATGGCATTCAGGCATTGTATTTTCCCAGCTTTGTTTTGTTGGGCAATGATTTTCAGTTACAAAATTTTAGTGCATAATAAAAGGTTTGACTACGTGGAGGATACAATATTATTATTATGCAATAAAGTTTTAACATGAACAATAATAATTTTGACATTATTATTTTCTTAAGCGAAATCCTTATCACGAACGAATAACATTTAAAAGAGAATAACAAGGCCAATCAGAAGAATAACATCACTCCATTTATATGCTAATAAATACTACAAGGGATTGAATCCTCTCCAGTAACTATTTAAAGACAGTTGTTGAAGTTGTCTCACAAAGTTTAAAGGAGTGGTTCCATTAACATAATGAATAAAACAATATTTGACACAATTTTTTTTTTTGCGAACCTCACGCGAATGATCGGAGCCGTTTAATTTATTTAAAATATATTTTTAAGATTACCTGTAAAAAATCAACTCATTTGAATATTGGTAAGGGCTTGATCAGTTCGTTTAGTTGATTCCTGTCAGATTTTATAGGATACATTTCAATGAACCGATCAAGCCTTTACCAATATCCAAATGAGTTGATTTTTTTACAGGTAATCTTAAAAACATATTTTAAACAACTTGAGCTGGTCCGATTGTAAGCGTGAAGCTTTGATTATTGTTGTGTCAAATATTGTGTTATTCGTTGTGTTCATGGAACCGCCCTGAAGTTTAAATCCTACAAACATATTCGGTGTGTCAAAACATTGAACTATCCGAGATAGTTACTGAAGAGGATCTTATCCCTAAATATAGGAAGTTTTCCACAAATTGAGTTATTGACAACAAGTCAGTGAAACTGATTTAGGGGGTGTTTCACTAACAAAAAATAATTTTTTTTCAAAAATCAAGATATGTTATTCTCTCAAAATATATCACATAAAAAACCGTAAAAGGTTAGCTTATTCTAAAACTACCTTAGTGGAACACTCCCTTAAATTGACTCTTTGAGTTGATCTATTGTAAGTATTTTGTTACAAAATACTTACAAATGAATTACTCGTTTTGAGCAAATTGTGGGTCAAGTGAAGTTTGTCCTAATAAAGAAATTAAAGGTGGTACCTTATCTTATCTTATTCTAATCGAAAACAAAAGACGACTGAAAGATATGTACGGACACGTTTGATTACCACAGGATAAACCTTTTGATATACCACGTGTCACAATGTGCTCTATTGGCAATGGGGCCGAGGCAAAAGTCAAACTTTGCAGGCTTTGTGAGCAGTGGTGCTTAACTTCCTTTTAGCCTTTATCACAAAGAAAAGAAAAATGTGATATAAAAGTATGTTATCTTCACTGGGGTTTCCTCAATTCCAAGAACACAAATAGCTTAAAAAAAATGGGTTTAGTGATTTGGATCCAGTATTTATGTACATTTGTGTTTTATTTCATTTCAATTTATTTGTGTTCTGATTAGCAACTTGACGATAACCGATTAAGTTAATTTTTGGGTACACTTATAGTACTCGACGAGAAGTATCTGGTGAACGTCTCCGATCGCCGAAACGTGACCAGCGCGGCCGCACAGCACCCCTCCAAGAATCTATGGGGGAGACTTCGTTTTTGAGGATCATGTTCTCCCAAAATCATTACTCCATTTCCATAACCAGTAGTTGTTAAAAACCTACGATTTAAGATTCATATTTTGTAATTCAAATTGTTTCTTTTTAAAAACAATACAAATCCTGTACCGTATATTTTTAATATAGGAATTTTGCGATACGATCGGGCATCCTAACGTATTTATGTGTAAAACCCCATGTGGACTATGAACCAATAAAAGTACACGATACGTATCTTGATAGTTATTGTCTTGCCTTTGCTCCACGATCTCCACTCAACTGATTCACTGGGGAATAATTTCTCTTTTACTATGTACTTTCTCCGTCCGTGTTTGTTGATCCATTTGGAAGTTTCCAATTTTTTAAGGAATATTATAATTTCTTAGTACAATCCTTGTCTTCCCAATTTTCTCCTTCAATCATGATTGATTTGTTAAATAAATATTTGAAGTTAAGGGTAAATGAGTAAAATTGACAAAATTTACTCATTAACTTTCAAACATGAAAAAGCTATAAAAGACGGAAATAGGACAGAGGAGTTATCCACTAAATTGTGCCGCATGACTCACAACTCCACGAGACAACTGCACAAATTTTGTTACAATAATTAATTTTTCATCCTATTTTTGCCTTTCCTCCCCTTTTGCTAGGTAATTTCTGAATCACTCTCTCTCTCTCTCTCTCTCTCTCTCTCTATATATATATATATATATATATATATATATATATTTAATTCCATATAGTTATGATAATTTTGACCTTCACTAACCTGACAACAACTTCCCACTGCTTGACGGTTTGACTGAGCAAATTAGACGAAGTCGGAGAAGAATTTCATCAAGAAACAACTGGGAAAAGAACGCGGGGCCTGCTGTTCCAATGGATCGCCAGACCGTGTCAACCTTAATTCAGACCCTTCAAAAGTGTTTCGGATGGTTCAGACTCTTTTTCGGAAGAGTTTTAGTTTTCTTCGAAAGAGATATATTTTAAATCCGGATCATTAATTACCGAAACGGACGATGCAGATGCGGTTAGCAGGGATTGCCTACCCATGACAAGAGCAGAGCCCGAGGCCCAGTTTTCCAAAAGATTTTAGCACCCAGGTGCTAAAATCATGATATTTCAAATAAAAAAATGAAGTGGTCCCGTGTATCGTTTTTCAATTTTTTTCCCACCAAATTAAAGTATTTCTCGTGTACTTTAATTTGGTGCAAAAAAAAAAAAAAATCAAAAAACGATACACTGAACCACATCATTTTTTTATTAATTTGAAATATCATGATTTTAGCACCTGGGTGCTAAAATCTTTTGGAAAACTGGGCCTTACACGGGAAAAAGGAGTAAGATACATGAATAAGATGGTATTTATTTTTTGGCTTCGAGTAAAATGTAGTCAATGGACAATCGGTAATGCATGACTGTAGAGATGACATATCAATCCATCAAAAACAAATCGATAAATTAACAGATAAATAAAAAAGACACAAAAAATAAATAAATTATTTTGCTGATACAACTTGTAGTTGGCTGAAACAATAAATCCATGAGTAGTTTCTACAGAAGAGCAAGAAACAGTAATTCCTTCCCTTGCATATTGAAAAAAAGCAGCAATTTCCTCCCTTGTATATCCTCATATTCAATGTCTATACTATACAGTAACATTTATGTCCTAGAATATTTATCAATAAATACATCTCCAATACCGGTTCTGATGCTAATTTACAGCTTGTTGAACAACATTTCTCTTTCAAAATACGACTTCCGATTCCTTCAATTTGTTGTTTGGTATGTCGAAAATTTTTGTGCATTGGCTCGATAGTCTCGTCTACCTCATTTGGAAGTTCAGAGTTCGAATGCAGTAGGCATACAAGAAGGCAAAGAAGGCCGCGAAAGCAACCAAAACTCCAGCAACTGGCCCAATGAAATCTGGTTCGTATCCGTAGTAATTTTGCACGTACCATCTAACAGTTGGGTCCGGTGTCATTCCGGGAACTTTTATGGTATCCTCCACGTCACCATACTGTGACACGATCAACCCATAAACAGTCCATGCCAACGGGCAAATCCAGTAATACCAAATCCACCACTTGGGAATTTTCTGAATTTTCAGCGTCAAATAAAAAAAAGAAAAGAAAAGAAAAAATCGTTACCATTTCATTGGAAACAACAATTATAAACAGCGCTGAGGAAATTGAAAATTACCGGTCTAGGGATGAAGAAACCCGAGAAGAGATTGAACAGAGAGTAGAAAGCAGCGGCAAGAATAGCTGCTACTTGGTAGTTTGGTGTGATGGAAACAGTCATCATTCCGTAGTATGTGAAGTAGAGAAAGGAGGCATAGGTAATGACCAAGAACCAAAAGAATTTTGCTGCTGCCCATTCAAAGCCCATCATGGAATAGACAATAAGACTAAAAAATACAGTTTGAACAAGCACGTATGGCAATTCGGTGATAACCTGCATATCAGATAACAGAAACTATATCAATACAAACAAAATGAAGCTGAGATCATAGATAAATCTCCAAACTCGGTAGATCAATCTCCAAACTCAGTGCCACTGCATCCCATTTCACATTTCCATGATATTTTCTGGGTATTTAGTGTTACTTTACAGACTCGCAGCAAGTAAAGAAACTTTACTGCTTACCTGTGCCAAGGCATACGGTAATGGAGAATACATTCCGGCAGCTCGTTCTCGATAAAACACTGTTCTTTCAACAGCTACTAAAGGTTGTACTGATCCACAGTTATTAATCCCCACAAATAGAACAGCAGAATACATTGCCCCTATGATTGTGGTAAGATCTCCAGAGTTGTTCCTGAACCAAATAGAGACAAAGATTTAGCAATGACGTTTGAGTCTATCGCCAATGGACCAATGAGAAGGAATTTTGTAAGACCTAGGCACAAACCTTTTTTTGCTAATTTGCCAGAAGACTGTTCCAATCATGAGGGCAGCAGCTAAGGTGAAGAAGAACCTCAAGAGATTATATTCAGGAGTTCTCCAATAAGTCCACCACTGCTTCCATAAGCAGGATTTGAATTGCCCCCATGAGGACAGAGAATATTGTCTAGGGAAATACAGGTCTTTTGCTCCTGGTGGAGGTGCGCTCAACTCCTTTACTAGAGCCTTATTTCGTCTGCAAAAGGCACATATTATATTAATCATCAAATCTTTGTTAACCAACTAAGCATTTTGATTTGAGAAATGCCAATTTTTACTTACTGAAACAAGCCTGAAGATTTGTAGTGATCAGCGAAATCCATTCCAAGATGGATTTCTGCTGCAACTGAGCTCACTTCCAGCATCCATGTTGCTGGATTGCATTTTTCTTTGATTTTTGGTACTCCGGGTATCGCCTGAAAATGAATTAATAAATTTGTGGAATCATTCTGTGTGTTGATTACAAAAAGGAGGGAAACTTGAGGAATTTATAAGTACCTCAAAATACTCAATAATCTTGTGTGAATTCCTTCCTAGTGGTCCTGAGTAGATCACTTGTCCTCCTCTTTTCATCAGCAGAAGCTCATCAAATGCTTCAAAGATATCAATACTAGGTTGATGAATAGTACAAACAACTGTTCTCCCAGTATCAACTGTGTTTCTCACAGCTCTCATAACAATGGCGGCTGCTCTCGCATCTAGACCAGAAGTAGGTTCATCCATGAAGATGATTGACGGATTAGCAACCAACTCCACAGCTATTGTCAATCTCTTTCTTTGTTCTGTCGACAAACCGGTAACTCCCGGAAGCCCTACAATGGCATCCTTGAGATTGTCTAGTTCAACTAATTCCATCACTTCATCCACAAAAATCTGCAAAAACAAAAATCCATTTGAATACTTGTCTTTGCACCACATAAAATCAATTGTTTATATAAATGGCATATGGATGAGATCGTTGAACCATCTTTTCTTCTGTGTTGACTTCTTTGGGGAGGCGAAGGAAAGCCGAGTAAATCAAAGATTCACGAACGGTGACTTGTGGTGAGTGTATGTCATTTTGCTCACAGTATCCGGAAATTCTAGCAAAGGTTTCTTGAACTTTAGGAAATCCAGAAATTCTGATATCACCTTCAATGTAACCACTGGTTTTTCTCCCGGATAGGACATCCATTAGTGTTGTCTTTCCAGCTCCACTGACTCCCATGAGGGCAGTTAGGACACCAGGCCTAAATGCACCTGTTACTTCCCTAAGTAATTGGAGCTTGTCCTCCTTCACTCCTTGTTCCTTCATCTCCTATTAATATCAACATAAGCCACTGTTTTACCAATTGGGTTTTCGATAACTTACTTTCATTTGACCTACAATGGAGTGATTTAAGGAGAAAACGAGATACTCACAGGCGCCATATCAACAAAATAATTTACAGTGTCAAAGGACATAGCAAGGGGGCTGAAGGGAAGGACCATTCCTTTCCTGGGAGCGAGCAAACTTAAGGCCTCAAGGCTTGATTGATTTCTATTTTGTCCAATGGCATGGGGTGGACTGCTCATTCTTTGCATTGCCATTTCTCCTGAAAATGACCAATCAAGTTAACAACTCCAATACTGTGTATACATGACTAGTAATAAATTGGTATAGAGTTCAATATATGTCCATGTTTCTCACTGGCATTGTTTGCATCAGGAGCAGATAAGGATTGAGGGTGTGACATCTTTCTTGATCTGTTTGTTATGAATCTAGGTGCTTCCTTAGTTTCCTCTTGATCTGCTTCCATTTCCCTTGCTGCTTCTTTGGAGATTATAGCTTGAGGCTTCCCAAGGGCTGTTTCCAGTAGGTTACCCAGCATGAGTTGCCCAGTTAAATGAAAAATCACAAGTTCACGTTTTGAACCACAAAAATAGAACTTACGATTTAAGTACATAAGAGCAAGCGTGAAGAGCACATTGGAGAGAACTGTAAACCCTAAAAGAGCTGCTGCACAAACCCAAAACCAGTTTCTTTCGGGAAAGACATCAAAGCTCTTTAGCACTGCCACCCCCAAACTGGTAACATTATCCGAAGCCTGTCACATAAACAGAATTTGCTTTGGCAACTTTCTTTGTTATGTAATACATTGTATCCCATACTACTATTCAGTAAACAGTAACACTACAGGCGAGACTTTTCACAGAAAGCTGTCTTAAAATGCAGTATTCCGGTGGCGTGTGGGATCCATCCACAATTAATGCATTTGTGGCTATGAGCCTATGCCAACAAAAACATATCGGATATGATTGTGTGAAATTTTTCTAGGACTGAGGAAAAAAGCAATGTAAAGTGGTAAAAAGCTACATACCAGATTTCTCATCCACCTGGGGGAAAGCATCTCGTTGATAGCCAAAGCATTGAAACCATAACTCATAGGGGTGAGCCAATAGCCCCATTGCCACCACTTGGGAATTTGATCTGGCATAGAGGAAGCAACTCCGTAAATCAAACATTTTCAGTGAAAACAACTCAATTTAGAATTAAACAAATATTTATAGTGTTTTCTGAATAGTTGTGTTGGACTCGAAGAAACCTTTAGGAAGGATGAAACCACCAAGCAGGAAAATGAGGAGAATAGATAGCGCTCCAGCAGAATAGGCTATGACATTTGTTCGGCAAACACCGGCAATGAGCCTGAAAAATCCAGCTGCTGTTTGTTGGATCAGGAATATCACCAGCAATTGCTTGAAGAACCTGAAAACGGAAGTAAGAGGCTGCATGTTAGTTGGAAATTTTCCAGCCGATACAAGAAGAAACTCTCTTTGAGTAATTAAAACAAACACTTCTGAATACGGCTTTACTCTCTCAGTCTTTTGATATGAAGCATGGATACTGATATAGGTCGATACGTCAAACCTAAAAGTATAGGATATGGGTATGGCTAGGATACGTTTATGTAAAGCTTATATTCCCTCGTATCCATGCTTCGTGCTCCCTCCGACCCAATTTTGTTTGTCCACTTGTTGACTTTTGCTTATCCCAAAATGTTTGTATAGTCTTATTTTGGACGACCAACGGACAAACAACTTCACAATTCCCTTTCTATCCATTACGGAGTACTATTTGAGCTGAACTAATCCTTTTTAAAAGAATTAAACCTTTTTAAGAGGTTGGACTTTGGAGGTAACTTTTGGACAGTCGAACATTTATATGTGCAATGATCGTGTTCCCTTAAAAAGTTGTATTTCTCAAATTCTGACAAACAAACAAAATGGGACCAAGGGAGCTAGTCCGACCATATTTGCGTTACATGGTCTACTAGATTACTCTAGATTGTACAATCACTCCTTCTGTTATCAGCCCAATGCACGGACGATAAAAGTGTTATTTTACCTTTAATCGTCCGGAGTCCGGCCATTGAGCTGACTGCAGAATTTTCCTTCTAGAATTTAGCAAGTTGGGCTACTCCTCCATAAGAAATTATTCAACCTCAATAACAGAATTACACTACTTAACAAAATGTGTTACCAAATTCTAACAGTAGTTACCTGCTAGCTTCAGGAGCAAACCCAATGGTGTAATAAGTCATTACCATCCAAACAACAGACTCCACCACTGAAATCGGAACCCTCAGCAGAAAAGTCGGGAGGGTAAAAACCCAAGGCGGGTGAAAATGCAAATCCCGTTGCTTATAAATCACAGGAAGCCTCTGTATCGCAAGCGAAATCTCAGCAAACCCATTGAACGTGTTGATAATCATCGAAAACAAGAGCGCCCCGATATAAATGGCGCCGTCGACCTCGTTCCTCGTGTGCATTGTGGTCCGTAAAAACACCGTCGAAGCGATGACGGCGACGATTATGATCTGAACGGCTATGAAGACGTAGACGAAGGAGTTGCGTTTGATGAGGAGCCATTCTTTGGCGAAGGAGGCCTTGAGGAGTTCGAGCTTTGGGACGGAGTATTCTGTGAAGATGAGAGCGGCTCTGTGGTTGCGGGATTTGTCGTAGGCGACGGAGAGCTCGTTTTCGAGGCGGAGGCCGGCGTGGAAACGGTTGAAGCGGTTGGCGAATTGGGTGACGGAGACGTAGGTGTAAGGTTTGGTTTTGTCAGACCAGTACTGTTCTTGGTCGTTTCTTGAAATAACCTGTGATCATGATTCATGTGGAGAAATGAATTAGGATGAAAAATTCAGTTGCAGCCAAAAAAAAAAAAAAAAAATAGTTCTCCCATAACACTGTCAGTAATGGATAATCCTACGGGTACAGAGGTACCCGCACAGAAAATGTACCGAGCCCTCTCGGGGACCCACTTTTGGGTCCCACAAGAGTGATCCGAACCGTTCATTGTTCTTAAACATTTTTCCGAGGGGCCCCACCAAATTTCAGCTCAATCGGACGGTTGGAAGTGCTCCAACCCAAGTCCCACCGTTCCAACCAAAAAAAAAATTGGTTGGAACGGTGGGACTTTGGTTGGAGCACTTCCAACCGTCCGATTGAGCTGAAATTTGGTGAGGCCCCTCGGAAAAATGTTTTAAGAACAATGAACGGTTCGGATCACTCGTGTGGGACCCAAAAGTGGGTCCCCGAAGGAGCTCGATGCATTTTCTGTGCAAAACCCTCTGTACGGGTAGCACTGTCCGTCAGTAATTGGGTTGCGTGGGAGGTTTTTTTGGACAATGAATATTGAGAGATGGAAAAATGGAAGTAATAATTGAAAGAAAATTTATTGGAGACCGTGCTATGAAAGAAGGGTTTGTTCCGAAAAACCCAAACGAACAAAGTCTAGTGTTTTGAAAACCTGTACCATCACACGTTTAGTTCAATTTCTATGAGGATGTGTGATGATAGAAGCATTTGTAGTGTATTATCTAGAGGTGCTTTACGCGCGTTAGTTGTAAGTAGGGCTGCAAATGAACTAAGCCATTCGTGAGCTCGGCTCGGTTTGGCTCGAAAAGAGCTCGTTCGAAGTCCGTTTGTTAAGTTTTTATTGAGGCTCGGCTCGAGCTCGAGTTCGTTAAAACCTTAACAAACAAGCCTGAGCATGGCAAAGCTCGGCTCGGCTCGACTCGATAAGGCTCGTTTATATTTTAGATGAATAAAATAATATATAACTTCTCATTCCAATTTGATATCCTAATGCATTATTTTATATAACTTCTCATTCGTAACTTTCTTGCTAATTGAATAGTTAATTTTTTTTGGATCTTAGCCATCATTTGGATGCGAACAAAGTCCAGTGTTTTAAAAACTTCTACCATCACACGTTTAATTGGATTTCTGTGTGGATGTATGATGATAGAGGCATTTGTGGCATTACGTAACGGTGCTTTACTCGCTTCAGTTGTAAGGGAATGAAAAGATAGTATGTGAATATGTTATTTTTTCTGCATTTTTTTGAATTTCAGTTAGCAAGAAAGTTATGAAACCCACGTCAATAAATCTCCCATTAGTGGCTGTTCAAAAAAAATAAATCTCCCACTAGAATTAGTTTTTCTTCAAAACTCATCCTGCAGAAAAACACAAGTATCTAATGGAAGAGTTAGATACATGTGTTTCGTAACTTTCTTGCTGACTGAACAGTTAAAAAAAATTTGGATCTTAGCCTTCGTTTGGATTATTCAAAGTAGTCGAATTTTTAGCTTAAAATTCTTTAAAAAAATTCAAATTCTTAAGCTTTTTATTGGATTTTTAAAAAATTATAAAAAGCTGTCGTAAACAATTTAAACTGTTTTAGGTTTGTTTTTCTACTAAAAATAGGCTTTTCAAAAATATTATATTCGAAACGTAAGTCATAAAATTTTTCTTTTTAGTATTTTAGGTAGTATTTTCCTTGATGGAGTAGATAATAATAATTACTTTTAATTTGCTTTTCAAAAACTAAACTATCATACGCGAAACCATTAGTTAGTTTGTAACTTTATAGTGGACTTCTTGGCCCAATTTTCTGGCAAATATAAATGGACCTACTTTTTGGGCCCTGGCCCTGATTACCTCTTGCAAGAAATCAGCAGTTCCTTTTCTGTCTGGGCACTTGAACCCACAGCTCTCAAAGAACTCGAGTATGTGTTCTCGTGGGCCCTCATAGACGATCTGGCCTTCCGATAAGAGGATGACGTCATCGAAGAGTTCGAACGTCTCAGGAGCGGGTTGAAGTAGGGACATAAGGACCGTGGCTTCGGTGAGATGCACAATTTGCTGTAAACACTTCACGATCTGAAATGTTGTAGAGCTGTCGAGACCCGTTGATATCTCATCCATAAATAGAGTTTTTGTGGGTCCAACAATCATCTCTCCTGCAATATTAAACACATTGTTTAAAAAATTCACAAAATTGTCATTACAAAATCTATAAAACCTTCAATTTTCCACCACACAAAATGTTGAAACCTTGACTGTAGATTATTTAGTTCGAATAATCTGGGGAGGGCAAGATTTGGAGATCGGAATTTGTTGGATTTGAAGAAAAAAAAAAGAAATGACTTTTTTGACAATTACATTTATTTTGTTTAATCAGAAGAGTCGTCCTAATATTTTGGTGGCATAGGCGAAGCTATCGTAACTTGTGGAGTAGGTGAGTGAGCATTGCAATAAAAGCTAAGTGAACCGCGCTAACTACCAACCTGTATAAGGGCTAAAGGTTTTCAGCTGCATCGTACCGTTCTATTGGGGTCCATACATTTTTTAATTTTATTTGTAATTAGCAAAAATCCTAACTCCACCCATGATTATTGCACTGACAACCATTATACAATGTATTTTTTTTAATTTTAATTTTAGCTGAAATTCAACTTTAACTATTATAGAAGGTAACTTTTTTCTGGCTTCTGTTCCAACAATTATTATTATTTCTTCTTATGAAAGATGAGCATGGCACTCTTTTAGGGCCTAAATGAACCTTTAAAAGATTGGGTTCTTTATTCATTTTCCATTGACTGAATGTAAATAATTTTATAAGCACAATTATTAGCAATAAAGATATCATCATCATTATGAAAAACTATAAGGCGTGTTTCCTTTGTTTTGGGTCCTTTTCAGCTCCTTTTTTAATTTAGGACTTGTTAAATTTATTACTGGGTTTGGATTCTTTTTGGCTGTGTATATAGAGTGACAGGCATAAATTGACGACATACATGACCAAACCTTGCTCAGACCACGACTCTTGCCACCCAATTGCATGAGTTCTTTCTATTCTCTACATTACAAATTAATCGACTGACTGACGCATTAGAGCGGTAATGGTTAACACCATATCAGTGCCCTTGGTTCTTGTTTGTAGGTCATTGATCGAGCACGTCGGAAGCCGGTTGATCATATAGATTTATATGCATCTTTAGCAAATACTACATCACAGTTGGGGCCTCTACAATTCTTAGAAGTATTTGGGGAAAGCAAAGTCTTATTCAGTTTGTTTAGAGCCATTATTTTGAAGATGAGCCCTTTTGGCATATAGACGAAGTTGTTAGTTTAATAACCCGAACAGGTTGGTAAAGTGTTATTAACTTGAGATTTAGAGGTTTGCTCTCATCTAAGGTCTCAGGTTCGATTTGTCCTTGCCAACAAAACTCTTGGGGCCACTGGGAGTTATGGTCAGTCGTTACCTCCAGGGCCCCAGAATTAGTCGAGGTGGACGCAAGTTGATCTAGACATCCGGTTATAAAAAAAAGTTGTTAGTTTAATACTACTTTGTTAGCTGGCATCATTGGGCATTAGAATTAAGTAGTATTGTTGTATTAGTGGAAAGATCACAAGGTTGGTGGTTCAAATATGGGAACTTGTGAACTGTTGAGCTGTAAAAACTACTACTCCTAGAGTTGCTCACTAATCTTGGTCGGTTGGTTCCAACTTGCCCAAATACACCTCTTCCTATTAATAAAAAATAGAGTAATTAGCACTAAAATATTTAATAAATTAAAATAGCTTAATTAGCACTAAATTATTCTCATTGATGAAAGTTTTCGAGAAGGGCATCGAACCTGTTGTGACTCGCTTCTTCTGTCCTCCTGATATTCCTCTTCGCATTTCGTTGCCAACGACAGTGTCTCGACACATGTCAAGTCCCAAAATCTGTATCAATTGACACCAAAAAAAAACACGTAAGGGGTTGGTTTTTATTTATCTAGCACATTAATGCACGATGAAATTGCACCCTCGCTCTCAATTTGTTTGATTTTTAATTGCTTATTTATTTCAATATGAATCTAAAAAATATGTACTAATATGGATCTTGATTGATATTTCTCAATTAGTTTAGTATTCAAACTTTTGAAAATCGTGAAAACCATTATAGATTGAAAGATATAAACAATTGAAAAATAATACGAACCTTAAAAATGAAAAATTTAAGCCGAGCTTTGATTCCAAACCCATGAACATGCTAACTAGCTAGGCATTTCTACCTTTCTCCCATATTTTCTTTTTTTTCCTCCCCATATTTTCTAATATGATACAAGCTGAATATGCCAGTCTGTTTCGAGTTGGATTTCGTATTGGAAATAATTATTAAGTACATTTAGCTGAATTATTTGTCTTCAGCATATCAGTTAGTCCACTAAACCAAAGTTTAAAATTCAAAGAAGACTTTTTAATTGAAAAAAATAACGAAGACTGGGGCCCTGATTATTCTCCAATCAACCTTTTTTAAATGGGTCAGAATTTTTCTGCAATCTACTCTGACAATTTGTTGCTTGTCCCTTTTTTAAATTTGCAATTACCAAACTCACCCCAAAACAAACCCTAGTCTCTTGACTCTCTTCTTTGTTGGCAATTGCTGCCTTGTGAAAAATGGAAGGGTAATGTACTAATGTAGAACTCAACTTACCCTGAGGGTGTAGTCAGTAATGAGGCTGCTCTCAACTCCTTCCATTGCAGTTGCCTTCATGAAAAGATCGATTTCGGCCTCGGGAAAAATACCGGCATGTTTCTCCCTCCTTGCCAGCTCAATTAAGAGTTCTGTAATTCATTGATCAACATTTAAAATAAATTGTTAATATGATAAAAAGAATTTTTGTTTAGACAGAAGAAAGGTGAGTTTTGATTGATTAAGCACCGTAGCGTGACCCGACTCCTTGGCACCTTGCAGAGAAATCTAAAGTTTCTTTCACGGTCATTTCGCCCATATGAACGTCGTTTTGACTAATGTATGCTGACGTCTTTTGTGGTACAAATTCTTTCAATTTGTACCCATTGTAAGTGACTTCTCCTTTTACCTGTTGCACATTTTCACTATCATAATCACTTAAAACATTCCAAATTTATCTTTGCTAATTAAAGGACAGTAACTAATTAAAGGACAGTAACTAACCTTTAAGCTTGGGTCCAACTTTCCAGCAAGAGCCAACAAAAGGGTTGTTTTACCAGATGAAGGTGGGCCCAATAGAAGTGTCATCCTATAATATAAATAGGTTTTCAAAAATAAGAAGGTAATAATTTCAAGACACAATCATTAAGAAGATTTTGAGAAATCAAATTAATTTCTTAAAACTTATAACCTTAACCTCAAACCAATAAAACTCGTTGGTTCGGATTGGATTCACAGTTTGACGTTATTTTCCAAACCTGTTACGAATTTAGATGTTGAACCTCACCTCGACGGCCTTATTATACCGGAAGCGTCTTTTAGAATAGTGAGTTTTGTTCTTTCGGCCAACCGGATTCCGACCAAACCCAAAGCCGTCTCAGCCATGTTTCGGACTGCATTTGCGAGGCTCGGGAGAGCTCTGTCACCAATGTAACAATCGGCTTCCACTGTCAAATGCTCAAATCTCACTTCTACTGTTGGAAGCTTGATGCCAACCCTACAATCACACAAAAAAGAGAGATAAAAAAAAGGTTAACAAGAAACGTTCAGAGCAGTGGGGAAAAAAGATACGAATTAACTCAATAGTTTGGCAAAGTGGTCCTGCCTTGAGACGGGTCCGGGAGCCCTGTAGCCCATCATGGTTATCCAACTTAGCAATCAATGGTCTGGATTTGCAGTTCCTCTTTCACCGGTAAGAATTCTTACCGGTAAAAGAGCAATTGCAAATCTAGAACATCGAAAACACATTTGGACGGCCACGATTTGGGGCTACAACCCTGTAGCACTTTGTCGTGCTACAGGGCTCCCGAATCCCCATGAGACTTAGGGGTTTGCTCTCATCTAAGGTCTCAGGTTTGATTCCCCTTGCCAACAAAACACTTGGGGCTTCCGGGGTTATGCCCGGTCGTTATCTCCACGTTTTTGGAATTAGTCGAGGTGCGCGCAAGCTGGCCCGGACATCCGGTTATAAAAAAAGAAGAAGATATGAATGCGAAAAATTATGAACTTACTTGTCAATTCGATTTCTAAACTTTTGCAAGAACTTCTCATTATCTTCCTCCGCGACTCTAAACAACTTGTCGATGAACTGTTGTCGATAGTTCACGTCGAGATTTCGGACATCAACCTCCTTGTGCACCACCTTACTGTAACTATTTTCATGATCATTATTACTCTCATAATCTTCGTTGTCCGTAAAAGATTTTATGATACTAGTTCTCAGCCTGGAGTACGTAGGCAATCTCTCTAGTGCGGCCCATCTCAGGGCTTCTTCGTCTTCCACGGAGTGGCTAGTCTGTCTCCTCGAGGTGGCGCCATAACCGCCGCCAAACACTTCCTCCACCCTCTGGCTTACGCTCCTGCTCCTGCTCCAGTTCCGGCTCTGGAGCCTGCCTGAGGTACTCCACGCTCTATCTGCGTCCATCTTCTTGAATCCTGATACGAAAAAAGATCGATGTTTGATATCGAATTTCTTTTTTGAACATGAAACAAACATGGAAACATGGGTAGAGGAGAAATACACATTATGTGAGCATTGTGAATCGTTGAAGGAAGTTAAAGTGCTTCTTACTTGTTTTTTGTGGAAATGCAAGATATTAGTGATCAAATTTGTTATGAACAGATTGGATTCAAGAGGGTTCTTGAATAGCAATAATTAAGCATGGGAACATTATATTCCCTTTTCTTTCCAAAAGCTCTTGACAGAGTATCTCTTGGAGAGAGAGAGAGAGAGAGAGAGAGAGAGAGAGAGAGCTGTGAAATTATGTAGAAAACTGGGTTGATTCCTTTTTGAAGAGAAGTTTGTGGGTGTGGGTATTTATATATGTTCCTTCTTGATCAGATTTACCATCAGCGGGATCAAGAATCTACGGCATAGCCTCCCTTCGTTTAATTCTGACGGTTCCCTTCAAAAGTAGGTTTTTCAGATAAAAAATTAAAGAACTTTCGGTCATGATTTTTTTGAGTTTCGTACTAAATAAATTAAAGATCTCGATTAGTTATTTAATTTGGTGAGAAAATTCAAAAATTATGAATTGAATAAAATACCTTTTTTTTGTCTGAAAATTGCCCGTCTTTTTGTGGGGGAGTACAAAGTGGGATGGAGAGAGTACATTAGAATACTAAACCAAAAGAGATCTATTCAATATGTACAAGCAAAAAGTGGTATGACGTGTTACTTGGGGCAATGAAGAGAGAGAGAGAGAGAGAGAGAGAGAAAGAGGGGAGTTAAAAAATAATGGGAGCACAAAAAAAAATTTACTCCTATGTACTCTGCTTTTTTGCATGCGAGGGAGAATGTGTTAAAAAATGGTGGCACATAAAAAAGCAAAAGATTAGGGAGATTCGATTGGTGAACCATTTGGACAAGGTAGTGAATATTTCATGGTACTTGGGGCAAAATCTAGATAATGCGTATATTGTATTGGGGCAAAATTACCAAAATGTCTAAGAATATATGTACATTTCTGTAGGAAATTTGAATCCAGCAGGGTCAGGTGACCCCCCTTGCCCATTGGTGTGCCCGCCCCTATTCTTGATATGTAAACGATTGAGTAATTATTCAGTGGTCTTTGCTCCGGATCACTATAGAACTACACATTTATGTATGTAGAGTCTACACGTTTAATCGTGGAGCCCATGAGAATATGTGGTTGTGGAATGATCTAGAGCATCACGTGGCTATATTTTGAAATTAATGAATAATTGCTTTATGTAAACCAAAGAACGATTAGAGAAGATATACCCAATAAAGCTTTTAATTGAACTAAATTTTCATCCAAAAAATTGGGTAAAAAAAAATGAGCAAGGGCCGGTGATGCTCTAAGTGACACTTGGTGAGAAGTACAAGAAAGTGACACTAAGTGTGAGAAGTGGCAATGTGCATGTTTTTTTTTTTTATACCTCAAATAGTGATTGAAAAAGTGGAAAAACAATGTTGTAGCTTTACATATATAAATGAAGACAAATTAAACAAAAAGGAGTACATCTTTTAAGCCTTGGGGCCTTGTAGTGAGGTAACTCACTATAGGGTTGTAGTGAGGTCAATTTGGCTGTCTATCTCGACACCGACGACTCGGATTTAATCCAAACTCTAAATGATCCGATCCATTCATTATTTGGATTAAAATCCAAACGTTCATTACCGGGATGGACGGCCGGATGGCCTCACTGCAACCCTGTAGTGAGGCCCTCACTACAGAGACCATGTTTTAATCAAAGCAACGTATGACTATGAAAAAGTCACTACCCTTTCCTTTTCCATCAGAAGTTGCGAAATTCACTCAGTTGTGAATACAGAATAGCCAAGTTTCATATGCCTTATTAATTTATTTTTGAAAAAATAAATAACGTCTGCCACTTAAAAAAATTGATTTGAAAAGTACTATAATTTACCATTCTCTCTCTCTCTCTCTCTGAGGATTAGAATCCTGTGTTTGGTTTAGCTAAACAACCTTACGTACGTGGAGAGCAAACCAAATAGAACAAGTCTTCCAAAAAAACAAGAAGAAAAAAGAAGAGAGACAAATCTTGATCCCAATTCCCAAAGTAACCATCAGATTATGTTTCCTATAATGAATTAATGAAGTAGGTTTTGGTTGATCTAACATTACTCTAGTTTAGTTTAAATGCACGTAGCAGGTGATGATTCTTTCTTTTCTACACTTATATAAATGTACTCATGATAAGTCATAGTAAGCAACATTAGTTCTTTAAGTTTTGGTTGTATGGAAGTCTATCTGACTTATTCACATCGTATCAATAATCGTACTCGTATCTGTACACGTGCTTCTTAGCTAATTAGAACCCACAATCACGAGGACATGGCCTCAGTTTTTAAAAACTGTTCCTGACATGGCTGTATGGATACACTGGCGGAGACACGGGTGACTGAGCCGGTAATTTTTGGGTGGTCTTGTAATGAACCCCAATCGTGAACGAAAGTGTGGAATTGAGAATTGTTCAGGTGCCCCAAGACTATTGAATAAGTACTCAGCGACTGAGGAAGGCCATGGCCCGTGCAAATGCCATTGCTTCCACAAAAGAATTAGATAAGCAATATTAACCAAACAGATCTTTAACGTGTGTAGCTTCACTATTCATTACTCAAAAAATTGCAGGGTCTTGGATGACAGTACAACGGTATATACCAGAAGCATACATAACTCTGTTATTAGTATCAATGTAGAGCCAAGTCTTTCTTCTTCAGAAAATTAAAAAAAAAAAAAACCATCTAAAAAAACACGAATTAATAAGTAAAAACCTTTTGATGATATGGTTAAACTTGGATGAAACAGTAAGTACTACAATTGTTCTCAGAAGAGAAATTACAGCTTTTTCTTCCATCATATATATATATGCACATATTCAATGGCTATACAGTTATACATATCGTCCTACAATACTTATATATTAGCATCTATATAGTATACTACTCTATGGTGATCTACAGCTTGTTGAACACCATTCTCTCTCCCAAATACGGCTTCTGATTTCATCATCCAATTCGCTGTTTGGTTTGCAGGAAAAATTCATCCATTGACTCAACAGTCTCTTCTACCTTATTTGGAAGTTCAAAGTTTTAATGCAGTAGGCATACATGAAGGCAAAGAAGGCAGCAAAACCAACCAAAACTCCAGCAACTGGCCCAATGAAATCCGGTTCATATCCGTACTGATTTTGCACGTATGATTTAATAGTCACGTTGGACGTCGTTCCGAGTACTTTTATGGTATCTTCTACGTCACCATACTGCGACACAATCAGCCCATAAACAGTCCATGCCACGGGGCAAATCCAATAATACCAAATCCACCACTTGGGAATTTTCTGTATTTTCAGCATAAAAGAAAACAACAAATAAAAAGGAAATAACTGTTAGCATATATCGAGGTGGATTTGAAATATGTGCTATTTCTAAATGGCTCAGAGGAGAATGAAAATTACCGGTCTAGGGATGAAGAAACCGGAGAAGAGGTTGAAGAGAGAGTAGAAAGCGGCTGCAAAAATAGATGCTACTTGGTGGTTTGGTGTGATGGAAACAGTCATCATTCCATAGTAAGTGAAGTAGAGAAAGGAGACATAGGTGATGAACAGGAACCAAAAGAATTTTGCTGCTACCCATTCGAAGCCCATCATGGAATAGACAATAAGACTAAAAAAGACGGCCTCAACAAGCACGTACGGTAATTCAGTGATAACCTGCACATCAAACAACAGGAACTCTATCAATAAAACTGAGTGAAGGTGAATCATAGATCAATATCCAAATCAGTGCTGCCACATCCCATTCCACTTTTCTATGATATTATGCTGGGTATGTAGTGTTGCAATGCAGGCTCACAAAAAGTGAAGAAAATCCTCAGCTTACCTGTGCCAAGGCATAAGGTAATGCAGAGTACATTCCGGCGGCTTTTTCTCGATAAAACACCGTTCTTTCAACAGATACTAAAGGTTGTACTGTCCCACAGTTATTAATCCCCACAAATAGAACAGCAGAATACATTGCCCCTATGATTGTGGTAAGATCGCCAGAGTTGTCCCTGAACCAAATAGAGACAAGCAATAAGCAATGACCTTTGAGTCTACCACCACTGAGCTGATGATGAAGAAATCTATAAGAACTAGACACAAACCTTTTTTTGCCAATTTGCCAGAAGACTGTTCCAATCATGAGGGAAGCGGCTAAGGTGAAGAAGAACCTCACGAGGTTGTAATCAGGAGTCCTCCAATAAGTCCACCATTGCTTCCATAAGCAGGATTTGAATTGCCCCCATGAGGACAGTGAATATTGTGTAGCGAAATACAGGTCTTTTGCCCCTGGTGGAGGTATGCTCAACTCCTTCGCTAATGCCTTATTCCGCCTGCATAAAGGCATATATTAGTTTAATTGCCATCGCAATCAAAACCAAGTAAGCATTTTGATTATAGAGTGCCAATTTATACTTACTGATGCAAGGCAGATGATTTGTAGTGCTGAGCGAAATCCATTCCAAGCCGGACTTCTGCTGCAACTGAGCTTACTTCAAGCATCCACGTTGCTGGATTGTATTTTTCTTTGATTTTTGGCACTCCGGGAATCGCCTAAAATGAGTAAACTGGTTAAATAAATTTTTGTGTGCTTTACAACATGAAAAAGAGGTAATTTCAGGAATTTAAAATACCTGAAAATACTCGATAATCTTGTGAGAATTCTTTCCTAGTGGTCCTGAGTAGATCACTTGTCCTCCTCTTTTCATCAGAAGCAGCTCATCAAATGCTTCAAAGATATCAATGCTAGGCTGATGAATAGTGCATACAACTGTTCTCCCAGTATCCACTGTGTTTCTCACAGCTCTCATAACAATGGCTGCAGCTCTCGCATCAAGACCAGAAGTAGGTTCATCCATGAATATGATTGACGGATTAGCAACCAACTCAACTGCTATTGTCAATCTCTTTCTCTGTTCTGTCGACAAACCAGTTACTCCTGGAAGCCCTACAATGGCATCCTTGAGATTGTCTAGTTCGACTAATTCCATCACTTCATCCACAAAAATCTGCAAAAAGAAAATTCGTCGTTTTAGTACTTGTCCTTACCACATGATATCATTATTCAGTTATTCTTCATATGAAAGGGATATGGATGAGAATATCTTACCATCTTTTCTTCATTGTTGACTTCCTTGGGGAGGCGAAGGAAAGCCGAGTAAATTAAAGATTCACGTACAGTTACTTGCGGTGAGTGTATGTCATTTTGCTCACAATATCCAGAAATTCTAGCAAATGTTTCTTGAACTTTAGGGAATCCAGAAATTCTGATATCACCTTCAATGTAACCACCGGTTTTCCTCCCAGCTAGGACATCCATTAGTGTTGTTTTTCCAGCTCCGCTAACTCCCATGAGGGCAGTCAGGACACCGGGCCTAAATGCACCTGTCACTTCTCTAAGCAATTGGAGCCTGTCTTCAGTAACTCCTTGTTCTTTCATCTCCTAATAATACCAACATAATTCAATATTTTAGCACTTGGGTTTCTATTACCTAGTTGCATTTGAGCTAAATGGGAGTGAAAAAAGGGGAAAGGGATACTCACTGGCGGCATATCGACAAAGTAATTGACTGTGTCAAAGGACATCGCAAGGGGGGTGAAGGGAAGGACCATTCCTCTCTTGGGAGCGAGTCCACGTGCAGCCTCAAGGCTTGAATCTTCATTTCTACTGAGTCCATTAGCATTGGACCTACTGCTCATTCTTCGGATTGTCATTTCTCCTGAAAAAGGCCTCTGAAGTTAACAACTTGAAGTTGTATACCATTACGTCTGTTAGATTGGGTTTCAGTAATAAAGGAAGTCCATATTTCTTACTGGAATTGTTCGCATCAGCGGCAGATAAGGATCGAGGTAGTGACTCTATCTTTTTTGATCTGTTTGTTCTAAGCCTAGGCGCTTCCTTTGTTTCCTCTTGGTCAGCTTCCATTTCCCTTGCCGCTTCTTTGGAGATTACAGCTTGAGGCTTCCCAAGGGCTATTTCATTGCACAATAGCATGGAGCATGAGTTACCCAATTAAATGAAAAAACCGAGTTTCATTCATTGAAGAATTGAACCATCAAAGTAGAACTTACGATTTAAGTACATTAGAGCAAGGGTGAAGAGCATGTTGTAGAGAACTATAAACCCCAAAAGAGCTGCTGAACCAATCCAGAACCAGTTTCTTTCGGGAAAGACGTCAAAGTTGTTTAGCACTGCCACACCCAAACTGGTAACATTATCCGAAGCCTGAAAAATAGCAGATTTTTATTATGAACTTTCTTTTTCAGCCAACACAAACTATCGAGTAGTACTTTCATAGTAATGAGAAAAGAAAAAGTGTCCAAAATGCAATCTTTCAGTTGATCCCCAGTTAAGGGAGTGGTGCCACACAATAAAAAAGCAGGGTAATATGGTAAAACCGCATACCCGTTTGTTCATCCACCTAGGAGCAAACATCTCATTGACAGCCAAAGCATTGTACCCATAGCTCATAGGGGCGACCCAATAGCCCCATTGCCACCACTTGGGAATTTCATCTAGCATATAGGAAGCAACTCTTTCATAAGTCACATATTCTAGTGAAAACAACTCAGTTCAGCATAAAAGAAATGTTTACAGTGTCTTCTGAATCATTTTATTGTGTGTGAACAAACCTCTGGGAAGGATGAAACCACCAAGCAGGAAAATGAGGAGGACAGATAGGGCTCCCCCAGTATTGGCTACGATATTGGTTCTACAGACACCAGCAATGACCCTGAACAGCCCAGCTGCCATTTGTTGGATCAGAAATACAATCAGCAAATGCTTGAAGAACCTGAAATTGGAAGTAAGAGGCTGCATGATTACTTCAAATTTCTCACCCCATATAAAAAGAAACTCTCTTCGAGTAGTTAAAACAAACACTTTCGAGGCTTCATGTTTACTCCCTCTGACTATTGTACTTTAAATGGTATACTTGTTACATACGTACCAACAGTCAGTTTCTCAATTACCCAGAGATAAAATGAATCTTTACTACAGACTCTGATTAAATTCATGCAAATGACAACACTGCAAGGCTACAATATAAACTTGTCGAATCCCATAAAAAGATGTCCCTGGCATCATTAGTTTTGTATATATGAAAAGCTGTATGCAACATGGCCAACTATATTCTAGACCTTTGAACAACTGTAAACTCAAGCTCCCTCCCATACAACAGCTATTTTGCACAAACATGACCCGAAAGAACTTTACTCTAGGCTCCGTTCAGTTGTCGCGCGTGTTGTGTGAAATGTGTATTCACTTTGAAAGTGAAGTCAAGTAAAGGAAAGTTGGTTTTCTCGTCCTTTTCCATCCTTTCTGTCTAAACTGAAAGACGCCTTACGGCCTTAGTGAGAGTCGTCTAGAGTCCTAAAGTAAAGGACTAGCCCGACCTCATTGCCTTAACAGGACTAAACTTACACTGTTACACAATTCAACTTCAATACAAGAATTAAAACAAAAATGTGATTCCAAATTCCAATGCCAATTTCCAACAGAAATTACCTGCTAGCTTCAGGAGCAAACCCAATGGTGTAATAAGTCATAACCGTCCAAACAACAGACTCCACCACCGAAATCGGAACCCTGAGAAGAAACGTCGGGAGGGTAAAAACCCAAGGAGGGTGAAAAAGCAAATCCCTTTGCTTATAAAACACCGGAAGCCTCTGAATTGTCAGCGAAAGCTCGGCAAACCCATTAAACATGTTAATGATCATCGAGAACAAGAGCGCCCCAATGTAAATGGCGCCGTCCCCTTCGTTGTTCGTGTCCAATGTGGTCCGTAAGAACACGGTCGAGCCGATGATGGCGACGATGATGATCTGGACGGTCTTGAAGACGTAGACGAAAGAGTTGCGTTTGATGAGGAGCCATTCTTTGTCGAAGGAGGCCTTGAGGAGCTGGGATTTCGGAACGGCGTATTTTTTGAAGACGAGGGCGGCTTGGTGGCTGCGGGATTTCTGGTAGGGGACTGAGAGCTCGTTCTCGAGGCGGAGGCCGACGTTGAAACGCTTGAATCGTTTGGCGAATTGGGTGACGGAGATGTAGGTGTAGGGTCTGGTTTTGTCGGCCCAGTACTGTTCTTGGTCCTTACTTGATGTTACCTATGATAACACCACAGGAAAAAAGTATTAGGCCCCAGTATTGTAACGCCTGAGTCAATCCCAGTCTAGTTTTGTAGCGTTCAAGCTCAGCTTATTTGATTACTTCGAGCCAAGTTCTTAATAAGTTGAGCGAAACGAATTTATTTAACGAGCCTCCTTAAACAAACCGAACCTATAAAACGAGCTGAACTTTTGGGAGCCGAGCTTTTGCGAACTGTGCTCAACTCGTTTGGTAAATAAGCCCAAAACTCGAGCTCAAGCTCAGCTCTATTAGTAAGCGAGTTGAGCCGAGATGACCCTTGTATTAACAACCCGAGCCGCGAGCTGCTCTCGAGCAACTCAGCTCATTTGCAGCCCTCCTCATGTTAAGGCTCAATTCAGTTCAATTTTTAGTTAAGTTCAAACTTGAGTTTTAGACTTTTATAATAAATGAGTCGAACTCAACACTCTAAAATTTAGCTCCGCTCGAAA
Organism: Vaccinium vitis-idaea; assembly: GCA_963854785.1. Classification (NCBI taxonomy): domain Eukaryota; kingdom Viridiplantae; phylum Streptophyta; class Magnoliopsida; order Ericales; family Ericaceae; genus Vaccinium; species Vaccinium vitis-idaea. Next base: position 36,366,375 of record OY978225.1, on the reverse strand, counting down.
GACCTCGGCTCATTTGTTCAAGGTTAAATTGAAGCCCAAGTGATAAGCTTTTCTTTGAATATTTTAGAGAGTAATCATAACTTTAAAGTGGGCTCAGTGGCCCCATTTTCTATTCCATGCTAACTTAAATGGGCCAGAGGCCCGTTACTGTTATTGGAGACTTGGGCTTTCACTTCTCCAGCAACAGGGCAATGAAATGAGATGATCTAGTTATGTGATTACCTCTTGCAAAAAATCAGCGGTTCCTTTTCTCTCTGGGCATCTGAATCCACAGCTCTCAAAGAACTCGAGTATATGCTCTCGCGGGCCCTCATAGACGATTTGGCCCTCCGATAAAAGGATGACGTCATCAAAGAGTTCGAACGTCTCGGGAGCAGGCTGAAGTAGAGACATCAGAACAGTGCCTTCAGTGAGGTGCACAATTTGCTGCAAACACTTTACTATTTGAAACGTTGTTGAGCTGTCTAAACCCGTTGATATTTCGTCCATGAACAGAGTTTTTGTGGGGCCAACAATCATCTCTCCTGCGATATCAATCCGATATAATTTGAATTCAATACAGAATTAACCGAATCTTGGATTTGTCAACCCTAACTTTTAAGATTTAATTATCATTGGTTGCTTGTCAACAGACATAAAATACTCATTCAACTAGTAACATGTTGGTCGCATATAGGTCGCCTAAGTTGCAGTGACTCGGTTAAATTTGTGAATTGAATGTACATTTTGGCGACCAAATATATTTGGTCGCCAAACAACATCCTTTCGGCATTTTTCCTTGTAGTGTGTACGCGTAGAATCACCACAATGACGATGAGCAAAACCATAGAACTCTGGGTTCTTTAGAATGAACAAGCAAATTAAGACATTGAGAAGTTAAAAAATAAAAAAATAATAAAAGATGGGTTCTTTAGTGATGCACGACATGTCTGAATACATGGGCTTAGCCGGTACGGCACGACTCATTCAACACCTCTAGAAAGAGTAAGAGTGTTGCGTGAGTGGAAAATTCATGGGGTTGGTGGTTCAACTATGCTAGAACTTGTCAACAGATGCATTTGCTGCTTTGTACTCCATTGAAGATAATCTACTTAGAAAAGTACGTTGTCAGTTAATTTAATCTTGGTTATGTTTTAAAAAAAGCTAATTAATCTTGGTCGGTTGGCCCCAAAAATGTCTTTTCTCAGTTACTAATTCATTTTTTTCTTCGTGACAATGTTTAAGAAAGGGCATCAACCTGTCGTGACTCTCTTCCTCTGTCCTCCGGAGATTCCTCTTTGCATTTCGTCGCCAACAATAGTGTCTCGGCATACATCAAGTCCCAGAATCTGTATTAATTTGCGAAAATAGTAACACATTAGTTTAGAGTTTCTTTGTTTTTTCTTCGATATAATACCAAGTCACATCATTATTACACTTGAAAAATGAACTTCAATAAAATTCATATTTAAGTAGAACTTTAATTTATAATTCATTGACTTTATAAGCTTGAATTAGGCTCTGCTATTTTACCCCAAAATCAGTTGTTCACCAACCAAAGTCTCCAAATTGAAAATAAGACCTTTTCTTGTTTTGAAAAAATGTGAAAAAAAAGAGGGAAATAAGACTTTTTTTTAGGCATAAAAAAAATAATAATAATGGGCTCTCATTATTCTTTAATCTAGCTAGCTAGTTGGATAGCAGAGAGTAGGTAAGCCGATAAGTTTGACAAATTACAAAGTGGGGAAGCAAAATTTTCAGAAAGGATTGAGTTGGTGGAGTCACCACCCACCCAATTCGTGTTTGTCTATTTTTAATTTGCAATTAATTACCAAGTCACCCCAAAACAAATAGAAGTCTCTTCATTTTGACCTTACGAAAAATGGAAGGGTAAAAGGGAGTGCTCAAATTACCCTAAGGGTGTAGTCAGTAATGAGGCTGCTCTCAACTCCTTCCATTGCAGTAGCCTTCATGAAAAGATCGACTTCGGCCTCGGGAAAAATACCAGCATCTTTCTCCCTCCGTGCAAGCTCAGTCAAGAGTTCTGCAATTCATTGATTAATAATTGAAATAAATACTTCTATACAAAAAGAAATTTGGAAAAGTAAGGTAAGTTTGGTTAATGAAGTACCATAACGCGACCCAACTCCTTGACACCTTGCAGAGAAATCTAGAGTTTCTTTTACAGTCATTTCACCCACGTGAACATCGTTTTGGCTGATGTATGCTGACGTCTTTCGAGGTACAAATTCATTCAGTCTGTGCCCATTGTAAGTGATTTCTCCTTTTACCTGTTGCATATTCATCAGTGACGACAAAGAAAATGTCTATGGTGCATGAATGTTTCCTTGAAAATTTTACAAATTTCTAATTAATAGTTACACTTTATTGTGTCTGTCCCATAGTCAAGTGAATATTAACCACTAAAAAAAAAGGGTGCGTTTATAGGAAAAGGGGTGTGACAATTATTTCTCTTTAAGAGTGTTCTGAAAATATGTTTTGGAACATTATAGCTTAGCTTGGTACCAAAAGGGGTGCAAGTGTAACTAACCTTTAGCGATGGGTCCAACTTTCCAGCCAAGGCTAGCAAGAGTGTTGTTTTTCCAGATGAAGGTGGGCCCAATAAGAGTGTCATTCTGTAACGGAAAATAACAAAAATAAGATAAATTATTTTATCTATGAACCTCAACGAAAAATAATGTACTTATAGCAAAAGAAAGTAATAAAGTTTGTTAATTTGACCAGTAAATAATAGGAGTATCAATTTTTTTTAATACTGTAGTAGTTTTTTTTTTTTTTTTGAACGGCAGAAAATGCATAAAAGAAGCTTGATGAACCTCACCTTGACGGCTTTATAATGCCGGAGGCATCTTTCAAAATTGTGAGCTTTGTTGTTTCGGCCAAGTGGATTCCGGCCAAACCCAAAGCCCCCTCGGCCATGTTTCGGAGGGCATTGGCAAGGCTGGGGAGTGCTCTGTCGCCGATGTAACAATCGGCTTCGATGGTCAAATGCTCAAATCTGACTTCTACTGTTGGAAGGTTGATCCCAACCCTACATTCACAAAAACAAAATAATGTTAGGACTTAGGATACCCCTGTTGTTATTATTTTGTACTCACTGAGTCCATCCGAGTCGAGTGGGTGAGTCGCGACAAAATCAATCTTCAAATTCAACCAAAGATAAGGGGGCAAAAAGGGAAAGTAGGATTAAGAAATGACTAGCTAGGGAAACATTTTTTGTGATGCTGATTTGATTAAGTTACTGTCTAATCAAAAAACCATTATTATTTGATGTTGTTCCAAAGGGGAATAGAATAAAACACGGGTCAACTTTGACAACCTTCCACGTTAAACGAGTGAAAAACAAAAAACTTTCTTTCGTTGTTTTGTTTGTAATGGACCCCGTTGGGGTACAGAGGGTTTGGTACAGAAAATGTACCGAGCCCTAAAACGGTAAGACTTTGGTTCAAGCACTTCTAACCGTCCGATCGAGCTGATTTTTTTTTTTTTTTTTTTGGGTATGTTCTAAAAATTATAATAGTAGACAGGATAACGGATGCAAGGCTAAGAGATTTGCCTTGGGTTTGCTTTTGGGTGGAGTGTTTCTTTTTTGTTGTATGGAGTTTAGGAGTTGGGGTTTAGGTTCTCATTATGATTGTTTGATGGTCTTTCTCGAGAGGTTTTTTTGCTTTTCTCTTGTCCCGTTTAATCTTGTATCTTCGATATTTGATTAATAAAATCTTTTTTTTAGTAAAAAAAAGGCTAAGAGATGTGCGAATCTATGATAAAACAGTTCAACTAAATCTACTAAACTTTTCCAATCTGTGATTATACTATTTTCAACAAATGAATCATCACGTGAATGATCATCGAATATTGAAAAAAAAAAAAAAAAAAACTTTTTCTCTCTCCCAGTGTCATGTGGCCTCGAAATTATATTCAATTAAAAGAAGATCATTGTCATTTCGATCCAATTTCCAATTCCCTCGACCAATTCACAACAAACCAAAAAAGAAAAAGAAAAAAGAATGATGAATGCAAAACAATCCGAAACGATGACTTAAAAATAATAGATCTTTTAAAGACACAATTCAAAAAATTTCATAAATTAAACGACATCATTGATATTTGGCAAATTGCTTGTGGACCGAACAAACATTTCAGGACGGAGGGAGTAAGAACTTACTTGTCGATCCGATTCCTAAACTTTTGCAAGAACTTCTCGTTGTCTTCCTCGGCGACCCTGAACAGCCTGTCGATGAACTGTTGTCGGTCGCTCACATCAAGTTTTCGGACATCGACTTCCTTGTGCACTACCTTATTGTTGTCACTGTTATTGTTATTCTCGTGACTTTCCTTGTCCGTAAAAGACTTTATGATGCCAGTTCTGAGCCTAGCATAAGTTGGCAATTTCTCAAGCGCAGCCCATTTCAAGGCTTCTTCGTCTTCCTCGGCATGGCTAGGCGCCCGCCTCACCTGACTGCCGCTGCCACCGCCAAACACCTCTTCTATGTTCCAGTTCATGCTAACACTCCGGCTCCAACTCCGGTTCTTGCTCTTGCTCCGGTGCTGGCTCGGCGGCCTTCCCAGACCCAACTGCTGTTCTGGTTCCATCTTCTTAAGTGCTGGAGTAAGAGAAAACAATATTACATGTCGCGCATTTTTAAAGAATACGAATCAAGCATGGAAACGTTAATAGAGAAGAAAAACATGTAACATGAACGTACATGGTGAAGTTGAAGGAAACTAATGTACTTACTTGTTTGGGATTTTGTAGAAATCCCAGATACTATAAATTGGTTTTAGGTAAGGGATTGTCTTAAGGAGTTCAAAGTAAAACTGAAACCGTGTGAGGTTTTTTTTTACTCTCTCTCTCTCTTTCTCTCTAAAGGGAGGATCTGGGTTGGTGGAGAGACTTTTTGTGTTCTCTTCTCTTTACTACAGTTCTTGACAAGGTCTCTCTTGCGTTTATAGAGAGAGAGGAGAGAGAGAAAGGAGAGATGATGTTCCAGATCTTGATCCCATTTTGAAAAGAAGTATGTGGGTATTTATATAATGCTCATTCCAGAGAAAGGGAGAGTTGAGGGTAAGGTTTGGCGAGGACTAGCATTGTTTTTGTTTATGTTTTGGAGGGGAAAGTTAAACAAAAAGAAGTTTGTGGGGTAGAGACGTGGTCAAATGTGATTGGCCATACCCTATCGTAGTAGCACAAGCCAACTTCCCCCTTGAATATAAATTTGGAAGACAAAATCGTGTATCCAGAGAATTTAATCTTGAATTTAATGTTAGAGGGTTTGGTTAATGACTAATGAGAGATTAATATTTTTGCAATTAGTAATGCAGAATTAATTCTTGGCTTCTATTAATAGTTTTTTTTTTTATAACTAAGTTTCTGGATCAGCTTGCACGCACCTCAACGATGTCAAACGAGTCGTGCCGTGCCGGCCCGACTCATTTAGCTTTGTGCCAACTGTGTTTCGTGTCGTGCCGGCACGACTCATTTAGTTTTGTGCCAACCGTGTTTCGTGCCGTGCCGTGCCTTAATCGTGTCATACTATGCCGACCCATTTACGTAATTGTGCAGTGTCGTGTTGTGCCTTTTTAAATCGTGTCGTGCCCTATCCGTGCCGGCACATCTCCAAGTTTCATCGATTTTTATATATATTTAATCTAGCCGAGTTTCGTTCAATCTAGCTGAGTCTCGTTGAATTTTTCTTTATATATATAACTATAGCTATATTTTTTAACAAACATCAAGAAGAATCGATTTGTTGTGATAGGCCACGGAGTTAGATAAAATAAACCAACAAGGGAAAATCAAGGACACAAGATTTACGCAGTTCCCCCCCCCCCCCCCCCCCCAAGCATGAAGCTCTAGAGGTACGTCCACACTCCACAGGCAAAGAGCAAGGGAGGATTCACTATGAACGTGGAGAAATACATAGAGCCAGCTATACCCGGAACTCTCAGTTGAAGCACCTAACAGATATCTAGGGGGAAATATCTAAGGAGCTACCTACAGAGCATCAAACGTCTCAAGAACACAAAAGAGATACACAAAACCCTAATATCAAATCCCATGAATTAAAAACTATCAGTGGAACAATTGAGAAACCCTAACACACTTCGGAAAACCCCATAGGAGTTCTTTCAAAGGGATTCACTCAAGAAGTCCAAAGCCCTAGGAGGCCACAAGACTCCTATTTATAAGAAAGTACAAAAAAATTAGGTTAAAACTCTCAAAAAACGCGCAGCCGCACAAATACGAGCATCTCTTGTCCGGACAAGAGTGACCTTGGTCCGGACAAGCGAGGAAGAAACTTCCCAAAACATCCCAGACCCAATGGTCCGGACAAGACTTCCCTTGGTCCGGACCAGAGATCTAGCAAACGGCTTTTCGCACCGAATTTCACACTTTTTTTTGAATGGCTTGAATTCAAGACATAATTCCAACACTCTTATCCTTTGAAATCGCACAAAAAGATTAAAGGGATGAGGAGAACGACGACATCACAACGAATAGGAAGTATCCTAACAACATTGGTACCCAACCTACGCGATAATCATATGTCGCTCCGCACCCGACGACCACATTGAATGACATTTAATGCACCCCGAGGCATTAAAGTATTACAGCGGACCATTTCACCTCTATGTGAGTTTTATTTTGGCAATCAAAACCATCTATTTTTTAGTAGATATTATGGAGTACATCATTCGTGCCAAAAATAAAGTTCATCGAATATCAATATACATTTAATCGGACAAAAAGTATCATTCAGAGAAGAAATTGTGTCCCGATCAAATTAAGAGCTTTCTAAACTCAATCGAGCAAAATAGTTTGCTTTATTGAGACCCGCTTCATATTTGTACCGATGATTAGTACAAAATGTATAACATATGATTAGAAAATACATTTTGTCACAATAAATGTTAAACATGGTTAACTTGGGTTAGGAAAAAAAAAAAGTTTGTGGTGTCGTGCCCCGTGCCATTTCGTGTTGACCCGGCCACTTCTGTGTCGTGCCCGTCTAAAATGTGTCGTGTCGTGCTGTGCCTTGTCCATGCCAGTCCGGCCTGTTTGACAGCTCTAACCTCGACTAATCTTGGGGGCTTGATGTTAAGGACCAAGCAAACCACCAATGGCCAATAGCACCTAAGAGGCATTATGCTAATGATCATTTGATAAGATGGACTAACCCCACTTGCATAGGTAAGATTACGTACAATTATTAAATACGTCAGGTAATATTTGATAAAGAGAGAATGTTAATAACTCAAGTGTTCGAGCCAACTTACGTACGCGCACCTCTGCTAATCATGAGAACCAATCTTGCTATCCATTTTCAGGGATCCCAAAAACTCCCGTAGTTACATTACATCGAAAACAAATTTGTTACACTAGAGAGCAGCAACTTTTAATATCATAAATAAAAGTTGGTAAACAAAATTGTAATTAACCAAGTTTTGGGTGGGTGGGGGAGGTAAGTGGCACTAAAATTTGACAGAGTCTATCAAGCTAAAAATAAGCCAAAACAGTTCAAAAGACATATACTTATTGCTTGTCCTTCACGAAAAACTCAATTTCTTAATAGGACATTCAATTAATACATATATTTTTTTTCAAAAAAAATGTTTTGTTATATTTTTGACATTCTTTCTTATGTCAGCATTTAAACTACTTTAAATTATTTATGAGGCTTAATTTATGGAAATTTGTACTTTATCTATTAACTGCTTAAGAGGACAACTATTGGGGAACATTGTAAAAAAATTTAATATTGAACAAGGAATATGGAACCGAGGGAGTAATAACTTGACAGAATAGTTCAAATGAATAACAAAGAAAAAACATACTCCGTATAAGTTATATATATATATATACACAAATGATCTAATGAGGGATCCCTTAAATGGGATCCCGTGCGGACCTCACCTTTACGAGCCAAATTTTGACGATCCGAACCGCTCAATGTTTTTAAAATGCATTTTTAAGGGTCCACGCGGAAAATTTTCAAAAAAAAATACCCGGAAGGCCTTGATCGGATCAGTTTTTGTTAAAAACGCTATATATAGCGTTTTTAACAAAAACTGATCCGATCAAGGCCTTCCGGGTATTTGTTTTTGAAGATTTTCCGCGTGGCCCTTGGAAAATGCATTTTAAAAATATTGAGCGGTTCGGATCGTCAAAATTTGATCCGGAAAGTTGAAAAAGGGCCAAGTCCGCACGGAATCCCATTTGCGGGATCCCTTAAGAGATCGGGATATATATATATATATATATATATATACAATTGGACCCGTTCAAGTTGTTTAAAATATGTTTTGAAGATTATTTGTAAAAAATCAACTCATTTGGATATCGGTTAAGGTTTGATCGGTTCATTCAAATTTATCCTGTAAATAAAATCTGACAGGAATCAACTAAATGAACTGATCACGCCCTTATCGATATTCAAATAAGTTGATTTTTTATAGGTAGTCTTAAAAACATATTTTAAATAAATTGAACGGCTCCGATCATTCGCATGGGATTCAAAAAAAAAAAACCTTAAAGTGTAAAATGTTGTGTTATTCGTTGTGTTAACGGAACCGGCTCATATATATATATATATATGACCCTCTTCTAATAAGAGACCCTTATTTAAGTTTCCATGCGGACCTAGGGGTATTTTCGACTTTCCGGACTAAATTTCGACGATCCGAACCGCTCAATGTTTTTAAAACGTGTTTTTAAGGGCCCCCGCGAAAAATCATCAAAAAAAGTAACCGGGAAGGGCTTCATCCAAATAGTTTTTGATAAAAGTTATACATATATAATTTTTTATCGAAAACTGTTTGGATCAAGCCCTTCCTGGTTACTTTTTTTGATGATTCCTCGCGGGGGCCCTTAAAAACACGTTTTAAAAACATTGACCAGTTCGGATCGTCGAAATTTAGTCCGGAAGTCAAAAATACCCCTAAGTCCACATGAAAACTTAAATAAGGGTCCCTTATTATAAGTTTATTGTATATATATATATATACACACACGACTATCAGTGTATTCACATTTCTAATGAATGAAGTAAGTTTTCGTTGCTTTTAAGGTATATTTAAATATAAGTCCGCACAGTGACATGTTAGTAGCCGATGATTTCTCTCTCTCTCTCTCTCTTTTCTCAGCCCTAAACAAAAAGTCCTTGTCATATGCAATATTGCATTCACATATGTGTTTCTTGGAAATTTACAAATAAAAAGGGCCACAAAAACGAGGAAGTGGCTTTAGTTTGACCCGCGCGCCCTTCTTCGCTAAAAGTAGTACACCAAATGGGAAGGGCTGACCTAACGATATTGGGGGGTGGCAGTAGTTTATCGCACTACCCAAGTTTACTTATAAATTTGCGATGTCGAGACCCATGCTAAATTCAGTGTTTTGTGATAACCGGATGTTCAAATCTGCTTGTGCCGGTCTCAACTAATTCTGGTATTCAGGGCCCAACCGTTTGAAATGTTTGGCGTTCATCAGTGGCGACTCCAGAAGTTCAGAAGCGTGAGGTCATTCATAAACGTCAAAGACTTTTACCAATCATAAATCAAAGAAAAAAATCACAATAATGGCAACTAAAAATCTTAGTCCATCAAAAATCACATTTAAAGCTCAACCTAGCAAGACAGATCAACATCTCCTTGTCAAAAGAACAAAACGAATGACTAAGATTCAAACAAACCACACAAATAAGTAACTTTTATGAACTTTTAGGAGTTATCCAGTGGTGTCACCACCAAATTTAGGGGGTTCATTTATGAATTTTTCAAAAAAAATTCAAAATTTTCAATATAATAGTACTCCAGTATTTTTTTTTTGCCGTGGGGTCGGCTGACCCCCCCTCTCAACCTTGTGGAGTCGCCCCTGGCGTTCATAAGATTCGAACTTGCGATCTCTTGGGGACAAGCCATTTAATTATTTTCTCATATTCATTTGACCAAACCTCTTGAGATAACCTGAACACCTTTTGCATTGCTCAACATACCATGCACAGTTTTAAAAAATGGTAAAAAATACCTCTAAACATGAATATATTATTTGTTGGGTCCGAGTACCCCCAATCAGGAACGGAGTCAGGAATTTTACTATGTAGGGACGAATTTTTTTCCCAAAATACTTTGCAGGGGCAAGCCTATATAATTCATAAGAAATTTAATTATTTTTTCTATAATACTAAGATTTTTTTTTTCTTGCAAGGGCAACCTCTCCTACTGGCCCAACTCTGGCTCCATCCCTGCTCTCAACAAATTTGTTTATGCAATGCCACTCCCTGCGACTACTCTAAAAACAGACTTACGAGTAAGATGTCAAATGTCATAAAAAGACTTAATTAAAGTCTTTCCTAACACCAATTGATTTTTTATGAGAGATAATGAAAAAGCTGTCCGACAAATGCACGCATTCATACAAATATGTGTCATGTATGACTAATAATATTGAGTTGATTGTAATTAACTTCGTCCCCTTTTTGTATAAGCTAGTGCGTGCAGGTGCAGACCATGCATGTGGGCGGCTTAGGTTAATTGGCACTTTTTAACTTTTAATTAACTCATACTAACAACGATGCATGTGGGATGTGGGTTTTTGAGAACCAAAAAATTTAATTTACATGTGGGATGTGGGTTTTTGAGAACCAAAAAGGAATTAGGTAATATTGCTTTTTCTTTTTTGGTCACATGATATGATATTAGTAATTTAGTAATATTAGTTTGTTAGATTACTGTACGATGGTAATCTTCTGTCCATAATCAGTGGCTCATTAGTTTTGAAGGCCTGAAACGGACTCATTAGATGAAGTCCACCATATATTTTGTATCATAAAAATTTGCAACATATATCTTCATAAAAAAAATCATTACAAAATATTTATCATTGTACAAATTTAAAATATAGTCACCCAAAAATAAACAACCATTACAATACATAGGAGGCCTACATGTCTTGTGACCTCTTTTTGTTTACATTTTTTAGGGGCCCAAAGCAATGACTTCGATGGCTTATGCCATGAGCCAGACCTGTCTATAAAAATCGAACCCTAGAAATCACTCTCCGAAAGTGCGCTTGCACTATTGACCAAACCCCAACATCCGCGACATTGGCACCTTGTTCGGTTTGGGTCTCAAGACCCACCCTGCACGGTCCCCAATAAAATTTTCTATCTCTCTCTCTACTCATTACCTTCCAAAACCCTCTTTCAAAACCCAAACCGAACAAAGCCTGGGGTTGTTAAATGGACAAAGTTGTGCCTTCTCCACCGAGCTGAGGCAAGCTCTTGCTACTTTGGTCCACTTTCATGTTTGGTAGTTTGGATAATGTTATAGGATCCCTAAAAGGGATTTCAGGGCCCGTTTGCGAGTCTACTATTTCTTGCATTTTATTTTGGATTGTGAATTGAAGATTTTTGAATCATGGTCGGAATAAATTATAAATCTATAAGAGTGTTTGATTGGGAGATGTGTGAAAAATAGATTTTTCAACAAAGTAGTGTTTGAGATAATTATCAAAATATATTTAAATGAGATTTTTTTTTTAACCCAGAATGCAAAATGAGAGTCCGAAAGTTCCTCAAGCTCCTATTATCAAATTGTACCTCTATTGTGTGTGATGTAAGAATGAATTTTACAATTCAGCTCACAAACTGTAATACCCTTCATTTTTATTTAAAATACTTTTAGTTATTGTGACATGGATTTATTTTTATAAAAACAAGATATTACAAAAATGTTGTTTTTAAAAAAAAAATTAGATTGGCCAATAAGAGTAATCAACTCCAACATATATTTTAATTACACATAGAGGAAGATAGCATTCACGCACGTTTAAAGTAGGTATAGAAAATTGAACTCTTTGTAGGCAATTCCTTCCTATATGTGTCTGGTCTCCATTTTACAACCAAGCTAGTTAAAACTCAGTCCAAACCTACCAAAATTAGTACGTCAAAAAGACTAAGTCCAAGGCACATTGACAATTTTCTATGAGAAATGTGTACCAAGTTCACATAATCATTCAATGGGTCCTACTCTCACAAACTAATATTAGAGGTTCCGCTCTCATTAATTCTTTTTTTTTTTATGTGCCTACTCTCACAAATTTTAGCATTATTTGATGTTTTAGAAAGACATTTACGGCCCGGATGTGTTTTGATTTTTTACCGTTAAAAATAAATTAAAATTGTTGAACGCATCCAGACCGTCTAAAACATGATTGGACGGCTAATGGGTGCACAACACCCCCTGGTCCTACGCGCTCTCATTTTCGCTCGTGCACACATATTACAAGATTTAAGTTTGAACCTCCTATTTCTTAGGTGTTTATGAAATTCTTTAGATTGTTATAAGCTTTCAACGGCTAGGAGTGTCCGGCGATCAAATTTTAAGCATTTTTTAAAGTAATTTTTAGTCTCTTGAAGGTTATGATTGGAAGAGGAAGTCGTATATACTCCAAAAACTTTTGCATAAAGTTTGGAGAAGTTTCTTTTCAGTGTTCTTGTTAAATAGCTTGCGTTTCAAATTTGGGTTCTCTGTAATCTCTGCTTGTCACTTCTCACTCTGTTCAGTTGTGCTACTAGTCGCAAGTTAGAATATCTTTTTATGAGTTTGAAATTGCACTGCTCAACACATGATCGAGGACTGAGTTTTTTTCTTCTTTTGCTTTTGTTTTTCTCTCTGTTCTGTTCTGTTTCAACATCCAATTAATCCAAAGAAAAGGATGCAAAATGACTCAATTTGATCAATCAAATAGAGAACGAGACACTATGAAAATTATGCAGGGCCCATTTTTTCAGAAAAAAAAAAAAAAAAAAAAGATGCTAGCTTATTGGTTTTTTTTTTTTTTTTTTTTTAAGGCATTGTGTCTCGAACTAACTTTTTTTTTTTGATAACCGAATGTCCAGGTTAGATTGCGCGCATCTTGACTAATTCTGGGGCCCTGGAGGTAACGGCCAGGTATAACCTCAGTGAGACAGTGACTCCAAGAGTTGCTGGCAAGTGAAATGGAACCTGAGACCTAAAGCAGAGGCAAACCCCTAAGTTCCAAGATAAGACCACTTTGACAACCCTTTGAGATTATGTCTCGGGCTAACTTGCGAGTTCCACCTACTAAACCTTATATACACTCCCACAACGATTTCACACGCTTACAAGGAGAGTGATCGAGGACTGAGTTTTTTCTTGGATTTGGGGGTGCTGTGCACCTTGGTGTTTTCTTCTTTTTTTCCTTTAGTTTTTCTTTCTGTTCTGTTCTCTTCTGATTTAACATCCAATTAATCCAAAGAAAAGGATGCAAAAAGACTCAATTTGATCGAACAAATAGAGAACGAGACTCTATGAAAATTATGCAGGGCCATTTTTTTCAGGGAAAAAAAGAAAAGAAAAAGGAGATGCTAATACCTTGACTAATTTTAGGGCCCTGGAGGTAGCGACCGAGCATAAACCCAGTGGCCCCAAGAGTTGCTGGCAGGGGGAATCGAATCTCAGACCTTATATGGGAGAAAACCCCTAAGTCCCAAGACAATACCACTTTGACAACCCCTTGGGGTTATGTCTCGGGATAACTTGCGAGTTCCACCTACTAAACCTTATATTCACTCCCACAACCATTTCACACTCTTACAAGGAGAGTGATCAGGTAGCCTCCATACGTTGCTGGCCATAAAAGTCATGAGACATTATGAGGAAGCGAACACTTATGCCCAAGGTCTTTAGCACCGGGTGAAACCCTCGAGATTTATTTCGTTTCACTGCTAATTGATCGAATTTAGAAATCCGTTGTCAGGAAAAAAAGGTGATTATTTTACTGAGCCGATAAAAATGGATAAAGATATGGGTACCGAACAAAGGGTACCGAAAATGAACCGATCGCACACGGGGACCCACTTTTGGGTCCCACACGAGTGATCCGAACCGTTCATTGTTCTTAGAACATTTTTCCGAGGGGCCCCACCAAATTTCAGCTCAATCGGACGGTTGGAAGTGCTCCAACCAGAGTCCCACCGTTCCAACCAAAAAGTGGGTCCCAGAACGCGATCGGTACATTTTCTGTCCCTCCCCTTCTGTACCCGTATCACTGTCCGATAAAAATACAGTGTCACATACATTTTGTTAAGTATAGACACACTATTGTTTTTTTTTTTTTTTCTTAAACATAAATCAAGATTGAAGCATGGCAAAAGCAGAGACAAGTGTTGTTTTGAAGCGCAAAATCAGTCTTTTTCAATGGCCATCATATCATGGATGCCTCAAATTCAAACTTTGTAGCCGCAAGTGACAAAATCAGTAATGGGAGTTTGTATTACATTAAACTGCCATTTTCAGAAACTTTCATTTTCGAAAAGTTTGTGGCTGTTATTTTTGTCACTTTTTTTTTTTGAAAACTAGGCAATCAAGTTCTTATTCTTCCACTCAAAAAAAAAACCACAATCAACAGTTTGAGAGTTTGTGAACTCATCTCTTCATAGATTTGGTGGTAGCGAGTCATGTCAACCGTTTATACTCCCTCCATCTATAATGTTTTATGTGATTTTAAAAACATTGTCTTATAGAACTAATCGAGATTTATCAAACAAGATCGATATTTGACATATAATTACTTACCAGTTTAAAGATATCACTAATGTCTTATCTGGTTGTGTAGGGGTCCGGATATACCGAGCACCTGGATTCTACGCTGAATCGATATGAGACACCTCTTTGTAGTCGCCGAGAGACTATCATTGGGGGACTCTTCGGAACCACGAATCAACACACTCAAAAGGAGCATAGTGGGGTTCGGCCCACTGCCTCGGCAAAGTGCCGAGACCCATCCAACATCTAATTCGTTTGTAGCCTTTCATGGTTAATATCAAAATGCCTCGGGGCATAGCCGAGGAGTGACCTTAACCGACTTCATGATGCGGATAACATGCCGGCAAACTCGGTTCTGAGTCAGCATAGCGGTTAATGCGGCATGAGCTCGTAACAAACTGTGATCGTGACAGATGACGGTTATGACACGCGTCAGGACCTTACTGGGAGCATGTGCATGCAGTATATTCTTCCGGGCACGTCATCGTGACGTCAGCCGAGCGGTTATATCACGTGACGGGCACGGCCGTACTTGGAGGCCAAGTCAAGGCTCGCCTATAAAAGGTAAACTTCATCTCCTACCAGAGGTACGCGCGATTCACTCAAAAACCCTAAATCTACTGCACTTCATCTTCTTCTCTTATTTACAAGACCGTCGGAGTGCCATTCCGGACTCAACGGTCCGGTCTGGTGCTAACGGTTTGCTTAGTGTGCAGGCCTAGAGTTCTACCTGAGAGTATACACCATCACCGTCGTTCATCATCACCAGGAGGAGCTACCAGAGAAAGAGGGCTCCACAATTGGCGACTCTGCTGGGGAGCGACTGATTTTCGTCATTTCCCGGCGATTTACTCTTCTTCTTGGAGGATACTCTTCCTCTGCTTCTCAGCATTTCCATGGCGATCGTTGAAGACGACGGAACCACCGGACCAGCGGCAGGAGCTAACCCCGGGGGTGGTCTTCGGGTGGGCATCGTTACCCACCCCATTTCAGGCCTCACTCCGAGCCCAAATCCCTTAGACACCGTGCAGCAAATGCAGGAGCAGATGGCTGCCATGAAGGCTCAGATTGAAGCACTAACGAAGAAACAACCCACAGCCTCAGCCTCCCGATCAGGGGCGTCAAGGCGACGGCGTAAGGCGGCGGCGGCTGCTCAAACAACTCAACTTACCCACCAAACTCAACGCCCTTCGGCTAAAGACCGTTTGGGCCAGCCGATCATCGTCACCGACGCCTCAGGACGAGTGATTCCACAAAGACAGCGGACTCCATCTCCGAGAAGACGTTCGGAGATTGTGCGTACAGATCGCACTGCTCGGACTGGAGGCCACTCTTCTTCCAGTTCTCAGTCAACGACGGGGCGTTCTGGGTCCCGAGCATCACGCCGAAACGATGAAGGCGATAGTATTCTCCGTGGGAAAGCCCCGGTGCAATTTGATGCGGATGGCCGAGAGATCATCCGTAGCAGATCAACGGGACATGATCGCAATAGAGAGCGTGTGGACCGAGAACCGAGAACCTACAACAGGGATCGGAGTCCTCGGAGACACCGAAATCAAGAAACCCAACACTTCCCAGAGTACAACATGGATGATACCGGCGATTATATTATCGTTCGGGACCCACGTACCGGGGAGTCAAAGCGATACCGAGCGGAGGCAAATCCTCCTCAAGTCAGAAGCTCTGAGAAACGAAAAGAGCCTCCCCGAGACCTCGGTGCGAGCGACGAGCGGCACAGACTGAACGCCAAAAGAGCGTTCAGCACTGGCACGGCCTACGAGGCCCCTCGTTCAGCCGAGAAGCCAGCTGATTCAAGGCTTCGGAAAATCCAGGAGTCACCATTCACTCGAGAGATCCAAGAAGCTCAACCTCCGAAGAACTTCACTGTCCCTAAATTCACGAAGTATGACGCTAAGACAAACGCCGTGATGCACCTTGTGCACTACCGGCAATTGATGGGACTTTACGGCTACAATGAGGCCATGATGTGCAAAGCTTTCCCGGTGAGCCTTCAGGGGACCGGTCTAGTTTGGTTTAACCAACTACAACCGGGCTCCATCGGCTCTTTTGAAGAACTGGAAGAGGCCTTCACTGCTCGGTTCGTGACGAGCAGCACTCAACCAAAGACGATCGATGCTCTTGTTGGTCTAAAACGACAGTCCGGGGAAAAACTCAGAAAGTATGCCGAGCGCTACTGGGAGATTTACAACGCCATCGAAAGCTGCGACCCCCAGATGGCAGCCACGTCCTTCAAGTATGGCTTAGACGAGAACTCGGCGATTTTTGAAGAGCTGATGCTGCACCCCCCGGCAAACATGAGCCGGTTAATGGAGACAGTGGAGAAGTTTGCCCAGTTGGAGGATGTCATATCCGAGAGAAGGCTTTCAAGAACCTCGGGAAGCCAGAGGGGCAACACTGGTGATTACTCAGGGAAAAAGCAAGTCAACACAGTTAAAACGGGGGGCAGCAAAGGATGGAAAAAGGACCGCGACTCGTGGAAGGAACGGGAACCGCGCAGGGAGCGGGAACCGAAACCTAACGAGTTCGTTGGCGTAAGAACAGTATTCAACCTGCCACTCTACAAGCTTATAAGAGAAATCTCTCGGGAACCGTGGTTCGCCTGGCCAACTGGTAAGCTGGGGACCGCCGAAGGCCAACCAAGCGACAGCAAGGTCAAGTGCACTTACCACAATGAGCTGGGACACTATACCACTGCTTGCCGACCCTTCAAGGAGTTCCTTGAAGGGCAGGTTACGCAGGGGCGCTTGAACCAGTTCATTGACCGACAAAAGACAGCAGCCCGAGCGCAGCAGCAGAATAACCCTCCGGAAGAAGTGGTTGTCCATGTGATCCATGGGGCTGCAACCAAAGAAAAGACTGCAGCACTTAGGGCAGTACCGAGCCCCTCCTCGCAGGTTCTGGCCATTGGGGAAAGCAGTAAGCGAAAGCTCTCGGACCGTGAGGAGCAGTGGACAATCACGTTCACCGAACAGGATCTAAAAGACGTTCAGCTACCTCACAGCGACGCTCTGGTAATTTCCGTTTACATGGGAATCCCCAGGGTCAAGCGAGTGCTTGTTGACCAAGGAAGTTCCACTGAAATCCTGTACTACTCGGCCTTCAAAGCGCTGAACTTGAACCCGGACCATCTGATGCCGGCCGACTCCCCCCTCTTCGGATTCAACGGGGCTCCGGTTTGGCCGATGGGACGGATCATCCTTCCGGTAAGGGCAGGCTCAAAAACCCTGCAGATGGAATTCGTTGTTGTAGACGCGCCGAGTCCTTACAACGCTATCCTCGGTAGAACTTGGTTGCACGAAATGAAAGCCATCGCTTCAACTTATCACCAAGTTGTCCGGTTCATAGGTTACGAAGGATGGCAGGAGGATATCAAAGGTGACCAGATGGCAGCAAAGAGATGCCAGGTAAACGCGGTGCATATGAAGAAGAAAACCACCAAGGGAAAGAAGAAGAAAGAGCCCAAACCGAGATCTATCGAGGAACATGAGGGTCCGGCTTTGGAGGATGTCGGGACGGCCGCGGAGGAGAAGGCGGTAGAGGACCTCGTCACTGTACCCATTAACGACGACGGGACTCGCTACTTTCTTCTCGGGTCAACACTGACAACCTTTGAAAGAGAGAAGCTGGTTGAGTTCCTTAAAGGGAACATCGAGGTCTTTGCCTGGACTCCATACGAGATGCCGGGCATTGACCCTCAGTTCATCTCTCACTCACTCAACGTTGATCCTCTCCGAAGGCCCGTGGTACAAAAACCAAGACGTTCGTCTCCGGCTCACTCAGACGCTGTTATAGCTGAAGTTGGGAGGCTACTTGATGCCGGGGCTATCCGAGAGGTACAGTACCCGACGTGGTTGGCAAACACCGTAGTAGTGCCAAAAAAGAATGGGAAGCTGCGCGTCTGCGTAGACTATACCAATCTTAATGAAGCCTGCCCGAAGGACTGCTTTCCTCTTCCACGGATTGATCAATTAGTCGATGCTACGGCGGGACACGCTCGGCTTAGCATGATGGATGCCTACAGCGGATACCACCAGGTAGCAATGGCAGTTAAAGATCAAGAGAAAACAGCTTTCATTTCCCCCCGAGGGACTTATTGTTACAAGGTAATGCCGTTCGGCCTCAAGAACACTGGGGCTACCTACCAGCGCATGGTGACAAAAATGTTCGCCAAGCAGCTCGGGGACACAATGGAAGCGTACATCGATGACATGGTGGTCAAGAGCAAGCACACTTCGGATCACTTGGAGCACCTCGGCGAAATTTTTGCCGTCATGAAGAAACACAAGCTGCGCCTCAACGCCGAGAAGTGTGCATTTGGCGTCGGATCAGGTAAGTTTCTCGGATACATGGTCACCCGGCGGGGAATTGAGGCGGATCCCAAACAGATAACAGCAATCCGAAACCTCAGACCTCCGAGCACCATCAAAGAAGTTCAAAGGCTTACTGGAATGGCCGCGGCCCTCAATAGGTTTATCAGCCGGTCTTCGGATCTGTGCCGACCTTTCTTCGAGTCCCTGAAAACGAGCAAAAGGAGTTTTCAGTGGACTGAAGAATGTGACCAAGCGCTGGGCCAGTTAAAGGATTATCTCTCCAGAGCCCCCCTCCTCGTGATGCCAAAGCCTGAAGAAGATCTATACCTCTACCTCTCGGTTTCAGGACATGCTGTGAGCTCGGTCCTTGTGAGGAAGGAAGGGGCTAACTTCCAGCCCATCTACTACGCCAGCAAAACATTGATCCCTTCTGAAACAAGGTACCTCCCTCTTGAAAAGTTGGTTTTGGCTCTCGTAACCGCTAAAAGGAAACTGCTGCCTTACTTCCAAGCCCATACAATCATTGTGATCACCGAGTACCCATTGAAGACTGTCCTCAAAAAGTCTGACCTCTCCACTCGGATCTCAAAATGGAGCTTGGAATTGGGGAACTTCGATATACGATACGAGCCCCGAACAGCTATCAAGGGACAGGCTCTGGCAGATTTTATTGCCGAACTGACACCTGAGCTGAAAGATGATGATAAGCAACTACCCGAAGGAGTGACATCGGAAGATGGACCAGATGAAATTACTTTAGGGACTCCGGCGGAAGCCGAGAAACCTAACAACGAAAGAAAGGGCAGAATTTGGAAAATGTTCCAAGGAGATGTATGGCGCTTGCATGTTGACGGAGCATCAAATGGCAGAGGGGCCGGCGCCGGCATCGTGCTCGTCAGCCCGGAAGGAATCATGCACGAAAACGCGCTAACCATTGGATTTCCGGCGTCAAACAATGAGGCCGAATACGAAGCACTAGTCTCCGGCCTAAAGATGGCTAAACACTTGGGTGCCGAGACGGTGCAAGTCTACAGTGATTCACAGTTGATTGTAAACCAACTCAAAGACCAGTACAACTTGAAAGATCCAAGGATGATGAAATACTACAACAGAGTGTGGGAGCTGATTACGGAGATTGGAACCGTGGAGATTGATTGGGTGGGCCGAGAGCGAAACGCCCATGCGGACGCTCTGGCCTCCTTAGCTACAGCATGTGCAGCCTCCCCTAACCGAACCATCATCTTTGGAGAAATCGAGAATCCAAGCATCGAGCAGATGACAAAGGAAGTGCTACTAATATCCCTCGGCCCCAGCTGGATGGACGAGATCTACGCCATCTCAAGCACGAGAAGCTCCCGGCGGACAAGAAGGAAGCCCACAGAGTCGGGTGCAAGGCCACCTACTTTTATCTAGACCCGAACGATAAAATGTACCGAAGGTCCTTCACAGGCCCTGACTTGAAGGTAGTACACGACTCCCAAATTGAGAGCATTCTCCGAGAACTCCATGAGGGGAGCAACGGGTGCCACTCTGGCGGACGGTCTCTTTATCTCCGAGCTCTCACTCAGGGATACTGGTGGCCAAAGATGAAAAAGACTTCGGAAGAGTATGCGAAGAGATGCGAACAGTGTCAAAAGCACGCCTCGCACCTACTCCAGCCAGCCGAAGCCTTACACCCTATAACCAGTCCCTGGCCTTTCGCACAGTGGGGGCTGGACATAGTGGGAAAGTTGCCGACGGCTCCTGGAGGTTTCAAACACTTGATAACAGCGACCGATTACTACACCAAGTGGGTGGAGGCCGAGCCCCTAATCACAATAACTGCCACCGACGTAGAACGCTTTCTTTGGAAGAATATCATCTCTCGCTTCGGTGTCCCTTATGCGATCATTTCGGATAATGGGACCCAATTTGTGGCTGAAGCGATCGAGAAGCTCTGCAAGAAGCATAACATCCGGATCTTCCATTCCTCGGTTTCATATCCACAGAGAAATGGGCAGGCCGAAGCATCAAACAAGACGATATCAACTGGAATCAAGAGACGCCTAACTCTCAAGAGGGGTCGGTGGGCCGAAGAACTCCCAAAGGTCCTATGGGGCTATCGAACCACACCCCGGTGCTCAACTGGCCGAACCCCATTCTCTATGGCGTACGGTATGGAAGCTGTTCTCCCACTAGCCACCCTAATCCCAACAGCTCGGACTGAAAATTTTGATGTGCCGACCAATGATGAGGCCATGGACAGGGAACTCGACCTAGCTGAAGAGCTCAGGGACGAAGCACACCTGAAACATGCCTCGTATCAGCAAGAGGTTGCCAGAAGTTATAACAAGAATGTCCGGATGAGGCCCTTCAATGTGGATGATCTTGTGCTCCGAGAGGTGGTCCAAAAATCTAAAAAGACTAAGTTCAAACCCAACTATGAGGGCCCCTATCGTGTGATTGAGAAAGTCGGACATGGATCTTATAAGCTTGCAGAGATGGACGGCACACCTATTGGCAACCCCTGGAATGCCACTAAGCTTAGGAAGTTCTATGCATAGGCTAAATTTTGTTAGAAGAGGTATATTTGGGCTGCTTGTTTTGCCCCTTTTTATCTTGTAATTGAAGGTGTTCGGATGATAAATGAAAAGAGAATCTTTCGCTATGACTGTTGCCCATTTTGCTAACTGATTAGAACTCTCAAGGTCCGGAAATAACCTTAAGCCGGCGCCAGGATTTTCAAATCCGCTCTGTGTTGCTTCGGTTCCAATCCGAACAACTATTTCCTCTGATTAGAACCGAGCAGGGGCTATCAGAGGAAATTTTTTCCAAGTGTTGGAAAAATTTCATTCTATTTCGTGTTGCTTCGGTTCCAATCCAAACAACTATTTCCTCTGATTAGAACCGAGCAGGGGCTATCAGAGGAAATTTTTTCCAACTGTTGGAAAAATTTCATTCCATTTCGTGTTGCTCCGGCTCCAATCCGAACAACTATTTCCTCTGATTAGAACCGAGCAGGGGCTATCAGAGGAAATTTTTTCCAAGTGTTGGAAAAATTTCATTCTATTTCGTGTTGCTTCGGTTCCAATCCGAACAACTATTTCCTCTGATTAGAACCGAGCAGGGGCTATCAGAGGAAATTTTTTCCAAGTGTTGGAAAAATTTCATTCCATTTCGTGTTGCTTCGGTTCCAATCCGAGCAACAATTTCCTCTGATTAGAACCAAGCAGGGGCTATCAGTGAAAATTTTTTCCAAGTTGGAAAATTTTCATTATATTTTGTGTTGCTTCGGTTCCAATCCGAGCAACAATTTCCTCTGATTAGAACCGAGCAGGGGCTATCAGTGGAAATTTTTTCCAAGTTGGAAAATTTTCATTATATTTTGTGTTGCTTCGGTTCCAATCCGAACAACTATTTCCTCAGATTAGAACCGAGCAGGGGCTATCAGAGGAAATTTTTTTTTTTTTCCAAGTGTTGGAAAAATTTCATTCCATTTCGTGTTGCTCCGGTTCCAATCCGAGCAACTACTTTCTCAGATTAATCCCGAAGCAGGGGCTATTGGATGGACGCATTTCTTATAAAGAGTAAGAAATTTTCTAAGTATTGAAAAGGTTTTTATACCAATCAATAAAGATCATATTGCATTCAAACGATAAACATCCATATATGAAAAAGGTAAATCATCCATTCAAAGCATTGAAATCAAAACATTTTCACCACTTCGGTGAAACGGGAGCATGGCGGGGTGGTACTTGTTCGGTGCCATCTCCATAAATAAACCTGTTTTAAACATTACAACCGCTGGAACGGCAAACTCCAAATGTCCGGAGCCGTCCAGTAATTCCCAAAACAGTTAACTATTAAAAGTTTTAAAACCCTATCCTACTGGGTTACATTCGCCGGTTCATTCTCCGGAGAAATAACTTGCTCGGAGGACCTCTCTGGGTCTGAAACCTTGTCAGCAACATCTTCATGCTCCGAAGCCTCCACATTATCTCCTTCTGGAGTTCCTTCGGCATCATCTTCTAGACTTTCTTCAGCAACTGGAGAGTCCGGTGCATCAGGCACTTCACGCCTCGGGTCATCAGCTGGAATGCCAAAGGCATCACAAGCAAATAGGTACCCGTTGCCGAAGCCTTTGTGCTCGCCGTCCTTCACCAGGGCATAGATGTCTCCGGCATAGGCTTGGCCCGCCTCATCAAAACCAGCCGAATGGCCTTCGGCTCTGGCAGCATCTATGGCTTTTTGATGCCCCGCTCTCTCCTCCTCCAACTGCTCATCAGCCTTCCTCTTCAACTCCACCAGCTTCGCGAGCTCTCCTTTGAGTTTCTCGTTCTCCTGGCGAAGCTCTTCGGACTTTTTCTCGGCTGTCCCGACCTTCTCAAGGGCCGCGTCAGCTCGGCGCTTCAGCTTCTTAGACGAGTTGCTAAGGTCGAGAGCTTGGTCATAAAGCTTGAGCATTGATTGTCCGGTCTGAAAAACCAAAACATGATATCAGTATCAAGGCAATAAAGAAATAACGGAACATCAGGGTTCGGATAAGAGAATACCGACCTTCACGATTTGCGCCGTGCAATGAAAGAGGTTATCCTCCAGTTTGTTCGGCACTAGATCAAGATCTTTCCGGAGGGCCAGACCTGGGAGCAGTCCCATCGCTAGTCGAGGGTTCTCGGCAACACTGTCATCTTCCAAGATGACATTGCCGTTTTCCTTCACCAAAATCGGAGAGAAGGGGTGTGACGACCCCTCAGCATTAGAAGCGTCCGGCTGTTGCAAAGTCTGGTCAGGGAGATCATCCTCAACCGTAAGGACTTCGGATATCCTTACCCGCTTGGCCGACCTCTCCTCTGTCGAAGCTGCCCCTTTGGACCGAGCAACTGTCTTCTTATGGACAGTAGCCACGGGGACTTTGTCGGGCACAGAGGTAGAGCTCGGTGCTGCGGCGCTTTTCTTCGGCACGCCCTTCTTGGCCTGAGATGCCAGCTCAGCCAGTTTTGCTCTCAGGTCGATCTTCGGCGGCATGATGTCTGAGGGTTCGGGGGATACTCTGTCTACGGGGACCCTCTCTTGCCCTTGGAGATTTTCTAATGGTTGCTCCTCCAACAGCAACCGTTCGGCCTTGGATATTGTGCGGCTTGCCTTGGTTTTTTTTCGACCTCTTCTTCTTGGGTTTTTTCCTGATCCAACACCGGTAAGTCGGAATATAGCCGAGCAGATCGTGGGTATATCGTCCCTGCACTTCGTACAGAGCTTCGGCGCAACTTTTCCTTGCGATCCTCTTTAACCTCCGGGATATGGGAGATGGGGCTGAAAGATAAACATCCGAAAGGTCAGTACACAGAAATACATAAAGAAAAGCAACGGGCGAAATACAAATTAAGAACCGACCAGTGTTCCCTTTAATAGTTGGGACGGGTAAAAGATCAGCATTGGGGGGCCCGGCAAAGTTGCCGGAAACCACCACATACAGATCAGTCCATTTCTCGGAGTCGGGAAGGTGCTCTACGATCTGCCGTTTCATCGGACGTGTCATCAAGAAGTACCTCCCGAACGATTTGTTCCGGGACACGGCATAGATCTCAAGTAGATCCCAGACACTGAGGTCCAAATCATCCCTCAGCATCATCTCATAGGCCGAACTAAGGACCCGATAGCTGTTGCATGTGAGCTGGTCCGGAGAAAGTTCATAAGCATTAAGAAATGCTCGGATGAATTCGCTCATCGGAATCCGAACCCCTCCTTCAGTGATGGCCATCAAAGGGATGTTCAGATGGTTCGGTCCATAGACAAGCTCTTGACCCTTCGGGTGAAGGGTAACATTGACGTCATCTGGAATGTCGTACTTTTCCCGGAAAACCTTCATACCGGCGTCTCCGGTCATGAAGTAGCAGAGATAGGGGCACCGTTGTTCCTTCTTCCCGCTACTGGATGCCCCTTCGGAAGACGGAGGAGGCTCGGGCATCTCAACGCCGATCTCGGCAAGGATTAGCTGCTCGACTTCAGCGGCTGCGTTATCCTCCGAAGGCTCAACGCTAGCAGTAGAAGGCTCGGCGCTAGTTGTTGTCGTTTCGGAAGGGTCCCACTCCGACCGGTCATCAGACTCGGTAGCCTCGCTGTCATCTAAGAACCCATCCGAGACGTCGACATCATCGTCTATGTTAATGGGGGCTTCGGGGACCCCATGGTTGGGGCTCGGGGGTATGGATTGAAGGGGCCTCTCGTCTAAAGGGACGTCGAAATCGTAGTCCATCGGTATGATCTCTCAGCAAGGGTTAGGCCGAGCTCTATATTTATGAAGAAGGAAAGCTATATGAGAAGCAGCGGTACTGGAAGTCTCGGATCCTGAGCTCTCGGAGTCTGAAGAGATCTCGAAGACTGGTGGCGCCAGACCTAACAAAAGAAGGCACGGCAAAAGACCGTTAGCTATGAGCAATGGGTCTTGAAACTAATTCCGAACAACCTATCCCTCGGCGACCACCAGACGTTTGAGATCCCTAACAGACAAAGTGCACGTGTGAAGTGATCTCCCTCGGCGCTCGTGGCCGAGGGGGTAATAATCTACGCTCTAGGCCTTTCGGCGCCACCTTCAACCTCAAGAACAGGTTGAAGGTGACTGTTCATCTTCAACCTTAAACCCAGAAAACGCAGAGACGAGAACAGAAAAATACTTGACAAAAACGCGAGAAAATAAGCAGAAAATGCAGGAATAGAGTTGAGGAGAAGTTTTACCTGATGATCTGAAGAAAACAGGAAGCAACAACCTCGATTCACGTGCAAGCTTGGAAATTTCTAGAGCGAGAGCGTCTGAAAATCGAGTGAGCAGAGAGAGAAAGTGTTTTCTCTTTCCTCTCTGGGGTATTTATAGCGGCGTCAGGTTCTTGAAAAAAGGGTAGAGCTTGGGCGGGAAACTCACCTGATCATGGCACGGAATCCGGACCGGCGTGATCACGACCGTTGGATGCATGACACGCGTCACCTAAGACGATGCATTGTAGCGTTCCCCCTCACTACGTCAGCATTGCGGCACGACGTGACTACAGCTGTCACATCTCCTCTGAAACCCTACTTGTAGGGGACATGTGGCGAATTCCGGATGATCCGAAGCACGGCGACGACAGAGAATCTAATGATGAGCCCTAGCTCGAAGAATGGGGCTCGGTCAGGACCCTGCTCGGCACCCGAGTACTCAACCCCTCCTGTGGAAAATAAACCACATGGAGGGATCGAGGGGCTATTGTAGGGGTCCGGATATACCGAGCACCTGGATTCTACGCTGAATCGATATGAGACACCTCTTTGTAGTCGCCGAGAGACTATCATTGGGGGACTCTTCGGAACCACGAATCAACACACTCAAAAGGAGCATAGTGGGGTTCGGCCCACTGCCTCGGCAAAGTGCCGAGACCCATCCAACATCTAATTCGTTTGTAGCCTTTCATGGTTAATATCAAAATGCCTCGGGGCATAGCCGATGAGTGACCTTAACCGACTTCATGATGCGGATAACATGCCGGCAAACTCGGTTCTGAGTCAGCATAGCGGTTAATGCGGCATGAGCTCGTAACAAACTGTGATCGTGACAGATGACGGTTATGACACGCGTCAGGACCTTACTGGGAGCATGTGCATGCAGTATATTCTTCCGGGCACGTCATCGTGACGTCAGCCGAGCGGTTATATCACGTGACGGGCACGGTCGTACTTGGAGGCCAAGTCAAGGCTCGCCTATAAAAGGTAAACTTCATCTCCTACCAGAGGTACGCGCGATTCACTCAAAAACCCTAAATCTACTGCACTTCATCTTCTTCTCTTACTTACAAGACCGTCGGAGTGCCATTCCGGACTCAACGGTCCGGTCTGGTGCTAACGGTTTGCTTAGTGTGCAGGCCTAGAGTTCTACCTGAGAGTATACACCATCACTGTCGTTCATCATCACCAGGAGGAGCTACCAGAGAAAGAGGGCTCCACAGGTTGCAATAGTACGGTTTTTTTCTTTTGATCATATCAGAAATGAGATTAATCGATATGTGCATAAGTTGGCTCGAACACTACTCTTAACCATCGAATAAAAAAAGGGTATGTTTTGGTTAATTGGTTTATGCAACAAGGGGACGAAAAATGACACAGAAACCTAAGAAAGAAACATAACTCGAGTCATTTCGTAATGAGTCATGAACAAAATTTCACGTCCAAGCAATTTTTTTTTTTTTGGGGCCAAGTTTGATCCAAACAGAGTTTTAAGTAAGGTGGGCGAAGTTTAACAAAAATGCAACAAAATTTATGAACATATGATATCATCATGACTGGTGCCATTGGTGAATTATATAAGTATTATGGAAAAAAACCAGAAAGAGACTTGGGGCCATTCTGTTCACCCACCCCTGGCCCTCGAGTCTTAACAGGTGGAAAATAAGGGAAACAAAGTACTGTGTCTTGGACTTTGTGAAGTCTAATTTGATTTGGGTCGTGTTTGGCGGACACGATTTGTGGGTTTGGGGGCAGCTCCCGAAACCTAAACCGGGATATTACGGTAATTGGATGTATAGTTTGGGGTCTCTCTTGTGCCCCAAGGCAATACAGGCTTCCCCAAATCCGGATACGTAAACCTCAGGTTATAAATTCCTGCAATACGCGGAAGCCTATGTAACTTGTATTCTTTCTTTATTCGATACATAGTGTGAGTTGTGAATTTACTAAACATTCTGTTGGAGAACCACATAAAATTTATGTGCCTTGCGTTCTTATTTTCTTTTCCTAATTATTCTTTGCTTGTTGTGATTGTTAATTTCCGATTCCTGACTTAAACTCAAAACTGACTTATTACGCTTTACGAGACAAACCATTCTCTCACGATACAACGACTTAAAAACTGAATTAGGCTAATTCCTGGCTTGAGTCGAATTCTCAGCACCTGTGTCAGCAATTACTTTAGAGGTGGGTAAGGAATTGGGTAAATTAACTGACACCAAAACGAATTGATCTGGGTCTTTCGAGTTAGACCACTTGGGCTTCCATGGTTGAAACAGAGGCATTTTGAGTAGGTAGATAGGTCCACTGTCCTGTGTTTGTACTAGATAATGCACCATGAGGTGTGAACAGCTGACTTACAAACCTAAAACAATAACTACAAAGTTGGCTTTTAACCTCTAAATTCTCCACGAAAAAAGAAGATGGAGAATGACGTTTTGGGTAATTAATTAGGAAGCGTTCCACTAGGGTGTTTTTAGAATAAACTGATTTTTCACGGTTTTTCATGTGATGTATGGTGAGAGAATGACCTGTCTAGATTTTTAAAATGAATTGTTTTCTTAGTCAGGCCTTTGTCGTCATTCAATTGCTTTATCCTTTTTGTTTCTCGAGATCAAAATGGCTTGGCTAATCAAACGTTGGAGTTCAAGACAGTGTAAATCATGGATGTAGCTGCAGAGATGATCAAGAAGTTTGGCTGAGGCTATGTGTTTCTTTGCAAGTGATTCGTTACTGGAATCAAGATAGCCTTTTTCAGTTTTGGTTTGAAATAATTTGATGTCTTATTTTGGACAGATCATGTGGATCCTATTATTTTGTTTTGTTTTCTACTATTAGTGGTTGGTATCTTGCCAACTCGTTATATCTGTATCTTTTCCCTTCAGGTCCATGGTGGGGCGTGATTATCGAGGCTCGGGGGTGCCAATCTAGTTGGGATATTCGCGTCTCGTCGTGATGCCTTTTATGCCTTGGGTCCGTTTAATCATTGTAATTCGTTTTCAATAATTAATAAATTTCTTTTTGTTGAGAAAAAAAATATCGATTCCACAGCAGACACGTAGTGGTACTATGTTTGGTTAGGAGAATTAAATGAGGGTTGAAGTGTCAATTACATTGGCTAAACGAGAGATCGCGCCTAAGACACGTGCACACACTCTCTTTCTCACTCTCTCTATCTCTAAATAAAAAAATTGAAAGTGTCGGAAATTAAGATTGGGGTTTGGAGGCTTCACAGGCACAAACACATTTGTACAGAGTATGTGCTAGCGTTGTATCCATTCGATGCACTCAAGAAAGGAAAAACCTTTCGTAAAGTTGGAAAAGCGATTCGTTCGGAAGGCTTGAGGATTCAAGATTTGTCGATCATGCAAATGTGTAATTAATGTGGATTCATCAAGTAGATCTTAGGATTCGCAGTGAAACTACATGATCATCGAATAAGATTACTTGTATTCCCACAATGTTTCTAGTGTATGATTCCTTCCCATAATTTTTCTCATTTAGGATTTTCCACGTAAATCTTGTGTCTCGTGTGATTTCTTGCTCTAGTTTGTGTGATTGGATTTCCAATGCTTACAGTTTGTTTAATTCCTTTCTTCGACTAAGGATTTTTACATACTATATACAAATGTGTTTGTGCCTCCCAAGTCTCCAAACCCCAGTCATAATTTCCTAGACTTTTGATTTTTTATTGAGAGAGAGAGAGAGAGAGAGAGAGAGAGAGAGAGAGAGAGAGAGAGAGAGAGAGAGATGGTGTGAGCTTACTTGTTTCATTTTTTCGGTTGATAGGGGGAAATCGGAAATTTTGTTTCTAGTGCAGGAAATTTTTTTATTTTATATTGTTGTTGCTGTTTCTAGTGCATGATTTTGTAAGACTCGAATCCAAATATCTCGAATCCAAATATCACGTCTAGTAAGAGAATGCATGCCTCATCCCTTAAATCAGCACCTTGTCTCTTTTAGCTTATTATGTCAAAGTTGTGTCAAATTTTCAAACTTTGGTTGAAAGTGCCTTTCAAAGCATCTACAGGTTTCATAATATATAATTCAGTTTATAGGACCATGTTTGTGTATGAATGAGGTCAAGCTTTGCCACGAATCGTGTCACAAGCCACCCACTGAAGATACACAGCCATACGGGACTGTTACATCCGTCAGAAAGTATTGTCCCGTTACACGACAATACCAATATACTATGTAGGGAACCCCACTGCATCTACAACGAGGCCGAAGTTAAAATCTAACCAAGTCCGAGTTTCGAGCACTGAAGCAACACCTCATTGGTCATTTTCACTGAATAACGTTGTCATGATGTTTTTGTCGTAGTTTGCAATGACAATATACAAGGACGTTTCCAAAAAAATGGAAGTATGGCTCGTGTTCATTTGACCAGTATGGTCTTCACTGTTAACATCACAAACTTGGGCCACCCCCTTTTCTTTCTCTCTGTTTTTTTTTTTCGTGTAACTTATCTTTACATTAGTTTTTTCTGCATTTCAAAATTTTCTTGCACCAAAATACAAATATTACTATAAGGATAATCGAACTTAATAAATCAATAACTTTGAATTTTTTTTTTTTTTTTGTACATAGCAAATTAGCAAGAGTGGGAGTGGGAGTGGGAGATTTGAACCTTGGTACATTGTGGGGCAAACAAGGCCCTTATCACTTGCGCTGCCAACCACTTGTGAACTTTTGAAAGGTTTAAATTTGTGAAAGAACATGCTAAAGGACTGCCGCGGAGACACGTGGGTGTGATAGACTCCATAAACAACACCAAAAAAATTCATAAGCAACATCACAAAAAATTGCCAATAACATCACAAAATTTCATAAATTTGAGCCCCTTTTTTTACCTTGTGCCATTTTTTTTTTACTTCAAATTCATTAACACTTCACAAAAATTCGTAAACACCACCCTAAAAATCGTAAAAATCACCACAAAAATTTCTAAAATAAAAAACCACAAAAATTCATATTTCGGACCACAAATATTCGTAAAACGACCCACAAATTTTATAAAGAGTGTACGTACGGTACACCCAAAAATAAAATCGACAATAAAAATGATAAAAGGTGAGTCACAAAAAATTCGTAAGCAAATACTTATCCTTGAAAGTGACATGCTATAAAAAAAAAACGTTCAAGAGAGAGGTTGGTGTTGATTGTGGAGAGAATTTGAAACACTATCCGTGACTAGGGGAGTAGGGGTGGAAATGGAGAATTTACGGTGTGCCTTATTTGATTTTTCAACTGTGTGAAAAAGGGCTTTGTATTAAACTGAAAAGGTGGCTTTCTGGAATGGTCTAAAAGATAAGAAAACAGAGTACGTGTTTCAAAATCAGGTTGTTGAAATTTGTCGTCTTTTTTGACCTCAACAAGAAGCAGAGGAAATAGAGAATTTTTTTTTTTTTTTTTAGAATGAAATTTGTGATTAACCAACTTAACAGAAATTCTAGAAGAAATACGAAGAAGAACATGGATGGAGCTAGGAATTTCACTACGTAAGGGTGATCTTTTTATTTTATTTATAAATTACTTTGTAGGGGCGAGCTTATATAATTCATATGAAATTTTATTTTTTCTATATTATCGTAGAGGTTTTTTTTTTTCTTTGCAGGGCGACCCCCCCTATGGCTCCTCCCTGGCTCCATCTCTAAACAAGAGGCACTCTCTCTATAAAAAAAAAAGAATATTAAGAATAACCAAATTTGCTATAAGACATCCAATGATACTTATAGTGTCAAAGAAAGTTGGACACAACACTGACTATTTTCGTCTTTATACCAAAACGCCTTGGACACAACACTTTAGGGAGCACCCTTAATTTCCATTTCTAGTTTCATTTAGATTCACCCTGAATTTCTTTTCTGTTTAAGTGCATGCGTTCTATTTTTCAATTACTTATATCTTTCACTCTATAATATTTTTTTTACAATTTTAAAAATTTTATCTAATAAGTGCATGCGTTCTATTTTTCAATTACTTATATCTTTGACTCTATAATATTTTTTTACAATTTTAAAATTTTTATCTAACAGAACTATCAAACGAGATCCATATTGAATATACATAACATTACACATTTGAAAATATAGGTAATTTTTTCAGGTGTCGTGAATAGAAAAAGTGGAGAAAAAACTTGGGACGGAGGGAGTATAAAGTACTAATAGGAAGTCGTGGCAAGTGGTGAATCAAGTTATGGATCGAGGAAACAACAAAGTGGTAAACAAAAGTAATGGGAAAGGACAGAAATTAATTTACATATTTTGACAATTTGTGCCTATGATGCTTCAGTTAACCCAAAAAAAAATGGGAGACAATTTGTGCGTATCTTATATCTACGGCTCTACGCACAACAAAAAGTCTCAATGGGACATAAATTTCCTGTTTTTTGTTTGGGTAATATGGTTACGTACGGTGAGTATATTTTTATTAGTGCAATGAAGACTTTAACTGTGTCTTGTAAGTGTAGGCATTGAATTATGAATATTGCTGAAGAATTTAATTGTGTCTTGTAACTACAGGCATTGAAACATTTGAACTAAACGTTTTTAAAACTCAAATTCGTTATCAGTGACAAGGATGGAAACTCAATTACGTTCTCAGTGACGACCATGGACGCAAGGGCGAGTTGCTCTGGGTGACCGCCCTGTCCAAGGTTAATTTTTTTTTAATAAATATACGTAATAATTTAAAAAAAATTATATAGATTTGTCCGCAACTAAATATTGTTGTAGTGTTTGTGTGAGAGCCCACTTTGGAGGCATGTTAATCCCACATCAGAAGATGTGGGAAATGAAATTGGTATATAACGTTTCGTCACTAGCTACTGTATAACTCGATCGAGGTGAATTTTTTGAGCCACGTGGTTAGGCTAACGGTTAGTAGGTCAGCTAAGACGGGTTGTTAGGGTAATTCGCCAAACCCACGCTCGATTCTTGCATTTGTCCCAGCTCAGTGAGTTGGTGTTTGGCCAGGATTAAATGGGATTCTAGATAAAGTTTACCCCGTTCCATAAAATGACTTAAATTCAATAAGTCAGTAGAACTTATTTAAATCGACTTTTTGAGTTGATATATTGTGAGCAATGACATGTCTTGTAAAACACAATAAATCAATTTTGTAGAACAAGGCACCTTGTTACTTTTTTTGTTGTTGGATTTTCTGTTCTGGTTTGTCCGTGTCGAACATAAAATATAAAGGTGATCCAAAATATATACATATACATAAAAGCTTAAATTCATGGAATCTTCAATAATAAAAAAAGGCCTTCAATATTATATCTTACACTTTCTCCATTTCAAAAACAAAAAATAAAAATAATAATCTACTAGTACTTTCTTCCTCATTGAGTCCAGCCCAACAAACGAGCCAAGAACATACAAGCCTGGCACATTGTTAGCAGATCAAAAAATATACCAGCCAAGCCTAGAAAATCCAGTAGGTATACCTGGGATTCTTTCTGGACTACCCATGCTAATCTTTCTGGACTACCCACTTCAGAAAGTTTTGAATTTCGGATTGGGCCTACTGACCCTTAAGTACGGATTCTGGATTAGTAGTTTGATTGGTTTACGTTTTTGTTGTTGTTGTCAGACTATAGGATGTTAGCATGTTAATTGAGTTACATTATTACAATTTACAAGTGATATCGATACCGTTCCATCAATTTCTAAGAACTAGTACACAACCAATTGAACTAGAAGCTATTGTCGAGTGGCTTTACAGTTTACACTACCGTAAATTTCACACAATCTTAGTACTTACCCATAGCTTATCAAGGTGTATATCCAGTGACTGTACTGCAGGATTTTTTTTCTTGTTAGGGTGTCCAGAGCTTCGACGGCTCTGATGTCGTACACTAGGGCCTATCTTCAGGGTGTTCTCCAGCACCCCTGGTCCACTTACACTGAGCTAATTTCTTTTTGAATATCTCTATTTTCTTCCCGAATTTCTCTAATCTCGTTTATTCTTTATTCACTTCCTCTAACATTTATTCAACGAAAGTTCACGAACAGCCTGTCGGTCACGGTTCAATTCTCGGAAACAATCTCTATGCTTGCAGACCCCAAATTCCGCATATGCAGAAGCTTCGTGTACTGAGTACGCCATTTTATTTTTTTTTACGATCACGAACAGGGTAAAGTAAAAGCAGAAGAAATAAAAAGGCAAAGCAAGAAAGAAAAAGTGATATACTGATCTCCGAATGTAGGAGAACTCCTGGACATACCATCATTGCTGCTTCATCCTCCTTTTTCTTTTTCACAAAAAAGAAAAAGTATGAACAACATTAATATCCATTCATACATAATCAAACAAAGATTAAAATTTCATGCCCAGCCAAAATCTTCACAATGGCATTAATTTCGCCTGAATCATCAGCAGACCACAACCCCATCGACTTCCGTGCTCCGCCGCCTTCTCCGGTCGCCTCCGGCCGCCGCTCCTCTGTCACAAACGATGACGTCCTGTCCAATTTCCTCCAACACTCTCTCCACGTCCCCAACCTCACTTTACCCGATAAAGTCTTCCCCCGGCAAAAACCCATCCAAAACCCTCCGAAAATCGATTTTCGCAATCTGACCGACGCCGTTCAAGAAATTCTCGACACTGTTTCTGGTACCGGTTGTTTTCAGCTCGTGAATCATGGGATCAGGGGAGAAGTTGTTAAATCGGTTAAGAGGGCCGGTGCCGGAGTTTTTGGGTTGTCGCCGGAGAAGAAGGCGGCGGTGATGAGGTCGCCGGAGAAGGTATATGGGTTTGAGGAGTTTCGTGGAGAAGATGAGAGAGAGATGGAGGAAGAGTTTGTTTGGTGTAGAGACGAAGGGTTGGAGTTAGAAATGGAGGGAGTTTGGCCACTTGGATATTCAAATTTCAGGTAATTAACGGTCACATTTGAAATTGGTTGTTTTTTGGTAAATAATTAATTTTGATAGCAATCGCCTAACTATCAATAAATTGAGGTATTGATTTTATGCTTTTATAAAACAGAATAGGATTAATCTACCGTCCGCCCATTGGGCAGACAATAAAGTGTATAGAATCTGAATTCTTATATGTAAGAATTCAAACAGTGAAAATTCTTCCATGTAAGAATTATGATTGTTTTGTGTTTTACTGTCCGTCCAGTGGGCAGATAATAGAAACATCCAACAGACTAATAACAAGTGTTTCATCTATTATTGGATTTTTCTGTAACAAAAGAAGGAAACAAAATTTTAACCCGTTTTGTGATTTTCGAAAGAGATTCTAAAATTAATTCGATTATTAAAATTATGAGAAATTGATCATTATCCCAAGAATCTCTTAACAAATTCTAAATCCTCCATCTTTTTTCTATTTGCTTTATGCACAACACGTGTAAATCATTCTTTCAGGTATTTTCGTGACAACATCAACATTTACGAATGCATATTCAGGGGCGGAGCCAATGGGCAGTTTGAAAAATGCACTGAAAAAAATTAAAATTTTGATATAAATTAAATTTTTTTTGCTATTTTCAGCGCAGGGTTACTCGTTTGAAATTAAAATAAATGTTTCCAACAAAATTTGAACCAAATTGTTATAGCCCTAACAAAACAAAACAAGTATGACCCACTTATGAAAACCCGTATATAATAAACATATAAGGATAATAGTTATCTGACATTAGATTCAATGTGGAAACACTGAAAAATTGAAGAGAATTAGACGACTTCTTTGCATACAGCTTTCATCATAAATATGCTGTGCATTTTTGTCAGCGTTAGATGAAAATTTTAGAGCCGCCCTTGAACTCGGCCCCCCCGGATTCTCAATCCTGACTCTGCCACTGTGCATATTACCGTAAATTCAAAATAAACGCGCAATCAAATGCTCATTCTTTATTTCACTTAGTTAGTAACAAGTTGAACGTAGTTGTAGATGTACTCATTTTGCACCATGTGCACATACATATCTCATGCATTTTTTCTCGTGACCTATCGAATTCCCTGTTCATATAGTAAAATCTCAACTTCCTTTGTGATAGTAAAAATGGGCTCTCTTTTCCGGTCACGTTCTATATTTGCACTATATCGGTGCGCATCGATCAAACATTTGTCACAATTTCTATGCATCACATTGCAGCAACAAAATGGAAAGACTTTTGGTGGAGATAGAGAAGGTGGCTGGAAAAATCCTCCAAGTTCTAAAGGAGCACGCCATGAAAAACCCAATATGTGAAAATGGCAAGATCACAAGAGGTGAAGAAATTGCCAAATCCATCTGTTATCTGTACAAGCATTGCTCCAACAACAATGGTGATGAGTGGGCCAGCACACTGAAATATGATGTGATCAGAATGCTGGTAAGGGGTTCAGATCACTCTCATGCACTGTGTTTGCACCTCTGTGATGGATCTTCAGAGTTCCATGTTTACTCCAAGAAAGGTTGGGTTTCTTTTTGCCCAGATAAAGATGCCTTAGTCATCACAATTGGAGATCAAATCCAGGTAAAGTTTCTTCTTTTTGCCCAGATAAAGAAATGCTTAGGTACTCAGATTCCATGCATCATTGGCGTATTAATTATGGTTAATTACTTTACGATTTAATTGCTAAGCCAACCAGCAGCACGGCCACAGTGGTTAGTGGACAAAATTATTACATTTTTGAGTTGTCACTTTTGTCCCTGTGAAGTGGGAAGAGAGGAGCTGCTGTGCAGAGTGTGTACAGTACCGTGTTGTGCACATCCAGGCTATCCGTTGCTCGGATGGACGGCCCAGATTTCATGCACGCATTACAACGAACGGCTCGGATGCAAAGGTGCCGAGGTGAAATCTGGGCCGTCCATCCGAGCAACGGACGGCCAAAATGTGCACAACACTGTGTAGGCTGCACAACAGCAACCCCAAGGGTCCCTGTGAAGTGTGAAGGCCCTCAAATCATTCATCATATGACATATTCTAGTAAAGTTAATGGACCAAATCATTCCAATCTTTGTGCTGCTTACAATATTTATTTTAACTTACGTAAGCTTTACTGTTAAGGATTTTCCCTCAAGGAGGGGTGAGGAGTACAGGCATGTGGTAAGAAGGTCAATTTCAGTAAGAAATCAACCTAGAAAGCTTGTTTAGTGATTCGAGTTTACCATAGAATTTAGTGTACTTAAACACCGAGGTAGTAGTTCAAGTGGTTAGGGCATCAAACATAAGGTTGCTCGTCTCCCACTGACTAGATGGTTGGGAGAGAGGGCTCCAATTTAACTTGCCATTTAGGGAGGGCCTGGTGACACAGCCCCCGCGATGGGGTCATAGATCAATATTTCTTGCCCAGCCTTGTCCGCTATAGCTTAAATCCGAACATTCTAGGTTGGATGAGTTCACCAGTTGATCGGGAGGTCGCTAAACTCGTTCAATCCAGGCCATCCTTTTGGAGTAGCCCAAAAAAAAAAAAAACTTCATTATTAACAAATTTGTTATTGAGGTCCAGCATGACCACAATAAGCTAATGGACAAAATCATTAGTACAATGTTGAGCTGTCACTTTAACCTCTGTGAAGTGCCACTAATCATTCATTAGGACATATTCTACTTAAGTTAATGGACAAAATCATTACAATTTTTGTACTAATCATCATATATTTAACATGAGTAATCTTTACAGTTAAGCATTTCCACCTTTTTCTTTCACAGGCATGGAATGGTGGGAAGTACAAGCATGTGATAGGAAGGCCAATTTTCAAAGGAGGAGGTGAAGAAGAGTGTATCTCCATGGCTTTCCTCTATTCTCCCCCAAATATCAGCAATAGTTTCAAAACAAGTGAAGGGATCAAAACCATATCACTTGGTCAACAAGCTCTAGTGGCAATACTTTTAACTCTTGTTTACCATTTTTGGGTTCATTTCACTTGATCATCAAAGTCATCTCACTTTCTCAACAAGCTATGATCAATAGCTTTTTTCAACAAATTACTATCCAAAGGGTGTGATTGTTTTGATGAACGGGTTGTATAAGGGCCGGTGCTTCATCGATCATGATACCAATGGAGTATATAGTGTCAAATGTCAAGGGTTTGTTGTGTCCCTGATTTTATTCACAATATCAACTCAACAAATAGTTGTGGAACAACCAATTTACGTTTTTTTTTTTTTTTTTTAGTGCCATGAGGGGATTAGTGGTTTCGATATGTACAGATTATGATTAAATTTTCCATATTGTTACCAATGTGGTTTGGTGACAGATGGTTGTTAGTAC
Organism: Vaccinium vitis-idaea; assembly: GCA_963854785.1. NCBI lineage: Eukaryota > Viridiplantae > Streptophyta > Magnoliopsida > Ericales > Ericaceae > Vaccinium > Vaccinium vitis-idaea. The sequence continues at coordinate 36,328,532 of OY978225.1, read as the reverse complement.
CAGTTGTAGAGATTGCAGGTTTGATTTTTCATGATTGTTGAAATTATAAAGGGGTGACGGATATGATTTAATGTACTATTAATGTATTACCGAACTATCTCATGTTTAGCGTATCCTTGCCGGTGCCTTTACTAGCCAACAAAATGGAAAACTAGAAGAAATGGAGTATAATATGCCTAATCAAAGAAACTCGTGTATCGATATTCTACATTCCATTTTGAGTTATTTGTAGTTCAAAAAAGTGTATAGATAAATTCGAAATTCGGAGATTGCATTTTGGATGTACTCGTATTATAAGGTGATGCACTATGTTTGGACACGTATAAAGAATCATGCCTAATGATTGTTGAAAATGCTAGTAAAAAACTGTCGGAAAAACCACCATAAAATTTTTTGCTAATAAGATCATAACAAGCGTATGAAATAATAAATGATAGGGAATATAGTTGAATATATTTTATTGTGATGAAACCCTTCCTAAGTTTTTTCTGTGTCTTTTTTTTTTTTTTTTTTTTGAATTTTGTTCCAAGAATTCAATACAAGCCCAGAGCAAAGCCAAGCAGGCTCTTTTGCTTCAGACCCCCAAATACTTCTTGAAGATAAGGGCCCCCAATTTGGTGCAGTATCGATTAAACTAAAAGCCTACATATTAAACCCGGAAAAAAGTCCATCGCATTAGGGAGCCCAAACACTAGAGAGGTCTCAAATCAAATCCCAAAAGAGTTGAAATGCTCAAATCGGAAAAAAGATGCTTTTAAATTTTTGTAGGACACTTCTAATTTTGTTTTTTTGTAGGACACTTCTAATTTTGTTTCTCAAAATTGATTTATCTTTTTTAAAATGTTATTTCGAAAAAGCGCATAAAGGATCTCATTTTAAAAGTTTACCTTCGTCTCAAAAAAAAAAAAAAAAAAACATAAGAACAAAAGTCTAAATCTTCGTTGCTATTTTATTTTTATTGTTTACCACTAATCTTGACGAGTTTTCAATCTTGGGAAATCATCAGTATATTATATGCCAAAAATAAATGTATTAAGTTGATCATTGCGTACAATATATAAACTTTACAGGAGAAAACTCTTTTAAATGAAACTCGACAAGGCGAATAAACTTTTTCTTCAAAAAATTAGAAAATGAGTTGGATGGATTCACATGCCACACACACATGCAAAGTAGCAAACTCACTATTTATCTCGGTAAAATGAGCATTAAATTTCTAAGGGGCTAATTGATTTAGTTGAAATAGTTGAAAACCCATGATAACACACTAAATAGTTAACCCAATACCCCAAATCTCCGATTCTTTGAGCATCTTCTATCGATCTCTATATTTCCATTTTAGAGACCGGGTCGTCTCCTCTTTTCTTCAACTTTTTATACTTTATATGAGACAATATAAAGATCCACACCATTATTTTGGTCTCTAAATCTCCAAAATTAATGATGGGTTCCTTCAAAAAGTTAGAAAAACGAGGGACAAAGTATATAATTTTTTCTCCGGTCTCTGAACTAGAGATATAGAAATTGGTAGGAGACGAACATTTTTTTTGAGTAGGTGTTAAAAAAAAAAAAAAAAAAGCAACGCCAGATATTTCACAGGCCCCGAAGAATTCGTGTCAAAGGGTCAGTTAACCTGTACTTACTCCGCACCGAATTTAAAAGCCTGTAAAAACTCTGTGCAAGAAGATGGATGCTTACATTAGAATATTTGCTTCAACTCTATGTGTGTGTGTGAGATTGAACATGCTTTCTTTCCCGAAAGTTTGCCCCTTGACTTGACTAGACTAAGGTTTCAAGTTCAATTACAAAATGGCACGGCACGATTACAAAATGGCATTTTATGGCACGATTAAGTAAACGGCCTGGCACAGCACGACACTACACGACACGGTTAAGAAACGGTATGCCACAACACGGTTTAGTAAACAGGCCAGCATAACACAACACGAAGCACAGTTGGAACGAAATTAAATGGACCTACCGGTACGGCACGGCCCGTTTGACACATCTATCAATACTACATTTCGATGGGTTCTAACATCTGTTAGCTATTTGACTAAAGAGAATCGAATGTGATAGTTGGAGGACTAAATAAACAAAATTGATAGTCTGAGGATAAAATAAAGAATTGGAGTGTAGATTGAGGAATGTTTTGGAAAAAAAAAACTCTAAAATCTTTCATCCTCACAAGTGGTAGCTAGCTCATGCGATAGAGCTCTTGGATGTCCCACACTGCATCTCGGATCGAGTCTCATTCTCCTCATGTAATAGATTAAGAATAACAATGCTATGGGTACACCATAAATGCACACCAAGCTGACTCTTACACGAAAGAGTCTAACTCTTACCTGGAAGAGTTAGCTTAGTGTGCATTTCGGGTGCGTAAGTGGGGTACACATCGCGTTTTCCGACGGAAAAAAAAAGGCCAAAACGCACATAAACGAAGTCTGTAAAAAGTAAAAACACACTCACTTTTCTCTCTCTCTCTCTCTAAACGGATGCTTAAGAGTCAGCAGAATTGGGGTATCATCTTCCTATGTTTACGATTGCTGACTGAGGTAAATGTAATTTCTACCATTCTTTTCTGCCTTATAGTCTCCTTACGTTTACGCAATTTTGCTCTCTCTCTCTCTCTCTCTCTCTCTCTCTCTCTCTCTGTTTTTGTGTGCGCAATGAATAATCACGTGTTTTCCCAAAAGGGTTGCCTTTGCCTTTGCCTTTGTTGATACTTCAAATTTGGGACCCCATCATTCAAAAGGCTCTGTTTTTTTTCCTTCCCTTTTGATCGGAATAAAAGTCCTTCACTGTCAGGAAATTCACGTTCTTGTATTTTCTGTTCAAGTGAACGGAATTCGGTGAGAAAATACAAATATAAATGTTCAATCGTAGAGGGAACCAGTTAAATATCCAGTTTCTTGTTAAAAATCAAATCTTGTGCATTCTGGGAATCTTGAGGACGATTTGCATGGAAAAACTTACTGATATTTTGCAATCTGTGACAGATGAAGGAAATGGAGAGCTTCGATGGTAAAGTCAATCCCTCACCTGTTGCACCCGAAGATGCTCCTTTAGAGTTCTCCGTCAGAAACAATGCACCAGAAAGTCCACAAAAGCCTAAAGGTCCTCTTTTCTTATTTACACGTGTGCAGAATTCATGAATAGTCTCACAAAACAAATGTTTTGTATTACTCCCTCCGTCTCATATTGTTTGCTAGTACGAGGAATCTCAACTTTTTAAAGTGATACACAATCTATGCCGGTCTCCTGGGAAAGTTTAATGAGGTTTCCATAATCGCCCCTTATTCTCTGCTTTTAAATTTACTTTAATGATTTAATCATTTGTGAGAACTAGTTTCTGGAAATTTACGTGCATTTTTCCTTCACATTTTCAAAAAGAGCAGACAATTTGGGACAACCCAAGATCGAATACCGAGCAAACAAATGGGACAAACACAAATGGGACGAAGGGAGTATAGTTTTTCATATGGTTTACCCAAAAGAAAAAGAAGATAACTGGTAGCCTAATCCATGTATGAAACCTCTATACTGACATTGAGAGGATGATGATGTGGAAGTTTATTGGAATGCCATATGGACAGTAGACAAATATATCTAGTTATCTACAGCTCCTGCTATACTAAAACTTAAATGAAAGCTTTAAATCTGTCTAAAGCATTAAATCCTTCCATATTCATACATTGCCTAATCAGTCTTCTTCGTTTTGTTACCATTTTATTGGTGTTCCATAGTTGTGTATCTGACCCCTTTCAGTCATGATTCGTTTGCTCCTTGCATGGCGTGTCTAGCAAATTCTTAGTTGCTCTTCCTAGCCTTCTTGTTTTCTACTTTTGTACCATACCACCCACAATGATGGTTCTATGTACTTCAAATTATTAGCTTCAAGAAACTTGTTGCTAATAGGTCTTGACAATAGATTCTAGCAACAGGTCTTGACAATAGATTCTAGCAACAGGTCTTGACAATAGATTCTTCGAACAGCTCCACGCTTACTGAATTGGCATGCCTTCCTATCTCTGATGATACTATTTCTTCTGCAGCTGTAAGCGTCCCAGGTCTTTCAGATTTGGTATTTGAAGCTAAATCGTCGAGGGATAGTGCTTGGTAAGCTTTCGCCTTGCTCTCAGCAAAATAGAAGGTTTTTCTTTTTCCAGTAATTCACTCAAATAAAAGTTTATGCTTCTTCTGCCGGTGGAAATCATTTTCATATTTGTTATCGGTTGTATCACTTCTATAGTTTGCATGAACCTGAAACTATCAGCTCCCTCGCAGTGTTAAAGAAGTGTAGTTAATTCTGGATCTTTGGTACAAAGGTGAAGATTTATCAACTTACCTCCAAACCATAAGATTAGAAAATGAATCCATTGACACAAGACATGTCCAAAATATTTGTTGATTTTGATTCCTGTGTTAACTGTCCGTTTTCTTCAAACAGTTCGTAGCCAAACCCATAAATATCTGATACGTTAAGGGTAACGGGTTGTTCAAATCAGGAATATTCTGCATTGTAATTAAAGATTGAGGTAAAAGACGGGGGAAGGGTAAATGGGATTTCTTGAGCCGTTTGACATCCTTTCCATGTCTTAAGTATAGATTTAGTGTCTCAGATGTCAATGGTGATTCTACGCATTACCTTACTAAGAATCATGAGACAGGAGTTTTTGTTTGTAAAGATGGCAAAGGGAAAGTGGTATCACACATAGCAAGTAGGCCAGGCTCATCCAGTTTTTTTTCTGAGTGACACTAAGTAATTGGAATCTTATGTTGGATGAAGCTAGAACAGAATCATGGGTTGAAGTGATAGTGTGTTGACATAATTAATGAGGATAATCTTCATCATGTCAGGTAACACAACTAGCCCATGAATCATGATGTTCAGATAATGAGGAGGTTGATCGTCTTGATCCCGGGGAGTGTAAAAAGACCATCTTAGCAATTGTGTAGTATAACTTACAACTGCGATTTCTGGTCATTGTTAATCCCGTCAAGAAGTATGTTGTCAACTTGTTTTTCTATGCCAAAGTATTTATGCGATCATGGAAATCCATTAGCCATCCAGCCACGAGGTAGATCAACAGCCCTCCAAATGGCAGACCAATTAGGGGAATTTTGACACGTGTATTCATGTCTCACATACCATGTGTGTTTGTTGATGTGCGTGTATTTTTCAAGTGGAAAATGTGATGTTCGTAACAGCAGTTACACCACTAGCCCATGTCTTTAGATAATGAGAAGGTAGATCCTCTTGATCCCATGGAGTGCAAATAGACCATCTTAGCAATTTTTGTAGCATAACTTACACTGCAATTTCTGGTCATGTTAATCCCATCTAGAAGTATTTTGTCAACTTGTTTTTCTACGCCAATGTATTTACATAATCACGGTCACGGAAATTCATTAACCATCCAGCCATAATGCAGTTCAACAGCCACATTCCAAATGGCATATCAAGTTGAGGAATTTTTGACACGTCTCTCACGCCTCACACACCATGTGTGTTTGATTGAGTGAGTGTGTTTTTCAAGTAGATTATGTTTTGGGCGTGACAGCAATCTCTTACTCTCTTGACCTTCCAGGTACGACGTTGCTACGTTCCTCAACCACAGATTTCTCAATACGGGTGAACTCGTAAGATATTTATATTTCGATAGCTATTTATGATTCAACGATTACCTTTCAGAAAATATTAATGAATCCAGGCTTGTATTAATGCTTGTCCTGCAAGCCTTTCGCTTATCTCATTTTGCAATGTTTTCTCACCGCTTGACTTGGTCTGAACTGATGTTTTGAATAATTAGATGATTTTCAATTGATGAGTAGGGTTGATAACCTGCATCCCTTATTGTTGAAGCATTGTGTCCTCAAATTGAGCTGGCTTCTCATCATGGAACTTTAGTTCCTGAAATGTCGGTAGTAGCTGGACAAAGAATGCTACGGTCTTGTTTGTGCCAAGTGGCAATTCATGGAAAAACTGTAGCACTAATGCTCTCTAAGGCGTTCCTATGTTTAATGGCAATTTTTGTCACAACTGATTTTCTTCGCTGAGGAGCAGAGGCGGCATAATTTTTGGTTCAAAATCTCGGCCTTGTGTAGTGCTTTGACTAACTGGCTTTTGGTTGGAGGCTTGGAGCTAAGCTTTCGATAAAGTCATAAAACCCCTTGCAGTAGAATGCTGCCTGAGAGCGCATTTCGTCTCTTGTACGCAATTTTCTGTTTTCAAAACTTTATTTTTAGCGTGAAGATGATTGATTAAAACTCCATGTGCGGACGTAAACCATTTTCACTCCTCCATTTCATAACACAATGCATGCAACTTAATGGCTGCTGCTGTATATAAAGTCCCATCTGAAAAGTCCGTGTACTAACACATTTCGTTAGCACAGGAAGTTCGTGTACGATTTGCTGGATTTGGTAAAGAGGATGATGAGTGGGTGAATGTAGAAAGGGCAGTGCGTGAATGTTCTATTCCTTTAGAACCTTCCCAGTGTGATCGCGTTAAGGTTGGAGACCTTGTCCTATGCTTCCGGGTATGATTTTTCCCCTACCCTTCATGATAATAACATTTGATGAAGTAGCGAAAACATGCTAAAATAAAAGAAGACCTGCTTCGATCTCTTTTGAGCAAGAGGTGACCTATCCATTAGAGATACCTAAATCAAGAAAGCAATATGTGGTCTTACGATTTTCAGGAAACTGACGACGAAGCAACATACTTTGATGCACACATTGTGAAAATCCAAAGAAGATTACACGATATCAGGGGCTGCAGGTGCATCTTCGTGGTTCGTTATGACCATGATGAGACCGAGGTATGTCCAATTCCAAATGCAATGATTTTAGGTGCATCTTTGGGAATGTTTTCAAAATGCTGTGTACATCATCCAACCCTAATCCTTTTTCTTTTGCTTTGTTTATTTTTTCTTTACCAGGAAAAAGTGCAGTGGAACGCAATATGTTACAGGCCAAAATGATCGCTCTCTTGGATCCAAGAGCTAGTTTTGCACGGTACTGTTAATAGTGTGTTACTTTCCAAGGAAAATCAAACTTTCTTTTTGCAATATGTTCTGCTAGTCGCCTGCAAAACAAGGGTTGGAACAAGAACCAAAACCGGAACTGTATTTTGCACTGTTTTGTAAATGTTACTCCGTGTGATATAAGTGGAAAACACAGGAAATGAAGTCCAGGTATGGTTGCTTTTCGGTTACTAAGCTGGCATTGCTTTGGCTGATTTTGGCTCACTGTTCGACTTTGCTCTCGGTCGCACACTCTGAAAATAGTCCATCCTACTAGATATGCCGCCACCGGTCCACGCGAAGGACAAAGGAATTTAAGTCGCGATGACCGCATCAATTATTCGGGTTTAGCTACATGAATGTGTTTTTCCCTATTTGGATCAAGACCATAACACAGAAGGTAATGAAGGTTGAAGTTTGGAGTTTGGTATGCTAACATGGTTTTTATCTCTCTGCAAATTTTGAACTGGTCTGGTAATGAAATTTTGACAAAAATGAAAAGTAAGATATAAACGTCTTCCATTTTGTGATGTTTCAGAACATTTCATAAATATATTGCTACACGTAAAACCATATTTTTTAATTAAATAAATAAAAACCTAAATGAACTAGTACTAATAAAAAAAAAGGGAAAATTAGTCATAAATGCAGTACATTTTGCCCTTTTTAAAGGGAAGGACAAGGTACTTTTACAATCAAACATAAAGACAAGGTACTTTTGCAATCAAACATAAAGACATGGTTTTTATTATTCATTTAACAAAAGGACTAAACACACACTCTCTCTTTATTTTTGACATAAACACCCTTTATGGATTCAAATACATCTAAAACTCTTCGTATCCGGTATCTCTTGAGGCTAACGATTATATGGGGCTGTAAAAGTCCTGTTTTCGTGTATTTCATTGTTGGAAAATTTAAAAGGTTTATTCGTTATTGTTACTTTTCATAAAAAATGGCAACATTACTAATTTCTGTTGGCACGAATTTCACAAATTTTGCTTCGTCATGCATACCGTCGAATCTGCATTGAAAAATGAGGTGAGTTAAAAATAAATGATCATCATACCCTAAAAGCATGCTAAAATGACACCAAAATATACCAATGCAATAATATTACAATTTTTTCTTAAGAAAAAATATTGACAGCATCAAAAAAAAAATGTAAATTGCTTAGATCTATGGGTGTCAGTGACCAATGAACGAAATCATGCAATAATATTACAGTTTTAAAAAAGGAAAGAAATCATGCTCTTGAAATGATTATTCCAACTTTTGGTTTGCAATAAAAAAAATTTCTATAACGCGGGATATCAGGGTCAGTTTACGTGCACCTTAACTAATCTTGTGAAGTCGATTTTGATTACGTGCACCTCAACTTTTGGTTTGCAATAAATTTTTTTTAATTTTATTTCGAGGTCTCAGAAGTTTATTTTGATTACGAGTTTGATGCTTCTCACTTCTATGATTTCACTCGGCTTGAGTCATCTCTCGAGGCTCAGGACGCCGAGCGCTGGTTTGAATTAGCCCCAAGTTATCTGCCTTCCCATAAGCATTCACAAATGTGTTTGCGCAATTGAGAGATTAATAGGAAACATGATAATCAGGTTAATCCGTTAATGATTAACCAACAACTGTTATAACAAATGGAATTTATTTGACAAGTGAATGAGAAATTAGCTGGCACTGTTTTACTGTTTTTTTTTTTTTTGAATTTTTGGTATGAAATTAGAACTTTTAAAAATTAGTGACATTTCACTAATTATTTTTTCGCCGAAAGTGGTCGGCCGGAGATGGGGTGGTGTTTGGTCAGGAGGCAGGAGTTGATTTTTTTGAATTTTCTGTACGAAATTAGAACTTTTAAAAATTAGTGACACTTTACTAATTTTTTTGGTCTCCGGAAGTGCTCGGCCAAAGGTGGGGTGATGGTTGGCCAGAGGTGGGGCGTTGATTTTTTTGAATTTTATGTTCGAAATTTGAATTTTTAAAAATTAGTGACACTTCACTAATCTTTTTGGTCACTCAAAGTGGTCGGCCAAATGTGGGGTGGTGGTCAGCCGGAGGTGGGGTGTTGATTTTTTTTTAATTTTATGTTCTAAACTTGAATTTTTAAAAATTAGTGACACTTCACTAATTTTTTTGGTCGCCGAAAGTGTTCGGCTAGAGGTGGGGTTTGTGGTCGGCCGGAGGTGGAGTGGTGATTTTTTTTGAATTTTATGTTCAAAATTCGAATTTTTAAAAATTAGTGACACGTTACTAATTTTTTTGGTCGCCGGAAGTGGTCAGCAAGAGATGGGGTGGTGGTCGGCCGGAGGTGGGGTGTTGATTTTTTTGAATTTTATGTTCGAAACTTGAATTTTTAAAAATTAGTGACACTTCACTAATTTTTTTGGTCGCCGAAAGTGCTCGGCTTGAGGTGGGGTGGTGGTTGGCCGGAGGTGGAGTGGTGATTTTTTTGAATTTTATGTTCGAAATTTGAATTTTTAAAAATTAGTGACACTTCACTAATTTTTTTGGTCGCCAGAAGTGCTCGGGCAGAGGTGGGGTGGTGGTCGGCCGGAGGTGGAGTGGTGATTTTTTTTAAGTTTATGTTCAAAATTTGATTTTTTAAAAATTAGTGACATGTTACTAATTTTTTTGGTTGCCGGAAGTGGTCGGTCAGAAGTGGGTTGGTGATTTTTTTTAATTTTATGTTCAAAATTTAAATTTTAAAAAATTAGGAACACTTCACTAATTTTTTTTTTTTTTGTCTTTATGTTCGATTGCAAAAGTTCCTTGTCCTTCCTTTTAAAAATAGCAAATGTTTTTTTTTTTATGTTCGATTGCAAAAGTTCATTGTCCTTCCCTTTAAAATTGCCAAATGTTATGGATTTGTGGCTAAGTGGCCCCTAAAAAAAAAGTAATTTAAAAAAAGTTTATGCGCTTGTTTGGAAGGTTGACGTATCAAGTACAATGTACTAACATCCAATTCTAAATTTTTTAAAGTTTATTAGAATTTTAATGAGGTTTCAACCTAGTACTAAAGTATAACCAATTTTGCATTTTCCAAGCAAATTGATACAACCATTGTAAAGAGTGTTTTTCGAGTTTTCTTATTTTGGTATTTGGGTAGAAATACAAGGATTTGGGGAGCCATGCATGCACCTATCCGACCGTCCGTCACGAAAAATGCACAGCTTTGATAAAATTCAAGCACATTAGCAAGGACCCCTTGTCCCAAATACAAAGCTGTTCACAACTAGAGGCAAATATATGCAAAATTAAAACTGGAATTTTGTATTATAATTACAATATATATAATGATGTCACCCAAGTAGAACAAAAGCCCGTCTAGCTCAGTTGGTAGAGCGCAAGGCTCTTAACCTTGTGGTCGTGGGTTCGAGCCCCACGGTGGGCGTCCTTAGCTTTTTCGTTTATTTTTTTTATACGGTTCGTTTTTTGGACTGATGGAAAACGGTCGGGCTTCCACATCAGCTATCGATTATGAAAATGGGCCCCTACTTAGAGATAGTGGGTTTCAAGTCCGTTGAAGTTTACTGGCCCAACTGTTTCCCTTCTTCTTCGGTTTCTTTTCATCTTTTGGGCTACAACGGCTCGTTTTGCAGACTGGATATTGTGGGTGAATATGCTCTCAAGCCGGATAGTATATCCGAACTACTTATATTCGGGTTACAATTCGGTGTTTGTAACCCGAATATAGATGGTAAATATTATATTTTCCAAATTGTATATAAGCTTGTGGACGGATATAATAGCACTCCCCTCCCCCTATCTTTATTATATCCGCTCTTAGTCAGGTCCAGTCCTGAGTTTCTCGAGGCCCAACCAAATTATGAATTTGAGGCCTTTAATAAGTTTTTAAAAAAAAAAGTTTCAAATTAGATAGGCACAAGAAGCCATATACAAAGAGTAATCTCATGTACAAAGTTCAAAACTGCTTCCATATACCAAAATATAAATGATTCCATACACAAAAAGCCATAATTTCATATACAAAAAGTGTTGCCACCGTGCACTGCCACGTACCAAATTACCAATTTGTACCTAATCGCATATATAAAAAGATACTAGTTTCATTGAAGACCAAACGTATCACTTGAAGGCCACTCGTCTCGCATTTTTAGAGGTAAATGTATCAATTAATTTTGTGTAATCTGGCTTTTTTTGCAAATGGCTGACTTGCCGTCGCTAGAGCTCAAAGTTCCAAGCAGATTACTAATTTAGGGCAAATAGAGAAAGAGAGAGCAAGAGATTTTGGTGTTTTTTCAATTTACGGGTTAGGGCTCAATCTGCTTTCTTTTTCCCTCTTGCGTTATTTTTCCCTAACGTTTTTCCTCTTCACTGGTAAGTTATAACCCATTAACTAAGTAAGGCCTTGTTCTTGAATGAATTTTATCTCATAAAATCTAGTTTTGATAAAATCTAACATTCTCAACGGATTTTTGCAAAACTAGATTTTATCAACACTAGATTTTATCTCACAAAATCATTTACAAAACACCTTTATCAATCCTAGATTTAATCAATTGGGAAAACATTGTCATTTTATCGCACCTCTAAACAAAATTAGATTTTATCAAAATTAGATTTTATCTCATAAAAATCCATTCAAGAACAAAGCTTAAAACTGAGTTGGGAAGTTGGGCCCCTAACATTGTTGGGTACGATTTATTGGACTTTTCATCCCTAATATGTATCTATTTTAACCTATATACCTTGGGGGCTCTAAAAATGGGTTATTTTAAGTGAGCCCAGACTCAAGCCTACTCGACTTGCCCTCAGGGCCGGGCCTGCTCTTAGTTACGGTAATGCCACATCTCATTTTAATCCTATATCCACGATATCACACAGTATCCCTCTTTCACCATATCTCCCTTCAAACTTTGTCTACCAAAAACTAATCTGGTCGGTACCGTTACAATCGAAGTTTTTTTTTTTTTTTTTTTTTTCAATCAACAAAAATTGAAAGCACCCACCGTCGGGCTCAAACCACCGTTACATTCGAAGTAACGGCGATCCTGTTTGTGTATATCGTTGTTGCGCTTTATTTGCGACTCATATGAATCCTTTTTTCATTTTTCTTGCTTTCAATTATTTGATTTCACCGACAGAAATTGGGCCTTTAAGGGTTCAGTTGGGTTTGAAACTCGGGTCGATTAGACCAAGGTCCAATTTATTCAGTGCTCCTGGAGCACGGTCATGTGGTGCTCCAGAACTTCAACACCACTCATTACTGTGTGTGGTCTTAAGTGTTTGAACTTGGCATAAATATATGTTACTAAAGTGATTCGGAACACCACATGACCGTGCTCCCGGTCTAATTACTCCCGACGAAACCAACTTAGGGTATTAGTTGTCCAACACTCCAAGTCTCTCCTGGTCCGAGTTTCATTTAATGATAATCATGATCCAGCTGATCTTCACACCATATTAAACTCCAAAGTAAAGCAATTTAAGTTGAAAAGAAATTCTGCTTTCAGTACTTAAACCAGATTGGAGCTGGAGGATTGGATCCTAATCCACAATAGTGATAAAGAGAGGACCCCAGATAATATTGCTCGGATGAGTGCCAAAGGGGTTCTGCTTTTTATTGAGTTCACAACTTTGGATTAGTAAACAACTCCATGAACCGAAGTGGCCTAAAAGCAACAACCTAAAGTATCTTTAACACCCAATATAATGGCCCATGCAACAAAAGCAAGTTAAAGGCTACCTCCAATTCTTTTTGCACGACTTTATGGCTTTTGATTTGATCAATTACTTGTTTAGTTTCTGATTTTTGGAATGATAAGGAAAAACAAGGAGGGTTGATGGAAACTTGCAACCAAACATCCCATTAAATTAAATCCAACGGGACTCAGTGGTCAAGACCTGAGACTTAGGGATTTGCTCTTTTTTGGGCTAGTCTATCGGACCGCTTTTCCACCAACTCTCCTAAAACCAATTGGTATTAGGAGGGGCTTCAATTAAGTCTTTTATGGCATTCGACATCGCACCCGCAAGTCTGTTTTTAATTAAGCTTTCTGCCAGTAGGTGGTGGGATTGGGCCCCGATAATAGTCGAGACACGCATAAATTGACTCGGACAGCAAATTAAGTTATATTATGCGGAAATAAAAGAAGCATCCTATTTAAGTAGCAATATATGTGCAAGTTGAATCTCTATTAGTAGTACAAGTTATCAAAGTTGAATATAATCATGTTTTGGCCTAATTCGGTCTTTTGACCTTTGCTGCTTTGCAAGAAGTAATAAAGTAAACTCCATGTTTCTCTCTTTGCCTTTCATCTTTTCCATTTTTCAAGGGAGATTATAAAACGCAAGTTATTGTTAAAAGTTGTTCATTCTAGAGAGGTCATCCGTCCCTGTTAGAAAATATCTCATGGTATTATTTTGTTCGACCAACAGAGTATACAAATTCAAGTTTTTGAGCTGAATACATTCTTTTAGCGGTATCTGATTCATGCCCGGCAATTCTAGCTCATATGTACGAAATTGGAAAATAAAGTTATTAGCAAACCATTGACCAAAATAAAAGGGCATCTTGCTCTAAGAGACCGATAAAATAACCCAATTGAACGGGTGTTAGAGAGCAGTTCTGATCACATCACTCGACTGGGATGATGTGCGTGCTAATTCTTATAGAATTATCGTAGATAGTGGGATACTAGTTATCATAGTGTAATCTTTCGATCGGTTATTATTTTGCTTATCATAGTGTAATCTTGTTCATATGATACACGAGATTTACCCCTTCTATATTACGATAAATGTTGTAAATTTTCACCAAATAACATGAACTTAATTTTGAGTTGAATATACACATTTTCATCCTCTCTATCACTTTGGATTTGGCTTGCCTACAATTATCTTCCTTTTCTAATGTTCCTATTTTCTCGATTATACCGAATATTAAACTTATCTTGAATTAATCTTTTTCTTTTCTTTTTTCTTTTTGGAAAGGTAATCATTGTTTGTTGATGTTAGGGTTTTTTCCAGGTGTCACAAATATGACATGTCCAAGAGAATATACAAAAGTTCTTCATAAAGACTACAAGAATCATTTGAAGTATGTTCTTGAACAAATTACATAGGCCAATAAACACTAAATGCGTGTATATAATAAGTCCCCCAGAGAGAGATTTGATTAGAGCATAGTGAAGAGTTCAATAATTGAGCACTACCTTCACCAGCCTTTCACCCTTTCTTTTTGTGTCCACGGTTACGAGTATCCGAACCAGTTTATGTGTATCTCGACTCATCTTTTCTTCTGTGTCCCATCAAAGGCAGGTCATACATGTTGGGTTTAAGGAATTCACAAAAAATTATTTCTTGTAGCCTAGCTCCAATAACCGAACCCTAAATAATTGTGTAAGAAGTATACCCACCAACCAACCGGACTAACTCGTTGCTGGAATCGTTTTCCAGATTTTCTCTCTCTCTCTCTCTCTCTCTCTCTGAGATCCTTAAAACGGTCCATAAATTGAGACAAGCAAATTTCAGAAACAAAATATGTAGGCCATTTTGCGAACACGTGTTTTTTATATACCCATAATTCATTAACACGTGTATGTATAATACCATATTATATCCACGAAAGGCTCCATGATATACGTTACAGTGTTATAATCCAAAAGTTGTCAAATCAAAATTTTTGGTGTCACATCAAAATAAGTTTTAACTTTTAGGTTAATGTCTATACTTTAAAGCTCCCTTTGGTTGAATCGGGGCACGTAATTGAGGGTCAATGATTATGTGGATAATTACGTGCTACGTTACTTGCTGTGATTGGCAACGTCGCATGGCCATGTGTCAACGTATGGATGACAGGCTGGCAAGGACATATGGATGGCAACGGGGCGGGTAGAGACAAGTTTTGATCTACCCTTACCCCTATTATTAATGTGCCAAACTCTTCTTGCCCTGCCCCTATCCCTACCCCGACTAGGTAGTGAAAATCTACTCCCATACCTGCCCGGTTGGGGATCGGGTTTATCCTACCCGTCCCGTCCTGCCTTTTTTTTTTTTTTTTTCTCTCTCTCTCCAATTGTCTTACATATTTGAACCTAAGCAATAATCATTTATAACTATAAGCACATGCCTACTCCAACCATCATAAGCTATTGGCAAAAAAAGAAAAATGGAAGAAATATGATCTGAAGTTTCCCAAAATCTAAAATGAAAGATTTTCTTCATATATACTGTAGTACTTTCGAAATTTATGAAAATATAAGGGTTACAATATTATTTTATACATATAAAATTATATTGGGGTGGGATACTACTACCCTTAAGCCTACCCAACCCGGTCAAGTTTTATTTTTCTCCTCCTAACCCTACCCATTATCCAAAAAATTGAAAAAAAACCCTTCACATTAAGGGCGGGGCGGGGCGGATTGCCATCCCTAATACGGATAGGGATGCTAACAGTGCAGTTTGGTTTGTTTATTAGTAAAACCAAAACACTTATCTAAAACTGAAACCATAACCAAAATCATCCGTTACCGATCCAGTTCGGTTTTTCACCGAAACTTGTGGTTAACATTTTTAATAAAGGTCATGCTAACGGGTGCCATAGTGCACTCGTTAAGGGTACAAAAAGTACACTTTTATGGGTTCCACTTGTACAAAAAATTACACTTTAAAAGTACACTTGTACGTTAAAGTACACTTTTAAGTGTACTTTAACGTACAAGTGTACTTTTAAATTGTAGTTTTTTATACTCTTAACGGGTGCACTATAGCACCCGTTAGCATTTCCCTTTTAATAAAGCTAAAGACACAAAATATCCACAGAAAAAGCCAACAAATTAATACACATAGAGTGCAAGGATACTAAATATCTATTAACCAACAACAAAATAATATAAGTGGCGACAAAACCAATGCAGCATATCTATCAATTTTGGGTATAGGTGTATATATATGTAAAAGTATACATATCTACATAATTATTTTACAGTTAGAGTTTACTTACTGTTCGGTTTGGTGTTTGGTGCGGTTATCATATAAAACCAAAACTGAACCGGCCAGTTTTTCTAATTCAAAAACCAATACCACAATTGAAAACCGCACTAATTGGTCCTACGATTCGGGTAACTAAAAAAAAAAACTACTGTATTTTTTGTATTGCAAGAACAGTGTTATTATTCAAAAAGTGCGTGTTATTTTTTATATTAGGCATATTGATAGGTGATTAATCGTGAAAATTTTGTAATTTTTGGATATTAGGTATGTTGATAGATGATTAACATATGAAAATGTACTAATTACTTCCCCTGCCCGTAAAGATAATCCACTACCAAAAAACCTCCAATTTTCAGATAAAGAATGAAGCACTTTTGACTCTAATTTCTTACATTTCTTGACACAAAATTAAAGAACTAATTGAAATTTTTATCCAAAAATTGTTCGTGGTTTAATAATAGACTATCTTTGTGGGACGGAAATATTGATTTTGAGCGTCACCTCCGAGTCGAAATCCTAGCTCCGTCCCTGGTCATCCCTACATATATACGGGAGTACATGATTAGAGAAAGAAAAGATAGAAATTATATTAGATTACCGTACTTATTTTAATGAAGCACCTTCGTTTTCAAAAAATAAAATAATGAAACACCTTTAGTTCTGTTGTGGAGTAAATTAGGTGAATTTTGGAGAAAGGCTGCCAAGGAATTACTGGTGTTGTGATCACTATACAACTACATTCATGTGTGATTTTCTGAAAGTGTTATGAATGGCAACAAAAGTCCGCAGACCACTTAATTGACACAAGCGAGAGAAAAATCTCTTTGTACTTCAGGACCCATAATACAACAAAGAATATGCTAAACTATTAGCCAGAGTAGAAACTGCGGCTGTCGTAGAAGTATCAATTAACCGGTTTGGGAAAGCCGTTCACTTCTTTTGATTTGTCGTACAAGTATGATTAAGTAATGACATTAAAGTAAGGTAACAACCATGAAAGTACAATTTGTTGAGAATTAGTAACTTGTATTCAACAATTAAATAAGCCATTTCGGATGCCTAAACTTCAGGAGTTGAGTTTCGTCCTTTGAAGTGCAAATTCCTTTGAATCTTGAGGCAAATTTCCAATTATTAAAGCGATTAGAAAGAGTGTCCAAAGGCCATCCTATGGAAAAGAATACCTTGTGGCTTGTGGTATAAAATTGAAAAAGACATCACATTATTGAACCGTGAACTTCGCCGATGTTTCCCATATCAAATATACTAACTTAAGCACAAGTACAAACAACATATATACCTTATGTGTTCTAATGCCTAAAACTATCCGCCCAATGGTTAATTAGTCCGGTTAGTTGGTGGGTTTTCTCTCCACACAATTAACGCGGATCTGATTCTTGAAACCAAGACACAAGAAAGTAATTTTTTGTGAATCCCCTAGTCCCAGTGTGAATGATCTGCTTTTGAATGAACCGAAGTGGAAATCGAGATGCGCGTAAGCTGGCTCGGACACCCCTGACCATCGAAACAAAAGAGAAAAAAAGCCTCAAACTACGCGAAGTGTTAAAAAGCTGGCGTGACGACTGGGAATAAAAGAACAAAAGTACTTAAAAGACAGTTCAAATTAATTATATGTATGGGGGCCTACTAAATCATATGTTAATGTGTGTAATTGTTGATTAGATCTGGTAAATTGGTTTTTTCTTCCAAATTTAATAAGAAACGGTAGATTTGAATTATCGGCCTTTGGCCTTTTGCATACAATATTACGTTAGTTCCAACTTCATTGTTGTCAACCCGGTAATAACGGCGTCCGGTTTTCTCTAAGGTCTTCAGACCTGATAGAGACGGAGCTAAAAGCACCACAACAAGAATTATTGCACCATTTTTAGGCTACCATTCACATGAAATTAGCTATTATGTTTACTTATCATATTGGCACCCCTAAAGGTTCCTAAATTAAATTATCAGTACTTAATTATGGCTCATATTTTTAGCAATGCCACGAACACAACTCTAGACACAATTACGTACGTCTGGAGCCGTTCAATGCACATAGGTCCACATCCATTGAACGGTTCCGAACATAGTTGTGTCAAGAATTATTTTTTTAATTTGTTTTTTGAAGATTTTTTGCTCTTATTTTGGAGGAATGTATTCTAGTGGTGGTGTACCAAACACCCGAAAAGTAAAAAGAAAGAAAAAAAAGAGCAAAAGAGCCATCCAAACGGCTTCGTATCTTCTCTTTCCATACTCAATTCACATGTAATGTGCAAGTCTAGAGTCCGGCGCAAGTTTGGAAACTCTATGGTCATGGTCAGGAGATGTAGCTACGCAAGTGGCCCGTTTTGTTAGCAAAGAAAAATCTAGCTTGAACACAATGCATGTCAAGTAGGCAGTGCTATCGTTGGACAAAATACATATCTATATCAAACATTTTGATAAAAATGAAGATAAACTAAGCTTGAGTAATTAGCATTTAAATTTGTCTTAGAAAGCAATGTTACGGTGATCATGTCTGAGTATCATATTTTGAGTATTATGTAAGGTGATATATTGCATTGTTGTAGGAGGCAAGTATTTTGCTTCAATTGAGCAATAAAGACAAAATGAGAGGGTTACATATATATGTTACAAAAATGTGATGTTGTAGGGGTTGAAATGCAAAATTTGAAAGAAAATCTTGTGTTAATAATTAATCAACTAGTGGATTAACTTTTACTCCTACAACGAGTGTGGATTTTTAAATCAAATTAAGGCGACATGAATCACATCAACTTTAGGAAAGTAAGTTCAAAAGGTGACATGTGTCGACCCTCATTTTCTTTTTCTTTTTTTTATTTATTTTTTAAATTTTTGGTTAAAGTCGACCCTTATTTTCACCTTATATTTTCTTTTCTCTTTTCACACCTTCACCTAACGTACTACCTAAACTTTTGGCTTTACTGAGCACAGTGCATGTCGTCCTTGCAACCATAACCAAAAACAAACAAACAAATAAATATAAATAATTACTGAAACGCACGAATATAAATTTAATGAAAAAGCTAATTAAAAGATCTTACTCATGGATCTTGACCACAATGCTTAATTGATTAATCGCAATTAAGAAATTAAAAAGTGGGGAACTTGCCCGTAGTATAAATGACAGTACAGCTCACTTCCACCATTCCATTATTTACCAATCTTTGACAAATGCAATGAGTTTATATAGAAATATATATACATCACAATTAATATGGAGAAAAATCACAGTCAAGACAAATTATGCCTGACCAGATTTAATAAATTACTAGTCTGAGTTATTACTAATTAGATGCCAGCTAAGAGCAATGTGACACATGCTTGACCGACCGGGTGAATATGAATTAAACTAAAGACGCATCCCAAGCGTAGGACTCTCGACCGGTGTAGCACAATATCCGGAAGTACCGGAGTCGAACCACAGAGACGGACGAACGGTGTTTGGCTCAAAAGTGACAAAATCCTAGTTTATCCTGGCTCTTAGGTAGCCACCCCTTGTGCAATTCGGTTGATTTATTAACTAAATGAATGAAGTTACTTAACTATGAATATAAAAGGAGAGTGCAGTTGTGGGAACTCCAGCGTCCGCGACTAGCCTCAACCAATGTTCACTCGGGTCACAATTTGCTAAAATAATCGATTTTAAAATAGGAAAAAGTTTCCTAACGAATGCACACCACCTGTCACCAGTTTTCGTGTGCAGTCGAGAGGAAGTCTCCGGATTCCTTCGCCCCGCTTACAAGGACTCCAGCGATGCCCGGGATTTGTTCGTTAGAAAAAGTTCTGTATCCCAAAATTGCTTAAAAATTTAATTATGTCGAACCCGAGGTGAACATCGATTAGTCTAGCCACGGGGCGCCTTCGCCCCGCGGCCACACCCTATGAATCTACTCACTCATGCTTTCAACGGATGCAGCAAACATAAATTTAGAACTAAACATGATTTTAATAATTGAAATAAAAATAAAACACGATACCACAGGTTTGCAGCAAGAGAACGGATTCGAACACCAAGGAAGAACAAGAATTCAAAACTGGAAAACCTGAAGAACTTGGATTAAACTTGAACCCGAAATAATCCTGAGAACAGCAGTCAAAGTTAAGAAAATAAAACGTAAGTTATGAATTGTGTAACCCTAATTTCGAGTTATAACGGGGTATTTATATTAGGACCCCCGTTATTACAATTAAAATCCTAAAAGAAAATGGAATCGCATTGCACGAAGACCAAAACGCCACCGTTTCAAAGCCAATTAAGACCCTCAGTAGCGCTACAGGCATTTCTAGGTAGCGCTACCGAACCAATTAGAGCCGTTTGACCGGTTGACCTCCCTGTAGACCGTTGACCTCAAAGCATCTCGGTAGCGCTACACCCATTTTGGTGTAGCGCTCTCCAAGGTTCTGTTCAGCTTGTGAGCCCTGTTGTGCCATTACCGAGCGCTCCGTTAAATTCCTGTAGCGCTCCCGATGATACTAACCACTTCTCGAGAAATTAACTTCACCACTTAGTCTCCACAGCCTTACTTGCTCACACGTTCCGTCGCGGCCTTTCCAAGTACCTCTCATTAGTGCCAAAATATCTCAATTTCCTGCAAATTAAACTCAAACACAAAATCCAACCACGTGCACGCATTAAATGGAAAATGAGGATTAACCGCACGTCTAACGCGCTAATTCTACCCTACTTAGGCGTTTAAATTCACGAATTCCGCGCGCCTATCAACATACAAAAATAATCTAATGTAAAAAATAAAATAAAAAAAATTTGAGGTGAGATTAGCATTCGTTTCGAGGATAGTCTACATTATACCTGTTTGATGGTAGTCCGCTAATTAACTTGTAGGCAAACTTTATTGTATGTGTGTTTATCGTTTTGGAGAAGTGATTAATTGGAAGACAAAATGCGAATCGTTTGAACCGCATTTTAAATTCCATGTTTTTCTAAATAGGTATTTTTTCTATCCAGATTTTGATTCTTCGAAGAAAAAAAAAGGTCATAAGACTCTTAACTTATTTTTCGCTCACCACTACTTAAGATCATTAATGCTCGCTCCATCACTAATTACTCATGCCACTTGAACTTGTTAGCGAAAACAATCACACACGCAATATAGCTACGAAAAAAGTAAAGAGAATCGACAGCAAGATTTACATGGTTCCCCAAAACTGAGTACTTCCACGAAAGCAAGAGTGAGTCTGTTATTTGACTAAGTAGTCCAGGATTTTACAATAGAGGGTATTTATAATGCCTATTCTATTCCAACCCTAAAAAACACCGTAACGAGATGGGCCAGATGCTTCGCTCCGCTTAATTCGCATCTGGCCATTACTAAAACTTCTCGGTACCTCTCCGAGCCACAATTAAGTTCCAACAGAACTGAAACTGAAAACCGTGTTATTGATGAGTTTTTTTCTTTACATTCTATTTTCCTCCACAATCCATTCATAAATAAATTCATAATCGATCCAAACACAGTTCGAAAAATTGATTTTATTAGCTACTACTATGTGGACTACTGATTCGCCTTAGGATTCTATAGGATATACTAGTTGATATACCCCCTCTGGATCTTACCAATATTGATATATTGCGTGTATTTATTTATGTACATTTTTTAAGGCCCACTGAATAAAGGCTACTTAACCTAGAAAGAAGGGAAGTTGCTTTTGCTTTACAAAAATCAAAACAAACACAAGAAAACAAAGTAAAAGAAAAAGCTTTTGGAGTAATATATGTTGGAGGAAAAATGGTTTAAGTTCTGGTGGGGAGGAGTTCTGGTGGGGAGGACTTGTTATGGGGAAACTTTATTGTAGTGGACTAATGTCAGGCCCCCTTTAATTAAGTGGATCCATGGTGTCGTGAAGGTTATCTTGGTCATTTTAATTTGGTGATTAATTATTTAGTTGCCTTGGGGCACTACGAAATGGTTCTCCAATACAGTTTTCGTCTTTTCGATCACACATTTTTGCGGAGTCCACACATTTGGTACTAGACCCCACAAAAATATGTAGTAGAAATTAACAAGTTCAACAAGAAATTATTTCCATGGTCTTGTGGTGCCTCAACACGCTTATTCATAACACATTTATGTAGGGCTCAATTTGTGTGGTTTATGTTGGAGGACCAGGTGGCGGTGCCCCAAGACCATTGAATTTTTATTTTTTTATCAGCAAAAAACTTTATTAATCTTTGAAAAATTTATGAAGATGAAAAGGACAAAGGAGAAAGGCATCACAAAGACCATTGAAAAATTGGTCGAGTAATTATTCATTGGCCTAGGAACAATGTCTCGTGGTGCCCCATATCTTAATTCACCAGACGTTTTTATGGGGTTCATACACTTAATATTAAACCCCACAAGAGTGTCTTCGATAAAAGTGTTAGAGAACCATGCTGCGGTGCCCTAAGACCACCAATTAATTTTCTCATTTTGGTATGCTTAGTAAAGTTAGTCGACCTAACAACATTCCTGATGATTGTGATTAAAAAAAAAAAACCATCGTAATGATTACTGGGGAGCTCGTATTAATTAACCACTTAATTTGGTTAAACAATATTTAGGCTTTGAACCCTAAATTGGACTATTTGTACCTTATTAAAAAAAAATTGTGTGAAGAGAAAATTTCGTTTTATTATTTTCTCTTTACGTATCTTATATTTTAAGGCAAGTAATCATATCCGTATACGAAGGATCAAAAGAAACTCAATGAGATATTTTGCCGTAATTTTATTGAATATATTTAACCGTTTTGTATGAATAGTTTTTTTAAGGCAAAATGTACTTCCATTCCGTTTTTAAAAATAAAAAAAAACGCAAGAAGTCAATCACTATTTTCGTATCGACCTGCGCTAGCTAATTTGTTAACTCTTAACATAATTCGGGTGACTCAAAAAGTTAATCTCGACTTGTAATGTAGCTGCTCACGATTCGATATAATATTTTCCACTGATGAGGGGCTGCGTTCGTACAATCTCCTCCACTTAAGACCGCAACACCCTCGTTGTGCCTATATATATATGCTTTAATTACAACTTCCACCAACCAAGCGATGTGAGACAAACTCCTAAGCCCGTCTCATGTGGGACCCGTCCAAGCAACCTCACTTGTTGGGCCCACCCAAGCACATCTCCTCGCGGGACCCGTCTCGCACTTTTCAAGTAACCACCCACACTAGCTAACCCCTGTTAACCCTTAGCTTTAACCATGTAGCTCAAATTGTTAATTTTGAGTTATAAAAGATAGCTGCTCACGATTCATTATATAATACTTCCATTTCCAACCGATGTGGGACTGGGTTCTCACAAATACTCAAGTCGGTGGCTGAATAAAACACTAGCAAAAAGATAGATACCTTAACATTTTTCAAGGAATCTGATGAGTAACGATCCATAAAGACAGATCTGTATTAATCAATGGATCTTTGATCAGGCCAGCGTATCTCATAAACTCAAATCTGTATCTCAAATAATAATAAAATCTGATGAAAAACAATTTATTCGAAAGATGTGAATAATTAATATAAATTTTATGTCGAAATTATTATTTCAACATTTACCCTAAGAGGCTACTAATAATACAATTTGGTGGACCCAAAAGGAAGCAAGAATCTGAACAACTCCTCCATTGACAGCTTGACAGAGAAGAAAGCTCCCCCATGCACATGCAATCACACCTCCTTTTTTTCTTATTTTTCCAAAAACAAATAAACCAAAAAACCCCTTACGAATAATTATTTAATTTCACTAATACTACTAATACATTTTTCTTCAGCGTTTAGGAGTCATTTTATAATTTTGCTTCTTCAACTCATTATAGAACTTCATAATAAACTCCTCCGCGGCCTGGTCCACGTGAGAATCCCCGCCGTCCCCGTCCGCATCGCGTAACGGGAACGGCGAGTCCGTTATCCTCAGCTGCCTCGCCATCGGGGTCCGCCCGAACCCTGGCAAGGCCGGCGACGAGAGCTCGCTGTAAATCAAGTCAAACGCCGCCGGGCTCTGCCAGAAGCTCGACATCGGCGTCGCCATCGCCGTGGCCGGCGACGCCTCGTTGACAGCCTCCATCATCTCCAGGACCCTCCTCACCGCATCCACCGTCAGAGTGTTGTCGTCCGCAGTCTGCGGCGCGTGCGCGCACGGGAAGAAGTGCGAGTTGTGGTGGTGGCCCTTGCGCTTCGTGAGGTGGAAAGGGAATGTTGTCGGGCTGTTGCTGCAGCTGAACTCGTACTCGCGCTTGCCGTACGGGAAGGAGGACAGGTGTCCGTCGTTTGATCGGCGGTTGAAGCCGAAAAATGCAGCGGTGGAGGAGGAGGGGTTGCCATGGTGGTGGTGGTGGAACATGAGGTTGTGTATGGCCTTGCCGGCGATCTTGCCACGCTTCATCATCATCTTAAGGTCCACCAGTAATTTGCGGTCAGATATGCCTTTCCTTATCATGTAGAATATCACACGTACTATGTTCCAAATCCTCTTAGCCACTACAGGAGTATTTGGTTGTTCCATTTTTTTATGAGAGAGAGAGGTTGAGATTCTAGAGAGAGAGTAAGAGGGGTTGGAATCTCTAGAGAGAGAGGAGGGTTTTTATTTTTTCATGAGTTGGGAAGAATGAGAGGAGAGGGGTATATATAGGGGGGGTGAGGAGGAGCAAGAGGTAGTCTTTTGGTTTAAGTTTGTGTGCTTATGAAGTAAACTATAATGACCACTTGGTGAATTGGCCCTTGGTGCTACTTTATTGTACTTATTTTAATTTCTCAATTATTAGTGGTAGGGTACTGATCTGATGAGTTCAAGCTCATGTGTGCTTAGCTCATGTGTGCTTAAAGTGCACATTGCTCCAACTGGTCGTGTGTGTTGAGCTTTAGAGTGTTCGAGTTCAGCATGTTTTAAATTCAATGAGTTTGAGCTCGAATCAAGTCCATATCCGTGATCGATTAGTTTTGCAAATTCAAACTTGGTTTGATTACTAAACAAGCCTCTATAAACAAGTTGAGTTCATACCTCTCTAATTGGGTTGAGTAGTTTCAGAGGGTTCGAGCTTTACAGGTTTTAAATTTAACGAGTTTGAGCTCGAATCGAGTCCATATCCGAGCTCGATATATTAGTATTGGAGAACTCAAACCTGTTTCAATTACTAAAGAAGCCTCTATAAACAGGTTGATTTCATACATACGAGTCAATCGAGCAAACCGAGCTACGTACGTTAATTAAAACAAGTCCGGCTCGTCTACTAGACATATGAGTTAAAAATTATGTTGAAGCTCAGCTCATTTTCTAAGCAAACCTAGTCAAACCGAGTCTCGAACTGCTCGTGAATAACTCAGGTCGTTTGCAGTCCTAATCGTGCTCATTTTTTTGGTGTACATCCTTATTCGGATGAAGATTTTTAGCTCTCGATCACTTTTCATATGTCTATAGAACTTAAGCCAATCAACTTTGGACACCTATTTCTATGGCATAGAGTTTAATCGCATATAATCAGAACCCCGCAGTAATACAGATTTTGTTCACATGATACACCTGTATCATGTTCATATCCTTTTCCTACTTTTTGAAGTGTATTATATTATACCACTTAATTTTTTTTAATCTCTACATTATACTACTTAATTTGGCACCTAAACCTCTTTGCTAGTTTGCGTTCGCTATAAGAATTAAAACCAATTAAAGCTTGTCGTGTTACGCTTGTAATTGGCTTTTCTTCTCTTTCTTACATAAATAAATAGCTAGTTAACAGTATTTATTCAACTTTTCTTAGAGCATCATCGAGTCCGTCCACCACCAGAAGTTGATGTGGAACCTATACACTGAGTCTTGGGCTCCACGAGGGTGAGCGTAACGTAATTTGGAAAACTATGTACTGGCCGTGCCCCGTGCTTACAAAAATTTTCTGTATTTAGCTTAAAAGACGAATTCTTCAATAATACAAATTCAGAAGCGTTGGCATCCCACATCGGATGTTAAAGTCTGTTTGGGCTATCCCACATCGGACGTGAACGTCTGTAGTACGTGCTTTATTTGCTCGTGACATTGAAGGTGTTTGATTTATTCTCGATTCATTCCCTTTCCAAGACATTTTCGGAAAAAATTCCCTGAATCGTACGTAACATTTTTTGTTTGATTTTCAGGGCTGAAGGGAATTCTTGGGTGTTGTGTTGTCTGAGATGAGATGCCAAGCCAAGAAAAATGTGGGTTTTTCTTATACCTGTTAATGCTGCTTTACTTTGTTTTATGTCTGGTGTGCAACTTTAATTTGGTGATGTAGTTTGTTGGTATCTTACCAACTTTCCTCTTTGGTTTTTAGCCAGGCACATGTTTTGCTTGGTGGTATTTGCCAATTTGGTCGGTTGTACCTTCGAAGCCTTTATGCTTTTTGCTAATATATATTCTTTCAACTCGTTGTACATTGTATATTTCGAGTTAATAAAATTTGTTTCCGGATTAAAAGAAAAAAAAAACAACCCGGAAGGCGAAAATACGACTCAAAATTTATATCAACAGGCATTTCGATCAATCACAGATTTAACTAGCTATAGGTTAAGAAAATATTTACCAATTATTGTAGTCTACTCCAACTTGCCGACCACCCTTTTAACTTTTAAACTCCTTAACTTTTGAGCACAGAACCACACATAAAATAAAACAGATTAATTATTGCACCATTTTACATATGTGTGTTACAATTCAAAGTCAATATTTCCATTCATTTCAAAAACGCACACATAAAGGTGGCATGCAGTGGGTAGCTAGGTCTGTCAATTTGAAAAATTTTAAATTCCAATCTCTTACTTACAACTGAAGTTAAGAAAAAACTTATATACGGAGGGGAGTGTTGTGCACCCTTCAGCTGTCCGGTCGTGTTTTGGACGGCCCGGATACGGTCGACAATTTTGATTTAATTTTAATTATTGATACCGGTAAAAAATCAAAGCACATCCGGGCCGTCCAAAACACCATCAGACGGCCGAGGGGTGCGCGGCACTGTGCACCGCACAGTTGTCCATAGCACCCCCGAATTCATACGGAGGAGGCAAAAACTTTTGATTCACGGAAATTCACTCACCTCATGCCACATCACCTAGTTAGAAGACTCTTCTACTGAAAAGATTATTTTTATGCAAAAGAGTTATAAAGATTGTTTGTTTCAAATCTTTTCCGTACTTGTCTTTAGGATTATTAAAATTACAGTCGTGACAGCTTGCCATTGATTTTCTGCAATTCTTTGGTTCACGGATAGTCCGTAAATAAGTTTCTCTCTTGAAATTAAAAAGGGACCCTTTTTCAGTTTATAATTGCACTTATATTCTCCCTTCTGTACACTTGCCAAGAAACTTCGCAACAGTGATGAAGGGCAAATTTGGAATTTTGAAATACTTTTTTTTTTTTTGCCAGACGATATATATTAGCAGGAAGGGGGTTAGTAATGTTAGTGAGTTAGTCAAACCACGCCCCTCGTTAGGCTCGAACTCACGCCTCCATTGAGGAGGCAGGTGAAGTTTCCAGCTGTGCTAGCCTGAAACTTGAATTTTGAAATACTTTTTTTTTTTTTTTGCCAATCGATATGAAGAATTTATTGATCAAATCAAAACAGAAACATCTAAGGCGGCTTCTCTACAAATCCAACCTGGGAAAGTCCCCTGCCAGGTTGTAGGTAAAGCCAAAGATAGGGCATACTTGGCTATAACATTAGCCACCCCATTACAGTTACGCGGAACGAAATTAAAAGAGCAAGAATTAAGACGAGTTGCTAAATAAATAGAATCTCTAATGACAACTTCTAAATTGGCCTTGACATTGGAAGTCCCTTGCAGCATCTGAATTACCGATTGAGCATCCCCCTCCACAATGTAGGCTCTATCCACATCATTTACTGCTAGATACAAAGCAAATCTAACACCCAAAGCCTCAACTAATTCTGCCGAAAAACTGAATGGAATTGGTATGGCTTTTGCTTCCACAATGTTGCCCAGACTATCCCGAACCACTAGCCCTACTCCCCCTTTACCGGACCGTGCATCGAAGGCCCCATCAACATTAATTTTAAACACTCCCTCTGTAGGCGGCTTCCAGCAAGTATTAACACCTTCTGTTCGTGGTACCTTCTCGGCTTTAGTGTTGCTTAATTCTAAAGCATACGTGGAGAAATCTTCCATAGCCTTTGCATGAATTCTTGTTTCAACTACTCTCTCCCCCTTAAATATCAATTCGTTTCGGGCCAGCCAAATATGCCAACAGTAGGTAGCAAATAAACCCAATGCAATCCACTTTTCTTCCCCTTGAGCGCTCACTCCAATTGCCAAGATCTTTTTTTGAAATACTTGGCAAGATCTTTTTTTGAAAGATCTTTAGCTTTTGCTTGCTACACGTGTCGTTTTGCTATCCATGTAGCACGAAACCTCCATAATACTACTATTACTGAATTATTGCTTTTACTTCCACACTAAGGAAGTCCATCATGTGGGTTTGTGCCAAAAAAGCAATTAAAGTAAACGTTTCAATTTCAACTACTTTCCTCGTTTGAACTTTGAAGTTCAAAGATTCTACTTGGTGAGCTTAATTAGAATCTCACAATTTTTTTCTCCCCTTTACTTTTATTTTTCATCAACTTTCTCGTAACAACACAACGATGCACCGGCCGGAATTTCTCGGCTAGTTATGTTAAACCTTAGTTTCACATATGACAAAAGTATAACCTTCAAGCTTAATTTGCGTCTTTGTTCACATGTTTGGAGGGTTTCTGCAGTCTTCGTCAAGTAATTTTGATTCTGATATATTTTAACATTATATCTAAGTAAGACGTCGAAGACGGGGGGCACTCTTTATTGATTGTCCCGATGTTTATGCTATTAGCGTACTTTGTTGTGCAATGGGTTTTGAATTATGAATTCTTTGTTTACCACTTAACCTGTGAATTAGTGATCACACACGCTGAAGAACGTTAGAGCTTGTCTTACATTCATTAATTATATCTCCAAAACTAGTGTCTGAACTTGGACGACGTAGTGTCGATTGATTTTGAACTAAATCCTTTAACAAGGTAGGGATGTGATAATTCTAAAGCTAGGTAGAGATTATGGAAACCATGATTAATTAATATGCCTTGTAGCCCACAATTAATGTGTGTTTGCAATGTAATAATTACACATGCATATATTTAAAGAAACATAATACTATGTGATAAGTAACCCTACAAGACAGGCCACTATACACCAGAATATATACACTTTGGGTACTTAAAACTATCCTAAAGCCAAGCTTGTTCTTTTCTCTTGGGATTTCATGTTAAACAAATTATAAGCCTCCAAAAAACATACTCCAAAAAGGTTACCCGGTGCACAGGCTCTCCCTACTTCATTGTTTGGAAAAGGTCGTTTCAGTGTCAACTCAAACTCTAACAATCTTACCGTCGTGCCTCAGCTGCCCTTCAAATTTCTAAAAACATGCAGCAGTTCTACATACCTAGAAAAAATATTTAGAATATGAAATCAGTGACCCAAATTCATGTCTTGGTGAATTTTCTGGGTACGTAAACTTTTTTAAAACATGCAGTAGATACATATACAAGTTAATGTCGTAGGCTAATGGATCTACTTGATTTTGGGAACCCCCTGCCCCAAAAGAACCACACCAAACTACTTTATTAATGCACTTGCCATTATTGAAGAGGGTCAAAGTCCAACAACATAGTTACATTTTTATTTTATTTCTTATTCCAAGTGGACAAAGCTTGCAAAACCGGATCCGGGATCCTTACATCTTGTAGTGATGAGCTGCACTACAACACTATAGTGCGGCATCTGAGCCGTGGATCTCAGTAATCAACGGTTTGAATTTCATTTCGGCAATAGACGGCTCGAATCATGTAAAGTGCCGAGATAAAATCAGGATCATTGATTGCGTAATCTACAACTCAGATATCGCACTACAACCCTACATATAGTATGGCTCCATACCATTGGATCCCCAGTTCCAGCAAAACCTACATTAGACTGGCAAAGCATGTTTGGTTTCTACTTTCTCATATCTTTTTTTTGAACGGCGAAAGAAATTTTATTAATCTTGGAATGGATTACAAGATTAAAAGGAGAGGAGAAAAAAGGTATCACAACGAGAAAGATGCATCGATCCCAACTAGATTGGCACCCATCCTCTCGTATCTTAAGATGTATTTCATAGTAAGCTCCATTGAACAGCTGTTGGCCTTTGGCAACTCATGAAAACTTTTGAAGGCTGTCAAAAGTACCAGCAACCAAAAGAAAAAAGAAAAGTACATAGCCACGCTCCAACTTGTAATTATATAATTGTCTCATATTTTTAAATGTTTGCATACTTACTTTAGGCACATTAATTAATTTAATCTCTGGCGAGTTATGGAAATAATTAGCAAGCATCCTGTTACAGCATGTATTGTCGTGTTTTTAATCCCAAAACTAAGCCGAAAAAGAATCTGACACAACGATACTTCTTTCTAATTCAAGCAGTCCGTACGGAGTTTTACTCCGGTTTTAAATTGAGTTTCCCACAAGTGTGCATAGCTAGCCCGGACACCTAATTTATTAGTAAAAAAAATCGAATTCTAGCACAGTGCTGTTTTTAAACTTCTACTTTTCATTACACAGCTGTTGATCACAACTAGGGTTGTCCAGCGGATTATCCGATCCGCTCAATCCGCCAAATCCGTCCAATCCGATCCGTCCGTTGACCCATCCGTGAATGTTCGGTTCGGTTCCGGATCGAGAATTTCTTATCTGACGGTTTCGGATCCGGATCCGCTCAATCCGCTCAATAATCCTTCTTAATCTGTCAAATCCGCTCGATCCGATCTGACCCGATCCGATCCGTAACCGATCCGTGAATGTTCGGTTCGGTTCCGAATCTTAAAAACCATAATCCGCTCTGAGCGGATCGGATCCGGATCCAATCCGTGGACTCACAACTCATAAAGCATGTAGATTGCAAGGTTGTCAAATGTTGTTAGATTGATGCTCATAATTAAAGATAAGCATATGGGGTTATTAAGTTTTGTTAATTATCCCACCTCCGCCGTTACCTTTGTGATGTTTCAGAAGCTTTGGATTCTTCTTTTAATTTTATAATAGATAAAATTTGAGAATTATCCGTTGCAGTGTTCTTACTCCTAAAAGTGTAGATAGGCATGCATACACGAACGTATCTACTGTACTCAACACATATCTTAAAGCTCTTAGAGCATCCCAATGGGATAATCAAAACATCTAAATAACAAAAGTTAACAATGTTTGTCCAAAAATTGTCTCACATTGGCATAATCAAAATTAACAACCTTTTAGCCAATAACCAAATTTTGGCATTTGGATAATCAAATGTAACAACATTTTCTCAATAACCAAATTTTGGGGACCACACCCTATTTTATAAGTCTTTTTTGGTAGAATGAATTCAAAAGTAACAATATTCGCTCTCCATTTTTCAAATACTTCAAAACTTCTTTTTTTTTTTTTTTTTTGCACTCTCTCAAAAATTTGAAATTATCAATTTTTAATCTTTACCAAAATATGTTCAAGATTAGTCTCATTTTAAAGGTATTGTGAATATCTTTTAAATGGTACTAATATTATAAAAAGTATATCTACAAATTTAAAGTTGTACCCATTTTATGAATAAAAATAGAGTGAGTGATACTTTTTTTTATTATGGACACAAAATACCATTGTGGCACCCCACATTGTTAACTTTATAAATGTCTTGTATGGATAATCAAAGTATGATGTGGCAACTTTTGATTATCCAGTTTTGATTATACCACTAGTGATGCTCTTATATATTAGCAAGAGTATAATTCACTGTACCCCGGGTTTGTTCGAGTGGCATGAGACAGCAATTAAAGGACTTGCCCCCTAATATTCCGTTCACTTATCGAGAGTGTTGCGTGGGATATAGATTCCCAAAAAAAGTGAAGTGAGGTGAAGTGAAAAAGAAAATGAAAGTTATTTTCTCGTGTTTGTTCTCCTGACTAAGAATGTTGCAGGAAAACTAAAATTGCTTTATTTTGGCAGGACCTCTTTTGTAGGAGAATGTTTCCCGTTGGAAAAATTGAAGTTGTGGGTCCCGCAATATTCTTGGTAATTGAACACAGAAAGTTATGGAAAAGTTGATTTTTCCATCAATCATTTTCCATTCTTTTTGTGCAATTGAACGAGGCCTAAGAGATCGCAAGGCCGAACACTGCAAAAGTCAAATGTGCCAACCTTGAGCCACTTAAGGTTTACCATGTCTTCAGAGCCCCAAAATTTTAAGATGTTTACAAGCTGGCCCACACACACGGTTATATTGCGAAAGTCAAATGTGCCAACCTTGGGCCACTGAAGGTTTACCATGTCTTCAGAGCCCCGAAATTTTAAGATTTTTACAAGCTGACCCAGACACCCGGCTATCAAAACTTTTATACACACACATATTCACTGCCACATCATTTGGAATGCGTTACAACTTACAACATATTATCTTGTCACCAGTGTCATTTAATGAGCAAAATTTAGTACGAAAGAAAATTGTGGTAATTATCATCAACGATGAAAAAAAACTTATTTACAATTTTTGTTCATTGTGGTCTCTAATTCTACAACAATGGGCAGTGCATATATATATGTATGGACACGTATCCAAACCAGTTGGATGCACGTGAATCCCACAAGATGACGTGAAACAATTACATCAGATGATTATGAACACATTTGTTTGTTTGAATTGGATGTACTATTATGGAGAGGTTTCCACTTGGGCCCTTGTATGATTAATCTACCCATACATATAGATGGTTGGGTAATGGTCTGTTGTAGGTTGACTCCTAGTGATTAAGCCGGAGTCAAATCTAAGCCCATAATAAACCATTGGAAGCCTTTTTAGACCGGCCCAAATAGGCCAGCCCGGGACCCTATCACTATCACTACCAAAGAGGTTGGAGCAATTTTTCAGTGCCAAGCGGTTTCACCACGTGGTACCCGTGAGCACAACTTGGGCAATCCATTTCGATTTTAGACAGTCCGGATTGTCGTAGAGAAAAACAGGAGAGAGAGAGAGAGAGAGAGAGAGAGAGAGAGAGGGAGAGAAAGGGTTTCATTCTGTGTCGTCTAATACATTTTTGGATGGCCTGGATGCAATGTTCAAGTACCACATAGGCTCGGTCACGTGATACCCATTCGTTACCCAAAACTATTTCAAGAGGTTTTTTTTTTGGTCATTTGTTAAGCCTAATCTACTCTATCCTAGGAGACTTGGGGTGGGGGATAGGTGCTTACGGGAATCGAATCCTGCCCATGTGCATGGGAGTATAAGGGAGGCACCAACTGCACTTCACTCCACTTGCCTTTTTCAAGAGGTTGAGATTTTTTGTAACAGTGCACTATCAATAGTCACGTGACAAATTCGTGATACCACCAGAAACCACAAGACACGAACCCATCATGCAAAAAAGCAAGTGTACTTGTTTACTAAATATTGCTCCACATATTAAAAGCAACAATTTTTTTTTCTTTATTTCAAGATGCCCGTGAATTCTTCTAAATTATGTTTACATGTACTATACTATACTTGCCTGATGTGTTATTGCTAACTACAACCCCTCCCCCTCTCTCAATTTTTTTTTTCACGAGTTTTCGGGTTAGCTTACGTGCATCTTAATCAATCTCCTCTCCAATCCGATCAAAGACAAGTTATCTACACCGGGATTATGAGATTTACAAGAAATTACTTTCTTGCGAGTTGCGACCTAACCTTAAAAATTGAACGCTAAACAATTCATGGAGAGCAAACTCGTCAATCAACCGAACTAACCCTTAGCTCTCGCGCGCTCTCACTCCCCACATTTAGAGTACGGTTGATTCTATAGTTCACGTGAAGTTTGGATTATCGTGGTGGAGAAAACTAACCAAATTGAAATACGTGATGTGCTGGCTCCTGTTCCATACTCTTCCCTTAAGAAAGGCTTAGCCAAACTTTAACCGTATGGTTAAACTAGGGCTACCCGTGAAAGTATGCTACTTTTTTTTTATTGAAAGGAAAGTAAGCAACTTGACATAAAGCTCCTTCTCTAACTTTATGATTGTTTTTTCAAAAGGGTGAAGATGATTTTATATGTAGGAGTATTATTCCTGCCACAAACATACCAGCTAAATTATATCCACGTAAATTGACCA
The DNA here is from genome assembly GCA_963854785.1 of Vaccinium vitis-idaea. NCBI lineage: Eukaryota > Viridiplantae > Streptophyta > Magnoliopsida > Ericales > Ericaceae > Vaccinium > Vaccinium vitis-idaea. Next base: position 36,294,345 of record OY978225.1, on the reverse strand, counting down.
AATAATTTATTTGGCGGATTAGGTTGCATGGATGGTCTGGTTGATCTGGCTCGTCGACACTAGGGACGCTCAAGTTGACAAGTGGATTGACTTCTTGGGCGGAGGTAGATTGGAATGGCTCGGATATGGCTTAGTGGATTAGCTGCTTGGGTGGTGGTGGTTTGGGAATATATGGTGTTAATTTAAATGTTGTTAATTGCAAATGATCCGAATGATATAACTCACAGATGCATAGGGTATTCTCCTCAGCTATTTCATTCTAATAACCATGGTTGTGACTCTTTCTGGTAGTTTCTCTACTGATTTTAGAGCTCTGTAATTGGCTTCGGCCATTTAGTTGCACGACGTCTAATCGTTCTGCGAAGCTCTCGACTATAGGTGCTTCGGTCACTTGGTTTGTATTGGTCGGATCCTGTTTGATATCTACATCAAGCATGCAGTTTCTCGACAGTTGACCGCCCAATGTTTCATTAAATTTCATTGACTGTTTATCTATTTTAATTGTGTGTTGGAAAATCATCATTCGTGGAACCACCGTGACAGCAGCAGATCGACATCATACATTGATCACAGAGATCAGACAGCCGAAGCAATTTCTCACTGGATTTATCCTTCACTTGTTTTGGTTTTATTTTATGTTCTTCTCATCAGTATTATGTTATTCTTTTGTTGTTGTTTATTTACGGTAGATTGTACTAGCTTCATTATGACTGAAATTCTCTCTCCTTCCAAATAATTAATTTGGCGGATTAGGTTACATGGATGGTCTGGTTGATTTGGCTCGTCGACACTAAGGACGCTCAAGTTGACAAGTGGATTGGCTTCTTGGGCAAAGGTAGATTGGAATGGCTCGGATATGGCTCAATGGATTAGCTGCTTGGGTGGTGATGGTTTGGGAATAGGGTGTTAATTTAAATGCTGTTAATTGCAAATAAGCCGAATGATATACTCCCTCCGTCCCATTTTAAATGCACCCTACAAATATCCGTGCCATTTTCAAACATCTATATCATTTGGAATCGGGGGAGGTGTTGTGCACTCCCGTGCCGTGCACCGTGTTGTGCGCTTCTTGGCCGTCCGATCATGTTTTGGACGGCTCAGATTTGTTTGGCAATTATAATTTAATTTTGATTTATTTTGGTCGGTAAAAATCAAAACACATTTGAGCCGTCCAAAACACGATCGGACGACCGAGAAGCGCACAACACAGTGCACGGCACGGGAGTGCACAGCACCTCCCCCGGTTCCATATCATTTTATTTGCAATGTTTTCAAAGTTTTTAAGAAAAAATTCTAATAGAACTAATTGAGATCTATCAAATAAGATCCATATTGCATATAAAATACATTATAGAATGAAAATTAGAAGAGTTTTAAAAAGGCACGCATAATCATAGGGAGCAATTAAATTGGGACGGAGGGAGTAACTCGCAGATGAATAGGGTATTCTCCTCAGCTATTTCATTCTAATAACCATGGTTGTGACTCTTTCCGGTAGTTTCACTACCGATTTTAAAGCTCTATAGTTGGCTTCAGCCATTTAGTTGCACGATGCCTAACCGAGACGCGGAGTTCTCGACCATAGGTGCTTCGGTCACTTGGTTTGTGTCGATCAGATCCTATTTGATATCTACATCAAGCATGTAGTTTCTCGACGGTTGACTGCCGAATGTTTCCTAAATTTCTTCGGCTATTTATCTGTTTTAACTATGTGTTGGAAAATTATCATTCGTGGAACTACCATGACAGTAGCGGATCGACATCGTACATTGATCACAGACATCAAACAGCCGAAGCAATTTCTCGTTGGATGTATCCTTCATTTGTTTTGGTTTTATTTTATGTTCTTCTCGTCTGTATTGTGTTATTCTTTTGTTCTCTCATTCACCAAAAAAAATTAATCACCATAAACATTGCACTAAAAGTTTAATCTTGATACGGAATCGGAAACTCTGTAGTGTTGGGGGTTGTAATGCACAATCCGAGTAATTCAAAAGTACTTTTAACAGTCCAGATTTGCTAAAAACTATTTTACGTGAAAGTTCCAAAAGGTGACCTAAGTCATGAACGGGCTTAAGTTGGTTTTTTGAGTTGATGTATTTCGAGAGAACGAGATCGCAATAAGTAAATTTTTAAATGGAATAAGTCAGTTTCGATGTTCAACTTGCTAAAAACCCATTCGTATATACAAGTTTAAGTGCATGATGCTTGACTCGATAAGTTCATATGCACTATAAATGACGAAGATACTGAAATCGATTTGTTTAAAATTGGGTCGAAAGATCATTCAATTATGTTTGCAGTCAAACTTAATCAAACTATTAATTAATCAGTTTGACTCGCTTATTTGCAGCCATACAATTTGTGTAGCCCTACAAAAACAAATCAAAATACTAGGCTCGATGTTCTAACTTGCTAAAAACTCATTCATAATCAGCTTAACAATGCAAATAATAAATTTACCAAAAAAAACAATGCAAATAATACAAATATAAGTACATGATGCTCAACTCGATAAGTTCATATGCACTATAAAAAACAAGGATACTGGAATCGATTTGTTTAAAATCAAATCGAAAGTCAAACTCAATTGAACCATTCATTATTCAGTTCGACTCTGCTTATTTGCAGCCGTACATTTTGCGTAGCCCTACAATTTCCATGGATCAACATCATGCCATTCATGTTCTCTTTAAAGCCAAACATATAAATAAAAATAGAGAAAAAGAAAAAGATTTTGCTTTCCTTTTTAATACCTTCATGAAAAATCAAGCAGATTCACGACTATTCATGTGCACAAACCTAACACTGACATGCAAGTTGCCGTGGTCCACAAACCACACTTTTCGTCTTCAAAAAACAGAAACAACCCACCACTATAAATTAGTCCACAAGTCCTACCTTCTTCAAACACTTAAAACAAACCCCCAACTTCTTTCCTACTTATCACTCCAAAGTCCAAACCACTTCAACTCTCTGTCTCTCTCTCTCTCTCTCTCTCTCTCTCTCTCTCTCTCTCTCTCTCTCTCTCTCTCTCTCTCTCTCTCTCTCTCTCTCTCTGATCATATGATGGCACCACCCGGAGAGGCCATGACAACCTCCTTCTCTCGAACCAAGCCGCCGAGACTCTCCACCGACGGCCTCCAACGAACGATATCCGACATCTCCTTCGAGATGAGTAAAGAAGCAATGGACAACATCAAACTGAAAACCCTCCCGGCGATATCCGAAGTCGAAGACGCGAAGTGCGAGTGTTGCGGGATGGTAGAGGAGTGCACGCCGGAGTACATAGACAGGGTGAGGGACAAATTTTTCGGGAAGTGGATATGCGGGTTGTGCGCCGAGGCCGTGAAGGAAGAGGTGGAAAAGAATGGAGGGAAGAGAGAGGAAGCTTTGGGGACTCACATGAGTGCTTGTGTTAGGTTTAACAAGCTTGGTAGGGCTTATCCTGTTTTGTGCCAAGCTGAGGCAATGAGAGAGATTTTGAAGAAGAGTAATAGGGTAAGAGCCAAGTCTATAAGCCCTAGGGATAATAAAAATGGGGTGAAGAAAGGTGGGATTGCCAGGAGTTCAAGTTGTATTCCGGCAATCACTAGGGAGATGAATGACTTGAGACTGTGAGCTGGACTCGGGGGACCTGCTGACCCGATCGGAACTGTCCAAATGTGTTTTGGACGGTCTAGATTTGAGCTCTACTTAATTTGGATGACTTGGTTTGCTAGCTTTTTCTTTGGAGCTAACCTTTGGTGACCCCCTTTGATGAGTTGTGTTTCGGGTTGCTCCAGAGTTCTAATTACTGACTTCTCGATGTACCTTTATCGAGTTTTACCAATAAAATTTTCTTTGCCGATAAAAAAAAAAGTTCTTGTACTACCTTTTAAATGAGTCTTTCTTTCGGCTTGAGTAGCTGGAATTTCTTGTTGCCCTGTGAATGGGCTTTTTACCTGTAATCTAACGTATTTTCAGTTGTAATTGAACTTGTCAATAAACTGGGAATTTAGCGGGGAATTTGTATGAAACCATCGTCGAATCCTCTTCTTAATATTCATTGATGTACTTTTTCATTAGGAGTACTGCCTGTATTCTATGAGGAGTAGTAGGATACAGAAAAAGTTTCTTCCGACAAGGTCCAGGATAGAAAAATCAATTGTTCAGATTCATAATCATGTAAATTTATGAATCCGAACCATTGATTTATCTTTCTTAAACTTTTTCAGATGAACTTTTCATGCATCTAACATTGTCGGTATTCTATCAAGTGCTTATATTTCTCATAACCGCGTATAACACTGCACATTTTTGCTTATTTCCTTTTTCGAGAACTTAAATGTCAGGACCAATCCTAGGAGACCTACTACCTCATCATGTAACCGCGTATAACACTGCACATTTTTTATGATGATTGGTGGTTGATCATCAGTATGGAGGAAAACTAGATTTGAGATTTATCAAGGACCGATTCAGGGTATTTTAGGGAAAAATTTATTATTGCAAATGCGTGCAAATAGAAATTGGGTTCAAATAGAAATACCCTTTTCATTTTATATGGGAAAATTATACTCATCTCTCTGCACCAATTTTTCTCTGTACTTCTGTTCTCATACACTACTAACCGTTACCCGTTACATTACATGACAATTTTTAAACACTGAAATTTTAAGAACAAGATCTAACAGCTCAGAACACCTAGGTACACAGGAAAAGGTGAAACCAGGTGCAGCAGAACTTGTGTGCCCGCCTCCCTGTTAGCATCATTAAAACCGATTGGAAAAGACAAGACCATTAAAAACTCCATCCATCCATCGTTAAGTAAAACCATAGAGCGCAATCAGGGCCGGCCCTGAAATTCCCGAGACCTAAGCAGGGCCAACCCTGAAATTCCCGGGACCTAAGACGAACTTGTAAATTTGGGCCCTATATCTTCTTTTTAAAAAATAAAAATAAAACTAACCTCTCAAAATGATAGTTAGGTACTATATATATATATTTTTTTTTTTCATGATTCATCCGGTTGTTTCGAATACTATTATGGAAAAGGGATATGAGAGGCCCAAGAATTGAACAATGTACGTCTTGGACAGAAAAATTGAGCTTTTCCACTAGGCTAGCTAGTTCATTGATTATATTAGTGATAGATTAAGTAAATATTTTATACCAAGCTGAGGCAATGAGAGAGATTTTGAAGAAGAGTAATAGGGTTAGAGCCAAGTCTGTTAGCCCTAGGGATAGTAAAAATGGGGTGAAGAAAGGTGGGATTGCCAGGAGTTCAAGTTGTATTCCGGCAATCACTAGGGAGATGAATGACTTGAGACTTTGAGCTGAACTCGGGGACCCTGCAGACCCGATCGGGGCCGTCCAAATGTGTTTTGGACAGTCCTGATTTGACCCCTTGATGAGTTGTGTTTCGGGTTGCTCTGAGTTCTAATTACTGACTTCTCGATGTACCTTTATCGAGTTTTACCAATAAAATTTTCTTTGCCGATAAAAAAAAAAGTTCTTGTACAACCTTTTAAATGAGTCTTTCTTTCGGCTTGAGTAGCTGGAATTTCTTGTTGCCCTGTGAATGGGCTTTTTACCTGTAACCTAACGTATTTTCAGTTGTAATTGAACTTATCAATAAACGGAGAATTTAGCGAGGAATTTGTATGAAACCATCGTGGAATCCTCTTCTTAATATTCATTGATGTACTTTTTCTTTAGGAGTAGCCTGTATTCTATAAGTAGTAGGATACAAAAAAAGTTTCTCCGAAAATGTCCAGGAAAGATAAATCACTGTTCAGATTCATAATCATGTGAATCTGAACCGTTGATTTCTTTCTTGGACTTTTTCGGGGAAACTTTTTCTGTATCCTAACATTTTCGGTATTCTATCAAGTGCTCATGTTTCTCATAACCGCGTATAACACCGCACAGTTCTACTTATTTCCTTTTTCAATAACTTAAATATCCGGACCAGCTTATTAACATTTGGACCAATCTTAGGAGACCTACCCAATCATCCACTCTGGGGATAGTTTCCTTGAACTGAGTTCAGTTTCCCCTCATTAATTGTTTGGAAATAAATCATAAAATCAAACTGATTTAGCTGATTTCACACCTTAAAGAGCATAAAATCATAACGATTTCAATTCCTCTCGTAAGGTGGCACTTGATAAACTTTTCATTTTAAAAGGGAAAATTATACTCATCTCCTTTGTGGGATTACAAAATTGCATAAACAACAAGTTCAAAGGAAAACATGATGAAAAGGATGTATCCTATCCCAAGGAGGTGAAAACGCTTTGGCATCATGAACAATCTGGAGCATTGGCAGCTAGGTCGGTAGCTCCCGTCCCATACGCTTCTAATCGTTAGATTACATGGCAATTTTTAAACATTGAAATTTCAATACACAATCCAACGGCTCAAAACACATGGGTACACGGCTCAAAACACATGGGTACACGGGAACAGGTGAAATCCGGTGCAGGAGAACTTGTGTGCCCGCCACCCACTGTTAACACCATTGAAACCGATTGGAAAAGATAAGACCTTTAAAACCACCATCCATCCATCATTAAGTAAAACCAAAGAGCGCAATAATATAGATTGAGGTACACGGTATGACGCCCGCCCGCCCCTTGTGCTTTGCACGAGTACATGTGCATGGGCACAGTATTATCTCTCTGTGGTTCGGTGCAGACATGTTAGCTCACACATTCACAACATGGGTACGGCATTGAATTAAAAGCATATATAGCATTCGATTCCATACAACGAAGATCGCAAAAAGCATGACAAACGTACTGTTAATCCCTAGCCATGTTTCTCCAGGTTTCAAAGCAAACAGAGAGAGAAAGAGAGGAGTTTGAAGTTTTCTACACCATAATAGTAGTTTTTCTAAACCTTACACAAACGACCAATTCATGAACATGAAGCAGATGCAGTGAGCATTTTCTTCGTCATTCAACACCTTCCAAGCCACAGCTCGCTCATACGAAACTGGTCTTCCCATGCTTGATAAACATATCCCACCTTGAAGGCAAGCAAAACCCTGAACAAAAATTGACATACAGCCAAAAAATTTGGTCAACATCAAACTATTAAACCTGTGCTAGCCGACCATGACACTGTAGAAAGTTTCTAAATATGCACAGAAAGAGGTTATCAGACTTCCGTTCATGTGCCTTTAAGAAGAAAGGCCATAAAAGAGGTTTCTGACTTCTCTTCATAAGCCAGATGAATCCTATTATCCTCAAACAAATGATTCAGAAACTGTTTTGATTTTATTTACCTTTAGGAATCAAGAGGGCCACAAGAAGGAAAACTCTACGGCCCTATTTTGGGTATGGATTATGGACTTAAGTAGGGCATTGTAAAAGTGAAGGAAAAGTTAAGCAGAAAACGAACTGAAGAGCTAAACTTGTTTCCTTGAGTTCCCTCATATTTTCCTCTGCCTCGGTTAATCCCTCCAAACATGCCTAGATAGTGGGGAACAACTCATCTAGATATCCATAACAGTTTGTGCCAAGACAAAACATACGGACAAGTCTGCTGCTTTCATATTCCGATACTACTGAAGTGGTTTTCTTGAAATAGCATATCCTAGTTAACCAAGTCCCGGTCCATTTTATCTCAGGTTATAATCCTTTCGTTATTTATTTCTTTCAAAGAAAATTGCTAACCTGTTGCATTATCTGTGGAAACTCGGAGCAGAGAGTTTTTCTTCCATGATCATCAAATATCTTTTCCAAAGTTATGTCTTGAAGGGCTACCAAGGTTGTCTCGAGCATGTCAAGACCGGCCTGGTTTGCAAAGGTGAAAACTGGCAATGCCTGCAAGAAAAATTTAAGCAAAATGAACAATAAACTCCTGAGCTTCAGAAGAAGAACAAAGATGACCATCGAACTTTTGTATCGAAAATCAATAATGCTGCCATAATGACTTCGCAAAATTTCCTTTGTCAAGTTCTATGAGTGGCCTAAACTGATACACTTAAAAGTGTCAAACATGAAAAATGGATCTCTACCTTCCAGTAGGAATTGCAGTTAACTTCTCAAACTCGATTAAATTTAAACAAATATGAGTAATAAAGATGACAATGACAGAAACCACCCGCAAACACTAAATAAAAGTAACTTCAAATAGAAACAAACAAGCAGCATATTTGAAGAAAGACTTGCAGTGGGCAATAAATGAAATTTTCCCAGTAAATAATGTGATACTTCATTCACCGCAAGCGACTTTCGTTAACAGCTAATTAAAGGAGGTCACCAAACCTCCTCCGGCAATATCGAAATTAATCTTCTACCAGATGAAACACTTCATGTGTGTGTGTGTGTGTGCACAGAGAGAGAGAGAGAGAGAGAGAGAGAGGGGAGGGACATATGAAGTAGTTAGAGCCACATATGACACACCTTTAAAGAGCAGCACATAATAGCATCTGAGTGTTGCCAAAGAGTTTTAAGAGTGGAATCACTTCCTTCACCAACAGATTTGAGTAGCTCTACTCCCAAGTAGCACCTGTTGAGAAATAAACAAGAAATCTGTCACCAGAGACAAGTGAGAGCAGAAGTTTTATCCATGAAGTTCTAAACAAAAACAAATGCGAAAGTTCTTGGGATGGGAGTTCAAATAATATTTCTTCTTCAACCAACCAACAAAAATTTCGCAAACGTTCATGTCAATTTGACATGAGATAGAGAGTAACACAAATTTTGACTTCACTATCATTCAAACCAAGCAGACAAACAATGTGCAACATAAAACCTTCAATGGCTGCTCTTTAATTTTGAAAAATACTCTGGCTGAATTTGGATCAAGCATTTGTGGAGATGTTCATGAAGGGAAATCAAGAGGGATGAAGTTGAAAATGCTGAATTCATTCTTTTATTTCTCCCTCATTCACCATTAATTGACAGTGCCTCAACAAATTCTTGATCCAAATACATCTCAATTATTCCATTGAGGCCCAAAAGGGATTTTAAAGTCCTGCTCTACTGCCTCTTGAAACCATTTTGCTCCTTGAACCACTGGAAACAATAGAGACCAAGAACTTAATTTCACAAGAGCCATGTATAAAGATGTTTGTTATGCAATAAAAATCTAAATATCTTGGTCAAGGGATATCACCAGACATATGAAGATTATCTAAAAAGTTTGAGCAAGAAAATCTTTTTTCTAAGAAATCACGAACTCCGCTACCCGAGCTGAAGTCCAAAATTGATAAACAATTAAGCCCCTTATATGGTTGTGGAAGTGTGGAAAGGACATTGAGAGCAATAAGGATTACATGCCTATAACTATGGGAGATCCAGCGGGCGAGCGTATTTGCTTCAGGAGTCCCCAACGGAGACCGGAGACCACCATTGGAGCTTAGATGGGATGGAGAGAGTGCTAATGCGACCCTCTGAACAGAAGATATTATGCTGCGGACATACTGTCGGGCCATTGATGCTACATTCTCTTGCATGTGACTTTCGAATGCAAATTCAAATGCTATTGTCATCACAGATCTTGTACTGCCACTACTAGCAGTATAATCATTTGACGCTTTGTTTCCGGAAGGTCCTATTTCAAGAGCAGAAGCAAGGTCAAGGGTGCGATTAGGACTGGATGCTTCCTGCACAATATCACAGGTAGACAAATAAATTAGGTCCGAAGAACTGTCAAAGTTATAAGAAATGAGAGAGAATGCCAAGCTACTACTTATGTAACCTAGATGCTAACCTTCCCAGAATCAAGAGGAATAATACGAAACCCAGAAGGCAAAAGAGGTGCATCATCAGCGAAGGAGGCATCGATAGGAGCAAAGATAAGTTCAGCACAGGTGCCTATAGCATTCTCATCCATCCCGCTGCATAGCTGTCAGAAGGTATAAAAAGGACATTCAGCAAAAAGGCTGCGGACGTAAACCTAATGCATACAATATAGAGGACTTCATAAAATAAACTAGAGATGAACAAATTAGAATTGAAATCTACATCTCCAGTTGTGGCATTTGCTCTGGGAAGAATTTACTACTTCCCTAGCCCATAAACTACCTTTGAAGCATCAGGTCCACAATAGCATTAAGTTTTTACTCCAACTATTTCTGTCACGTATGTTTTCATAGGAAAAACCCCATGCCCAGTCATTATAGCATGTAAACCAACAGTGCTGTTAAAAAAAAATTTATTAGCCCGACTTGCACAGGAGTCCAAAAAATGTTGGATTATCGGTTCAATTTGGAACCATAAGGGAAGCGTTTTGGGGTCAAAAGTTAGAAGCGTAATTACCTCTTTTTCCATTATGCAAACTCTCTACCCAAAAACCAGAGCATACTTAAGCTATGAAGCTCCTTGAATAGCTCTATAATGTCTACTGGGTCTAATACTCTAATCCGATTGAGTAATTAAATATCTCATAATTGTATGAAACATCAATCAGTACTGTACAGTCATAAATAAAATTCAAACAGAAGACAATCAGCCACTAGATATTATAAAAGGCCAGCCTCAAGATGCAAAGAGGAAACCCTATCTGTATAGAAGCTAATCAGCCACAAGATTTTATTTAATCAGAGGCCTCCAGATGCCCATGAAAGGTTTATCAAAAGCGTGCAACAGTTATCTTAATCCAACAGTTATCAGAGGGCACAACATTTGAGGAACCAGCACTTACTTGAAGGAGAAACATGTCTCTGGGCATTATAGCATCTTCAGGACAATGGGCAACACCTTCCAACTTAATGACCTCCAACAGCTAATATGCACAAAGAAAGAGGTATAATCCATGTCAAAATTTCAAGAGAGGTTAAACAAAATAGTGATTTTATCAGTAAATTAAGACAGACTACTTGCCTCTTCATGCTCAATAGTATGAGCTAGAGGAAGAATAACTTGGCCCCCAAAACTTCCAACTCGAGCCCCTGGTAAGCTACAAGGGCCAACTTTAACAGCTGCAGCTGAGTAAGCATCAATATTGTTATCTGCCCATTCTGACCTGTGCTCCCTCAAGAATCTAAGCAGTATTGCAGGGGGCACATTCTGAAAGATAAAAAAGTGTCATCCACAACAGAGCAGGAGTAGATAAAGAAATGCTTAATATGAAGATACATCCAAAGTACAAGAAGTTGGAGGAGGATTGCAACAAGCGTGAAATATTCAGTCAAGTGAAACAATTCCAATATGCTAACCTGCAAAAGCATTGAGGCTTTCGCACACAAGACCGCATTACTGACAGCTGGAAATCCATTACCAAAGGTAAGATTTAAACCCATTAGTTTGTCTGGGGAAGAGTTCACAAGTATGGTAACATCATCCATGCCATCATTTCCCATCACGGACCACCCCTCATCAGCGAACCCATTAACAGCCTCATTAAAACCCCTGCCAAAAAAATCTGTTAAGGTCCGAAGCAGGAGAAAAAGTATCATATGAATGAATGATGTTAAAAAGAGCAGTATCCACTAACCTGCTCAATCTCTGGCTGAGTGCTCGTAGAGCTGCAGGTCTTCTGCTCCAGTTGGTGACATTAGCTTGAGAAGCTTCCTGAGCTATCTGCCTCAGTTGGCGCAGAGCCTGTATCAAGACGAGGTATGTCGTAAAATCCACACACTTCAAGAAATTGAATGTGCATGAGGAAGTATAAAGAAAAGTCTTACAGCCATTGTTGTCTTTTGAGCAAGGACAGTTGATGATTCATACAGTGGACGCAAAACTTCAGGAACACTCCATGCCTAGTCAAAACATTAGCATGCCTAAATTAATGGTATTCAAAGGTAAAAAATCTGGTGGACATATTACATACACATGGTGACTTGACTTTACCTCCATATTCATATGATCAACAATGTGGATGATTGAACCACCACCTTCACAAGGTCTAATGAGGTACCCACTAGGCAGCATTTCTGCCCTCACAAAATTCTGCACTGGTGGCATGCTTGGACCATTCTGAGTATTACTGAGTGATCTTTCACATACCTAATCATTTCATTAGGGCCATTCCACAACAAATAAGTGATTGGTTAGAACTCCAAGTAAAAAGACGTACCATACACAAACATTGAAGTAATACAGACTGAACCACTTACCACAAGACTACCATCCTCCATGACAGAAGTATAGCGTAACAGCCAGAAATCACGAGCAGGCGCCAAAGTTGTTGGCGCATAGAGCTAAACAAAATAGGCAAAAATCCCAAGGATCAAACAGGCAATTCGACCATTAAGGTTCATCATATGGAAAGAAAATGAAACCATCAATAGTTAATGCTACCTGCATGTAAAGCAGCTCAATGGTTCCACCATTAGCGGTAGGCAGCACATTGAGAACATCCACAGCTCGGCAATCGCGAAACCACGAAGGCCGCTCCTTGAGGATTTCTGCAACCTGGAAGCAGCATAACCAATTTAGACTTTTGGAGGAAAGTAACTTAACCAACGAAATGAGTAAGAAACAAAACAGGTGGGAACAGGCTATCTTACCCTTGTAGGCTCTAAACCCACCAGGCCGCAAGCACGTGCTGCCACACCAGTGCAACCATGAGAAATAGCAACGATTCCAATGGAATCCGGACCAGGCTGTGCATACGAGAGAAAGGTAAGTTCAGGAAGGACCCATCATCGACGGACAGATCATCGACTTTTGACAAAACAATATCGACGTAAACAACTACCAAACCAAACCAAGCCTTACGTCCCAATCAATTGGGTAACGATATAAACAAATAAAAAATCAAAATGATCATGTTACATTCCATTAAATTAAACGACACATAATATATAATAGGAGACCTGGAAAAAAGGACAATAATTGAGAAGGTCTCAGGTGCTAACGTTGTGTTTTAACTTTTAAAGTATACTTACCAAACAATATCTGTTCTGCTATTTTTAATATCCATTTATCCAATATATAATAAAATAATTGGAGATGTACCCGAGGGAAAAAAACAGTGCAAGCATGTGACATACAACCATGTGGAGTAAAATATTTTAAAATTGCAGTCTTTACCTTCATTCCAGGCATTTGGACCCACTCAACAGCGGTTCCAGTGGCCTTTGAAAGAAACTCTGCTAAAGTCTCTTCTGCAATGGACAAAAGTCTGCGAAAAATACAAAAGTATTACTACAAATAAAACACAAACCACAAGCAACAAGGTGGAGGTCACTAGCACGAATGACAAGAAAATGACCCATCAACCATATCCCCACTAACCCTGCAGGACTAGCATCCCTCGGCGGATGCTGCGGCGTCAAGTGGTGTTGACCACTCGTCACCACTGATTCACAGCTTGTGTCTTTTGTAGCAAGGGTCGTCTGCAACAACAACAACAAAAAATCCTCATTTATCTTACTAAATATTCACAGGAAATATATCTATACATAACCAAAGATGAAATTACGATTGAAACTATAGTTCAACTAATTAAAGATAGTATGATTAAAAAGGAATGTAAACACTCACATTCTGAGTATGCTGGCGAAAGTAGCCATTTTCATACACCAGATGCGACACCTGTTTCTGCAACCTATCATTCTCTTCCATGAGAAGCTTGTTCATCGCCGTCAGCTTCCGGTTCACAGCTTGAAGACGTGATGCCTCTTTCCTCTGCTTCTCTCTGCATCTGCAGGACACGAAAGAACATTGCATAAGTTATTTCTACTACCACTTATCCAAATAAAATTTACCACTGCCCCATTTCGTTGCAAAAGTAATGCATAAAACCCAAAACAAAGAGTTATCACTCCCCCATTAGGTTGCAAAATCAAGGTTCTTCACCTAATTCTTGAAATAAACACAAAACTGTAAATGGGTATATTTAGTTAAATTAAAACGATGAAGTTAAAACAGAACAGTTATTACAGTCCCCACTTGACTGCAAAACATATGCAGAAAACACAAATAAAATTAAGTTATCACTGCTCCATTAAATCTGGGTTTTTATTAAGGTGTTTTTGGAATGCACCCACAACTCATTCTCCTCGCACATTAACAACTTGTAAGTCAAAAAAATACAGAAAATACCGTAACGGAAACTCACCATGAGTAAGAAAATCTAATTCTTGAAATATAGTAAACATAAATGAAAAATGGGTAGTACTATACTCTCTGATCTAAAACGAGACTTCATCAATAATAGACTTCACATTTAGGTTCATAACAAATGCAGAAAACCAAAAAAAAAAAACTAAGTTGTTACTGCTCCATTAGGTTGGAAAATGTAGTTTCTTCCCCAAATTCTTTCAGTAAACACAAAACTGGAAAGTGGGTATTATACCTTCTGTTCTGAAACCAGACTTTGATTTGTTTGGGCTCGATGTTGGACAGAATAGGGCATTCCCGGATAAGCTGTTGCCGACGAATGGAACTGGGTTTAGGGCACTCATGATAGAGCCTCTCAAGGGCTTCAACCTGCTCAGGCGTGTAACGGACGTATTTCCCATTGTCCATCACTCCCTTACCATCCTTGCAGGACATTGCCATCATTTCACTTCAAAACCCTACTAACCCCAACCCCAAAATAACCCCCAAAATATATACCGAAAGCAGCTTCTCAGCACTTCCTCCACCAGAAACAGACAAATGAGCTCTACTAAACAAGTATTTGAAGAGAATGTCTATTATAAAATTACTAAATCGATCACGAAATGCAAGGGTTTCAGATAAACCGACAAGGGACGACTGATTACCAGACAGGAACGTTGTTGTTCTCGGCCCCAAGCACAAGGAAATATTAAAATTCCTTCGATTTCAGAGCTTTCTTAACTTAACCAACTGAGATCACCAAAGATCAAAACTTCATCCCAATAATTAAAAATTTCCCCAAAACAACTAAACAAAAGCACTCTTTTTGCATTCCACAAGCTTCCTCCAGATCAGAAGCCCGGTCTTTTTCCTCTCGCGATTCGGATCGAATCCTCGGTGTAGATGACTCGAAAGAGCTCCCAATAAATAAAGCAGTAGCGATGCTAGAAACGAAGACTTGACCTAAAAGATCGGGACTTTAAGCCTTACAGTTCGAACCGAAAACGACCCAAAAACACAAACATCGATCTTCATCTTTGTCTCAAATCGTTCCAAGCCGCTGAAACATCGTCTGTTGCTTCAGAAGAACAAAGGGACAATACAAAAAAGTACGTAAATATGTAGAGAGAGAAGGGATATTGAAGTGAGTGGGAGATCTCAGAGGCGGGGAATCTGTGAGGGAGTGGGATCTAGCTTTGAATCGAAAAGGAAATGCATCGAATTGGGGTGAACAGGGGAACCCTAGAAATGCGAGGAAAGTGAAAGTGAGTGGCTTTTCTGTGCATTGGTTTTTGTTTTTTGGGTGTTCACATGTTGTTGTTGGTTTTCATTGGTTCGTCACTTTCGGCTGTGGAGGTCTTCTCTCACTCTATTGTGGAGATGGAGAGAGAGAGAGAGAGGGGTGACATATAAAATTGGTGAGTTTTGGATTATTTTTTGGAGATGCAGTGCGAGGACGAATGTACCCTTTTGTTTGTTATGTACGATAGGGAGATGGAATGACGTGAGATTCAATTTTTTTTGTGTTTGTTACCCCTTAATTTGGATGGGATTTCAAATCCCCACCCAATTTATGTGTTGTAACAAAAAATTACTTTCAAATGGCTATATTCCGTTTTAACACAAACGTTGGATATGAATTTTCCTTGTCCATTTATATCATGAGTATCCCAAAAGATTTCATATCTCGTTCATATCCCAAGGGATTCTATATCTCATTTTTTTATATCCGGTCAAACAAATGAGGGTTCAGTTAAAACATGTACCCTGGAAAAGAGTAGAAATTTTACAAAGGTGCCATTGGCAGATAATCTTTCGAGTTGGACTACAACACCACACTGTGACATCAGATTACCAGGTACAATACTCCCACGTCCCAAATTGTTGGTCTTCATGGAGTTCGATATGATTTTTAAGTTGTTCGTATCTTTCAATTTATAACGTACTTCATGTGCAATATAGATCTATATTTGATAGATCTCAATTAGTTCTATTAAACAAAAAAATAAATTTTTTTTAAATATTAGAGATTGAAATATATGAACAATTCAAAATTGCATTGAAAATCTGGTCAGGACAAACAATTTGAGACAGATGGAGTACTACTTATGCTTTCTAATTTCAAAGAATCTGTTATGCTTTTAATCAAACATTGATTTACTTGACTTTCAATTGTTTGTTGATCGAGTATGAATTAAGATTTTAATCAAGTACATCTGTAAAGTATTTTTTCCCCAATAGCATCTGGATGTAGCAAATCTCATACTGAAATTTTGAGCACCATGAGTGAAGGCGTCGGCATATTTGTTGGCTTCCCTGTCGAAGTGCTGACAGGTTAGGGTTTTAATGTGCCGCATTAGGATCTTATTACAACCATAACTAATGTTGCTAATGCATCCACTTCTACTTCCAACTCTTTTATGTTCTCCGTATGGGCATGATCAAGTCCGTCAATAACTATTGAATCAGGTGCTAACCAATTTACTTAAAAACAATTGTTATTATAAAGAGAAGACGTAATTTAATCTTAAAAGGCAGCACATAGCCTTACAATTAGAGGTAGGTGGACATGAAGCGTTTCGCAATGCTGCTTGTACAACACCGACGAATGTGGGCGAGTAAATGGTGAATGCTAACACTCTAAAAGCGAACACTAACAACCCATAGTTTCGTCTCGAAACTGGAATTTGCTTGCATATCTCGATGGAAGCCTCCCATTCCTATCATTTCCTTCCATCCCTCCTATCTTGGTATGAAACATAAGTAATCATTGCTATGAAACAAAAATCATAACCAGTTTTTTTTGTTTAAAAAAAAACATAGAGGGCATTGGAGGGGATAAAAACTCATGCCTCCTTTGGGAAAAAAAACCAAAAACGGATTATTGGTTTTTTCATTTTGTCCTTATTCAAAAAAAAAATTGCATTTGTTAGTTTTGCGTCAAGATTTAGTAGTTTCTGGATTTCTCTCGACGAGACGAATCTAACAAGTATAAATTTATTGGCAAACCAAATATTTTTTAATAAAGCCAAAATTAATCCAATAATCCAAGTATTTCGGCTTTATTCAAAAAAAATATTTGGTTTGACCATAAATTTATACTTGTTAGATTCGTTTCTTCGAGAGGAATCCAGAAACTACAAAATCTTTGACGCAAAACTAACAAACGCAAAAAAAATAAATTGAATAAAGACAAAATGAAAAAACCAATAATCCTTTTTTTTTTTTTGCCAAAGGAGCCCTCAGATGTCGGTCGGTCATGTGGTGTCTAACCATCCATCTCGACCGTCCTAAATTACTAATAATTTAGGACAGCTTAGATTTGGGCGCATCCCCTCTTTCACTCCCAAAATAGCCGTCCAAAATTGCACGGTCGAGCACTATGTGACTATACCTGACCGGCACCCAAGTTTTTCTCGTGAAAGGGAGTAAATAACAGGAAAAGGAGGGGCATAGTGGGAAGAAGATACGGGAATCGGAAGCTTCAGAAAAGGAGGGAGCATGGGAAGGTTTGCGTGGGTCATACAGCCAGGAGGACAGAATGATGAGGTTTTTGCATGCGTCTCGATTCTTACCTATTTTTATTTATTACTTTCCCCATGTTTTAGTAAATTTTTTAAATTTTTCTTTAAAAAATACTCCACATTTCAAAAGAGCGTAGGAGTTATGGTCATGATGACCACACCACATGGCATATCCGTATGCTGCTGCATAACATCCTCACATACATGACATGGACTTTATGAAATGACATGACATGACGTGATGTGATGAAAAGACCTTTATGATGGATGGGCCGGATGGTGGTGGGTGCGCTATGATGTGGTGTGGGGACAGCGTACCGGTTGGCAGGCCTTGTCAAAGGGAATTTATGTCCGCTGGTCGATACTAATAAAAGGACCCTGCTGGGGGTACAGAGGATTTTGCACAGAAATGGTACCGAGCTCCTTCGGGGACCCACTTTTGGGTCCCACACGAGTGATCCGAACCGTTCATTGTTCTTAAAACATTTTTCCGAGGGGCCCCACAAAATTTCAGCTCAATCGGACGGTTGGAAGTGCTCCAACCAAAGTCCCACCGTTCCAACCAAAAAAATGTTGGTTGGAACGGTGGAACTTTGGTTGGAGAACTTGCAACCGTCCGATTGAGCTGAAATTTTGTGGGGCCCCTCGGAAAAATGTTTTAAGAACAATGAACGGTTCGGATCACTCGTGTGGGACCCAAAAGTGGGTCCCCTAAGGAGCTCGGTACCATTTCTGTGCAAAATCCTCTGTACCCCCAGGTTTATCCCTAATAAAAGGTTTAAAAGGAATATGCTAACCTCCACTGTTAGGATGAGGATAATACGTAAAAAAAATGTATCAATATATGACAAAAGTGTATTGATATACATGAAATGTGTATTAATATTTGAAGTTGTTTGTCATTATATGTACATTATCCCTTACGTAATAGGCGAAGGTTAACACGATTCTTGAAAAAATAGGAGTAGGTTTAAGACAGTGTGGGTTGCCTCTTCCTTATCCAACTAGTACTGCTTTGTTTCCTCTTCACTCCAATTTAAGCAAAGTCGGTTTAACTTTTATAGCACTTTTTGGTATTTGTTTTTATTAAAAAAAAAATCACTTTTTTCTAATTTTGCGTCAAAGCCTTTAAGCTTTATTATTCGTCTCGATGAGAGAATTAAAAAGAGTACAAAATTATGACCAAAATTCGAACAAAGACAATTCAAAAAGTACGAAAAATGAAAAAATGCAAACAGTCACTCAAATAAGTTCAGCGAAAGGAGGAAAACTTTATATTTCCGATTTACCAAAAAAAAAAGAGAGGAAAACTCAACTTGTTTAGGGACATGAGTACATATATGTTGCACATATGCCCCTTGCATTCTTTTGGAATTAAAGTATAATCCCTTATTTTCATAAAATTATACTATTAACTATGACCAAACATATCCCATTTAACAAAAGCACCTTAGTTTTATGGTAATATCCGTTGCAGACAACTGAGCCAGCTCAAGGATAAGCTCAGCAAGTTTTTGGCCGAGGCGACCAAAGAAAACAAAAAGTTTGCATAAGTTATGCAAGACATATACTTAGATTTATGGTCTATAGATGTTGTCAAGCCCCTGTGTGATTCGTGCTCAATTCCCAGCGGACGCATTCCCTTTCTAAGGGGTTGTTCCAATTTTTGATACTTAAGTCAGTTGAGAGAATGACTTGTCTCATAAATAACAATTAGTCAGCTTTGAGTTTAAGCCAGAAAAGTTGAATAAGGCCTAACTTTTGTTTACTCTTTTCTAATCCTCTTTATTTTCTTTAATTAATAGCCCCTCTTTTTGATCCTTTTTTTCTCAAATCTATTTTATCCCAACAGGTGTAGAATCACGCTTAAAATACACACCGAAATATACAAATGCTCTCATAAATGTATGGGTCCAATATCTGTGTTTTTGCAAATGTGTGTGCATCTTGAGAGTTCTAGACTTTTTGTTTTTCCTTCCCAATTCACAATATTACGAAAATTACATTACTCAATTACTTTGTTAGAAATTATGCATTTAGCAAACACAACAATAATGTACAAGTGCTATGTTTTTATATTTGAATAAAAAATTTATCCCAACCATGGAAAATTGAAACAAATCGAGAGAGCTAACACAATTTATTAGTTTATTTGTATTGTCAAAATACGAGGATACTTTATTTGTATCCTTTTAGTTTGAATTTTTTTAAGGGGAAATGCTAACAGGTGCCATAGTGCACCCGTTAAGAGTATAAAAAAAATACAATTTAAAAGTACACTTATTTTTTAAAGTACATCTCTAAGTGTACGTTAACGTATAAATGTATTTTTAAAGTGTATTTTTTTGTACAAGTGAGACCACAAAAATGTATTTTTTGTATCCTTAACGGGTGCACTATGACACTCGTTAGCATGACCCTTTTTAAAATTTTGTTATTATTTTAAAGGAACTCTTGAAGATGTAGGAGCCTAATATTGAGAGTTTGTTTTGGGCCCCTAAAAAAACCTCTTGAATTTTTGTAATTTTTTTAGTTGTTTTTCTTTTTTGTTTTTTTTATTACTTACTATTAAATGGGCAACTAAATTAAGGGTTGGATTTAGACAACCCAAACATCAGAGTCGACTCAGACTTGCAACACCCTCTAGTCTTCCACTAACGTATATTAGCAGAAAACTAAGGTTATTTCCCTACTCAAAACCATACCCCATTGTAACTCCTTTTGTAATTTTTCTCTATCCCTTCACTTCAATATCTTAAAAATTCAAGACAATCTATTCTTATTTCTCCATGGAACACCCAAAAAATTACTCCCTCTGTCCCTTTTTAAATGTCCGCTATAGAAAAAAATTTAATTTCAAACCCAAAATATATATATATATATATATATATATATTTCTCTATATAATTTTTCAATTTGTTTTGTACCAAATTAAAATGTTGAATGAGTATTTTAATTTGGTGTAGAAAGAAATTTACATTTTACGGAAGTACATTTTTTGACATTCACAATAATACACGTTTCTAAAAGGTGACATTTAAAAAGAGGAAAATGGCTACAATACACACCCATTAAAGGTGTGTACCATATGTACATATTGTATGATCCAGATTGTGCCAACTCATTGGCAATCGTAACATTTTTTTTGTTTTTCGTAACTTTTCAGCGATATGATTCGTAACATTTTAGTGTGTCTCATAACCTTTATTAAAAAAATCATAACTTTTATAAAAAAAAAATCGTAACTTTAGTAAGAGTGTGTATGATACACATTCAGATAAAAAGTGTGTATTGTAGCATTTTCCTAAATATTTTTTTCTAGGGTTGGAGTTTGACAGTGGTTATGGAAATCAAGATTTGCGGCATAGAGAAGTTGATTTTGAAAATGGCCAAGTGGGCATATGCTGGTAAATCTTGGACTATTTTGCCTTGTTCGGTTTGGGTTTTGAGAGAGGGTTTTGGGGGTAATAAGTAAAGAAAAATAGAAAGAATATTTTATTAGGGACCTTGCAGGGTGGGTCTTGAGACTCAAAACCGAACAAGGCGTTCATTCATTGAGGGGAAGAATTGTCTAGTATGCAACTCCAAGACGAGGGCGTGTACCCACTCCATCCAAAACCAACATGTCATGTAGCTATCTCACATGTACCAAAGCATACGATCCATCCATCGCATACGACATGTGTATACGGCACGCTGATTTTGGGACAGTGGGGAAGATCTCAGTGGCATGTCCCGACAGCGATATCACCGGGGCCCACCACCAAAAACTCATATTTCAATTTTCATCTGTCTCGGATTTTTTACCACTCTATTTACATGTATTTGTGTTATTTTTAATTTGCTCATATATTTTTCACGGGAGCGGAAGCCCTGTAATCACTACACCATGTAATGAGTAAATTTTGGTCATTCAAAGTGTTTTGGAAGGTCCGAATCTTAAATAAATTGTTCGCGTGAATAGTATATTCAAAATCTGAACTAAGTATAAAAAATTAGAATGGACGATCGGGATTCTCATTACACGCCTGTAGGGAGTTGCTCACTCGAGACTCCTTGGTTCCATTTTTCAATATGTAATGTTTTTTTTAAAATTTTGAGTCTATAAATATTTTTTATTTAAAAATATAAACAAATTTTAAAAATATTGGAAGCAGTAAAAGTGGAGGAAAAAAAATTGAGATAGAGAAGGGGAAGTAGGTAAAATAAAAAAAAAACAAACGAGAGAGAGTCGTTCCTCCTGTGGTGGAAGATGACGTGGCGTGATATCAACATGGTTGAAATTCAACGGGCGGGGTTTAATTATGCTGTCCTTAAGTCGGCGGCCGAATCGCTCTAACCTGCGCACACCTAGCGTGTTTTAGGAGGCGAGGAGCGCGTTAAAAGCAGTTTCCAGTATTTATTTTAAAATGCAGCCCTTGGGGTAGTAATCCAACTGATAATGAGTAAAAAGTGTATCGATATCACAAAAAAAAATTTGATATCCGTAATATATATATTGATATCCGAACTTATTTTTCATTACGCACATATTATAGGTAAGACCTTTTTTTTGTTTTGGTAAAGGCAGCTTGTTGGTGCGTGATGGGTGCATCGTGCACCCTTATTTTTTTACGGTGAGGGCTGTTCGGGCTAATTTACATATACTTCGACTATTTTTTTTGGCTGGTTCAACTGAAGAAAGGCAAAGAGAGACCATTTACAAAATCCATAAAAAAAATTCTCTTTTGCGGCCTGCGTGAAGAGATTATAAGTTTGGAACTCAGATTATCTAAATTTACAGCTCTTCCTGTTGCCACTTGAGGGTTGATGTGTGCACCCTTTAGTAAGGAAGGGATACCAGCGCCGGTCCAGGTGGTATTTTATTACGCATTTAAGGCCCAAAGCCCAGTCAAATCTAAAGGCTAAAGATTTACAGGGCCAGACCGGATCCTAGGGAGTACTCATTTTTCTCTAGTCTGTGTTCTAGGCTTCACCCTTGTTAGCCCAATTTGTGTTTGTGTTTCCCCAAATCGAGGTTTTTGGAATAGTGTGCCGTGTACCCTCAACAAAATTGCTAATCCTTTTTTTTTTTTTTTTCTTTTTTTAGATTCTTTGGAAAAGATTGAGATCTGTTTGGTTAATTGATTATTGTTGAGTATATTATTTAAGGGTGGGCGTCATGACGTGTTCGTGTCGTGTTCATGTGAAAATTGTCTCAACCTTAACCCGATCTATTCAAATCGTGTCAGTCATATTCGTATTTCATGTCAGAAATAGCCGACTCTAACCCTCTAACTTCGTGTGGAGTTTGTGTCGTGTTATCGTGTCTTTAAATAAATTCACATGTCGTGTCGTGTTATCTCGTGTCAGAATTTTCTCAACCCTAACCCGACCTATTTAACTTTTTGTGTTATCGTGTCGTGTCATATTTGTGTTTCGTGTCAGAAATAGTTCACCCTAACTCACTAACTTCGTGTTGGGTTCAAGTCGTGTTGAAAATTTCTAGTATTATTCAGGTTTAGGCAAAAAACATACTAGTATAAAAAACAGTAACTAAAACAGTAAAGAATAAACAATTATAACCAAACAGCTTCAGTTTTTCTCTTGAACTATACCAGTTTTTTAATACTTGTATTGCATTTTTTTTCCTTGTTGCATATTCTTGTATGTAAAATGAGTGAAAATGTATAAAAATATGTTAAAAGTGTGAAAAACTTACTTTGGAATTTGTTTTTTTTTTTTCTGTTTTCTTATTCGCTTATTGTCAACAGTGGGCTAACAACAGAAAGACCCTTCCTATATTGTGTGTTGGACTCAAGTCACCAATACTATTTTTACTTTGTAATATTTGCTTTAGGTATAGTAGTGCAACGAAAATGCGAAGGGGTGTAAAATTATTAACCAAACTAAATTTTTTGTGAATAAACAAAAAAATAATTCCAAAGTTTTTCTATTTTGAATTTTTTTTTCTTTAGTGAAATTTTATAGGATTTTGATCATAGTTTTTACTTGTTAGATTGCTTTCACAAGATGAACCAATAGTCCACAAAAAAATCGATGCGAAACTAACAAATAAGAAAAAAATTTGGATGAGGAAAAATAATTCAAAAGTTTTTCTATTTTGAATTATTTTTTTCTTCAGTGAAATTTTATAAGATTTTGATCATAGTTTTTACTTGTTAGATTCCTTTCATCAAAATGAACCAATAATAAAAAATAAAATAAAAAGACGCGAAACTGACAGATGAGAAAAAAATTTGAATGAGGACAAAAAATAATCTGACCCAATCATTTAGTCAAAACACCCCAAACTTTATTAGCCCAAGAGCATGACAACACATGCGGTATTTGCTAGTAGTAATACGTATTCCTTCGTCCAATTTTCTTAGTCCCTTTTGGGATTTTCAATTTTTTCCCCCTCAAAAAATTTGTTCCACTTATCATTATTTTCCTTTGATTCTCATTTTTAAACATTTATGAGGGTTAGTTTTGGAAATCTACAAAATATTTTCTTTGACTTTTCTAAAAGGACTAATATCTCGAGATATCCCAAAATAAAATAAGAGACTAACAAAATGAGATGGAGAGAATATTTAATTTTTTACTCCCTCCGTCCCAAAATGGTGACCATTTGGATGGTTTTTGTTGTCCCAAATTGTTTGTCCATTTTAAAAAGTATAAGAGAGGAAAAAAAATATTAGTTTTCCGATTTTGCCCTTCTCTCTCTAACTTAATTAAGTTCTCAAAACAAAAGGACAAAATGTAATGATTGAAGGGCATTATTGGAAAGTTATAGTTTAAAAGGAGTATTGATTGCATCTATTAATTTTTTTGGGATCCCTAAAATAGACATCCATTTGGGACGGAATGAGTATGAGCTAATAAGAAGAAGATCAAATATGCATCTAAATATTGACCCCACTGCCATCGGCTTGCGGGACCCACTTTTGGGTTGCCACACGAATGATCCGAACCGTTCAATAATTTTAAAATAATTTTCTGAGTGTCCCTACAAAGACTCAGCTCAATTGAATATGCATAAGTGCTTCATCCAAACTTTAAGTTTTTCATGCAGAACTTAGGATCTTTAATGCTGAACGGAAAACTTGAAGTTTGGATGAAGCACTTACGCATATCAAATTGAGCTGATTTTTTGCACGGACACTCGGAAAATTATTTTTAAATTATTGAACGGTTCGGACCATTCGTGTGGGACCCAAAAGTGGGTCTCGTACGCCGATTAGTACAATTTCTGTACATTGGGTTTCGGTACCCATAGGTTTATCGTTGACTTTAAGATTACATTCATTTCCCTTTCCACACACTTTCCCTCTAATTTTTCACTTTAGGCTATGTTTGGAACACGAGGAAGGAAAGGAAAAGGGAAGGAAAATAAAATGAGAGGAAAGTAAACAAGAAGAGGGAAAATTTTCTCTCCAAACCAAACAAGAAGAGGGAAAAAATTTCATTTTCCTTCCCTTTTCCTTTCTTTCCTCATGTTCCAAACAGAGCCTTAATATTTAGGCCTATGTATGATTTTCCTTTCCATATTTTGCTTGCAGTTGTTTTCGGGCCGATACAGATTTATTGGGCAACGCACGCTCAACTCAGATTGGGTTTTGAAAAAGCATGCTTAAAAAGCCGGGCAGCCCTTTCTCTCTCTCTCTCTACCCACTCCACATGGGCATAATCTCTCTCTCATCAACTCCACAAACTGTATGAAAAGTGCCTAAAACCCTAGGGTACCTTATGAAAGTGTCGGCTGAGTTTCTTGTTTGATTAATCAATATTTGATAAAATTACCCTTGATTTTATCAAATGAGGAGGAGAGTTGATAAAATCTCAGCTTTTTTTGAATGAATCAAACAAGATCTCAGCCTAAATCTAAATCCTAGGGTATTCTATAAAAGTTCCTGAACCACTAAAACCTATAATCGGAAAAGTGCACCCTAAAGCTAAACCCCCAAAAAAAGAGTAACCTTAATGGTAATTAAAAAGAGTAGCTTACCTTAATGATAATTAGATGTCTCTTCAGTCTTCACTATACCTAGAGGTAAACATTTGTTTTCTCAAAGTTGAGATTGGTGGGCTTCAATATCCACTCGAACAAAATGGGCTTTTCATTTAACCAAGGTTGTGATGATGGTGGAAACTGGAAATTAGGATGCAGTGAAGCTGAAAATTTGATGGGATTTTTGGCCCATATAT
This sequence comes from Vaccinium vitis-idaea, assembly GCA_963854785.1. Classification (NCBI taxonomy): domain Eukaryota; kingdom Viridiplantae; phylum Streptophyta; class Magnoliopsida; order Ericales; family Ericaceae; genus Vaccinium; species Vaccinium vitis-idaea. Next base: position 36,268,643 of record OY978225.1, on the reverse strand, counting down.
GAGGCAGTAGCTAGGCTGGAAATTTGGTGAAATTTGATGCTGTGAATTAATGGATTTTCGGTTAATGTTTTCATTTTAATTTCAGCTGGAAGTTTTGTTTGAAAGAACATGTGATATAGGTGAAAAAACAAGTGGAAATTGGGTGAAAAAACGGTGGGTTTGAAAAACAAGTGAAAAAACAGTGGGTTTGATCCCAAAGTAACATTTTTATTAGGCCCAGTGGCCCATTTTCTGTTTCATGCGGTGGGTTGGGACCAAAAGTAATTTTTTGGTTAGGCCCAAGTTGGCCCATTTGGGTTAAATCGATTTCCCCGAAAACCCCGACCGAACCGAAACACCCTGAACCGAATCGGTCCCTTCGTATATTCGGTCGGGATCGGTTCCAACAAACCTTACCCCGAACCGAATCGGTCTGGGTAACTTCCACCCCGAACCGACCGAAACCGAACCGATTTCACCCCTAATCTGTGTGTCATGAATTGCAATAATACCTGTTGGAACTTTGGAAAAAATCATGAATTTGAATTGCCCTTTCGGATATTGAACAGTGTACTTTTTGTGGTGACTTTCTTTCATGGAAAATGCTAACAATTAGGCAGCGTTTAATGTGCAAAAAGTGCATTGATTTTGTGAAAGTTGTATAAATGTCCGTGAAAGTGCAATGATATGTGAAATATGCACGGAAACTACAACTATTTTGGCATCACGTATGTATTATCCACCGGCCACCACCCAGTGGGCTGTGGTTAGCAGAACCGCTTTGTCATTGAAACTATGTTATAATTTTTCGAACATTTTCTAAGATATACTAGTTTTGCATTCCGATTTCATGGACATCATGTTAAATCTGGCTTCCCTATTCTGCATAATACCTGAAGTTTTCTTTGGTAGAGGAGAATATTGTTAACCGAAACACATATTGCAGATATCCTAGAGGACTTACGCCCTTATTACAAATGGAAGAGGAAAAGCAAAGGCAAGTAGGGGGCCTAAGTTGATCCCAACAAAAGAAAAAAATTGTGAGGAATATGCTAATTCTTAGATAACATCAAGGATAGAAATCTTAATTTAGGAAAATCGGGAACCTTTTACCCTAGCACCTAAAGCAATTGTTCCAGCATATGAGCACTGAGCAGAGGATATATTATGGCTTTGGAAAGTTTTGGGATATATATGAGGTCCAATATGATACCGTTATCGCCCAAGCATTGGAGAAAAAAGCTCAAGCAAGCTTTCTAATTACGTTAGAGAAAGAAATCTGAGAATCTGAGGCTTGAGAATGCAACGAAGGTTCCTTACTAAACTCACAGAGAGAGCAAGTTACAGATCAAGTTCTTCCCACGCTTTACACTCATCTTTAGTTCTAAGTTTCTTTTTGATAGCCATCCATAGAGTAAAGTTGTGCCTTGGTGTGAATATAGGAAAGCAAACTAATTTGCAAGAGCGGAATGCCTTCTAATTGCAAGTTGTGCCTTGGGGTTAATCTACGAAAGCAAATTAATTTCAAAGAGCGGAACGCTTTCTAATTGCATTCCAAGTAGTTGTAGGTGCTATCAAATATTGAACCGAAAGGGTGCGAATTGTCATACAAACTACATGTATCAGCACCATTACCAATCCAGTGTTTCAGAAAAGCTATGGTCAATAACTTCGAGGCTAAGGATAATCCTCCTAGTACATGATCAAAAAACTGAAGAGGCGTAGTCTGGAAGCATTCACCTTTAATTGTGCCTTAATATTTTTCTTACTTGCCCAATAGGTATCCAATCTTCCAACCACATGAGTTATACATTTTGAAGCATCCTTTCCTTGGTACAACGTTATGACTGGAGAGCGATTTGTTTCTAACCTATAAAATTGATTGTTAAGAGTTCAACATGCATGTCATTTAGGAGCATCGATTACTATGTTTATCATTCTTAGGTCTATAAATACAATAGTGGTTTCTCAAAATGCTGTAAAACATAACCAACAATAGTGGTTAATCTTAGAACTGGTTACCTGTTTTTAAGAAGCAGAATAGTTTGTCTGATCATTAATTATGTTGGCTCCTCGTATTTGCGTGTCTGATTCAGATTTTCGCATTCATTTTTAGGACACTTCTCTAAAATTTGGAAACAAATTGTTCTTTTAGGGTTGTCAGTTGTTACTAATTTTGTTGTTGGATTCGTGGTGGCATGGCAAGCAACAGGGCTTTAGTGTAGCACTGGGTATAAATTAAATGAATCAATATTAGCAGATACCTTTGGAAAACCATTTTCAATCTGCTCCTTAATTGATACTATTTGTCAAGGCATATGTTTTTTTCTATGCTCATGATGATTGAAAAATGTTATCTATGCTCGCTTTCCTTTTGGTCTCTCACACTTCCTCTTTGAGAGGCAAAAACATGGTATCATAATGTTGGATCATTTATCCTCCTGATTGATCCATGTATGGTTCCTTGACTCGGTGTTACATCTACTATGTGCATCATCTCGCTGCTCCCAAGAAAAAAAAAATATGTGCATTATCTTTTGATTCTCGCCTTTGGTTTATTTTGTTCTCCTCCCCAATTGGTGGAGAAGTATGATTGTGAACCATCACATCTTTCTAATCTATTGAAGTTGTTATCCATTATTGTCCCTTATTCCCATGTTTTCTATTTATTTGCGCAAGTACTCTAATTCCCATGTTAGTCATCAGTGCTACTGCTATGTATTCTGTAAACAGTTGCTGCCTCTTTTCACCATTTGAAAATTTGATTAAATATTTTGTTCTTATTCCGCAAAATGTGAAACTTGTTTCAGAAAAATCAACACAATCTCGCTTCTGTTTCAAGAGGGTTGTCTTGTAGGTGTTCGGTGGAGATGAACTGATTCAAGTTCAACGGGCAGAAACAAAGAACTGAGATTTGTTGTTTTCTTGGAGGAAGAAAATGCCTTCTCAAAAGATTGCATCTGGTCATCAAGACACTGTTCATGATGTGGCAATGGATTACTATGGCAAGCGCCTAGCAACGGCGTCTGCTGATAATACCATTAAGATAATCGGGATAAGCAACTCAACCTCTCAGCCTTTTGCCACCTAAGCAGTCACCAAGGACCTGTGTGGCAGGTGGCCTGGGCTCACCCAAAGTCTGGTTCCCTCCTTGCTTCCTGTTCTTACGACGGGAGGGTCATAATTTGGAAGTAAACTAACCCCAATGAGTGGACCCAAGACCGTGTTTTTGATAATCACAAATCTTCAGTGAATTCCATTTCTTGGGCCCCTCACGAATTGGGCATATGTTTAGCCTGTGGATCCTCGGATGGGAACATCTCAATTTACACTGCAAGAACAGATGGAGGTTGGGAGACATCATACATTGACCAGGCCCACCCTGCCGGTGTCACTTCTGTTTCATGGGCTCCATCAATGGCTCCAGGTGCTCTCGTTGGTTCTGGTCCGCTCAATATCGTTCAAAAGCTTGTATCTGGTGGTTGCGATAACACCGTGAAAGTGTGGAAGCTGTCTAATGGATTTTGGAAGATGGATTGCTTCCCTGCTCTTCAAATGCATACCGATTGGGTTAGGGATGTAATTTGGGCGCCTAATTTGGGGCTCCCTAAGTCCACGATTGCAAGTGCTTCACAGGATGGGAGAGTTATCATATGGACAGTTCGGACAAAAGGGGATCAATGGAATGGTACGGTTTTGAAGGATTTTCAGACCCCTGTTTGGAGGGTATCTTGGTCATTGACTGGAAACATACTGGTTGTGGCTGATGGGAATAACAATGTGACGTTGTGGAATGAAGTTGTAGATGGGGAATGGGTTCAGGTGACAACAGTTGATCCATGAAGGTCGAGTTTCTATTTATTTTGGTTGAAAACTTGTCAGGCCTAGTTTATTTTATTATATTGAGCAACGTGAGCTGCTTACTCACAAATTCAAGTGAACTTCTATTTATTGTGGTTTTGTATGATCCATTTCTATTTGTTGGATGTTAAGGGAAAATTGTTTTTCTCTTGTTTGAGTAATACCGGTTATTCTGGCTCAATTTTTTAACATCACTCAGGGGGTGTTCCATTAACAAAAAATAAAAAATAAAAAAATTGAGACATGTCATTCTCTCATAATACATCACACAAAAAAAGGTGAAAAATTAATTTATTCTGAAAACACCCTTACCGGAATACCCCTCAATTTCTTTACTAACACCAAACGGATTTTAGAACTTAACAATACCATACATGAAAGGGAAAAAAAAAGAAAAAAAGAGGAAGATTGTTTTACTTTTTCCAATTTATTTTAAATTGAGAGAGAATTTTCAAAAAATTTCAAATGCAAACATTAGCCTGCCGAAGAGGGAGAGAGAGAGAGAGAGAGAGAGAGAGAGAGAGAGAGAGAGAGAGAGGAAGAAACATAAAGGCTCTGTTTTGTAGGAAAGAAGTGGAAAAGAAGATAAAATTAAAAAAGGAGAAATGAGAAAGAAATTCTCTTTATTTCTTTTGTTTGATTATGTGAAATAGAAATGAAAATATGCATTCATGGGAGAGAGAAGAAGAGAAAAAAAAAGTAGTTAATCTTCCCTCCTTTTCCTGGGTGTGTTTGGAACTTGAGGAAAATGAGGGGAAAAAAAGGGGGGTTTGGGGTTCATGCTGTGCAGCGGTATGCAATAAATGAATGTGACAAGTATAAATTAGGAGGTGATGCACATTTGGGCCCTTATCTGTGTTAAACTCGAGACCCAAAGAAAAAAACTCGAGACCTAAAGAATACTTTTTCTTTTACCATTTAAAAATATACTTTCTAAAAAAATAGTTAAATATTAGACTTACGTAATTGATCTTTACATACACTATAGATCTCAACATTATGTTTATAGTTTCAAAGTTTTAAGTATAGTGAGATTTTCCTCCAACTTTTTTCTCATTTTCCTTTCCCTTCCTTTCCACATATTCCAAACAAATCTTCCACTGGGAACAACAATGATACATGAACAACAAAAAGTCTCTAACACATTCACATAGTGTGTGAAGCTCACACACACACTTGTAGGGTGAAGTGTGTGTAGACACCCCTTAATCCTGTCACTTCTAGTCTTCGGTTTTTCATTTTGGAGATTTGAATGATAAAGATGCTCTTCCAATTCTTTCCCCAACTTCCAAACATATAGGCTGTATTCGTTTTCCAGTTTTAGTTTAGTTTTAGTTTTGATGACATCATTATTACCCTCATTTCTTTCTCTATCTCTCTCCACTCATTACACCTTTTTACATCATCTATTCTAATATATAAAGGGGGAGCACCAGTTTGGTGTCCTCCAAAACTGAGAGTGTGTATACTTTTTACCTCCCAAAACTAACCCTATAAAATATAACCGAATAAGAGTCGAAGACAACTGCCTAGGGGTAAAAATAGTAAAAGTGTTGTAAAGAAAACAACCCACTTCAATTGCACCCAGAGAGTGGCTCTTCTTCTTTGTCCATGTCGCCCTGGGCTCATCTCAGAACCGCTTATCATAACTGCTGTAACAGGTCAATCTCTCTCTCTCTCCTCGTGCGCGCGAGTGTGCATGTGTTGATGCATCTGTTTGAAAAAATTATTGTCATCTCTATGTAAGTACTGGTGATACTCAGAGAAGTTCCTGAAAGATAACTGGGATAAACAAGAGTGCGCTTCAGAGTGGAAGACATACAGAGATTGTCTTGCAGACTCGCGGTAAGCTGTTCAACCCACCTTAGTTTCATTTAATCTGGAAATCAAGTACTTAGGAAAAGCGGGGCAAGAACAACGTTAGTATGATAATGTATGATTTTATTATGTGCAATCGTGACAATACAATGCATAAATATAGACAAGTATTAACACTTTATTTGATGCGATATTTATTTCCACTATTGTTTATTGGTCACAGTATTATGTTTCTTGCCATGTAAAAGATAATGCGATGCACACACAAAAAATTGGAAGCATTTGTGCATATTGTTTTGTCAAAATTCGACGTGCACACGCATTGCGTGTGCCCCGACCTCTAGTTAAAAACTAAACTACCAAACGAACACAACCATAATTGTTTTAGAGTGATTGCTGTCGTCATACATACTACACAAAATTTAGAGATGGAAAAAAGATGTATAAATAATTTCAAGAAGGTTGTCCCGTGGGCGGTGGTGACGGGACGCTGTCTTTGGTGAAATAGAAGAAGGGAGAGGAGGAAAACCCTATCTTGTTTTCTGATTTGCTCCAACCATCGAAATCTCGCGATGACCAAGCTCTCCTCCGCAGTAGAAATCCCCGACCAACGGCGTCGTAGATCCAGAGAAAATGGCCGCTATTCACCCGATCGATACCACCGTCGTCGCCGCAGCCCCAGTCGAAGTCCCAGCCCCAGCCGGAGCCTGTCAAACGGACACCGAACAAGGTACGATCCCAGTCCCAACCATCACCATACCCGTAGGTCTTCACCCGATTATTCATCTTACCATAGACGAAGCCCTCCCAGGTCCCAAACCCTAAAATCAGATAAAAACCATAGCTACGTGGATCGAGATAATCATGCAGCGCCATACCCGTACCTTGATCGAGATCAAAGGAACGGGCGGGTATTAAATGCTGAAGAGTCGGACGAAGAACTGAGAGGTTTGGCGTTTGAAGATTACAGAAGGCTTAAGCGTCAGAAACTTAGGAAGACATTTGTGATGAAGAGTTATGTTTGGGAGGTTTCGCCTAGTCCTGATAGAGATGAGGACGAATTGTATGAACGGGAAGCAGAGGAAGTTGTGGAGAAGTATGAGGGGGAGAAGGAGAGTAGTGAGTTTAGTGAGAGAGAGAAAGATAGAGAGACAAAATCAAAAGTAGAAGCGGATTCGGAATCGGAATCAGAGTCAGAATCTGAATCAGATGATTCGCCGGTGAGGAGGAAGAAGAAGAGTAGGAGTCGGAAAAGTAGGAAATATGAATCGGAAAGTGATAGTGAATCGGATGAGTATAGTGATGAATCGGAAGAGGATAGGAGACGGAGGAAGAAGAAATCGAGTAGTACGCGAAAGGAGAGGAGGAGTAGTAAGAGGAAGAGGAGTGGAAGAAGGAAGGGTAGGGAGAGTGAAGAAAGCAAGACGGATGATGATAGTGAAATTGAGGAATTGAAGAAGGAGAAAGGAGCTTTGACATCGAAGGGAAAGAAAAAGAGGGAATCCGATATTGGGAGTTCTGATTCAGATGAAGTCGATGCGAAGAAGAGCAAGTCAAATGAAGAGGATTTGAAGATAGCTGAGGTCGACAGTGAAGCGCTTTTGTTGAAAGAGATGATTGAATTGCGAAAGAAACCTGTTTTAGAGAATGAACCGGTGGTTGGACCTATGCCTTTGCCTAGAGCTGAAGGACATATTAGCTACGGAGGGGCACTAAGGCCTGGTGAAGGTGATGCCATTGCTCAGTATGTTCAACAAGGGAAACGTATCCCGCGTAGAGGTGAAGTCGGTCTTTCAGCTGATGAGATTCAGAAGTTTGAGAATCTTGGGTATGTGATGAGTGGTAGTAGGCATCAAAGGATGAATGCTATCCGTATCAGGAAAGAAAACCAGGTTTATAGTGCTGAGGACAAGAGGGCATTGGCCATGTTTAACTACGAGGAGAAGGCAAAGAGGGAACAAAAGGTTATGGCTGATCTGCAGCGGCTTGTGCAACGCCACATTGGACAGGATACTGGTCCATCCCATGATCCTTTTGGTGGAGCTGAGGGTGCTGATGCTTAATCGCCATGTATGTTCACTATTCCTTGATAGTGTGTGTTCTTTGTAATTTGGAGGATGAATCTCTATACGCTTGAGTGTTTGATAATTTGGACCTTGTTCACTATTCCTTTTGAGTATGTGTGTGTGTGTTCTTTGTAATATCAGTAGCTTTTTTCCCCCCTCGAGTCTAATATATTTGTGCCTGTTGCATATTTTTGTGGGGGTTTTGACTTGAAAAGCTTCATCGTCTCGATGATTTTATGAGTCTAGCTTGTGTTTTAGGATGGGCATTGTCCAAAAAAAAAAGAGAAAAAAGAAAAGAAAAACGACGGACATTTTTCATGGACTTTCCTGTTCGATATACTTGCCAATTAAGAAGTCCCATTCATTATTTAGGGCCTGTAATATAGGTGCAATAGACATTATAGTTCCCTATGTTTACGCTTTCCTTCCCTCCTCTTTCTTATTCTATTCCATACTCGCTAAGTGACTCAATGTTACTCATGTTGGAGGTAAATTGCTAATGAATCATGTGTATCGGGGTTTATTTTTGTTGCTATGCTCCCGTTTATTTTTATTGCTGTGGTCCCTTCTTCTACAGTGTATGGTGGTTTAAGACTTTCTTTGATCATGTTTGTCGGCAAGTTGTATAAGTATAGTTTTCTCATATGCAGGCTTATTCACTAGTTATAAGAAAAGTGAACCTTGTGTCTTGTCGTGAGATGATATATGTTTTCACTCTCATGACATGCCTTGAATGGGGCAAGTAATGTCACTAAGATTTGGGACAGAGGAAATGATAAAGCATGTTAGATAATGCAGTGGACAATGAGATTAGCAATGCTCTAAAACTCGCTAGGCGCTAGTCGGGCGGAGAAGGGTCGCCTAGGGCGTTGGCGCCGACTTGTCGGCCACCTAGCGCCGCAGGTGGGAACTAGGCGCTGACCTGTCAGCTTCCTAATCTAGGCGTTGGACCACCACCTAGCGCTTAGGCAGGGACTAGTCGGCCTAGACCGCTGACTTTTAAGACACTGGAGATTAGGCGTAGATGTGAACTAGCATTGATCGGTTCTTGGGGATCCCATAGTCACTTTTGGAAGTCATGTATTATGTATACCCCACAAGGTTAACACTCAAGACCTCTGTACATGAGAATGGGATATGTCGATGCAGCTACCAAGCCTGGTGGCTGCCTCTGTAATCCTTACGGAGGAGAATACTACTTTACATGAACCAATGAACGTCGGACATGTCAACGCAGCTACTCCAGGTTGCTGCCTCTGTCAAGTTTGACCACTTATTTGTGTATCTACCTCAGCTAGTAGCAAAGACATGCGCAAAAGAAATCCAAATACCAAGTATGGAGGTTGTATGGAACTAAGTCACATAGTTTGCTACCCTAGGGTTTCGTATGGCGAACTATTGAGCAATTGACAAACTGAGCAATTCGAGGTAAATTCGCGCACCCACTAAACGTGGCTCGCCAATCCCTATAGGCTATAATCAATTGCACAGATTCACATTTACAGCCATCCGATTTGATGTGTGTATGCTAAATGCTTACATACCACTTTGTTGTAGACTTGTAGAGTGAAATTCTTTACAAAAGCAAATAATGATGACATGGAACATCAAATCCTAGAAGACTTGGGAGTAAACTCAAAGCAAGCTCTTTGAATTAGCTACATGCCTAAGTAGTAGGGACAAAAGCATTATATGGAGTACAATATAGTATTATACAGGGCAATGATTTTGCACTCCAAATGTTTTCTTTTTTTCTTCAAATTACTCAAGTACACTAGAGGACAAGAAATTGGAGTCCATTTATTGAGTTCAGAAATCATTTCCGTATTTTAAAACTCCTGTAACATAATTTTTAGGATATTTGTAAAAAATACTTGGTATGGGCCATGGCTTACAAAGTTTCTAGGAAGGGTAACCACCATTTTTCCTTCTTTCATGATCTTCCATTGTACCAAGAATCCACGAACCCTTCACTCCGCCTTAGCTTTTATTGTTCTGCCAGCTAGCTATAACCTTCAAACCCAGTAGGCAGTAGGCCAATGGACCTCTGAGTTTTCCCAGTTTCCCATGCTCTGCCGGTAACACTTGTGGACCATCTAGGAGATCCACAAGAAGCTCAAAGATATTTTAAGTTTTTAAACCTTTTGCACAATCCTTTCTTTTCACGATTCTTCGCAAGATTGGCTTGCCATTTTAATTATTTTCAGAGCTCAGGCTTAAGGAGTGACACAATCCTTCTCTCCATCCTCAGCAACATACTGCAATGGAAATATATTTTATGATGGAGGACCACTTAACTTGGCACATATTTGTTCCTCTCTACGTGTAGCTTTTGTGACCACAATATGGATTGTAGCAGGACCAAGTGGCTGAGGGTATTAGTGTGGAGGCTGCAGCCGCTGCACTTTAATGTGTATCTGTTGAGCTCAACATAATCTGCACTAGCTTGAATCCGCAATGGCAATGTGCCTGGACCAACTCATTGTATCAGACAAAGTTTTTAAAGGCAAATGCGCAATACAAGGTGTTTTATCATCCCTCATGAGGCAAGGACCAGGTTTTGAGGCGTTGAGGCACAAGCATCTGAAATTTATTAAGGTCTATTAAGTACACGTAAAACTATAAAAAAAAATTACGAAGAAGAGGAAGAGTGATATTAAAGTTATAAAATCTCCTAACATAGGAATACATTTGTTAAAATAAGTGAACACTAATTTTTATGTGAGAAACATACTCAAATTGGTACTCTCTCACTTCAAGCAAAGATTGACTGGTTGAGAGAGAGAGGGTGACTGTGTGATGATGTGTCGGCCATATTGTTGGCTCAGTGATATGTGCATACACTATAAATGTGGAAAAGGTGCACCTTGTGCTAGCACTTAGTGACTGCAGTCACAAGGTGTAGGCTTTTGGAGGGGAAGCTACAAATTTGAGCGCCTCAAGGCGTTTTCTGGTAATGTAGACTTAATTAGGAAATAGCAAAGCAAAGAGTTGCACACTTCCTTGAATGGGGCATCACATGTCTTGTAAAGTGGCTACGTGGAGACTGTTAGTGATATGTGATGAGGTGGGTGTGAGACTATGCATCCTCACTTCCTACTTGGAACTTTTGGTTGTTCGAGTTTGGCATCAAAGTTGGAGACATTCTGAGAACTTTTAATAGAAGTTATGATGCAATTTCAGGTGACATCTGAGGGCTGAGAAATTAGGAACTGAAAATGTTGTCTCTGATTTCTGACACATGTTCTAACTTTAGTGGAGAATGTTGACCTTAGAAAATTGGAGCTGTGTACAAAAGTGACCTATCTTCATGACCTGATGCAACAAAGGTATCAACCAGTAAGTGGATATGTACCATAACCATATTGCAACGATGTGGAGATATCAAATGACTTCTCTGTTGAGAGATGGCAAGCGTAAATTGGCAAGGCATTCTTGCCTTGCCGTTAGTATCTATTATCTGTGTTTAACAACCGCATTTTTCCTTTCTTATTCACATTCTTGGCTGACTTTGTTATATTACGTTGCACAAGCTATACAACTGCTACATATCACTGCCACCAGCTAATTGTTTAGACCACCCTTTTTTTATTTTAATCCTAGGGCTGCAGAGGTTCAAGCTCTAGTTTGGGTGCTGTGAAGAGGAGACCTACCCGGTTCGGGATCACAATGTTGTTCCTCTTATCACATGTTCCCACTGGAAGGGTATCTGAGTTGTATCGAGGGTATGTAGAATCCACTGTTGGCATGCAAATTTTATTTGTTTAAAGGAGCTAGCTGTTCTCACTTGTTCTTTGCACCATCCCAGTTGGTTGCTTTATATGTGCCACCTGATTGTAATATACTGTTTATTGAAATTTTGATAACTATTGATTTTTCTTATCTTGCTTGGTGATAATCTGGTTTGCTGTTCTTTGAAACATGGCAAGTTTAATGTACTCAAAGCTCTTTCCCCATAGTTGTTTGTGTTGGATGTGATGCATAGGATGGTAGTTCCACTTTCTTTACATTTTGTTTGGTTCTTGGGTTTGAGAAGGGAAAAAAAGAAAAAGAGAAATGATCAGTGAATTTGTTGTACATTACGTTCATTTGAATAGGCAAAATCAGGAAGGAAATGAGCAGATTCTTGATAAATTGTGTTCTGATGCAGTATTACGTAGGAACCCTCTGGTTTCTGGTATGATTTAGAGGATTGGAATGCCATTTGTGATTGTGTAATATAGTGGACTTTGGCTCCTGCTGTTTGTCTACTGCTACTGTTTATTTCCAAATGTACAAAAATAATAATAAAATAAAAAAACTCGTACAGTCGTACCGTTTAAGTTTGGGACATATTTGTCACTTATAGGTTTAAAAGTTGTTCAGCATGAATTGAGGTAAGTAAATCCGGGTATGAAGTGGCGTTGGCTCTATAGTCGAACGGGCTATTACGAGCTAAAGGGCAGAGTGCAGCAATAGTGAGGGAATGAAAGACTTTTGGTAGAAATTGTCCCCGAAATATAAAATACTTTTTGAGGAAATGTAGTTTGGACATTTCTCCAGTGCGGGTAAATCTGAGGAATAGAAAGGTGGATGTGGAGGGGAGCTGTCCTGCTCCTATATGTTAAGGCAGAAATGGAAATGGTTTTTCCACCTCTTCGTTCATTGCCTTTTTGCTAGGGTGGTTTGGTTCGTCCTCTCTGTATTTGAATGCTTGTGCTGGTTTATTGGACATTAGATCGTTTCTTGATTGGTGGGCAGAGTTGATGTGAAAGTGCTCAGCCGCTGAGGATGTGGGGCGGCTCATTGCGTTAGCTGCTTTCATTATTTGGGAGTTCTGGAAGAGCATAAACAGACTTTGCTTCCTGGGAGATAAACCTGATCCTTGTGCTCTTATATTCGGAGATCCTGTAGTGCACCCCTGCACTACAGGGTCCCCGGATCCTTGGAAGCTCTGGCTCTGGAAAATGTGGAAGGCACAACACAAGATCACATGTGCAAAGTAGTTGTGCAGCACCATCAGTGGGTACTCCCTCCGGGGGGTTCTCCGGGGGGTTCTACCGAGTTTTTGATGGAGCTTTTGATGCTAGGTTGAAGCGTGGATGAATTGCGGTGGTGGTGCGTGATGCTCGAGGAAGGTTTCTAGCTGCTTGATCTTCGAGGAAGGTTTCTAGCGGCTCGGCCTCGGCTCGGTGGAAATGGCAGACAGTGCGATGATCGTGGAAGCAAAATCCATGAGGTAGGCCTTGAAGGTTGCAGCCAAATACCGCCTTTGGTTTCATTGGCAGGAGTATGAATGTTTCAAGGTCTATGAGTTAGGAATTACTCCCTTCTAAATCTCAGTTTTTTAACCTCTTAGGTGAAATTAACTCTGGTGGAGCCGATCCATACGATGTTTTGTTCCGGCTTTAAATAAACCCGTGTTAATAGATGGTGTGATTGGTTCTCTGGATATAAGTTCAAGAACATGTAAGCTGTCCCGGACATCCTGAATTCTTGTGATGAAATCCCATCTTAGTTGGCAGGGATATGATCAACAAATCAAAACAAAGAATGTAGAGGTTCGAGAGGATAGATTCAACCTCTAATCCCTCGTCGAAAGCCATTTCCGTCGCGAAAAGAGAACATTTTTTGGAAGAAGTTTTACGGTGCTAGGGCTCAGTTTTTCGAGAAGGGGCAAACTCATAGCGTGTCAATTGAGTGTGATACCGTGGGTAACAGTGATCCAACCCTTGTCATCCGGATAGACAGTAAAGCAGTAATGCAGGTGCAACGGTTGCGATGGAAGTTTAGGGGAAACCACACCATTTTGGTGGATGGGCTTCCGGTTGAAGGGGTTTAGGGATTCGCAGTTACAAGGTCTTGGTTTCTCCATCATTTTGTGTGCTTGGAAGAATGAATAGAACCGCGCTTTCTTTTCCAACCTGAGTGCTGAAATATTTGGGGTGAGAGTTTCGAATTCAGATCGTGAATGTTTGGAATCCATATTATACGAGAAGACATTGCTTTCACCTTCAGAGCAGCATGACTGTTCAGAAAATCCAGATTGTTCAACGTCGCGTTTGCTATACGATGAGGAATGTGATTTATAGTCAAGTATGATGCAATATAGCATTCCCATACTTTTCTACAGCATTTTTCAAAAAATTATTTGCTCCGAGTTGTGTTTACGAATTACATACTGCGAGGCTTATATTGTAGCCTGTAGGTTGATCTACAGATTTTCTCAACTCCAAGGTATTGAGTCATTCTCAGTGTGCTTTTATTTTATTTTTCCTTCTGTGTGTAGAACTGAAGATTGGAGAGGTACATATTACCAGAATTTTGTGAATAAACACAAAAATAATTCAAAAGTTTGTCTATTTTGACTTATTTTTTTCTTCAGAGAAATTTTATAATTCATGGGCGGGGCCGCCATTGGTCAATGACCCCAATGATTTACACATTTTTCCACTATATTGATTATATGTTCATGACATTTTGTCAATTTGACCCCTCAATTTAAATTTAATTGCCCAAAGTATGAAACAATTCCATTAAAATTATGAATTTGCCCTCTTTTTAACACTGAAATTCCGCTAATCATCGGTCACTTAGTGTAGAAATACATATTTCATGCTAAAGAAGTTAGGTTCAATACATTTTTCAATAACGACTATACATTTTGCAAACCTCTAGTAGTAATACATATTCCTCCGTCCCATTTGGTTAGTCCCTTTTAGGATTTTCAACTTTTTCCCCTCAAAAAATTTATTCCACTTTTCACTATTTTCCTTCGATTCTCATTTTTAAAATCATTTTTAAACATTTATGAGGATTAGTTTTTTTTTTTTAAACAATATTTCCTTTGATTTTTCTAAAGGACTAATGTTTTGGGACATCCCAAAATGAAGTAAGGAACTAACAAAATGGGATGGAGAGAGTATTTAATTTTTGATGAGCTAATAAGAAAAAGATCATGTATCTAAATATTGACCCTACTGTCAATGATCCCTGGTTCCGCCCCTGCATCAAATGGGTCTCATTTGATTGACTTTACACTACATCATTTTCCTTTCCATACACTTTCCTACTAATTGTTCACTTTAGAACTGTCAGGCTAGCACATCTGAAAAGTTCATTTGCCTCCTCGGTGGAGGTGGAGGTTCGAGCCCCACGAAGGGCGCGGTTGTCTAACTTACTAACACTACTAACTCCCCTCTCCCGCTAATGTATATCGCCTGCCAAAAAAAATAAAAATAAATTTGTTCACTTTAATTTTTAGGCCTATGAATGATTTTCCTTTCCATATTTCGCTTGTAGTAGTTTTCCCAACGTTGAGGCTGGTGGGCTCAATATCCACTCGAACAAAATGGGCTTTTCATTTAACCAATTCCTCACTTCTTGTAATTGGGCTGGTCATGCAAACACACCACCCTCTTTTCGCATTAAGGGGTCCGTCGACTCGTCTTCTTCCCCGCAACCAAATTCATTCGACATTTCACCAGAAAAGATTTTCCAGCAAAATCCTCCAACCTCTTCGCGTCCTATCAGGTTTGACTCTGCTCTCATTCGATTGCATATTTGCATCGAGATTCGTGTTCTAAATAAATCGATCTGTATAGAAACAATTTTGATCTGCGTGTCATGAATTGCAATAATACCTGTTGGAACTTTGGAAGAAATCATGAATTGGATTGCTCTTTCGGATATTGAACGGTATACTTTTGGTTTTGACTTTCTTTCATGGAAAATGCTAACCATTAGGCAGCGCTTAATGTGCAAAAACTGCATTGATTTTGTGAAAGCTGTATAAATATCCGTGAAAGTGATGTGAAAAATGCGTGGTAACTACAACTTTTTTGGCATCATGTATGCATTGAAACTGTGTTGTATTTTTTATGAACATTTTCTTAAATATTCTAGTTTTGCATTCCGAATTCTGATTCATGGACGTCATGTTAAATCTGGTTCCCTATTGTGCATAATACCTGAAGTTTTCTTTGGTAGAGGAGAATATTGTTAACCGAAACACATATTGCAGAAATCCAAGAGGACTTATGCCCTTGTTACAAATATAAGAGGAAAAACAAAGGCTAGTAGTGGGCCTGATTGATCCCAAAAAAAAGAAAAAAAAATTGCGAGGAATATGCTAATTCTTAGATAACATCAAGTTAAGGCTCGAAATCTTAACTTGGGAAAATCAGGAAGCTTTAACCCTAGCACCAAAAGCAATTGCTCCAGCATATGAGCATAGGATCTATTATGGCTTTGGAAAGTCTTGGGATATTTATGAGGTCCACTATGATACTGTAACCGCCCAAGCATTGGAGAAAAAGGCTCAAGCAAGCTTTCTAATTACGTTAGAGAAAGAAATCTCAGAATCTGAGGCTTGAGAATGCAACAAAGGTTCCTTACTATACTCACAGAGAGAGCAAGTTACAGATCAAGCTCTTCCCACGCTTTACGCTCATCTTTAGTTCTAATTTCTTTTTGATAGCCATCCATAGAGTAAAGTTGTGCCTTGGTGTGAATATAGGAAAGCAAACTAATTTGCAAGTGCGGAATGCCTTCTAATTGCAAGTTGTGCCTTGGGGTGCATCTAGGAAAGCAAATTAATTTGAAACAGCGGAATGCTTTCTAAGCTGTAGGTGCTATCAAATCCTTGTGGACCACTAGAGGTTTGCCAAGTCGTTAAGTTCAAGTATTGCAACACTGAATTCACAGGATGGTGAAACAGACCATTCAACTTCATTAGCTTTAGATTTGCTAGGCTAAAAGGATGCCCGTAGATAACGTTAGGTCCTATAAAAGATTGAACCGAAAGGGAGCGAATTGTCATACAAACTACATGTATCAGCACCATTACCAATCAAGTGTTTCAGAAAAGCCGTGGTCAATAACTCGAGGCTAAAGATAATCCTCCTAGTCCATAAGCAATCAACTGAAGAGACATAGTCTAGAAGCATTTACCTTTAATTGTGTTTTAATATTTTCCTACTTATCCAATAGGTATCCAAAATTCCAACCACATAAGTTATACCTTAGAAGCATTTACCATTAATTGTGTTATAATATTTTCCTACTTATCCAATAGGTATCCAAACTTCCAACCACATAAGTTATACCTTAGAAGCATTTACCTTTAATTGTGTTTTAATGTTTTCCTACTTATCCAATAGGTATCCAAACTTCCAACCACATAAGTTATACCTTTTGAAGCATCCTTCCATTGTTACAAAGTTATGAGCGGAGAAAGATTTGTTTCTAACCTATAAAATCGATGATTAAGAGTTCAACATGCATGTCATTTAGGAACATTGATTACTGTGGACTGTGGTTATCATTCTTGGGTCTATAAATAGGATAGTGGTTTCTCAAAATGCTGTAAAACATACTCAAAAGTAGTGGTTAATCTTAGAACTTCTTACCTGTTTCTAAGACGCAGAACAGTTTGCCTGATCATTAATTATGTTGTGGCTCCTCGTATTCGCATGTCTGATTCAGATTTCGCATTCATTTCTCAGAGATGTGATGTCGTTAGTTATTAATTTTGTTGTCGGATTTGTGGTGGCGTGGCAGGCAACAGGGTTTTAGTGTAGCAGTGGGTGTAAAATGAATCAATGTTAGCTAATACCTTTGGAAAACCATTTTCAATATGCTCCTTAATTGATACTATCGGTCAATGCATATGTTTGTTTCTACACTCATGATGATTGAAAAGTTTTATTTATGCTCACTTTCCTTTTGGTCTCACACTTCCTCTTTGAGAGGCAAAAACATGGTAACATAGTGTTGAATCATTAACCCCAAGGGGTAGATGAGTTGGTAAGGACTCCTCCTAAGGAAGAGGAGGTCTTGGGTTCAACTCTTCTTAACTTCTTCAGGTCACCTCACCAAGATCTCATGGTTCTCATGGGGTATTGGCTTGCCCCAGTTTGTGTGTGTGGCGAGGCGTACATAGACCCTGGGATTAGTCGAGGTGCGCGCAAGCTGGCCCGGACCATCCAGTTATAAAAAAATTAACATAGTGTTGGATCATTTATTCTCCTGATTGATCTTTAAATGGTTCCTTGACAGGTTGCATATACTATGTGCATCATCTCACTGTTCCAAAAATATATATATATATGCATCATCTTTTGATTCTCGCCTTTGGTTATTTTGTTCTCCTCCCCAATTGGTGGAAAAGTATAATTGTGATATTGAAGTTGTTATCCATTATTGTCTCTCATTCCCATGTTTTTTATTTATTTGCGTTAAGTACTCTATTTCCCATGTTAGTCATCAGTGCTACTACTTTGTATTTTGTTCCTGTTGCCGTCTCTTTTCACCATTTGAAAATCTGATTAAAATATTTCGTTCTTATTCTGGAAATGTGAAACTCGTTTATGAAAAATTAACACCATCTCGCTTCTGTTTCAATAGGTTGTCTTGTAGGTGTTCGGTGGAGATGAACTGATTCAAGTTCAACAGACACAAACAAAGAACTGAGATTTGTTGTTTTCTTGGAGGAAGAAAATGCCTTCTCTAAAGATTGAATCTGGTCATCAAGACACTGTTCATGATGTGGCAATGGATTACTATGGTAAGCGCCTTGCAACAGCGTTTGCTGATAATACCATTAAGATAATCGGGATAAACAACTCAACCTCTCAGCCTCTTGCCACCTTAAGTGGTCACCAAGGACCTGTGTGGCAGGTGGCCTGGGCTCACCCAAAGTCTGGTTCCCTCCTTGCTTCCTGTTCTTACGATGGGAGGGTCATAATTTGGAAGGAAACTAACCCCAATGAGTGGACCCAAGGCCATGTTTTTGACAATCACAAGTCTTCAGTGAATTCCATTTCTTGGGCCCCTCACGAATTGGGCCTATGTTTAGCCTGTGGATCCTCGGATGGGAACATCTCAATTTACACTGCAAGAACAGATGGCGGCTGGGATACATCATACATTGACCAGGCCCACCCTGCCGGTGTCACTTCTGTTTCATGGGCTCCATCAATGGCTCCAGGTGCTCTTGTTGGTTCTGGTCCGCTAGATATCGTTCAAAAGCTTGCATCTGGTGGTTGCGATAACACCGTGAAAGTGTGGAAGCTATCTAATGGATTTTGGAAGATGGATTGCTTCCTTGCTCTTCAAATGCATACCGATTGGGTTAGGGATGTAGCTTGGGCGCCTAATTTGGGACTCCCTAAGTCCACGATTGCGAGTGCTTCACAGGATGGGAGAGTTATCATATGGACAGTTCGGACAGAAGGGGATCAATGGAATGGTACGGTTTTGAAGGATTTTCAGACCCCTATTTGGAGGGTATCTTGGTCATTGACTGGAAACGTCCTGGCTGTGGCTGATGGGAATAACAATGTGACGTTGTGGAATGAAACTGTTGATGGGGAATGGGTTCAGGTGACAACAGTTGATCCATGAAGGTCGAGTTTCATGAAGGAAGTATTTATTTTGGTTGAAAACTTGTTAGGCCTAGTTTATTTTATTATGTTGAGCAACATGAGCTGCTCACTCACAAATTCAAGTGAATTTCCATTTACTGTGGTTTTGTACGATACAAAAATTTTAGTGTATTTTTCAAACTCAGGGAGTTCGCAAGTGCAAGAATTGACAATATGAATGAAATATCAAGTTAAGCACAAAAATATATAAAATTCCATTGCCGCTTCACTACCACCACCACCACCACCACCACCATTGCACAGCCATCACCACCACAATTGCGCCACCAAGCACCTGGTTAGAATCAGTTACCTCAACTGAATCCAGACATTCAAAAGCGTCAATAGTCAAATACTGATATTTGGATACCAGTGCAGTGATGATCAGTTACTTGCAGCCCAATTCTTTTCTTAAAGTGTAATCAGTGATAAATATTTGGATACCCATGGAACTTCCCTGTTGAACCAATTCTTTTACTTGCAGCCCAATTCTTTCCTTAAAAGTGTGAAATTCCTTTTTTTTTGATTCTCATACATTTTTTTTTTAACCAGGTGTCCGGGCGAGCTTTCGCACACCTCGACTAATCCTAGGAGACCAATTCCACCGTCCACTAGCGGGGGTCCGATTTAAAGCTAGAGCAAAGCTCTGTATGGACTGGATCCAAAGGAGTTGATAGCACTTTCGAGATTTTGAACCTGAGATCTCATACATTGTATTTCTAGTCAAACAATTCTTTTTATTTTATTTTATTTTAATTAGACTACGTATGTGCCCAAAGAGAGCTCCCTGCTAAAATTCATGCAAACCCAATTTCTTTTGGATGAATTCAATTGGCACCCTAAACTCCTCAATTTAACTTCGCGTGCCCGAAACAAGAAAAACAATAAATGAAGGTTACGAGTATAAATTACGGGGTGTTGCCCGTTTGTGCCCCTATCTGTGTATAAACTAGAGAAGCAAAGAAAACTTATACTTTTGCCATTTAAATATTTACTTCTTAAGAAAAATAATTAAATATTGGATATACGTAATTGATGTTTACATAAATTACGGATCTCAGCATTAAGTTTATAATGGTATTCAGTGTGATTATGATAAAAACAGAGGGGGTGTGAACTGAAATTTTACCCTTAAAGCCGAGCTTGTTTAGGAAAGGATTTCTTCCGACAGGAGTACTATAAATTGTAAATACAACCACCGAAGAAGTCGTCGTTTTTTTTTTTGCTTTCCAATAGATAGATGGCGGAGGTCGGCAGTCGTTCCGTCGGACGCTGCAGCAGCAGTTTAACCAGATGGGTGCCGGTCCTGCCGGACTTCTTCGACACGCTCCCTGAAGAACTGATCATTGAAGTTCTGAAACGGCTCCCTCTAAAAGAAGCCAATCGATGTAAATGCGTGTGCAAGCGTTGGTTCCAATCAATCTCCGCTCCTTACTTCGCTCACTGCTACATTCGCCATCACCCTTCTTTCCCACCCTCTGTCGCCCTGTTTTTCCGGTACAAGGATACAGTTAATTGGAAAGTTCCAGTTAATCTGAGTGGGATTCAATTAGCAACTGATGTCGAAAATCACCCGGTTTTGAATTCAGCTGGTTTGTCCCTTACTTTTCTCCCTCCGCCGTTGGCGTTCCAATCAACAAACCCTGTTCACTTTTTATCGTCGAGTAATGGGTTGTTACTCTGCTCTACAACTAGATATTGGCAGCACCTTTACTACGTTTGTAACCCCTTCACAATGCACTGGGTTGCTCTCCCTCAACCTCCAACCTGCCCCTTCGAGGTTAACAATATTGGTTTCATCTGCATTCCAGATTTCAACAGCGGCATCGTCAGTAGGTTTAATTTTAAGGTGGTGCGAATTGTAGAGGTCGAATACAAATCCCGGCTTTGCCCCAATCTCAGATTGGAGATTTTCTCTTCGGAGACAGGGGAATGGACAGACTGTGTGATTTCGGGGCACAAGGAAGCGTTTATTTTGGATCACTTGGCTGTGGTTTGCAATGGTATGCTGCACTGGAGATATGTCAATGGAAACCACATCTTCGTTTTCGATCCGTACAAAAAAACTAATGAAGAGTTCCGAACCATAGCTCTCCCGAAGGGATGTTGCAGTAGACTCCATGATCATCTCTTTGGGGAGTCCCGGGGTCGTCTCAGGTACGCCGAGTTCCATCAAAAGACTTTCAGAGTTTGGGAAATCGTGGATTACAACAGTAGCGAATGGAGTTTGGTACACAAATTTCATGTAACTTCGTCTTACCTTTTAGTGATGCTAGCTTTTCACCCAATTGAGGGAGACATTATGTTTCTGGGTTTGCCAGGCCGCATTCTTGAGTTTAACCTACGGAGCAGAAGTTTCAAGTTATTCTGTAAACTTGCGCATCCCGCCGCCTGTCCCCACGAGACAACCTTCCCTTTTGTGCTCCCATTGTGGCCAATTTCAGTTCCACAATGCTGATGGAACTGCTATTTAGTAAGTGAGTTTATGCAATTAATTTTTCATAGGATTTATACAAGTTGGATATTGGTTGTTCACGAACTAAGTGGATTATTGTATTTCTTTCATGCCATGAATACACGATAATTTGCTTTTGGAATTGGCTCATGAACTTTGATACTTGTTATTAGTATTATTATTATTATTATTTTATTTTATTGGTTTGAGGACTTGCGATTTGAAGTAGGGCTGGGGTGAGAGTGTAATTTTCTTGCCAATGTTAGTGTTCTACAACGTCACTAATTTCTTAAATTTACATAATTTGTTGGTCCATACAGAAGGATGAGTTGTATTTTGCTGAATGTGTCGCGAAAGCAACAGCGTAGCCTTTACAATTGAAGCCTAGCCTTTGCTATCTTTGCTACGTTTCTGAAATTAAAGATACATGGACCAATATTAACAATATGTACAGATGCATCAAGTTTCAATCTACGATCAAAATTCTACACAAATAAAAGACAAAGGACTGTTTTGTGAAAGAAAGGACCTATTTCCAAGGAATTTGTGGTGCTTCTGATGCATGCTTCATCATGGATGATGTTTCCTTTCTTACCATTTGTTAATGCCGGTTGAAAAATTGGTCCTAAAGGAGAAGAAGTGCTTGTTTTACCCAAATGTGAGAATCTTGAATTTTAGTATGAACTGTAAGATTTTCATCAAGGAAAAAGATTCACCCTAGATTTCCAATCAATTGATGCATCGATCGCAAAAAGAATCACTAATCAACTGGCAAATCGCAAGATTCTGATAAAAAATAGAAGAATTATACTTCTGGTGAAAAAGTGGTCGATAATTGTCCGTATTAAGCTTAAGCTTTCAAATGTTTACAAAACTGACTCTGGAACAGGTGAGCTGTATATACCAGTTGTTCTAGATCATGCTTCTTTCTCAGTTCTTGTGTACTCTTGAAACGTTTCTAGCCAAAAATCAAGTCTAAGTAGTCATGGAGTTATTGAAAAGCAGCAAAGTCCGTTACGCAACCTGCCGAAAATCCAAACAACTTGGAAACAGAATGTGGCTGGAAGACCAAATTAAACATGGGAGGTTTTCAAGTCCAAGTTGCGCCGCATAATTGTGTATCTTATAGTCTCTCTTGCTTTCTTCTAAAAGATGTTCAATTTGGTCTCCCAGCCACATTTTGTTTTCTTCTAAAGTAAACCCAATATTCTTCTACTTTCAGCTTTTGCTTCCTTCGGGAAGACAAGCGACGTTCTCCTCAAACCCTTTTGTTTCTTCTGTTCCCCTGTTCCAACCTGTTTTTAGCCGTTGGATCGTGTTATAAAATTTTAGTGTTTAAAAAATTAACATGTATCTAACGGTTGAAAGTGTATGGAAACAGAGGCACAGAGAAAACTGGCACAGAGGATTTGATTCATTATAGTACTTACCTCAGAGTTGTATATGGACAGTTTCCTCCTTTTTTACTTGTAGCCCAATTCTTTCCTTAAAATGTAATTAGTGATTATCATTTGGATACCCATTGGAACTTTCCTGTTGAACCAATTCTTTTACTTGCAACCCAATTCTTTTCCTAGAGTGTAAAATTCTGTGTCTTGATTCTCACACATTGTATTCCTAGTCAAAAAACATTCTTTTTTAGTTAGACTACGTAATTATATGTGCCCAATGAGAGCTCCCTTAAAAAATTCATGCAAAACCAATTTCTTTTTCATGAATTCAATCGGCACCCTTAGCTCCTCAATTTAGTTTCACGTGCCAATCACTTGCTCCTTAACCTGAAAAAGTAATAATAATACAGGAGGATATTTGGGGTTGTGTAGGGGTCTGGGTCCCCTTGCACCCCCTTAGTACCGCCCTTTACTTATTTTTAAACCATGTCACCCAACCCGACCCATTGTGCCGGTATACTTGCTCCCAAGCCTATAAACGAGAAAAAAACGATTATTAAACTGTGATCTTTTATGCGATAAGTGAATGTGACAAGTATAAATTAGGGGGTGTTGCACATTTGGGCCCCTATCAAACGTAGCCGTGTTAAACTCGAGACCCAAAGAATACTTTTACTTTTACCATTTTAAAATTTACTTTCTAAAAAAATAATTAAATATTAGACATAAGTAATTGATGTTTACATACACTATAGATCTCAACATTATGTTTATAGTTTCAAAGTTTTAAGTATTAATTTTTATTCTTGAAGTGAAAGTTATAATTATTTTAAAAATATTGGAAAAGTGAAAAAAAGAAAAAAAAAAATGTTGGGTCCTTGTGAGAAGTTGTTTTTTTTTTTTTTAAGTTGTAGTTTGTAAGAAATACTTCTATCATTGGTATGTTTGTAAATGCTGACAAGGTCAAATTCCCTGACAGGGGTATACAGTTTGATACTGAATAATGTAGGGGTATCAAGTGTAATTAAGATAAAATAGAGGGGGTGCCAGTGAAATTTACCCTTAAATTGTTTAGGAAAGGATTTCCTCTGACAGGGGTTGTACTATAAATAAATTCAACCACTTAAAAGTTGTTTTTTGGGTTACATAGATGGCGGATCTCGGCAGTCGTTCCGTTAGAAGCTGCAGCAGCAGTTTAATCAGATCGGTGCCGGACTTCTGCGTCAATCTTAATCTTATGTAACCCAGAAACACTAGGGAGAATAATTAATAAACCAGAAAATTAACCTTAAACTTATTACCGTAACGTATCAAACTTATCCAAGCGCACATGAGTACTCAAATGCAATAGACACATGAAAACTTACATTATACAGATCAATCACCAACTCATCTGGGCTGGGCGGGAATTGAAGGGACTGTTGATGTAAACAAGGAATGTTCTATTACTGCAAGCCTTATTGAATACTACATTTAAACAAGGAACAAACCATGATCGAGGAAATCATCTAATTAAAAATGTCTCCCGGTGAAGCTAATTAATCAATCAGTTTAGCAAACTTATCAGTTCCTCCGATCAGCTGTATGGCGGTCAACAGTTGTTTTGTGAACAATACTTATAGTTGCGGAGCATGCCAACAAATTGTTAATCATCAGAAAGGTAGATTCTCAAAATGTTAAGTGTACCACTGATCCCATATCATACATATCCCCTGTTATGCTTGTTTTACCCACGTAGCTGTAGAATAAATCCTCTAATGTTTTGTGCTAAGCATGTGACATAAACACTCCAAGATCGAAGTCATATTATCGTGATTTTACACATATAATAGACGGGAAGCGTATGCAATCCACCATATCTAGCAGATTCAGTAGTTGGATGAACCCCAAAATGTGAGAATCTTGAATTAGTATGGAGTCTATGGACTGTATAAGGTTTTCATCAAGGAAATAGATTCACCCTAGTTTTCCTATCAATTGATGCATCGCTCACAAAGAGAATCACTAATCAATTGGCAAATCTCAAGATTCTGATAACCACAGAAGAATTATAGTTCTGGTGAAAAAGTGGTTGATACTGCTACTGCTACTACTGCTGTTATCTGGGAGTTATTGTTTGATCACGCTGATGATGCTTTGATTTAATCTGAAGATGGTTTCAATGGGATAAATTTAACTTCTGGGTGTTTCATTTGCATCTGGTGAAGAATCCGCTGGCCATGTCTTTGATCTCAAATGCATATTCTCTGAGTTTACTTATCTCTGTTTGGGCGATATCGTTTCTTTTGATACTGCAACTTGGAACTCAATTTTACGATGTTTCAGTGGAGTACAGTTTAATACTCCAAGTTCTGAGAAGTTCAATATTACTGCTGTTACTGCTGCTGTTATCTGGGTGTTAGTAGTTTTGCTCCTTATGATGCTTGCTTGCTGCCACTGCCTATATGTTTTTCTGTGGATGGGAAGTGCTGCCATTATGGAACGACAACTTATGCGGAGTGCCATCTTTGGTTATGCTTCGTAGGGGATTTTTGGGTTTCAAGGTGACATCTGCAGTCTTGCTTGGATGGGAAACTTGGGCTTCAAATGAAGAATTTTGGTTGTTTCTCATTGTTTCTTTGATGTCGTTCCCCTTTTGTGGTTTCTTGTTTGTTGATTTCTCATGAACTCGCTTGGGTCGGATGTGGCATATGATTGTCGATGTGCTAAGATGTCAACCTGGTTTCATTCGTTCCCTGTTAATCATTGTAATTCCTACAATTGATTAATAAAATATCTTGTTGCCTTTCAAAAAAGAAAAGAAAAAGTGGTTGATAATTTGTCCATATTCGGCTTAAGCTTTCAAATGTTTACAGACCAGTTGTTCTAGATCATCCTACTTTCTTAGGCCTTGTGTACTCTTGAACGTTTCAAGCCAAAAATCAAGTCCAAGTGGTCATGTTATTGAATTTATCACGAAATCACAATGCACAACAAGCAAGTGAACACCCAACAATCATATCCCCATTAACCCTAAAAGCCCAATGACCAAGCGAACATGCCCTAGTGGAGATTCACTACATGATAAAATGGATAGGGGACGGCGGGACTTACCTGAGTCGGTGATTTAAGAGACCGAATGGCGGGAATTTTTTTTATTCCGACGATTCATTCAGAAGTTAAAATGGATAGGGGACGGCGGGACTTACCTGAGTTGGTGTAAGGTGGGAGATTTGTAGACATCGATGCCGCTAGCCGATGCAGTTGTTGTCGAAGCAGTGGGAGAGAAGCCAGGAATTTCACTACGCATGGGCGAATTATTTTTTCAAAATATTTTGCAGGGGCGAGCCTATGTCATTTAGAGGAATTTGTTTTTCCTTTAGGTACTTTCACTCATCTCACAGCTACATCAAAAGAAAGAGTTTTTATTTGCATCAACCACATTAATCACGAGTTTGAAATCTTGGATTGTTTGATTATTGTTTTAGGGTTCAAAGTTTCCTAGAACCGTACGAAAGTATAAAGACTTGTATAGAATTTACCAAGAATATTGTACATAATTTTAGACTTGTGTAAATGATGGTAGAGAATTCTAAAAAAGATTAGTTGAGAAGCTTCTACAAAATGTTCTAGACTTATCCCTTGGTGTGTATAAATAGGTGAGGGCCTATTTGCCCAAACCACCTTGAAACCTTTTTCCTCTCAAGTTCAATAGTGAAAAGCTCTCTCTCTCTCTCTCTCTCTCTCTCTCTCTCTCTCTCTCTCTCTCTCTCTCTCTCTCTCTCCAAGTATCTTTACTAGTGTTTGTTTTTGGTCCTTTGGAGGTGTAATTTACCTATTTACGTTTTGCTCATTAAGATTTTGAAAAAGACCTCCTTTTGATTTTCGCTTTAAACCTCCAAAAAGTCAAGGCCGGCTCTGATATTTATGCTAATCCACTGAGCGGTAATTTCGATTGCCTCCTTGGTTGCCAGTTCCATTAATGATGAGGATGGCCAAGTGCTCTAACTGAAAGCAATGATGTTAAAGCTATCTAGACTAGAGGGTTGAGCTTTGAGAGGATTGCCAACAGAACTATTTTTGCATTCTCAAGAGGTACCTCCCTTAGCTATAGCGTTTTTAACAAAAACTGATCGAATGAAGCCCTTCAGGCCTCGTTTGATTCGGGTATTAGGAAGGTGGGATTGGACTATTTTTGTCTAATCCCGCGTATCCTTTGTTTGGTTCCCGAAAATGGCATGGGATTAACAATCCCGGGACAATTTTTGTCCAATACGTATGGTATTACACAATACCTGGGGGGGGGGGGGGGGGGGGACTAATTAGTCCGGGACAAAGGAACACGCGTATGGGAGGCTGAGTTATTACAAAACTGCCATCGTCTCTTTCACTCTCTCTCTCTCTGTTACCATACCCAGATCTGGTACTCATCTCTCTCTCTCTCTCTCTCTGTTACGATACCCAGATCTGTTACCACCACCGCCGTCGATGAGCCCGGCGGGAATCTTCTTCCGCCTGTGCCGCCGCTGGGTGACCTCCACGACTGGTTCGTCAAAATCATCGGCGAAGAACTCGACAAGTTCAACGATTTCTTCATTGATAAAGAGGAAGAGTTCGCCATCCGCCTTCAGGTCTCTCTAACTTCTTTTTATATTACTTTCATGGATGATTTTCGTTGATAACTTCGTTGATAACTTCGGGTCTCTCTAATCGTCGTTGATAACTTCTTTTTATCCGCCTTCAGGAAGAGTTCGTCATTCTGCAATTGTGTTTTTTGGATTATGATTTTCGACCAAGATTTTCTGGATTATGATTTTCGATCTTGATTTCTGTGGTACTAATCCCAAAATTTAGTTTGGGGAACCAAACATGGGATTGCCCCAAACACGGGATATCCCGGTGTTAATCCTACACGAATCAAACAAAGGATTGAGTGAGATTCAGTACTAAATTAGTCCCAGGACAAATAATCCCGGACTATTAATCCCAGGATTACCAATCCCACCTATTTTAGTCCGCGAATCAAACGAGGCCTCAGGGTATTATTTTTTGGACGAATCCTTGCGGTGGACCTCATAAACACATTTTAAGCACATCTAACGGTTCGGATCGTCAAAATTCAGTTCGGAAAGTGGAAAAATTGCTTGGTCCTCACTTTATTTAAAATGAGGGATCCCTATATGGCTCCCTTTCTTTGTCCAGTCCTTGTGAAAGACTGTGGCAAGATCTTCAAAACTGAGGCATTGTTGAAGATCCACAAGATGCTCCCACTCCATGTCGAGATCAGACATCTTCTGACAGTAAAAGCATACTGATTTCTTATGGAGCCGTGGTCTTCCTCCTCCTCTTGCCATTGATCGTCGTTTTCCTTTTCCACCAGAAATTCATCAATCAGAGCATTCATCTATTCTTCCATCTCCCTTTTGCTTTTTTCCAAAAGTACTTCAATTTGGTATTCTAGAAACATTTTATTTTCTTGCAGAAGACAAGCAACTTGCCCTTTAACATCCTTGAAGCCCTGATAAAAAATCTGCCTCAATTTATGATATTTTGTGCTGCAGAGAAAAAAAAAACACTTTTAGTAGTTCTATAATTAGAATCATATGTATATGAGGACGGTTCCACTAACACATATTTTGACACACATTTTTTTTTCTGGGTATCACTGTGATGTTTTGAACCGTTTAATCTTGTTTAAATGAGTAAAATAGGGGGTCCTGCAAAATATTAGCTCAATCGAATATCGGTAAGTGCTTGATCCAGACAGTTTTGGAGAAACTATGACAAGAAATGGTGTTTACAAAATTATTTTAATCAAGCCTTTATCGATATTCAATTGACCTAATTTTTTGCAGGGCCCCCTATTTTACTCATTTAAACAATATCAATGGTTTGGAACTTCACAGGGGACTCAGAAATGTGAGGTGTCAAAATGTGTGTCAAAATAAATGTTAGCGGAACCACCCCCTAATATATATACATATGATTCTAATTATAGAACTACTAAAAGTGTTCTTTTTTTTTATTTGTGGCTCAAAATATCAGAAGTTGAGGTAGATTTTTTATTAGGGCTTCAAGGATGTTAAAGGGCAAGTTGCTTGTCTTCTGCAAGAAAATAAAAGTTTCTAGAATACCAAATTGAAGAACTTTTGGAAAAAAGCAAAAGGAAGATGGAAGATAAGATGAATGCTCTGATTGATGAATTTTTGGTGGAAAAGGAAGACGAAGATCAATGGTAGGAGGAGGAGGAAGACCACGCTCCGATAAGAAATCAGTATGTTTTTACCGTTAGAAGATGTCTGATCTCGACATGAAGTGGGAGCATCTTGTGGATCTCGAACAATGCCTTAATTTTGAAGATCTTGCCACAGTCCTTCACAAGGACTAGGCAAAGAAAGAAGAAAGGGAGCTAGGGGAAGACACCCCTGAACTGAGGGGTAGCTGGCCGGGCTATCTACTCCTGTTTCAAGCGTTCACCAATGACAGTTATAGGGATATCCAGGACGATGAGCTGTGGGATGTTTTCAAAGCAAAGTTGGACCGGATCGTTGCTTTCCAATATGTCTGAGCAAAACTAGAATTTCTAGTTTCTTCTAGCTGTCCGACCTATCCTCTCTGTAATTCACTTTTGACCTTTTGCATTCATTACAATGTCGAATTGCGTAAACGGCTAAGTTGGTCCTAATTTTTTTTTAATTTTTGGCTTAATTTTTGCTTTTGAGAATAGGTATGAATTGCATGAAATCTCCTTTTCAAATTGTAATTTTTGGGGAGGAAATCGAATACCGACACTGAAATCCCATTCAATTGGGGTGTAATTGCATTTGTTTGAATGCTTTTATCTTCTTCTTTTTTTGTGTCAAAAATAAAATTTGTTTATCATATCCTTCAAACTGAATTATTTGTACTACTTTGTTTAATGGTGAGAGACTAGGCCCCATTTGGATGTTGGATTTGTGAAACTAGGTGATTTGTTCTCCTGGTCCCACAACAAATTTATTTTTTGGTTGGCATTTTTGGAAGGTGGATTACAAAATCCACTTGCAGCCGGATATGCCAACAATGGGGGTACCTTGTCGTTAACAAAGTTTTGGGTCCATTTTACCCATCCAAAATCCACCTCGGTTTTCACTGGGGGGGGGTGGGGAGGAGTGATATTGCATTCTGGACTCGCCTACGCCAACAATGGCCTTTTCCGGCCAAAATTCGAAATGAAAATAAAGAAAAATCACATGTGACCAACTGGTCTGACCACCTGCCGGACAGCCGGCTGTCCTACCGGCCCAGTAACCCACTCATTTTGGGCTACCCATATCGAAAAGTGTTAATGGACCACTCATTTTGGATTTATGAAACATTTAATTTATGTATTTACTTTATAATTACTTTCTAACATTCACTTTCTAATTATTTTTGAATCTTTTTTCGGAATTTTTTTTTTAATATCTAGTATAGTTTAGATATAGTTATGTATTTATTGTGTATTCATTCTAATTATTATTTCATTAGAAATTAATCCATTTTATCAATTACTAGGGGTAATTCAGTTATTTGCCCTCTTATTTTATCATATTCATCCTCCAAATCCCCTTCTCAAAAAATCATCAAAAACAGCTCACATACAAATCCACTATTCTTAGTAGGTGGGTTCACCCTCATTACAAATCCACCCAAAATCAAATCCAGCATCCAAACGAGCCGTAGGTGTAGTGGTTTTCTAAGCCGTATGACGCTCAGTCATCTGCAGTTTTTGTACTTTTAGATTTTATTTTTACGTTTTAATTAGACTACTGATTAAATATGTGCCCAATGAGGGCTCCCTTAAAAAAATTCATGGAAACCCAATTTCTTTTGGATGAATTCAATCGGCACCCTTAACTCTTCAATTTAGCTTTCCATCCCAATTACTTGCTCCGCAAGCTTGAAACGAGAAAAATGAGTATCAAACTCTAAGTAATTAAACGAAAATGAACGTGACAAACACAAATTAGGTGACGTTGCACATTGGCGCCCCTATATGTGTCTAAACTAGAGACCCAAAGAACACTTATACTTTTACCATTTAAATAGATATACGTAACTGTCTTTACGCACATTATGGATATCAACAGTAAGTTTATAGTTTCAAAGTTATAAGTATTATTATTATTATTTATTTTTTTTGAAGTGGAAGTTTTAAGTATTTTTAAAACATTCGAAAAGTGAAAAAAAAGTTGGGTCCTTAAAAGAAGTTGTAGTTCTTTTTTTTAAACAAAAAAGTCGTCGTAGTTTAAGTGTATAGAATACTTCTACCATGAGTATGTTTGTAAATCGATAATGCTAGGGACATACCACGCAACCACACCAGCTTGCGTGGTATTGCATGATTGGTAATGAGAGAACAAACACTTTGAAACTACTTTGCAACCACCAATCCTGCAGTATCACGCATGCTGGTGTGGTGTGTCTCTAGCATTATTGTTTGTCAATGCACAATCTGACAAGGTCAAATTCCCCCACAGGGGTATGCAGTAAGATTTCGAATAGTTAGGGGTATTCAGTGTGATTATCATAAAAG
The DNA here is from genome assembly GCA_963854785.1 of Vaccinium vitis-idaea. Taxonomy (NCBI): domain Eukaryota; kingdom Viridiplantae; phylum Streptophyta; class Magnoliopsida; order Ericales; family Ericaceae; genus Vaccinium; species Vaccinium vitis-idaea. Next base: position 36,237,132 of record OY978225.1, on the reverse strand, counting down.
AAAAAACTGAGGGGGTGTCGGTGAAATTTACCCTTAAAATAAAGTCTGTTTAGGAAAGGATTTCAATTAAAGTTTGTTTCGGAAAGGATTTTAATTAAAGTTTGTTTTTTGGGAAAGGATTTCCTATTTTCCTCAACAGGAGTATTCTAGTATAAAATACTACACAACAACCTCTGTTTAGGAAAGGATTTCGGTTGTGTTTGGTTTGGTTTTGAGTTTTGATTTTTGTAATGATTAGAGGGAGAAATAAATATAATAATTAAAAAATAAGTATTAATGATTGGAGATAGATAGAGAGAAAAATAAAAATAATATTTAAAAATAAGGTAATAATTGAGAAAATCGGTTTTTGGAAACCAAACCAAACAAGGCCTCAAGTACTAGGAATTCTCACGTCCATAGATGGCGGATCTCGGGTGTCGTTCCGTCAGACGCTGCAGCAATTTAATCAGATCGGCGCCGGAGTTGTTCAACACGCTCAATGAAGAACTGATGATTGAAGTTCTGAAGCGGCTCCCTCTAAAAGAAGCCAATCGATGTAAGTGCGTGTGCAAGCGTTGGTTGGATTCAATCTCCGGTGCTTACTTCCCTCGCTGCTACATTAAACATCGTTTGTGTTTCCCACCCTCTTTTTTCATTACACGGATCAAGGTAATTGGGAAGTTCCAGTTAATCTGAGTGGGGTTCAATTAGCAAATGATGTCGAAAATCACCCAGTTTTGAATTCACCTGGTTTCTCCCTCAGTTTTCTCCCTCCGTCTTCCTCCTCCTCCCAATCATCATCATCACAGCCTGTCCGGTTTTTAGCATCGAGTAATGGGTTGGTACTCTGCTCTACATCTATATTTTGGCAGAAGCTTTACTACGTTTGTAACCCCCTCACAATGCACTGGGTTGCTCTCCCTCCACCTCCAACCTGCCCCCAAAAGGTTCGCATCGGATTCATCTGCATTCCAGATTTCGACAACGGCTACAGCAGTCGGTTTAAGGTGGTGCGAATTCCAAAGTTTGGAAAGGGGCTTCACCCCGATCTCAGATTGGAGATTTTCTCTTCGGAGACTGGGGAATGGACTGACTGTGTGATTTCGTGGCACATGCCCGTGTTTAGTTTCGATCCCTTGTGCGACGGTGCTGTTGTTTGCAATGGTATGCTGCACTGGAGATATGTCTATGCAAACCACATCTTTGCTTTCGATCCGTACAAAAAAGCTAATGAAGAGTTCCGAACCATAGCTCTCCCCAAGGAACGTTGCTATGATGCCGACGATCATCTCTTTGGGGAGTCCCAGGGTCGTCTCAGGTACTTCGAAATTCATCGATATACTGTCAGAGTTTGGGAAATCGAGGATTACAACAGTGGTGAATGGAGTTTGGTACACAAACTTCATCGAAGTGAAATGGTATGGGAGGATCCTAAGCTTGCTAAGTACGCAACTCGGTACCCTTACCTTTTGCTGGTGCTAGCCTTTCACCCAATTGAGGGAGACGTTATGTTTCTGAGTTTGCCTGGCCACGTCCTTGAGTTCAACCTACGGAGCAGAAGTTTGAAGTTATTATGTAAACTTGCGAATCGCGATGCCTGTCCCCACGGGACAATGTTCCCTTATGTGCTCCCACGGTGGCCAATTTTGGTTCCTCAATGCTGATGGAAATGCTACTTGGTAGTGAAGTTATGTAATTAATTTTCCATTTGATTCGGATTTATACAAGTTGGATATTGGTTGTTTATGAATTAAGTGGTTTATTGTATTTCTTTCATGCCGTGAATACGCCATATATGATGCCTTGATCCTTGACGACATAGATTGTATTTGGAATTGGCTCATGAACTTTGAGACTTGCTTCTTCTTCTTTTTATTGGTTTGAAGACTTGCGATTTCAAATAGGGCTGGGGTGAGAGTGCAATTTGACAACTTTGAGAATTCACCTTAAAATTATTACTGTAACAAATCAAACTTATCCAAGCATGAGCAAGTCGAATTGCCGTAATTTCAGACAAATAGTAGATGCGAAGCGTATGCAATCCACCATACCTAGCAGAATCAATAATTGGATGAATCTCAAAATGTGAGAATTTTGACTTAGTATGAACTACATAAGATTTTCATCAAGGAAATAGATTCACTGTAGATTTCCTATCAATTGATGCGTCGATCTCAAAGAGGATCACTAATCAATTGGAAAATCGCAAGATTCTTATAACAATATAAGAATTATACATCTGGTGATAAAGTGGTGGATAAATGTCCATATTCGGCTTACCAGTTGTTCTCGATCATCCTACATTCGCAGGCCTTGTTACTCTCGAAACGTTTCTAGCCAAAAATCAAGTCTAAGTGGTCATGGAGTTATTGGAACGCAGCAAAGTCCGTTCAAGACAAGCCGTCTAAACAATTATGATAAGCAGGATGTAGTCCTTACAGAGCATATTCAAGTTACTGAGTCCGATTCCTGTCGCCTGAACTTTGGCAGCTTCGGGGGAGAGTTTGATTCCTCCAGGGACTTCATATCAGAACCCTGCAGAAAATTCATTCGTAGAACCCTACACAAGGTTGGTATATTACCTGAGTACCTGACCACTAGATCTTTTGTAGTGGGCAATTGCCATTAGTTCCAGAATTTTCTGATATAGATCTGTAATGTAAGATTTTGCACCAATCGTACCATTAATAAATTTGCTTTTTGTAACTGGTGGTGGGTGATCGCAGCTGCCCATTCCCCCTTCGGTGCATCCCTCTCTGTCTTGCTCCTGCTGTCCTAAGTCTGTTGATCAGTTTGCGTTATGCAAAGAGTTTAAGACTCGTTTAGAATTCTTGTAGCTCGAGGTGTTCTTTACTTTGCCTTTGTGGTAAAATTTAACAATTCAATAGATATCCGAATTGTCCTCCATTTTTAAAATTGAAGCGAATTTGTGGTTCAACTGCAAATTATGCTTAATAATATGATTACATAATTGACATTTTGTCAGCGCCTGCGCCAGAGTCATTCAGTGATGAAGCTTCTGCAAGCAACCATGTAGGTTTTCTACATGATCAGGGTCCAAATTCAGATTCCAATACTCCAACATCAGGTTAGATGTCTCGCAATCAAGTCTCCAGAATTTGGACAGTTATGCACACATAGGGTTCATTCGCAATAACACCGCATCACACTCTGTCAGAGTCGTAACAACGGTTGCTTCTGATTTACCAAGTTTCTTGATGAGTCAGTTGTTTACATTTACCATATTATGATTTTCAAATTTGGCCAAAAAAAACTTACGGTTGCTTGGTTGTATTGGGCACCTTTGTTTCTTGAAATTTTGAGTACCACCATGCGGTTTTTGGCCAACAGAAGCCATATTTTGGGAAATCTACATATTCAATGCACCTTTGTTATGCAGATCATAGATTTGCAACAACGGTACTATTTGATTGAAGCATGGAACTGGTGGCTTTAACATAGTTGTAGTAAAATTGTCATTCCTTGGACCATGGCCACGAAGGTGGTGGAAAAGTTAACTATAATATGAGAGTGATTTGGCAATGGCGCTAAGTACACTTTGAATGTCCTTAGATACTCAGGCACAGAAGTTGATTTTTTTTTTTGCTCAGGTACAGAAGTTGTTGTATCAAGTCATATTCTATTAATTGAGTCCTGTGCAAAAGAGTTGAGCAGACAGAGCAGTGAATCTCTATCCTCTTCTGCAGTTACGAGACCCACCACCGAACCAAACGCATCTTCAGAAAGAGTGCTTGCTATCCAAGCTTTAACAAGACGATCTATCATGATCCGTGCTTGAAAATCTGGGTTGGGAACCATTTCTTTCCCTTCACCAGACTTAACCTTGCTTGGTGGTGCTGACTCCTCTCCATTTAAAGCCCAAAACATCTTGGCTTTCAATCAAGTAGACGATTTGAGTTTTGCACAGAAGATAATTATATTCTGTTAAACACAATGAGACAAAGTTTGCGACATTAATCTCCAATTAATGACGTATTTCTCATATGATTGCTGACCCTTTATGTTTGTATAGTTTAAGACTTGATTGAAAGCCAAGTTCAAGATCAGGCTACTACAAGTCTACAACCACCTTGGAGGTAGCCGAGTTGGAAAAGTAACTGAGCTTAAATATCCGCTCTTTCTTATGCAGGGGGTGTTTGGGAGCCTACTTTTTAGCTTTTGATTTTTGACTTTTTGGCTTTTTGGCTTTTGATCAGAATGAGTTTTGGATGTGGGAGTAGTGTTTGGGAGAAATGTGCAGAATGTGTTTTGGAAGGGAAAATGAGAAGTAGAAATCAAAAAACACCTCCAAACCTATTTTTGATTTCTGGCTTCTATCTTCAAAAACGGAAAAACAGTTTTTGGTAAAACAACTTCTGGGTGTGTTGGCCAAACACCCAGAATGTGAAAAGGAGAAATCGAAAAATCAAAAAACAGTCGGCCAAACGGCCTCACAGTCTAGGTGTCAAACCAGCTTGTGATGGGAGTTTTATGAACTAGGTACTGTATGAGAGAAGTTTTGTTCTGCTCGTTTCTTGGTGGCTGTTCGTGGAGTAGAAATCTAGGGGTGACTGACTGTGTCCAAAATCCGCTGCCAGTCTTGTTAAAGGATAAAGGACGACCGTGAGCTGCTGCACCATCACCAGCTCATACTCCTGCAGCTGCACTAAACTCTGGCCAAGCTCCAAATCAGTTAGCAGAGTTAGTTACTTGAAGAGTAGTTGTCAGCTCCAGATTACTTGGGAAGTTAGGATTCTCTTGAGAGGTTGTGTATAAATTGAGTGATGTAATTCAGTTGGCATGGTATTAAAGCTCGGTTTTTAAGATGTCATGGCTTAAATAACCTTTCTGTGTCTTGGCAGGTGCAACACGGAGTTCTAGGCAAGGAGAGTGTGTGATAGCTTTGTTGTAGTGTTGGACCGATTTTTTTTGACAGCTTAAGCTTTTACGACTCTTACTGATGAATTTGTACGCAATTGTGTTCCACCCGAATGATTCCAATGTTTCACACAGGGATCAAAAGCTTCAGTATGTTCTCTTTCCCCACTTGATACCCCACCAGCCATTCAGAAACTCAACTGCACCTAACCAAGATAGAACTAAGTCCAAAGCTCTCTGGCCATTTGTAGTGAACTAAGTCGAAAACTCAACTTCAAATTTGTTACATTCCCTCAGCTCTCGTGCTGTGCTTTGATCAGAGGAACTCATGGATTAAAGCATTAAGGTGGTGGAGCTTAATTAGTTGATGCGGAGTTCATGAGGTTGAAAGAACTAGAATAGTTCAGATTTGAACTGTCCCGTCCAGTCCAAAACTTGGGGTATCCTAAGAAGTGATTAATAGAAAACGTAAATGTGGGATATCCTACGACGTGATTTGTCCCTTTTTTGTTTTTTGGTTGTGGAACCGACTTTATAACCCAAATTAATCCACAGTTTTGCGAATGTCATAGTCTGCTATTCCTGGCAAAAGTTTCGGCTTCCCTGTGAAGCCAAATTCAATACAGCTAGGCATTTGCCCTGCAGACATAATTACATAAACAGCTGTTAACTACAAGTTCTGTGGCACTCAGTTTGCGATTTGCCTGAGTGTCCTTAGAGAGTCGGCCCTGAGTTCAAGCTCGAGATACAACAGTTTTAGGCCTCCCAAAATTTACAAATTTTAGGGGCCTCTACTTTGGTATCCATTATCTAATAGCCCAAAAAAAAAAGAAAAAAAAAGAGTCTCGTCTTTAATTTTCGTTTTAAGCCCCCAAAAAGTCAAGACCGACTATAGGTGTCCTTCCATGTCCCTTGGTGAGCCTTTGTTCCAGTTGTGACATATTTGGGGGGCAGCACTTCCTTTAATGGCATTGGCTCCATTTCAAATTTTCAATACAAATTGTTTTATCGTTTGAATAATTTAGTGCGGGATTTATAAATTTGAAAATCATGATGTAAGCATTTTAGTTTAGAATGTAATAGGGATTATGAACCACTTAATTTTTTAGCCTATTTCGCATTCAGCTACTCATTCTGTAGCTTGCACATATATTTCTGGATATTCTCTTAGAATTAAACAAGGCCCACTAGGCCACCCATGAACACAATTCAAATGGAAAAACTATTTGGTGTTCATGGAACAATGCCTCACAGGCTTTTCCCACCACACATTCGTGCGAACCCATCACAAAGCGTGTAAATCCCATAGTAAATGCGCAGTGGGGACACTACAAGAAAATCGTGATTTCTCAACGGTCAAGACCATCACATAAAATGCCTAAAACCATTACTAAAGCCCCCAAAACCTATACCAACAATTTAGGTGAAGCGTTACAAGATAATCCATCACTGTAGGGTTCTAGTAACGCTTTTGTCAACTGTTTGTACCACCATTCTTTCTAGTAACGATTGCTTTAGCAACGATTTCAACTGTTGCCATACCCCAATTCTGACACTAATATTGTTAGAATTTAGCGACACTTGAAACCATTGCTGTAGGCCTATGGAACTCTGCAGGAGCACTAAATAACTTCTCCTTCGATTGGGAAATGCTGAAGTGAGATTACACCAACTTTTGCACTAATGCATTTAGCATCCACCCAATGGGAGGAAGCAGGAAGGCCCATGGGCCATGGTGGGAGTAGTAGTACTCCTTGTGAAAAGGGTACATTTAGGGGCTACTCAGGCTTTGTTTGGTTATTAAGTTTATATTTTTGTCTCTGAATTTTTATTAATTTTGCATCATTATTCAAATATTAAATAATCGAATAAGCAAAATAGCAATGACTACCAAGTATTGGCACGAGATAATTTGTCTTCATTTCTTAATGTAAATGTGGGAATGAAAGTCTTTGACTAAAGAACTAACTATTCGGAAGAGAAGCTGTCAGAAGTTATTGAAAACGAAATGAAAATGATAGTAGTAAAGGGTACACCTCCCTTATTTCGGTTTCGATAAGTACGCGTTTTCCAAGCTGTTGGTCTAGTCGGCTCAGAGAGTAATATAATCTATTGTTTGTACTTTGTAGAGGGATTAAGTTTTGTTTAGTCGTAAGGAAGAAGGCAACAACATACACATGAGCTTATGACTTGAAATTAAAATTACCTTTTGCTTTGCTTCATTTAATTTCAAGCCCGACGGGTGCCTGGAAAATGAGACACTTCCATACTGTTTGTTGACTAAATATTTTAAACGGGGCTAGCGTAGTGTTTCATCAATCAGAGCCTCATAAAGTTTATATTTTGGCATATATTTGACTTTTATCCGGGGCTTTATCTTAATTTTCATAGGCGGCACCACCCTTTGTAGAGGGTGGTCACTTGAACACCCTAAATTTTTTTTTTGTTGAATAAAGGATGTAGTAATTTTAATTTAGCCTGATTTGAACACCCAATTTTCACACTCTTGAACACCCAATTCAAAGGAAATCAAACACCCAGCATAAAAATTAGCCCAAAAATTATAAAAACTCATCGAGTGTGATTGTAATATCTAGTGTATTTTGCTTTTTTTTTGGGTGACATTGCTGAAATTAATAGATAAAACTTTTATTCATATAATTGTGGTCTAGAGGTAGTACATCGATCGTAAATATTTTTGAATACCCTTCTATGATTTTCTGGAGTCACCATTGTTGGTTTTAATGGAGCTGCACTAGTGGCGTAGTTTTACAGATTACTCAGTCTATCGAGTAAGATCAGGCCCGGTCCTGAGGGCAGGTTGGGTAGGCCTGGGTCTGGGCCCCACCAAAAACAATCCATTTTTAGGGCCCCAAGGTAAATATATAGGTTAGTATAGATATAGGTGAGGGTTACGCATGTATATCGTAGGATACGCTATCATATCATATGATTTCTGTACAAAAAGGATATGGGATGGGATACGTATCATTTTCCTAAGGAGACGATATGAATGGTAGGACACGTATCCTGTATCGTAGGATTTTAACAAAAATGATTAAGGGCCTCAAATTCATAATTTGGTTGAGTAAGATATTGAGTAGGGGCCTCGATAAATTCAAGTCCGGACCTGAGTAAGTTATTGAGTTGTCAAAAACTGTTGAATTTTTCATTCTTCTAGTGATTTTTTCAGTCTACTAAATAATTTTAAATTGATTTTTTCCAATTTACTTCCATTTTCAATATTCAACTATCTATAGACCATGAGAAACAAAGAAAAATCAATCATGCAAGGAGGTTGGAGGAGAGATGAGTTTTTGCTCTTCCCTCACTCAAAGCGGCACCCATCAAGCAACATGCACGTGCTGTGTTTCCCAGCCACGTGATCATCTCCTACACGTGCGACCACGTTGGCCTAGTAGACATGAAATGGTTGACGCACGTGTGGGAAGCATCAAAGAAGGACGAGAGGGCTGTAGTGCAAGGCGACGGAGGCGGGGGCCCTGCTGTGCACAGCCGCATGGCACCGTGCCATGCGGCCATCCGACCGTCCATTGCGAAAATGCACGGCTCGGATTTAATCCAATAATGAATGGCTCGGATTGCATTGAGCTCGGATTAAATCCGAGCCGTTCATTTTCGCAATGGACGGCTCGGATGGCCGCATGGCACGGTGCCATGCGGCTGGTGCACAGCAGGCCCCCCCATTCCGCAAGGCGACAGGGAGAGAGTGAGACTCAGGCGATTCCATTTTCCAGCTACTATACAGTTGAATTTTTGGATCCTTTGACCCCCTCGCTGAGGTTGGCATTTTGAATACCAAATATAATTAAATTTAAAAGTAGTCCCATACACTTTTTTTGTTGCACACTTATGTTTGTCCGGGTCAGTTTACGGGCGTATCAATTAATCCTTTCTCCGATCCGGTTAAAAACAGTCTACTTACGTCGGGACTAGGGATTTTCACAAGAAACTTTTTTTTTTATTGTTTGATCCCCGAGAATAGAAATTTGATCAATTGTGTGGAAAACAAAACCATCAACCAACTGGGGTAACGCTCGGGATAAAGGTACGATACACTGCGTATGATAATTGATACGTATAGAGGAAGAATAATGACTGAAAATATGAATATAATCTAGACTCACATGATGGCTGACAATGCTCCCACACCTTCCTCACGTGCTGAGTTGGACCCCATGAACTCTGTAGATGAAGCGTCCGACTACAAAAAGTTACAGTACAAATGAAGAAAGATTAATTAAATATCATCTACAACTTTTTCTTTTTCTTTGTCTACCTTTTGTCTCTTTTTTTATTTATTTATATAGTTTCATCAAATTGAATAACTATGTGGGGGAAAAAAACCCGAAAATAAGTTCGTGTTCAAGTAATAAAACCGTAAATTTATTTTCGGTGTTAGTACGCCTTTTTTAGCTTTTGAATATCATAATACTTGGCTTGTGCCGATTAAAAAGCAATACTTGACTGGTCAAATTCATCTTGACGAAAAAAATTAGAAAAGTGATATATAGACTAAACTTGAAAAACAAATTAAGAAACAAAAGAGCTTAAATATTTTTTTTATTAATTTATGCTACTACCTATTAATACACTCATTCTTGCTCTTTAAAAGGAAAAAAAGACAAAAAGAAAAAAGAAAAAACTAAACCCATTCTTGAAGTTACTAAATGACTCGGGCAACGAGAAAGTAAACTTAAGAACAAATGTTAGCCTTTATCTTTTGCTTATAATATGAACTTATATGGGTACTTTTCCTAAGGTTGACATGCAAAATAGTAGTATCGATTAGTGTGTACGTAAAATAAAAAATAAAATTATGTACACATACATTTAATCATTCAATTTACAATCATATATTTATTATTAACGCAAGAAAACTTAAATTCGTTTTAATAAAATTTCAACTTTATAACAGATGGATCGCTCTGATATATTTCATATATGCAACAAAATCCCGAAAAAGAAAAAAGGAAAAAGAAAAAAGGAAAAGGAAAAAATAAATTCCAATATTCCAAGGGGTTTGAAAGTGAAAAACTCAGAAGAGGACACGTGGGCCGGATCAAGACCGTTTATTTCACAATGTTGAGCTGTAACCATCGTGCTTAAACGTGGGTTAAGGAATATAATCACCAGTAAGATAAGGGGGTGGAAAAGAACTAATCATTGCATTAAACTACGGGAAAAATGTCAGTAAAGAAAAAAAATTATGTCCCAATAAAAAAAATTAGCGCGAGTACCGAGGGATAAAAATAATTTGAGATTGGGGATAGAGAGGTAGCACCGGAATCTGCCTCTGTAACCTTGGATAAACTAAATTAATTACCTGCTACATTAATTACCTAAAAATTTAACCTGCTACTTCTATTCTTAATGGGTGGAAATTTTTTCATTAATTATCTAATTGTAAGATTTGGGATTAGGCCTGTTTGGTTCTCAGTGATTGATAAGTAGTACTTACTATATAAATAATCACGAATAAGAAAATTATTTTTTGTTACAAATTATCTATTTGTTTATTACTGATTTATTTTTTTACTAAAAGATTGAGCGGCATTTAAAAATATTTGCCAAGTAAATATAATCAAACTTGTTAGTTTATTGCTTGATACTTTTACATCTTTCAAAACCTGTATTGTGCTAGTGTTAGCACTAAACATGATAATCACAACGTTTATACGAATTTTATCCCTGCTTAATTAGCTTGAGAAGTGTGAGTATGTTAGCTCGATAAGGTGTTACTATATAGATTTGTAACGTAATGAACTGGCGAGTTAGTATACTCAAGCTTAGTTAAAAAGCACTTGACTAGTCAAATTCGAGCATATGACTTTCAAAATTTACAAACATCACAGCTTTAGTTGATTTACAACCTACTACTGTCTCTTTTATTTGACACTAGTTACCAACCAATCGTCAATTTCTTGAATTTATTTCATTCTTAGGCGAAAATCAATTTTCCTAAATATCCTTCCTTAAGTAAATTCTTTTTGGAAATTGAGAGACATTTTCACGAATCTACAAAAAATAAGATTACCCGTAATTATCCATAAAACTATGGAAATCCAAAGGTGTTTTGGCTTTTTTTTGTCCTTCAAAAAAATTTCTCATTTGTTAGTTTTGCATCGATTTTTTTTTAGATTATTGGTTTGTCTTGACGAGAAAAATTTTAAAAGTAAAAAATTATGATTAAAACTTAAATTTTTGTGGATTATTGGTTTGTTTTTAGTGAATTTTTTTAAAATTTTGATCGTAATTTTTTACTTTTTAGATTGCTCTAGTCGAGACAAATCAATAATTCATAAAAAAAAAACGCAAAACTAATAAATGCGAAAAAATAAGAATAAGGACAAAAAAAAAAAAATCCAACACGTGGATTATTTTTGCCAAAGCATTAGTATATCTAGGTGTAAATAAACTTAGGACTCAGGGACCCTGGAGAACGGCTCGGATTTTATCTCACCAATCAACGGTTCCGATTTATAAGGTTTTGGATTCATCCAACGGCTCGTAGCTGTCCTACAGGGACGCGTCGAGGTTCCCCAATCCGTGAACTTGTCTATTTACAACAATAAATTAAAAAAATTCTCCCAAGGACAAGACTGAGCAAAGGTAAAAACTATCATGTGCTCCCTGTAATTTAACAACTAGAAACAACTTTATAAAACTGTCCCGTACCCTGCTGCAACCATTACTTAATTTAGTATTTCATTCATCTTTCAGCAGGAAAAGAAAAAAAAAAAATTAAAAAGAAAAGAAAAAGATGCTCCCATATTTTCAGATATTTCCAATTCGACCCCTCCTTTCACTCATCAAAACCCAACCCCACCCTCCCACCTTTCATCTCCTGCCCGCCTGTCATCTTCAAACGCAATCCACCCCCTCCTTCTCTCTCCTCCTTTTTCTCTCTCTATATTCCTAACCAAACCGTTACTTCTCTCGTGCACGCCCCAAACCAAACCAAACCAAACAAACACACAAGAAAAATGCAAGCGCCGGAGTATTTCGTCGACGGCTATTTCTCGGCGGGGAACTGCTACTTCGATAAGAAACCGACCGCCGATAGTAATGTCGGTAACCACCACTTCACCGTCGACGACCTGCTTGATTTCTCGAAAGCGGATGAGGTTGTGATGGGCGAGGGTAATGTTTTTGACAATGTGAAGGGGAATTCGGCTGAGTCTTCTGGTGTTACTGCCGTTGATAGCTGTAATTCGTCTGTTTCCGGTGGGGAGCCTCAGTTTTCTGGTGGCTTTGCCGACGGTCATTTCTCTGGCGAACTCTGCGTTCCGGTAATTTCTCCTGAACATCAATTACTCTTACTTTAAAGAAAATTAAAGTGCAATGCTAGAAACACAATTTTAAATACAATTCCGTAAGCAATTATGTCTAGAACCGTTTGATAGACCTCGTGCATTAAACAGCTCCGAATACAGTGATTTTTTGAATTTTTTGAATGAAAGACTTAATTATGAGTGATTTTCTACGCAGTTTTCTAATTCCTGTTCTATTTACTTAAATTCTCTCAAAAAAGTTGTGAGGTTGAATTTCACGAACGTTCATAAATTCAAGACTCTGAAATAATTGAAAATGCACATAAACTGACCCGGTCATTCGGTTATCCGAAAAAACGTTGTCTGAATAATTATTACTCTTCCAAACAATGTAATTTCAGCTGGGTAAATGGTTTGTTTCATTTTAATTGTATCAATATCCTGTATAATATGAAGTATTTTAGTATTTTATTTCTGAACCTGCCTCTGAATTCAGAATTTTGAAAAATGTAGTCAATTAATTGAATTTTGCTTTGTTTAATTTTTTTGAACAGTACGACGACTTGGCTGAGCTCGAATGGCTCTCGAACTTCGTGGAGGACTCCTTCTCAAGCGACGAATTCCAAAACCACCTCCACTTAATCTCCCCCACAAACAACCCTCCCCACATCGCCACCTCATCAATATCCCACGTCCCCCCACGCGCACACGCGCCGCCCATATTCCCCTCCGACGTCTCCGTCCCCGGCAAAGCCCGCAGCAAGCGCTCACGCGCCGCCCCCTGCGACTGGTCCTCCCGCCTCCTCCTCCTCTCCTCCCCCGCGACCTCGTCAGAGCTAGCTAAAACGACACCGTCGAAGAAAAGGGACAACAACGAGCCCATGGGCCGTAAGTGCCTGCATTGCGGGTCTGAGAAGACTCCGCAGTGGAGGACCGGGCCCATGGGTCCGAAAACGCTGTGTAATGCGTGCGGTGTCAGGTTCAAGTCGGGCCGGTTGGTGCCCGAGTACCGGCCCGCCGCGAGCCCCACTTTTGTGTCCGCCAAGCACTCGAATTCGCATAGGAAGGTTCTGGAGCTGAGGAGGCAGAAAGAGTTTCAGATGCAGCAGCAGCAGTTTGTGGGTCAAAGCTCGATTTTCGGCGCATCGAACGGTGGTGATTACTTGATTCATCACCGTCCGGATTACGGGCACATGATTTAGTGCGTGCTGGAGTAGCGTGATAGGGTGGGAGTCGATCTTTTAAGTTTTAACATCGATGATCGAGATTAGTGTGCTAATTTCAAGTTGTCTTTTTTGGATAACTTGAGCTTTTTCCAAGGAAAAGAAATTCAAAGAATTAGGGGGGAAAAGAAAAAGAAAAGGAAAGGGAGGGAGAAGATGGTCAATTCGTTGTAGACTCTAAATTGTTATCTAATTTTTCTTTTTTCTTTTGTTTTGGAATTTTGCCAAATAAGGCAAATTGGAGAATCAGATTCTGTTTTCATGATCATGTTTTCATTTATTTCATAATTAAAATGGCAGGTTTTCATGCTAAAAGTGCCAAAAGGTCTAAAAGAGCTAAAAATAATTGATGCATGTGAGAGGGAAAACTTGTCTCAAAATCCGTGTTTACTACTTTCAGAAAAAATGATAAATCACCCGTCATATTACCGGTATAACTTATTCCATTAGACTGTCTTAAAATAGAAACCGTTTAAAAGATTTAAAGGAAAAAGGTACTTGCATATTTACAAATAAATCCTCATTGATAATTGTTATAAAATCTAAATTTGAACCTTTTAAGTGGATGTACATTTATTACAAGCCCGGTAAAAAAAATTGAGCTCGTCAACCATACGAAAAAATAAAACCCCAAGGAGGACGTCTGATGGTCAAGACTTGAGATTTAAAGATTTGTTTGTTTCTAAAGTTCAATCGAAGCATCATAAGGTGTTATCAACTTCTTGGGACAGTCCTTATATGACTACGAGACTTTGCTCTCGTTTAATCGGATAGAATTGACTCCCAAATTAGTCTGTTACCGATAAGATGACCCGGACAAGTGAGTTGCCAAAATTCACTATACAGAAAGTAAGGGACGGATGGAATAGCTTATTTTGCTTGGGAAGAGAGTAAAGGTGAGAGTAAATAACCGGGGAAAAGTAGGTTGCAATTATGGAAATAGAGTGGGGTGCACCATCTTTTAATCAAAACCGTGGACCATATGGAATGGAAGAGTCCCTAGCTTGTTGTTGTCATCTCAAAAAAAGGTTGACATTTGCACATGGAGAGCTCATGGGCTCAGCAGAAGAATCCATATATGGTGTTTTTATTTTTTGGGTGATTTTCTTGAGATATTTTTTATCTTTCTTTTTTCAAGGTAACATTAAACAATAGAATCCATTTGCCAACTTCCATGTGTCAATACACCCATATTCAGTCAACTCTTCCACCCAAAACTTTTGGGTTCAAAGTCTGTGATGTGCACTAGTGCACAGCACGCATGCTGTGCGGCTCATTTGGAGCCCACCTCAGGTCCCGTTTTTTTGTTCGAATCGTTTATTTTGTTCGCCTCGTCGAATATGTAGTCCACGTAAAAATTCATATTGATCGGACATCGGTAACTATTTGATCGGCGACCATTTAGCTTATTGTTTTGTAAAAAAAAAATCACTTACAATAGTTTCTTGGAGTGTTCCTTTTTCAAGAAAAATACAGTCCGAAAACATAATTAAAGATCTCCGATTAACATGAATTTTTAAGTGGACCACATACTCTACAAGATGAACAAATTGAATGATTCGGATAAAAAAAAAAAAGGACCTGAGGTGAGCCCCAAATGGGCCGCACAACATTCGTGTTGTGCAGTAGGCACAGCTAGCATAGTCCTTTAGCCCAAAACTTTTTTTGGGAGCTTATAATTAGTAATTTTTTTACACATTAATTAAGAAGATATAGGTCTCATTTGGTGCATCGTGTGTGATGATTAT
Source organism: Vaccinium vitis-idaea (assembly GCA_963854785.1). NCBI lineage: Eukaryota > Viridiplantae > Streptophyta > Magnoliopsida > Ericales > Ericaceae > Vaccinium > Vaccinium vitis-idaea. The sequence continues at coordinate 36,222,006 of OY978225.1, read as the reverse complement.
GGAGTGCTTAGTGTTTTTGCTTATATGATGAGAGCAAAACAATGTAAATTTCAGAAGTTGGGTCAACAACTTTTGATTTTTTTGACAACACTTGGATGGTAGCGGGTCATGGTAAGATTACTACATGTTATTACATAAATTAGGAAAAGGCTACAATACACACCCCTTATTTTGGTGTGTATCATCTTATAAAAGTTACGAACTTTTTTGTAAAAGTTACGAATTTTTTTGTAAAAGTTACGATTTTTTTTTTTATAAAAGTTACGAGACACACCAAAATGTTACGAATCATATTGCTGAAAAGTTACGAAAAACTAAAAAATGTTACGATTGCCGATGAGGTGACACAATCTGGACCATACAATAGGTGCATATGGTACACCCAAATAAGGGGTGTGTATTGTAGTCATTTTCCATAAATTATGATATTTTCACATGAACTCGAATCCCAAGCTTTCTCCTCGGAACGTAAGCACTACAACCACTTCAGTAAAGCTCAAGTATGTTCGAGAACTTCAACCAATTTAACTTAGTTTTCTTCCGAACTTTTACCCAAGTATTATTTTTTCGCTCATTTGAAAAAAAAAATAAAAATTTCTACTTCCCATGAGTTTCTTTTTGGTGAATCTTTTTTGTTTCCCCACCTAAGTTTTAACTCAAAATTAGGGAAAGTCACAAACCAAACAAAAAGAACTGCTTAATACAATTTTTTTTTAATACCTTTACTTGAGTAACCATTTTGATATGGTGGACTTTTAATTTGCGACTTGCACTTTTAATTTGCGACTTGCACTTTTCTTGGAATTGAAAAAGGACTTTTGAAGTGGGGTTCTAGATCACCTCTAGTTATGAGAGACTGGACCGTCTAGTTTCTCGATTTTTTAGACATATTCCGGGCCCAAATTAACGATCATAGTAGTTTATTTTGTAAACCTCATCGAGTAATTCAATGATGCAAAAATTTGTGTTGATTGAATACCGATCAATACGTTTTTGGATCACATTTATATTTTAAAAAATTCTCCCCGCACACTGGATATAAAATCAATTTTTTTTCAAGATATAAGTGATTCAAATGATTATTTATCTGCATCCGATCAACGTAATTTTTCAATTAAAGTACTCGATGAATTCTACAAAATAAACGACTTCGATCACCCATTTAGACCCAGTACAGACCCAAAAATTGAGAAACTTGATGGTCCCGTCCCTTGATATATAGACCCTTTAAATTGTCCTTTTTCCGACTAGGAAGGAGCAAAAAATGGAGAATGAGTGTGGAAGAATTAATTAAAGAGGATTGACAAAGCCGTGTAGTGTACGTAGAATCTGCATGAAAGTGCGGTAAGAATTATAAATGTGGGAAGGCATCGAGAAAAGCTAGAAAAAAATAAAATAAAAAACAAAAAAACACCCCAGTAGAAATTGAGGGAATTTCTATTTAATTTATGCATAGGTTGCTGAATTGTATTGGGGAAAAATAATACTGTAGTAAATTACTTTAAATTAGGCAAAATTGATACATTGGGGAGACATGACTGTCCACCTGATCCTAGACACTTGCCCTTCCACTGGGCCCTCTCCCCACTCTTCAAGGGTCTATCTCTTACATAATTATGCTTAGCTATTTGATAGATGCATGAATGTCGATTGTATGGTGTATAGATATTTTTTTTTTTCTTTTTTGGATTTGGAAGGAAATTAATGAACATACTTGACTGCTTGTCCATTCCTTATTACAAAAATAATTTCAAATTTACTAGAAAAGTATTCCCCGGTCCCAAAATTTTCCTCCGGTCCGCAAAACGAAGACCTAAAAATAGTAAGTCTTTTAAAGGAAAATTTTCAAATTTTTTTCATAAATTAAAAGTACTCATTGATATCTAGAAAATTGTTAAAAAAATTTCAATTTTTCTTAAAATTTTTGTATTATTTTTACGTTCTTGTTTTACAGACCGAACAAAAAATCTAGAACGGGGTAGTACTATTCACTAGGACTAATGCAGCACTGCGATACTACATTATATTCTTGATGCTTTTGTCAAAAGTTCACAATTTCTTGAAACAAAACATTTGTCCCCGATAAAAGAACATATTGGTGATTATACATATGTGTGTATATAACTGCGCATATAACCTCAAAATGGAAAGTCTTAAATACACGTCTCTTAAAGATGTGTAGTCCAAGATGTGTCACCTCATAAAGATTCATACGGAGTACCATTTTAGTACATCTCGTAACTTTTATACTAAAAACTTGTAACTTTTCAGCAATATGATTTATAACATTTTCACTAGAAATCATAATATTTGCTTATCATAACTTTTTAGGAATAAAATATATTCATAACATTTTCTCAAAATATCATAACATATTAGTGAGTGTCGTAACTTTTATTCTAAAAATTCGTAACATTTTGGAGGTTCATATGGTACAGACCCAACTGAAAAAAGTAGCGTGCTTGCACAAAAAGGTGTTAAAATTTTCTAAGAATGTGATCCATATATAAAAAAAAAAGGGTCTTGCTATTTGACACACAATAAACACCCAAAAAAAAAAAAACATGCATTCCAGTACACGTTTTACAAACAGATATTTTTTCAAATTCCAAATTTATTCTTCTGGACTTAGCACTGGAGAAATCGAATAATGCACAAAACAATTCTGTCATGTACACATATAAGTTCTCTTTTCCAGTCCATGCAGCACCATATTGAGAGTCATTGGTGCTGGCTAGCATACATTATTCTCTACTCTTTTAAATCCAAAGGCATCCATACAATGTGTTAATGCTTTTGTCACATCAATTCTTATCTTGATTGAGCTACAAAATAATGGGGCAACTCTCAACCATAAGGCATTTTTGGATAGATAAAACATTACAAAATCCATAGGGTAATTGGGTGGGATATAGCATCAATATAATTTGTTATTATCCATAGAATTTATCGGTGGCATTGTTCTATGTTTTTTTTAGACACAGTAATAGTATTTTTGTCAAAAACAAAAATATCATAGTTTGTCTAAAATAGCTAATAAAAACATCCGGCCACACCGGCCGTTTTCTTTAAACTTAGACCAAATTAGACCCTTAGAATCACTTTTCTACTTTAGTTAGTCACTTTTTAAAATATTCACTACATCAAACTCTCAATCATACGTTAGTTGTATTGATACATTCTCTCTTTCTTTCTTTCTTTCTTGTACTTTAGTTGGAGATCTCAGAAGCAGTTTTTGAATCCGATTGCAAAGAGCTTATTGAGAGCTTAAACCGAGAAGACAACCACCGTAATTGGAAGATTTCGTAGGTGCTATCAACTCCTTTAAGGCCAGTCCATACAGGATTAGTAGAGGTGCGCGGAAACTGGCCCAGACACTTGGTTATCCGAAAAAGTAATTGGGAGATTTCAACTCTTGTAGAGGATATCAATGCAAGGGCATGCTCAAGATCAACTGGTCCTTTACTTGGTGTTGCCGTGAGATGAATAGGGTTGCCCATTATGTAGCCACAAATTGCTTAATTAGAAAAGTTTTATTTTCTCTGGGTTGTATTCCGCCCGAATTAAGTGCTATTTTGCCTAGAGATAGGCCTTTAGTCCTGTAACAGATTGTGATCTTAAAAAAAAAAGAAAAAAAAAGTGAATGCTCTTGGCTACACAATACACACACAGATATAGATACACCATATACATCAGTACTTGGAAGTACAATGTATTTGTGCACATTAGACACGTGGACATGTGTGGTAAGGGGATTGGGGGGCCAGGGGATGGACTCATAGACATGCATGTGGAGGAAGGATAGTAGCACATGACTCTTGGCATTGCATGACATCAATATATACAAACATGTAGTGTGATTAATTTCAGGATAACTTATCAAAAAAACTCTGAGAATGGCTAGCTACTTGTCCTTGTCTAAGGATCTCTCCATGTTATTTGGCAACAAGATTCAATTATTCTTGTCTCCCCCCATTATTATCAATATATACAAACACCCATCTTCCCCTACACCATGTTGGATAAAAAGATACACAAATATAGGTGAAACTCATTTTTAATTAAAAATTTGGATTGATCTCCCACCGATTCCAATCTTAGTTCGTGTGACCGTACTGTAAACTTACTAAAACAATTCCGTGTTGAAGATGTGCATTGAATTCAAGACGTTCGACGAAAGTGCGAGATTTGGGGCTCAAAGTCGGTTGCAGCATCTCTGGTTAGAACCAGGGAAAGTCTGGTCCGAACTAACGGGTCTGTTTTGTTGTGGAAGATTGCAACTTCTCTGATCCTGACCAGTGAGACCTTGATCCTGACCACCGATGCTGAATTGTGCGTCGGTGCGTTTTTTAAGTGGTTTTTGACCTAATTTAGAATGCTTTCTCATAGATAGAGGCTTTGGAGGCTTCTATGGTTTTGTCTTTTCAAAGGACAAGATAGTAAGGAGTTTGTGTGTGTGCCTCTATCGTATTTGTGAGATGTTTTTCCCTAGATATCTGTTGGGTTCTTCAAATTGAGTTACGGGTATGGCTGGCTCGTTGTATTCTCCCCGTTTATAGTGAATCCTCTCGCTCTTTTTCCGCGAAGTACGTTTTTGTTTGTGTTTGAGCGGAACCACGCAAATCCTTGTGTTTCGTCTTTCCTTATTGGTTTGTTTTATATTCTCATACTTTGTGTTTGGAGGTTTAGGGGGGCCACTGTTTCAGTGGTATTCTGAGCACAACCACTTTGTGTATATCACCAAAGGTTAGGTCTGTCATCAATCCCTCGCCCGTACCCCCAATGACTGGGGACTAGATGGGTTCTATTATTGTTATTTTTTCAATTTTTTGTGGTAAACAGTAGCAATTTTTACTGTAGCTTAATCATAATTTTACAGTTATATGACTATTGCAAACACCCCTTACTTCTGTCATTCTTATATCATGAGTACTACTTGACCTAATCTTTGAATTTTGTATTTTATATTTTAATTAAGGGAGTGAAAAATATTCTTGTCCTTGGAGACATTTTGGAGATAGGCCATTAATTTCTTTGGGGATCAGGTGGGTGGGTCTTAATCGTTTGGTGATCATAATGGGATAAAGCCAGCACTTGCTTGGCTAAATGGAAATGTTGGGTACATGGTGCTACTTTCCTTTCTTGATGATCATCATATGCTTCCAACCATAATGTAAATAGATAAGTAAATCCAACAGTGGTGTTATACGTTTGGTGGTTATGTTAAGAGTTGAATGAATCCATTATTAGGTTTCCCTTTTGTTGTTGAAAATGTTTTCAATTATACATGAGTGTGTCTCATGCAATATATTTATCCCTTCACAATGACACAACCTATTGATTTTACATGCATGTACGTCTAAGACCGGAGTGCTATCATTGATGAGACGGCTTGAATGCTGAACACGAGAGTTGCGGTTTTTTGGGTTGAATACGTCGTAAATTAAATAGGTCTGGTGGTTCAATAAACCAGAATATGACTTTATTTTTTTCTTCTCTTTTGATATGCAACCATTCAAATGTAGATTTTCTAGCTTATTAATTAGAAAATATTACCAAGAACTTTATGTAATGTAAGATTGTATAAACTGGACCAATTAAGAGGATGAATCAGCAGACACCATCCACACAAGAGTGATTATTCAGTGCTCCTAGTCCTTCCAAGACAATTTGCGGACGTCACGTATTTTGCAGTAGAAGCCACGCCAATGTGTAGTGGAGAAGAACCCTGAAACACCATGTTGTGAAATTTTAATGTACTCGCAAGTGCACGAATCGTATTGAAGTATAGCAATGCAAGTGCGAGGTCGAACCCACAGGGACTTGTGCTTTTTAGTAGGAAAAACTAAATAACTTAAATTGATTTAACCCTAACCTAGTTCCCAAAAGTGTGATTGATTTGGAAGATAAAAATTAAATAAATTAACGATAAAAATAGTTAAACTATCACGCAAAAATATTGGAGAATAACGGTTGAGAATAGTAACTAGAGTTTCGGAATCCACACCCATAAACATATCAATTAATTTTATGCAATGATTTTTCGTATGATTCTACACAACGATTTTAGAAGCCAATCTTAACCACCGTGGATAATATTATGATAAGCGCTTTATCTTTTTAACAAAAATATCTCCTCCCTCTGCTTCAAAAGTTTAGGCCAAAATCATCCACTGTATCTGTACGAACAAATCACAATGGATACCCCGTACTTAAATATTAGCTTTAACGAACCAAGCAATTCGATTAATATGCAGATATCAAATCATGGAAAAAACCCATACATATCGATTGAATCCATACCCGAGTTTCATGCATAATAATTAATTGAGTGGAGAACAATAAACAATTAACACAAGTAAGAAAAATCATATGCATAATACTAATCAATAAAATTTATAGGGTTTCATCCTCAACCCTAGTTTAAGAGTTTAGCCTAACATATACAAAATCAAAACCTCACAGCGACTTCTTTTGACCATCCTGTTCTCCAGCCGTGTACCACAATGATTTCCTTTGGATTTCTGCTGCCGCGGCTTGGCCTCCTGTTGCGTGATTTATTGATGCCCCCCAAAACCCTACTGCCTTAGCTCATATATATAGCATAAGTGCATAATCCCCCCAAAAAGAATCTTTCTTTTCATAAAAACCTTACTTATTCGGTCCACTCAGTACAGCACTTGCCTTGGAAAATTGCCTTTCCTTATTTCCTTGATTTTCAAATCCTCCTCCAGTGATTTCTCAAAGCAACTTGTCATACCAATTCCCAATTCAGCACGTGGTAGTCTCCGCTAGTTGGACCGCTACAAGACTTAATTTTAATTATGCAATCTGTTTTGTTACCGAAGTTAAATCCGACTTTGCAATTTTCTGCTGAAATATTGTTTTATTACCTTCTCCTGCAAATTAAATAATTTCACGTTATGGATAAAAAAAAAGATTATAACAACATCTAATTAAGCATAATAAATGACTAATAATATGTGATATAGGATTGCTACATGTCAATATTTTAGGCTTATCAAATACCCCCAAACCTACATTTTGCTAGTCCTCGAGCAAAAGAAACAAAATTAAAATACTAATAATAATGAAATAAAGAAAAATAAAAACTAACTAATCCTTTTTCGGAGGAGTCCGATTGCATTTAGCATATGCAACAAGCCTTTAAACCCCTAGGTGGCCCTAGTGGACGAGTTATAGTCTCGTGAGGGTTTGCAGCAGTGAACACCCACAAACACGAGAGGAAAGACATTTAATCATGACCCTAAACTTAATCAATGACCTCTCAAAGTGACTAGTACAAGTGCAACGCAAGATAGAGACAAGATACTTCATTCATTAACGGAGTTAAACAAGTGAACATTCTAATCATATTTAGCACAAATATTGCTCCTCTCACAGATATCTGGGTAGGGAAAAATCACAAGGCATGCGTGTAAGTGAAAAGCCACACAAAGATGTGCATTAACCTCGAAAACAATACACGCACCTTCAAAATCTCAACAAGTCATCAAAATGTCCAACTCAACCTATAGCCCTCCCCTTATTGTAATAGTATTTTTTTTTCTTTAAATTGTGTGATCGTGCAATGCCTGGATTCCTCGGGCTTTCTAGTTGACCCCTTTAGCGAGCTTTAGGCCAGCTGTCCCCAAGCCTTTCGGCCTTAGAGCGCTAGGTTTTAAGAGACCTCTTCGGGCTTAATTACTCGAGTCAAAAAGGCTTATCAATCCAAGCTAACCACACATAGCTAATCCGAAACTCCCCACCGTTTGACGCGAACACTCACTGCTTACTGAGGCAAGAGGCCCGGTTACTAAGTAGAAAGCTCGAAAAAGCATGCATTTTATTCACTTTTTTTTTTTTTCCTTCTTCTTCTTCTTCTTTTTTTTTTCTGGGTAAGGGCGTTAAGTATTTCATTGAAACATCCAATTCATATTGAGGCACCAAAAATTTGTGTATGGAACTCGAGGTCAAACGCAACTCTAAGTGTGACGGTGCTCGTGCAAAGGCATGTACACAAGTGATAAATCGCTATCCAAGCATAGGTGATAAAAACAAGTCAAAGTGCCTCTCATCAATGCTTATGTTCACGAGCTTAATTCTACCAATGAAATCATATCAAGACTCTAACCCGAGAAACAGTCAAACTAGCACTAATCAAAAAAACATCAACCAAGTTCAATGTCAAAATCAAGTATCCACCTCAATTTTTTTTTAGCTTATACTTTTTCATTTTTTACTTTTAAAAAAATAATAATAATAATAATAAATAATAATAATAATAGTAAAAATCTTGTGCATAGAGCAAACACATCAAGAACAGGTACACCCTCCCCCAAACCTAAATATGACAGTGTCCTCAATGTCATGAATGTAAAATTAAGAAATGGACATAAAAATATAAAGGAGAGGATACACCTGATAGGCTTGATGATGGTAAACTATGAAATACCTGCAAAACAAATTAGGGAAACATACGGGAGAAAAAAAAAATGCACTAAAGAAAAGTAAATAAAGTAAAATAGAACCTATCTTTTTTTTCCTCGGCATCCCCCAAACCTGAGTGCCGCACGAATCTCAAAGACAAAGAGTCTCCCACCATTGTCATAGAGCATGAGACGGAATAATTGCGGGTTACTCCAATGAAAAATGTATGCTAAGTTAAATATCACCACCAAATCGCTTTCTTTTATCCTCTTTTTATAATTAGCAATCCACGGATTTGCCCAATAAAAATTATTTGACTTGCTTAACATCTGTTCATTAACTTGTTCGACCAGCTTAGTCAAAAATTTAATCTCACTCAAATGACAGAGAAATTCAGCATACCAAGGGAATGTTTGTTTGCAGAAAAGCATCTCGAACGAAATTCTATGTGTAGGAAGTAAGGGATCTACTCCAATGACAAAATCACATTCAAATTCTTGGCTACAGTGTCTACTCTCATCAATTATCCTTACCTCTTCAGTTTGATCACTAGGCTTAGGAAAGACAGTTGGTATAATTTCTAGTGGCCCCACAAATTCAACACTAGTATTAGGTGGCAAGGGTTTCAACTCAAAATTTGATGCATGTTCGTTCCACAAATTTGGAATGTTATCTATAGGTGGTGGCTCTATAAAACACGACTTCCATTTATCAATATCCATAAGTGGAACAGACTCTAACAAGGAGTTGACAGAATTAATCATTGAATCTTCATCAAAATTATTGAAATGTGCAAGACAAGCTTCAAATGGATCCTCATAGCTTGATTGAGTAAAGGGTTCTTTAACATAACTGTCTACCATGTAAAGTGCACTCACCTCCTCCTCACTTGGTAACTGTTTATCAATATCAAAAATACTAAGGTCAACAGTCATGTTACCAAATGATATCTTCATAACACCATTTCTGCAATTAATTTGAGCATTAGAAGTAGCCAAAAATGGACGCCCTAATATAACAGGAATTTGCCCCTTCGAATTTTGAACAGGTTGAGTGTCTAAGACAACCAAATCAGCTGGAAAATAGAATTTGTCAACTTTTACCAAAATATCCTCAATTACACCTTTAGGAATTTTAACGGATCCATCAGCCAATTGAAGTCTTACAGAAGTGGGCTTTAGCTCCCCCAAACCTAGTTGCAAGTAAACTGAATAAGGGAGTAAGTTGACACTGGCTCCCAAATCTAACAAGGCTCGCTCAACATGATGATTACCTATCGTGCATGAAATTGTAGGACAACCAGGATCCTTATATTTGATAGGCATTTTGTGTTGAATAATAGAGCTAACTTGTTCGGTTAATATTACTTCCTTAGGGGCACTTGTTTTTCTTTTTATAGAAACTAAATCTTTTAAAAATTTGGCATACGAAGGCACCTGTCTAATAGCATCTAGGAGTGGTATGTTGATCCTAACTTGCTTAAACGTCTCAAGAATATCTCCATGTTCTACACCTTTCTTAGGGGGTACTAGTCGCTCAGGATATGGAGCTTTAGGGACAAAACTTCTAACTTCCGGTTCTATTGGAGTTTGCGGCGAACTAGTTCTTTGAACTTTGTTTGGACCATTATGTCTTTCTTCTTCCTCTGACTCCTCTAAGTTTTTATCTGTTGGCATATTTATTTGATTGTCGACCTGTTTTCCTGACCTAAGGGTAATAATGGATTGAACTTGTTCATGTGCATAGGTAGATTTAGAAGGGTCACTAACAACAAATTGCCCTCTTGGGTTAGGTATTGGTTGACTAGGGAATGTTCCCTTCTCTCTCTCCACTAGTTGACTCGCTAATTGACCCATTTGATTTTCTAATTTGGAAATGGCTTGAGTAGTGTAATTTTTAACCTCTGCAATGGCTTGAGTATTCGAAATAGTGGCATTTTCAATTTTTGCTATAGACTGACTATTCGTGAGAGTTGAATTCTTAATTTCTGCTATCAATGTTTGGATAGTGTCCTCTAAGGATGGCTTTTGCTGCGGGGGTGCAGTAGTTTGAAAATTCGATTGAGATTGAGCAGGGTATGACTGCATAGGAGGACGAAAACCTGGGGGAAATTGGTTCTGTTGGTGGAAAGATTGTCCACCAACATTTGTTGGAGGTTGGTCCTGTCTCCATGAAAAGTTTGGATGTTTTCGCGTATTTTGGTTGTACGTGTCGGAAAAAGGACTACCAAAAGATTTTTCATAATTATTAAGTGCATTTACTTGTTCAGTAAAGCATTCAGAATATCCTATCATGGAAGGACATGTTTGTGTCGTGTGCATGGGACTAGCACAATGAGAACATACTTCACTTTGAAGTCGATTGGCAAACTCCATTGTTCTACTTAAAGCTAACGCCTCGACCTTTCGTGTAAGACTATCTAGTTTTATCCTCATATCAGTATCTTCTTTTACTTCGTACAATCCCCCTCTTTTAGATGAGGAAGTTGATTTCTCTCGGTGAGAAGTAAAATCCCATTGTTGAGAGTTTTCAGATAAATTTTCAAGAAATGCATAAGCCGCATCATGATCTCTAATATTTAAAAAGCCACCGCCATTCATAGACTCTATCATATTGCGATTTGATTGTGTCAAACCATTATAAAAATATTGAATAAGTCTCCATGTTTCAAAACCGTGGTGGGGACACTTAAGAATAGAATCTTTAAACCTTTCCCAACTTTCATAAAACTTTTCATGTTCCTCCTGACAAAAATCAGCAATTTCTTTTCTCAGCTTATTTGTTTTGGACATTGGAAAAAATTTGGAGAGAAATTTTCTTACAAGAATTTCCCATGAAGTTATTGTCCTAGACGGTAAAGATTTCAGCCATCCATTGGCTTTATCCTTCAAAGAAAATGGAAAAAGTCGTAGCCTAACCGACTCATCAGAAAAATTTTGAAATTTAAATGTAGAGCATATTTCGAGAAAATCTTTGATATGCATGTAAGGATCCTCATTTTCTAAGCCTCGAAAGGCGGGCAACAATTGAAATATTTGTGGTTTTAACTCAAAATGTGTTGCGTTGGTGGTGGGTAGCACTATGCATGATGGTGGGTCTGTGGTAATTGGAGCAAATAAATCTTTAAGAGTTTTATTGTTTTCGACCATATCTCCCATTTTTAATGGATTTTGTTTCACTCTTTTAAAGGTTCTTTCAATTTCTGGATCCAAGGGTACTAACTCTAAATTTCTTGAACGGCAACCAAACATAAACAAACTCACTAATTAAAATTTTTTTTTAACAAGAATCTAGACGAAATAAAATTAAACAAATGAGAAAAGAAAATAAATGTGCAGCTTATAGTAGCTGAAGTAGAACTCTTTTTTTTTTCAATAGCTTTGTAGTAAATGACTTACCGTGCAAAAGAAAACTTGGCCGATCAAAACCAATCAAATAATAGAGCAGTAATTGAGAAACAGACCTGCTATGGTTACTAGTGAGACAGAAAACACTCAAATAGTTAGTAAAAGAAAACAAAGTACAACTAATCAGATTTACCGAAACCGAAAAGCCAAGTTACGATATAAGTCTTTTCTTTAATTTTGTTTTCTTTTTAGGGAGTGAACAAAAACTAACGAAATACACACTTGTCAGAGTAATACCTAGAAAAATATCAATAAAATAACTAAATAAGAAACAATGCAAAGAACTCTTAAAATAGGACCCAAGTACCAGACAAATAACAATGAGCGTGCGGTTGAATAGAAAATTAATGCAACTTATTTATTTTTATTTATTTTTATTTTTTTAGGTAACGAAACAGAAATAGAAACAAAAACACCTAATTATAACTAGTAGAAGGGAAAAATCAATTCAAATATCTAGACTTCCTAAAAAAAATATTTAAGTCCCCGGCAACGGCGCCAAAAACTTGTTGTGAAATTTTAATGTACTCGCAAGTGCACGAATCGTATTGAAGTATAGCAATGCAAGTGCGAGGTCGAACCCACAGGGACTTGTGCTTTTTAGTAGGAAAAACTAAATAACTTAAATTGATTTAACCCTAACCTAGTTCCCAAAAGTGTGATTGATTTGGAAGATAAAAATTAAATAAATTAACGATAAAAATAGTTAAACTATCACGCAAAAATATTGGAGAATAACGGTTGAGAATAGTAACTAGAGTTTCGGAATCCACACCCATAAACATATCAATTAATTTTATGCAATGATTTTTCGTATGATTCTACACAACGATTTTAGAAGCCAATCTTAACCACCGTGGATAATATTATGATAAGCGCTTTATCTTTTTAACAAAAATATCTCCTCCCTCTGCTTCAAAAGTTTAGGCCAAAATCATCCACTGTATCTGTACGAACAAATCACAATGGATACCCCGTACTTAAATATTAGCTTTAACGAACCAAGCAATTCGATTAATATGCAGATATCAAATCATGGAAAAAACCCATACATATCGATTGAATCCATACCCGAGTTTCATGCATAATAATTAATTGAGTGGAGAACAATAAACAATTAACACAAGTAAGAAAAATCATATGCATAATACTAATCAATAAAATTTATAGGGTTTCATCCTCAACCCTAGTTTAAGAGTTTAGCCTAACATATACAAAATCAAAACCTCACAGCGACTTCTTTTGACCATCCTGTTCTCCAGCCGTGTACCACAATGATTTCCTTTGGATTTCTGCTGCCGCGGCTTGGCCTCCTGTTGCGTGATTTATTGATGCCCCCCAAAACCCTACTGCCTTAGCTCATATATATAGCATAAGTGCATAATCCCCCCAAAAAGAATCTTTCTTTTCATAAAAACCTTACTTATTCGGTCCACTCAGTACAGCACTTGCCTTGGAAAATTGCCTTTCCTTATTTCCTTGATTTTCAAATCCTCCTCCAGTGATTTCTCAAAGCAACTTGTCATACCAATTCCCAATTCAGCACGTGGTAGTCTCCGCTAGTTGGACCGCTACAAGACTTAATTTTAATTATGCAATCTGTTTTGTTACCGAAGTTAAATCCGACTTTGCAATTTTCTGCTGAAATATTGTTTTATTACCTTCTCCTGCAAATTAAATAATTTCACGTTATGGATAAAAAAAAGATTATAACAACATCTAATTAAGCATAATAAATGACTAATAATATGTGATATAGGATTGCTACATGTCAATATTTTAGGCTTATCACACCACGTGGCGGTTCTCTTTTTCCACAAAGTATTACTATTTAGTTACCACTTGCCCGTGGTTTGTGGAGGCAAAAGGGATTTTATGAGATGTCAAAGAGTTCTTATCAAAATCAAAGATGTAAAAGAGTTGCCCACTTGGGTGCTTATTATTATTGATTACAGTATTTAACGATGGATACGTACAAGACAGGTGAGAAAAAAAGGAAGAGCATGCACACATAAACATGTTTATTAGTTAAGTTCATTGCCTTTTTCCAGCTTTGACGAATGCCAAATTAATCATAACCAACTAAGCACATTGACTAAGCCACAGCTAGCTAGTACCCAGCAAATCAATAATTAGAAACATTTACCAAACGGAACGAGAACAAAGAAGATCAGGTTCAAAACTTTTTAGGTGCTATCAATTCTTTTGGAGTCAGTCTATATGGAGATTTGCTCCAATTTTAATTAGACTCTCCGCATGGTATACCGTGCGATTGGGCTTCTAAGATTAGCTGAGGTGCGCATAAGCTAGCTTAGAAAACTTAAGGCTTTGTTCGAAAAGCTAAATGAAGAAGTTTTTTTGGAGTTGGAAGTTCAATTTTGAATTTCAAATGTTGATTCCCCAGGTCCCATGGAGGCCCTTCCTCTCTACCTCTGCCACTTTAACCGAATTTGACTATATGTATTCTATGTATTCCCCTCCAAGTGGCCCCCCTCAAATCCATGTGTCCTCTCTCTCTCTCTCTCTCTCTCTCTCTGATGTATGGAGTTAGTTTTGTCTTTGAAAACTCATTGTCCTCTTAGTGGGCCCCTCTCTGACTCCTGATCCCATTCAAGGGGGGAAACTGTTTCAACTCAAAAAAACCTTTGTGAAAAACCTTTCCGAACAAAGCCTAAGTTATCAAGACACACACACACACACAGAGAGAGAGAGAGAGAGAGCATAGTGCATATACAAGAGGTTGTAACTGTTTTAGACATTAGTTTAGGCCTATAACTACACAGTAGCTAGCCTGCTGGGGTTAACATTTTCGTAGGCTGCACTTCATCTCTTTGTTTAATCTTCTAATTCACCTGTATTTGTTTATCAACAAGTTTGGGCTTTTCCAAAGCTCTGCATTCTGTTTTTACATCCATTGTGACCTATCAACAATGGGGTTATGGGAAAATAGCTAGCGCAGTTTCGCAAGTTCTAACTTCAGCACTTAGAATCCGGGGGCCTGTAGTGAGGGGGATTCACTCTAAGGGTGTAGTGAGCCCATCCAGCTGTCCACCTCGGTGCCGACGGCTCAGATTGAATCCGAGCTCCAAATGATCTGAGCCATCCATTGTTTATGTTAGATTTCTTGGAGGGTTCCAACCTAAAACCAATTGCCCGGCCAATTGGTTTTAGGTTGGAACCTTCCAAGAAATCTAAGCCAGCTAATTGGTTTTAGGTTGGAACCCTTCAAAAAATCTAGGCCAATTGGCTTTAGGTTGGAACCCTCCAAAAAATCTAACAGTTTAGATTCAAATTCGAGCGCTAATGAGATGGCCGTATGGGCTCACTGCAGAGGTAGTGAGCCCCTCCTCACTACAAGACCCCTTGTTCCAAGCATTTAAGCGCTAACCCGCTCATGTACCCGAATTCAAATCCGGTGAGCCTCTCTCCCCCGCTTCCTATATGACAATACAAAAATAATTGACCTAAGAAAAACATGAAAAGAAATAGAATCTACCATTTGCAATAACAGTTATACAAACTCTCGCGCATTAGATACGTGCCACTCACATATAAGTAGTGAGATCCACAAATTTCATGTGTGAGAATTTGTACAATCGTTAGTACAATGTTTATGTTTATTGCAAATCCGTATTTTCCCTTGTGTGGGCCACCAAATAAAGGTCCATCTCACCAAAGTGTGATGACTAGTGGGCCTAAAACAATCAATATTAGGTGTATATGTTTGGGGCCTTGTTCTCAAATTCGGTTTCATATGGGTCGATAGTGGCCCATAGCTAACCATGGAGTAGAAAACTTTGATTCTTCATTAGCTCAAACCCGGATTGACCATTCTCTACCGGTACTTGGCCCACTCTCCTCCAAATTTGCTGAAGGGAAAAGGAAAATATGGCGCAGCGTGCTATCTACACGGTAAAACTTGTTACTAACTCCGAAAAAGAACCAACAACAAACACGGATGGAAGTAGTATAAGGGGAGAGCAAAATTGTTCACCTTCGGCGAGGGTGTATGCATTTTGTATCTCAATTCGATGGTCGAAATCATTCATTATGTCCAAATTTGTTAGGAGGCACGCAAAAATTTAACCCAATCAGATATAGGTAGCTATTTCATCTAGAGTTTTATTTATTTTTCTTTAAAATTCTCACTAAAAAAATTGAATTTTTATATCAAAAGCTTACTGATATTGGATTGAACCCAATTTTCCATGGGCTCCTAAGAAATAAATCTAGATAAAATGAACGGTTTTGATTCTTGACGTGAGCCACAGAATCCTCGTGAGGGTGAACAAAGTGAAGGTGAACAAATTTCAATACATTTTTTTTTATTGAACCCAATTTTCCATGGGCTCCTAAGAAATGAATCTAGATAAAATGAACGGTTTTGATTCTTGACGTGAGCCACAAAATCCTCGTGAGGGTGATCAAAGCGAAAGTGAACAAATTGTAATACATTTTTTAAACTTTAATGTCAGCCCAATAGACTAACAGAAAAGATAGCATGAAAATCGCTTCCCAAATGAAGGTGTACTAACGATTAAAAAAGTTTCACTTATTTATGAAAAATTGGTGCAAGTTTCTACAAGAAAAAGTTTATTTACACCTTCATTTTTACAACCAAAATTATTATCGATTTGTCATTAGCATATAGGCTCCATCATTTTGATGATCAGAATACATTATCAAAATTCATATTTATTTGATTTTGATAAATGCATTATCAAAATACATTTATTTTTTGTGTGAGTTAATTTTTTTTCTGGTTCTGGTCATACATTAATCGAAGTTCTATTACCATATATATTTTTTTATATATTTATTATTTTTGACATGCCCTATAATATGAATGTTTCAAATTATAAAAAAGACAGAGTTCATAGTAATTGTCCATAACTGAAGGCACGGGCTCAACGTAATTTGACCTCAATTGTAAGTTTAGTTATAAAAAAATGAGAGTGTGAGTCGATCTCCTTTTACTACAATCTAGCTGGAGGAGGCCAAGAGAGTCATTTCGACCATCCCATGTTACAATTCAGTACAATAATCAATAATGGTGTGCTCAATGTTTCTAGGGTTTATCATTCGGTGCGATCTGCTGCTGAACTTTGGGGGGAAGTGAAATCTATTCAAAAACCCTCTTCAAAGTTCAAACCTACCACCTCTCCAAATCACACACAGAGTCCTCGTCCTCGTCCTCTCTCTCTCTCTCTCTCTCTAGAGAGCTGGAGTATCAGTTGATTGAGCTGCGTTTTCTTCGCGCATGTTCTTGTTTTTACATACCTATCTATACACGACCGTATAATCACCAATTGTTCGCTTTTCAATTCGAAGATGAGCACCACCGTACACAGAAACCCTAAATCCGGTACCAGACAATCCCTGTTCTTCCATGATTTAGCTTCACCTGTTTCCACCCGTAGAGGAGTTGGAGGAAGTGGGAAATTCACAACCCCTGGTCAGGCGGCCGCCGTCTCCGCCCTATGGCGAGAAAATTTCGCCACCACGGACCTCCCCCCTCCTCCCGTATTCACCCTTGAGGACCGCTCCGACCTCTCCCCTGAATCCGGATTCCCCGACTACCCTATCTCTCCAGAAACCAAGTCCGACCCGAGGACTCCGTTCCAGAGTTCCTTGGGTCGGGGTTTTTCGACTCCAAGTAAAGGGAAGGGTGAGGCTGCTAGCACTAGTTATAATAATCAGCAGAGTCCTGTGGGGAGTTTGAATTGGTGGTCGACGCCCACGAAGAGTGGTGGAGGTAGTGGGGAGGGGGAAGAGAAGGGGAAGGGGTCGCCAGTGGAGGGTGTGGTGCAGCCAGGTGCTTTGATTACGGTTCCACAACCGAGGGAGGTTGCGAGACCTGAAATGCAGAGGAATGCGGTGAATGTTGGAAGCCTTGATGAGGAAGAGTGGATCACTGTTTATGGGTATTGTTTGAAACTTCCTTCTTTTGTTGAATATAATTGTGAACTACTTTCGGTTTGTGAATTGTTTTGTCTGTGTATTTTATGAAGTGATGCTTAGTTTTGCTGATGATCATGAGAATGAATCATTGTTTATGGGTATCGTTTGAAACTTCCTTCTTTTGTTGCATATAATTGTGAACTTCTTTTGGTATGTCAATTGTTTTGTCTGTATAGTGTATGAAGTGATACTGTGTTTTGCTGATGATCGTGATAAGTTGTTCATTTGTACGGTTATATTGCATTATGCTAGGTTATGACATTAAAGCCAGGTGGCTTATTCAAAATATGTCTTTTGGAATCGAATTAGGACATTGTGGTAGTTATAATCTGCAAAGGTTCGTTGGTGTGATTCTTTATTCTGTGTATTTTTTGAAGTGATGCTTTGTTTTGTTGATGATCATGAGAAGTTGTTGCACAATTGTAGTGCATGATGCTGGATTATGACATTTACGCCAGGTGGCTAATGCAAATTATATCTTTTGGAATGGAATTAGGACATTGTTGTAGTAATCTGCCGAGGGCTTTGTTGTGGATAGCATTTAATTACTTTCGTGCAATTTCGTTAAGGAGACTTGAAAGTGTCATATTGGGTTTTGTAACTCTGAACATAATACTACTTTTGGTGCATTGGCATTTACTGATGGTGTCTTAATATCTCTTGGTGCATTGGGAAGAACATGAAGTTGGTTGGGTATGCGAAGGTTTCTGTTATTAAACTCGGTGTTTGTTATCCAGGTCTTTGGTTTCATGGGGTTCGAGTAGAGGGAATTTGTGGCAAACTTCTACGCCCCTACTCCCTATTGAACAATGAGGAACGATATTTTGTACTGCTTCTTGCTTGAGAGGAACATATTTATAGCTGAGAATAAGGAAGGATAGAGTCAGTGACTTTGATTATGATGCTTGTATCTCCTCGTTTTGTTTTTCTATTTGAGGAGAGAGTCACAGCATTTACACCTCTTGGAGAACTTATTAGTGGTCTGGAAGAAGGATATTGAAGAAACTAGGCAATCAAAGTAGATATTATGACAATGTACTGTTAAAGGTTTTCTTGGGGTGAGTCTGGTGTCTTATTGACTTTTTGCACTTTGGGGGAGGGAACAGGAAGCCTCTAAAATCTCTGCTGTGCATTCCACTTCAGGCTGATACCTTCACTCTAGTTGTTACAAGTTCTGCTATGTTGTGTTGGCTTCACCTAATGGCTTGAACCAGTTTACAAATATGATAGTTGTCATTATTGGCTCCAGTGAAATATTACATATATGTCCAACATTTCGTGTTTCTTCCAATTTTCGGTATTTCCTTGCTAGTTTTAGCGTGCACCATCAGTTGGGCTTAAAGAATTTATGTTACAATCATGAAAGCAAGTGCAACTCTTCAGTAATTTTTTCCTAACATTGAGCTATTTATTGTTAAATTAGTCATATTAATTTTGATTGTCCATAAATTACTACATATCTAGCGGTGAAGAAGGCTTGGTCCATGATTCATTGCATAAGTGGGATATTCTGCAATTTTTATGTTCTAGACCATTGATGCCATTCTTTATTTTGTTTGCCCAGATTTTCTCCCGGGGACACCAATTTAGTTTTGCGGGAGTTTGAGAAATGTGGCGTGGTCTTGAAGCATGTTCCCGGGCCTCGAGATGCTAATTGGATGCACATTCTGTATCAGGTTTAGCCCACTTTCCTTGATTGCAACTTCGACCTGTTTACAATTGTTTGTGCTTTTCTTTTCCTTCGGCATTCATGTTTCAAGATTTTTTTGTGTAGCTCCTCTCTGGGCTTATGTCAATTTATTTTCAAATGAAAGCTTGCTACACGTCTATGTCCCATTGACCACAAAATAGCTCTTTATACACAAGAATGCAATAGTGTCAAACTAGGTGGAAGTACACCCAATGAGAAAAAAAGGGTTAGACGTAGTAACTCAGGTCACGGATGGGCTGCATAAGTTCAATGGCTTGCTGAGTTGTGCACAACAACAGACACAGAGAATTTAGGGGAGGGGATGCAAGCTCTAATCCATTAAACTAAGTGTTGAGAGCTTTGAGCATTACAAGGATGAACTCCCGGCTAATAGAGAGTCATAAGCCTCCACTTTGATGGCACAACGAGCAGGGCTATTGTTCCTGTGATAGCCTTTAAGAATTTACCGAGTGAAGAGAATCTTATTCATGATTCTTCTCCCCTGCAGCTAGTATATTAATCCAATCAGGGAAAACCAACATCTGTTTTAGGGCCATTTATGCATTCTGGTTAGTTGTGATGTCAACCATACTTCGTGGATGGACAGCCTAAGCTTTTTGAGCAAGCTAAGTACCTATTTTTTTGGCATGTTTAATTGTTGCAGAATCGATCTGATGCTCAGAAAGCTTTAAGGAAGGATGGAATGCAGATAAATGGAGTTCTCATTGTTGGGGTGAAACCCGTTGACCCATCACAACGCCAATTTCTGACTGAAAGGCTGAAAAATCAAGGCTTCATGCCTATACCTCCTCCATTGGGTAAAACCCCAGAGCCAAACACCTCAAGAGCATCTCCTCACCCTCACTATCTTCAAAATGGAAGCAATACTCCTCGGCAGTCAGCTGGTACCATTGCCACCCCTGCAAAATCTGTAGTATCCAAAATTATGGATTTGATGTTTGGTGTCTAGTTGAGTTTCATTTTGAATTTCACCATCGACATTCCTTTCCCTGTTGATCTTACATCTATAGCACTTTTTACTTTGTTCAAGGCTGGCCATGTGTAACCCCTACCGGCAAAGTGACAACAAATGTTAAATACCCCAGAGGTTTTTGGGTAAATTGTTTGCTTTTACGGACTCCCCTGAGGAAAGATAATTGTATTCCCCTGTGACTGAGAAGATTTGATGTTGGGGTTGTGTCCTAAATTTTGCGAGAGGAGTATTTCTTTACAGAACTGTTGAAGCTGGTTTTACTTCCTGCGGAAAAGCTTCAGTTTGTTTATTTGTCTTTTTGGTCACTATTACATTTGCTAGTATTTGATTCTTCTCATTTATGTTCTCGGTTTACTTTAGTAGTACACCCTATTTGAATTTTGAGCCTGTCTGGTCTGGGGCTTTCTATTCTTCTTGTTCTTTTAATTGCATGATGGTTAAAATATAGAGAATTTCTAATGGAACCCTAAGGCACCGTTCGGTTGCACATAGTTGAAAAGAAAATACAGGAATGTTTAACTTTCTTGCTTTTTTAATACGTTCCGTTGGTAGGAAAGTTGTGGTACGCAGGTCTTTCACATTTCTACTAGGATTAACTTTTCCTCAAAAAACGTCCTGCCAGAATACAAAGATGGCTTAAATTTCTTTTAGCAAGATTTTTGCATCTCCATAAATTTCTTCGTAGAACCAAGGCTGAGGAAAATTTCATTGTTAAAACTATTACTTTTTGACTCTCTTAAATTTCTTTTAGCAAATGAATGCATTCATTTTCCTTCATTTCAGTAATTTCCTTAGGAATACTTTTTCTACATTAGTTTCTTGACAAGTGAACGGAGAAAATAAATAATTCACGTTCGTGGAATTAGATGGTCAAGGTTAAATCAAGTGAACGGAGAATGATAAATAATTTACGCTCATAGAATTAGATGATCAAGGATAAAAAAAGATTTCGAAATAAGTTGTTCGGAATTAGAAAATTTGAAAAAAAAAAAAAAAAAAAAGCCCAGGTAACTGCCTCGCACGTGTTATTTTACATTTCGATAAAAAACCACCAGTAACTGCCATGTTCACCACCACGTTCACAAACAATAACCGTTTATTTCCCTCCAAAATCACAAATCCCCTGTTTTTAAATCTCTTCCGATTCACAATTTATACTCACATTTTCCAGCAATTTCCACTGCCGATTCCTCCTGCTATTAACCTTCGTAATTTCGAAATCGAAAATCTTGAAGAATACAAAGATGGCTTCCCTCTCGAGTCTTTTCTTCTCCGCGTTTTTTATCGTATTCATAACCGCCTTGAAATCTCCAGTCGTAGCGTCGAAGGAATTCAAAGTCGGTGATTCCGAGGGTTGGCGACAACCCAATGCGAATGAATCCGCAATTTACAATCAGTGGGCTGCGGGGAACCGGTTTCGAGTCGGCGATTCTCTTCGTGAGTGTCTCGTTGCCTTTAATTTTCACATCTTCTGTATATTTTCAGATCTACGGGTAACGTTTTTGGATTTTTCTCAAGTAACTTCATCAGTGAACTCACGTTTTGATTAACTTTTCTGAAAGGTTGGAAGGAACTTGTTTCCAAAAATCAACGATCAGTTTGATAGTCCTAATTTTGCTTTCAATTTTATTCAGGTTTTGAATACAAGAACGATTCAGTTCTTGTGGTGGACAAATTCGGCTACTACCACTGCAACACAAGCAGTCCAATCTCCACCTTCAACCACGGAAACACCACCGTTGTCAATCTCGACAAGCCGGGGCCAATCTATTTCATCAGTGGGGACTCAAACCACTGCAAAGATGGCCAGCGGCTAGTCATTGAAGTGATGAGTTTGCACGCCAACCCACCGTATTCGGCCGTGTCTCCTTCAACGCCTAATTCGGGTTCCGGTGTCTCGGGTTCGGTGACTCTGGTTTCTGTTTCAATGGCTGTTATGGTCACTTCTGTTACTCTGTTTTCTGCACCATTTGCTTTTGCTTAATGTATGCATGCTTCTGTGTTTGTCTCATTTCTGTGTTTTGAGTATTTGCATTTGAGTACTTCTTGATGACTATTTGTTGAAGATTAATTGTTTTATTGTGTTGGGGGTTGATAAATGAATCTTATTGAAGCACTTTTCAGTGTTATTGTTTCATAAGGTGCAAGCTGCAACGGCGAAGCCAGGATTTTAGTCCAAGAGGGCCGACTTAATATATGTATATTTTTATCTAAACATATATTTAATATAATGTAGAGTTTTTTTTGTTTAATATAATGCATTTGTACATTAAAATTATTATAGACTAATGCAATACAACTACATATGAATAGATTTTGTTTAATTTGTTGCCTACAACAACGCTGACATGAGTATTTTTTAATTTATGAAAAAACAGAAAAAAACCAACTTTCCTATTACACAAATAATATCACTAATCTTAAATTACATATCATGTTCTTGGATTTCTAAACAAGTAGGAGCTTACTTACCATGCTCCTGGTCTCCCCAAGAAGTAAATTTTTTTTAGTAGGGGCGAGAGCCCGCCCGGCCCCAATGTAGCTCCGCCAGTGATAAGGTGGGACCCATCAATTAGTATTGGGTGCGTTTGTATGATTGGTGTTGAGCATTTCTCTAACTTAAACGTGATTGATTTATACAGTGAGGTCCATCACTTAAAACAATTGGGGTGTAACACTTTATATATGTGATTGGAATCGGGGGAGGAGCTGTGCGGTAGGTGTTGTGCGGCAAAACTACGTCGTTTTGCTCATTTTCTTGGTACATTCAAGGGCCATATTTGGAGAGTTAATTTTAGGGTTTAATTTTAGGGGGTAATTATCAATAACCTCCCCTGAGGTTTCTGACACAAACAGATACCTCCCCTGAGGTTTCTGAAATGACACTGACCTCCCCTGCTTTTGCTGACAATATCAAGATTCCCCCTGGACCTTTTTTCCGTTAGTATTCCGTTAAAGCACTAACGGAAATTGATAATGTCACCTAAAAATGGAATTTTAAGTCAAAAATTGCTCTCATTTAATACTCCTACTACCAAACTATATTATTTTTACCAAAATTTTTGCCTCCCTTTTTAGTCTTTATCATTTTACATAATTTTCTCCCTATTTCATTTTATACTGACAATATACTTATATACTTACAATTAAATATGTATGCATGTGTTTAAAAGACTCTCTTTTGCATAATTTTTTTTCCTTTCAATGTCTACGGTTTTTTTTTTGGTACACTTTCATTATCTACTTATATATTTGGTTGAGACAAATCGGGAAAAAAAAATATTACAGTATAATAGAAAATTGAAAAATAATGAATTTTTTCGTTATAATCGTTCAAAAAGTTAAAAAGCCCAACAAGCCAAGTAATGGATTTTTTTTTTTTTTGCGCATAGTTTAGACATGATATAAATTTTATTGACACGAGTCTATTTATTTTAATTTCATTGATCATTTTGTTAACAAACCGAAAAATAAAAAAACATTATAATAAAACTTGAAAAACTATAAATTTTTATTATAATTGTTCAAAAAGTTATAAACCCAAACCAGCAAAGTAATGGAGTTTTTTTCTTTTTTTTTTTGCATAGTTTTGTCTTAACATAAATTTTATTGACACGAGCCTATTTATTTTAATTTCATTGATCATTTTGTTTGAGACAAACCAAAACATAAAATACATTTGGCCAAAAAAAAAAATTAACCTAATTTGTTTTCCACTAACCTCCATGATCTAGTAAAGTTAATTTCACTTAACCAAAAAAATTCACAAAATTAAAAGATACGAGTTTTTTTTTTGAAAAATTAAGTTGGTAGAATGTATTTATTTTGTTATAAGGGTATTTCGGTAATTTTTCTGCAAAACTTAACGCCATTAACGGAAAAGTAACAGCAGGGGGGAATCTTGATATTGCCAGCAAAAGCAGGTGAGGTCAGTGTCATTTCAGAAACCTCAGGGGAGGTATCTGTTTGTGTCAGAAACCTTAGGGGAGGTTACTGATAATTACCCAATTTTAGGGGATTTAGGCTCTTTGGGGTAGTGTAGTGGGTTTAGGCACTTCGGGTTTAGGAACTTTAGGTTTAGGTACTTTGTAGTGGTTTTTTCTTCCTCCAAACAAGGCCCTTGGAAGCTTTGGAGTTGTGCACAAAAATCAAGCAAAACGACATAGTTTTGCCGCACAACATGGTGCACAACACCTACCGCATAACACCCACCCCGGATCCATGTGATTGAAATGGAACACTACTCCAATTTGAATGTTATTGGGTCATATAGCTGGGCTCCCTTCATTTTGTATTGAAGGTTTGTACTTGCTCAAGGGAACAAGTAATTAACATTCTCCAAAATTTAGAGAGATCACATAATTAACTAATCTTGTATGGTTTTTATTACAGTACTTCTTTCACCACCTCCTTTAGTAGGTTCACTTAATCATAAAATTGCTTGGGATAAGCATCAGATTAATCCATTTCCAGTTTACTCAAGTAACCCAACTAAGAGATTAAATTAATCTCTTTTCCTTGAGTAACCCAATTAAGAAATTAATCTCTTTTTCCTCTTGAGTAACCCAATTACAAAAAATCTTGGGTCTAAGTTTCACAAAAGTCGCTTGTTGGCAAGAAAAACCTCTATTTCTCTCCCAAGCAACCGTTTGAGAGCTTATGCTTAAGCCACATAGACACCTACGGCTCGTTTGTCGAGCGGATAAGGTTTTGGATGGATAAAGAAGAAGGGTGGATATATTATAAGGGGGATTAGTAAAAAATGAGTGATAAGCTAAGAATGAGTTTGTTTGGTAGTTCAAATAGATGGACAAGAGAGTGGGTGGATAAAGAAATAATGTGAGAATTTACTTAATTGTCCTTTGTAGTGAGAGTACGAAAAGAGTTTGGAGAGATTTGAGGAGCAAGGTTGTCATTACCCACCCGGATAAGCTTATTTTAGGGGATGGAGTGGGAAAGTTATATGACCCCTGCAGGGGTCTTAGCAGTTCGGATGCAAAATAAGAAGCAAACACCAGATAAGGGTGGGCCCGGGTTAGCTTATTCACCTCCCTCCCTCCCTTATCCCCTCTCTTATCCGGCCCCTTGACAAACAAGCCCCTAGATTAAGGCAATAAACACAAGGAATAAAGCAGAGAAGAAAAAAGAAATTAGCCTTTCTCCTTTTTAGGTATGATGTTGATTACATCTTACCAAATAACTAATCTCTGGCCACTCCATCTTGTTTATATACTACCTTGTATATCTAGGTGTCCTAAATGGTGATTCCTAATACATCCTAGCTAAACACATATAAGTTTAAGGTTATGATATCAGCACACACCTAATACAAAACCACTTTATATGGTATGGTATTGGTAAGATGAGTCTCCTCAATGAAAGTGGTATTCATGCTCTCTAGGTTAGATTTGGCATCCAGTACTGGATTGATTACCTCACACAAACATATTTACAAGCCCAATTACTATGGGTAAAGATAAGGGTACAGAACCACATACACCGAAAATGTATAGAGGGTGCACTGGAACCCACTTTTGGGTCCCACGCGAGTGATCCGAATCATTCATTATTCTTAGAAGAATTTTCCGAGGGCCCCCACAAAATTTCAGCTTAAAAATTTGATTGAAACGGTGGGACTTTGGTTCGAGCACTTCTAACCGTCCGATTGAGCTGAAATTTTGTGGGGGCCCTCGGAAAATTGTTCTAAGAATAATGAACGGTTCGGATCACTCGTGTGGGACCCAAAAGTGGGTCCCCGTGCACCCTCTGTACATTATCTGTGCATTTGGTTCGGTACGGGTAGCATTGTCCAATTACTATACATACAACCCTACAAATTAACACATGTGGATTCAATGCAATGACTGGACAATTTATACTCCCTCCGTCTCAAAATTTTTGTCCGATCCGTAAAATGAGGACCTAAAAATAATAAGGCTATTAAAAGAAAAGTTTTAAATAAATTGTTGTATAAATTAAAAGTACTCGTTGATATCTAGTAACTTGTTAAAAAAATCTTGAATTTTCTTGAAAATTTTGTATTATTTTTAAGTTCTAGTTTTACGGACCAGACAAAAATTTTGGGACGGAAAGAGTATATACATACCACATAAGATTAGCCTGGTGGATACGACGCTCATCTTTACCTTCTCCAATGCATAAATTGCGTTGAACTATTGCTATGTGCTGTAACTTTCATTCCACGACGATTTCAAATGGCTTGTTGAGTTAATTAACAATTTACTACTCAAATCGTTTCATTCGGGATCGGAGTAATGATTAACAGGGACAGTCGGAGGCATTCGTTTGGTCTTCTCCTCAAATCGTTTCATTTGGGAAAGAGAAAAAAAAAATTATAATTAACTAGGCTAACTCTTATCACATTTGTTTCATCCTTAAAGGTGGATGGTCATGGAATCATGGCAATAAGCCTCTCGAATAAATTTTTCTGTATCTGATATTCAGGTGCATATTTTACGCCATTCATTTGTCGAAAATGCACCAGACATCGGTACTCATATAAAGTTTGGTACAAAGGATTTGAGCTCCGCATATGTCGTTTTCAAAATTTTGTCCGTTGTGCCTAATAAAGCTACATGTGCCTAAAAAAGCTAAATATTCAGTGGAACAATCTGGAGAATGAATGGGTGACTGAAAGTAGAAAAAATGAAACTCAAAATTTCAAGTCTCAACGGCATTGTTTTCCACTTGCTTTTGTTTTCTTCCCCCTTAGCTTGCTCCAGGCTGAAGTTTTCATATAGCCTTATTGCATGATTAACGGCTATATCAAAGGACGTCCGTGTTACAGTTTTCATGCCAAATTGGTCCAATTCAGCCGCCCAAAAATACGACCGAGCAATGCATTCATCAAACTTCCAATGCATATGCATTTCGTCTAATTTGACCCTTTTTTAAGTAGTGAAGAGTGTCTCGATAAACCAGACTAATCTCTTCAGCTCCTCCTACACTTCTTTCCATGTGTTTACATGAAGTGAGATACAAATCGCGTATAATTTGACCCTGTCAATAAGAGGACTACGATTATCAAGAACATGACGTTACGAGCTTTCTAAGGTCCTATTTGGCCTCTTTAAAACTTTACTACCGATTTGTCCCAATTTATTTGTGTCCTTTTAGAATTTTTCATGTCTTAAAATGTTTGTCCATTTAATTTTTTGGATGAATCATTCTCTTTTTCCCTTGCTCTTTGTAAAATAAAGTAACTTTCAAAAAAAGGCCTATGTTTGTCCGTATATATAGGCTTTGTTCCATGAACTGATTTAAGCAAGAACTGGCCTAAGTTGGCTATGTGAGAGAAAGACCTTATCGTAAAGTGTAAAGTACAATAAATTAGCGGTAAAGATAGGGGAACTGACCGTGGTGCACTGACGGTGCACCGACGGCGTCGGGGACGCCGTTGTGGGTTCCAAACAATTTTTTGAACGAAATGGGGTAGTTTTGGATCGAGCTCATACAGCCGTCCGATTGACTCGATTCCCGCGCAGGCTCACTCGGAATTTGATTTTAAGAAGGATGAACGGCTCGGATCGATTGTTTGGGACCCACAACGACGTCCCCGACGCCGTCGGTGCACACACATCTGTGCACGTAGCAGCGTTCATAAATTAGTTTTTAAGTCAATTTTTGGTACAAATTATTGAAAAAGTTGATTATTTCTAATTATTGTGTTCCAAAGAAAATTTAGATTCTCAAAATTGATTCCAAACCTTGGGGTCATTGGAGGCTTTTCCGGTCATTAACTTTAGGGTACCAGAATTAGTCGAGGTGGGCGCAAGCTGGCTCAAACATTCATTTCCGAAGAAAACAAAAAGATTCTCAAAATTGAAAAACCAAATTGGGATAAAGTGAGTAATTCGTTTAGGATTCAGGAGGCCCTGCTGCCCCTCCTCACGTGGCAGGCCCTGCCATCTGCCATCTCCCCTCAAAACTCTACTTGGTTTTGGGAAATGGCAGGGCCTACCATGAGAAGGGTGTCCCCTAATCCTCACAAATAGGACTTCATCGACTGAATATACTCCCTCCGTCCCAATTTTATAGTCCCTTTTGGGGATTCCAACTTAATAAGGAGACATAATCATTGTACTTTTGACAACATGTTTTTCTTATTTTACCCTTCAATCATTACACTTTCTTACTTTTTTATTATTTTTAATTTCAAAATATAAGGGTATAATAGGAAATTCCTTAACAATTACCCATTTAGTTTTGAAGTGGGACAATTTTTTTGGGACAACAAAAAGTGTCAAATGGGACTATAAAATTGGGACGGAGGGAGTAATTCGTAGAGGAGATTAATATACAAAAATTCATTATCAAGCTATCATGAGAAGACGGATGCACAGGGAATCATGGGTGTGGAGTCAACACACCATTTGAATGCGTTGGAATTTGGAATCATGTTGGAGATATATTGTTGTATTTCAATTATTTTTGTTAGACATTCAAGTTTAACATACCATCACGAAAGCTTATTTTTTGTTGGGACGGGGGACCATCGTATAAACGTATTGAACCCTATTATCTTGGGATGTCATATAACCGTTATAATTTTTTTTTTTTATATAATTTAGGTATCCGAGCCACATCACCATTATAACTTTACATAAATAGTAGTACTATAAAACGTCAAAAATCTTTTACTCAATAATCGCTATTCGAAACGAAAACATAAATACAAATTACTCCATGAACTATAACCAAGAAATAGCTAACAGAATGAATGCCTGTAATTTTTATTTTTTTTGAATACCTATAAATTGTAATACATCGTTGTTCCTTTTGATGAATAATTAATCAAAAGAGGTAATGGGAGAAGCAATTAAGCGTTAAAAATCCCATATCAAACTCTCAAAGCTACTATGAACGGCAGCAGCCGCCGCCGTCTCCGCCGTCTGATTGGTGTAACACCCCCCAAACGCAAAATCATGCATCCTCCGCGGCGGATACAGCCACCAATCAACAGAGTCAACCAGCGCTAACTCGATCCTTGATTCGGCCAAGTCAAAACTCCCTTCTAAACTCGGTAACTCAATTATCTCACCCAGTTCATCAGGCTCCGTCGTAACTTCTGATGACGATGAATTGGGCGTACTGAAATGCTCCATTTCAGCGGCTTTAGCTGCCGCAACTTGTATATCCGGTGGCGATAGCGAAGCGGGGCGGGGCAGCGACTCACTGAGTTCGGGGAAATTGAGAACAGCCGAGTTACCTTTGATGCTCAACTCGGCCACGTCGTGTGCTCGAGCGGCCATTTCTGCAGTGGGATAACTACCAAGCCATATACGTGATTTCTTTCGAGGCTGTCGGATTTCAGACACCCATTTGCCCCAACTACGCTTACGCACTCCTCTGTAACTTGGGTGTTTACAGTTTGTGCTACTACTTCTTTCTCTTGAGACTGAGTTTGACATGGACTGAGTCGACCCAGTTGAAGATGAAGATGATAGACTTGGTGGTTCAGCCATTATTTTGTTGTTACTAGATTTTGCATGTTGGAGCAATGGTGTAAAACAGAGAGAGGTTGTGTTACTTGTGAATGGCAAAACAGGGGTCTGATTTTGAAGCTTAAATAGGGAAAGAAAAGCCAAGAAAAGAGACAAAGAAGAAATACCCGTTAGAGAGAGAGAGAGAGAGAGAGAGAGAGAGACCATTAACCTACCAAAATGCTTTCATCGCGGAAGAGTAGTAGTAGGATACATGAAAATTTTCTCGGAATGGTTCAAGAAAGAGAAATTAATACTCCCTCCGTCCCAAATTGTTGGTTCTTCTTTCTTTTTTTGGCTGTCCCAAAATATATAGTCATTTTAAAAAGTTAACAAAGAAAAGTGTGTACTCCTTTCCTTTTTTGATATTTTTCATAAAAAATTGGATTCTTAAAGTAGAACCAACAATTTGGGACGGAGGAAGTACTTTAGATTCAATTCCTCTTTCCTGGACCATTTCACGAAAAGTTGTCATGAATCCTAACATTTGGAAACGTGATATAGTCCGGAGTAACGTTACAGGGTGATGTATAACGGGAGAATGCTAGTATACTTGTGTGACTTATCTCATATAGTAATTCCTGAGCCTTTTGCTAGCTAGAAGCCAAGGCAGATCAGACTGGTTGGATAGTTTTTTTTTGTCATTTGTGATTCATAACCTATTACATAGAAGATGGAGGAATACAATTTTTTACTTATATATTTTCCCTAGTTATATTTAGTTTGTCGAATGAGGCTAGGCAACCAATCAAAACGTGCCACTTCATCAATCATCTCACCAAACATGTGTTGATCAACCTTTTTGTGTATTTTAAGTAAACGAAATGACTAGTAGTGTCCAAGCATCTACGTAGAAAACGAGCAAGCAAAATAGAAATTGTACTCTTTTTTCTGTTCTTTTAATCAGCTAAAATTGCTGTTATTAGTGTTGGAAATTTCTAGTAATAATCATTGCGGGATGAGTGGGGCTTTTAGATGGATGGAATTATGCCAATAGTTGGTTGGGTCTTTTGTTATTATTAACAACTGTCTAATTTGTAGTCAAAATAAGAGTAGCCTTGAACTTGAGATATTGTCACTATTTCATCTTTGGTGGAAAGTTGATTGTCATCACACAAAAAAAAAATACTCCCTTTCCCCCTTTTTAGTAGTTGAGTATATTTATTTTGGACAATTTGATTTGAGCCCAAAAATCATGGCTAATTTTCTTATTAAGTTTATATTTTGAAAAGTTAATGGGTAAAAGTTTGTATAATTATTATTTTGCCATTTTGAGATTTTGAGTTAATGGGTAAAAGTAGAGGATAATTTTGGAAAGTGGAGGTAAAAGTTGATGCGTAAGGAGTAATAATGGGGACCAGGGTGGGTGCTCCGTAGCCTCGTGTTGCGCAGCGTGCTGTGCGGCCCACGGCGCGGCCGCACCGGCATTGTTCCGATGATTGGAAACATCCACCGCGTAAAGCTCATCGAGTACAACAAGTGTACTAAAAATCAACTCAATCGAATTTCGTTAAGTGCATCATCCGAACACATATAACTTGAAAACAAATTATTCCTAATTGATCCGAAACATTGGATCAAAACCGCTGAACCCATTCTTTTCAAGTTATATGTGTTCCGATGAGGCACTTACCAATATCCGATCGAGTTAATTTTTAGTACATTTGTAGTACTCGACGAGCTCTATGCGGAGGATGTATCTGATCGTCGGAACGATCACAGCACGATCGTGCCGTGGGCCGCACAACACGCTCCGCAACACCCTGTTCCGTAATGATGATGTTTCTTTAATAAGTTGGATTTACCAAGCAACACACTTAAAAAGTGACCGAGAGAGTAATGATTTTGGCATTCCACTTTCTTATAATTATAATTGCACTCCAAATTTTATCTTTTAGCGCAAAAAATACACATAACATAACTATTAAAAGACAAATTTTGGAATGCAATTATAAGGAGTGGATTGGTAAAATCTTTTCTAAAAAAATATGATAGTACCCCATTGGAATATAAAGTGTGTTTTCCACTTTGTCAATACGTGCTAAGTTGTGCCTCACGAACTTTGAACAAAGGACTAGTACTATTTCCAGTGAGATGGTAAGTTTCTAATTTCATATTTTCCACTTTAAAACAAGAAACTGAAATCAAAATTTAGAGCATGCTTTCTTTCTAGTCTGACGTACACCAAAAATTGCAGACGTTGGTACTCTGTTTAACAAGAGATGAGACGGAATGTGTGGGAAAAGAAGTGAAAACACAAAGCACACCGCGGGATCCTAAGATAGCATTTAAAAGCCGACGAATCTAAGCCACCAGCAAACAAGAAAAATGCAAGAAGAAACACCCATTGAGCCGTCAATATGGTCGAAAATAATCTGGTTCGGCTTTTCTAGTTGCATTTTAGCTTTCTATGGGCTAATCAACATTCACATCTTAGCTTCCTGCCAAACGAAACTAGTAGACATAACCAAATTCAAATGATACAAAGGAACCTTCTGATACAAAAATCTGTGAAGAATTTACCAGAAATAGAACTCTTCTGGAAGACAAAAACAAAAACAAAAAAACAAAATGAAAATAGTCCTGTACTCTTTATTGGCAAATACAGAAATAGAAACAACAGTTGTCTGCAAAAAAAAAAAAAACTATTCCCACAGCTAAATCTTATGCACACAGCTGAAGAGATACATGTGCCACGGAAAATCCAAATGCAAAGGAGGAGTAACAATTTCAAAACCGAGAAAAAGAAAACAAAATGGGAAACCCTACACATTCGGTTCCTTGTTCTTTTCCCTTTTTCTGGACACTGCAAATTCATTCAAAGGGGAGAGAAACTTCATCGGTGCATGATTACAGCATCTTTCTATTGACTCAACTACATAACCAACTACTTTCCAAAGCCTTCAGCAAGGAAGGA
This sequence comes from Vaccinium vitis-idaea, assembly GCA_963854785.1. Lineage (NCBI taxonomy): Eukaryota > Viridiplantae > Streptophyta > Magnoliopsida > Ericales > Ericaceae > Vaccinium > Vaccinium vitis-idaea. The sequence goes on along the minus strand of OY978225.1, from coordinate 36,189,104 downwards.
TGTCTGTAAAATTTCATTTACCAAACGAGAACAATCCTCGAAGGATGTCCCATAGAGCTTCTCCGCTCATTTTCAATATGGGGATAGTCCTCCAAGCTTATCAAGTGCAACACAATTTTGAGGGAACTCTGTTCTTTGAGATTGGTGTGGGAACATTATTGCAAAAGAATATGATGAAAATACCTGTATTCAAGCGTAAGAGACTGGCTACAAAGATAGTTAAGCCGATAGTGTAATCAAAAGGAGATGCTCTGCAGTCAAACATGAGCACCTAGATTCAGATCACCCTTTTTGGATCACGAGCTGCTGCCAAATGATCCTGTAACATCAACAGAATTATGATCAATCATAATATGACAAGGATCTTTGTTGTAGATCAATGAATCATCCAATTACTCACAAAGGACAAAACTGAGAGAGCGATTTATTTATCTCATACTGCAATCAAAATACAAACCCTGTCGAAGAATCATTCTGCAAAGGATAGCATTTAAGAAAAACCTTGAACTCAGTTTTTTCAGGGTTTTTTTTTTCTTTTTTTATTTTTTCCCTCAGTAGAAGTGGCTTGTCCACGCAACTACTATAGAGGTGCAGTTACACAATGCCTTATGGTTCCATACATTCATTAGCTATCACCCTTCTCTGCTGACGTTTCCCTATATTCCCGACACGATGTAAAAAATTCTTGCTACTATACAGATCGTACAGGGTAGATCTCTTAAAAGATTGAGAAGGTAGCAGACAAGTGGATAGATTGACTGCTGGCTTGCATGTGCAACAATATAAAATCCATTCCATACATTGCAATCGACTATATGAAGAACAATTATTCAAAAGCAATATGCCATATGCTCAAGTAGGACTCCAGCTAACTTCAAAAGCAGTTACATAAGGGGTAGGGATGATATGAACCTCTGTAGTAAATGCTAGCCTCAAACATACCGAGATAAAATCAAATGCTTTGCTATCCTCTTTCTTGGAACCGTTTATCGTCGAACTAGGAGTTGGAGTGGGAATACTTGGATTGAAAATATCAGGAAGAGGTGATTCATATGCCCCTCCATTAGTTCCAACAAGATGGCTGATACCAGCATTTTGCGATTGCAGGTGTTGGAAATTGGACATTGCAGCTAGGAACTGCTGCTGGGCAAACAAACTCCCCATGGCACTGTAATTCACAGGCTGCGAAGGAAAATCGGGATTGAACATTAGCCCAGGTGGCATATTATACGCCATAGGACCCACAGGAAACATAGGATTTGCATTAACTCCAGCTGCTTGAGGACCAAGTATTCCGCTCAATACATTGTTAGAAGCCGGTTGACTGGGATTGACAGTGGAATTTGAGAAAATTGGTTCAGAGAGTGCTCCAAGGGAGGTTCCTTTCTGCTGCGTTCTTGAGGCATTATCGTTGATTGACAAACCAGCCATTAAATCATGAGCATCTTTCTCATGATTTCCTTCCGGCTGTAGAATTTCAGAATTGGGCCCAAAGATATCAAACGGTTGTTCAAATGTATTGCTATTTGCTGCAAAATGGACCTCATTTGCTCCCTGTTTATCAACATTCATTCCAGAAAAAATATCAGCCACATTTTCTTTATTGCCATTGGTGTGAAACGAAACATCAGCAAATGGGTCATCATCGTTTTTGTGGTCACTGGCACTTACACCAGTGCCAGTACTCTCTCCAAACAAATCATCAAATATAGGGGAAACTGAAGTCTTCGGGTTCGGAACTTGTTGATCACTCTGCATTTCTAGAAAATCTTCTGTACTAAGAGCATCAACAGGACCACTGGTGTCTATTAAGTCAGGCATCTGAAAGGTAGTTGTCTCAGCCTTTATTGGCTTTTCTGGATGACTCATTCTGCTGCCTGTCTGTTCTCCATCCAAAAGGCTTAACACCTGCACATCAAGGACAACATATTCATTAAAACTACATATTCGCTCCGCAAATCGAAAGACTATTACTCCATCAAGCAATGTTGCTCCAGGGCCTCTTACATGACATCACATACCACAGATTGCATTGGACATCTCTACAGAAAGCTTCAGAGTTCTACCTTCGTCTGACAAGAAATTAATAATACTATCATACTATTGACTACCATATACACCACACCATGTATCGAGCAAAATGAAAATGAAAACCAACAAACCAATGAAATTAAGCCTATATGCGGATTCCCGATCAATGTCGGCTACAAGAATCCTTTTCTGAAAATCTTCCCGATCAATGTCGGCTACATGTTTCCGTTTTGTCACAGAACCACTTGTAAACATGCTCGCCAATGAAGTCAAATTAAATCTATTAAAGCTAAGAATTGACTCCATAATCCACCTCAAAGCAAAAGGCATCCTATGTCAAAACCAAAGGGAGGCGCTTCCAAAACATCATGACCTTGAGGTCCAACGAATGAAATATCCTAAGAACTATTCTTAAAATTAATTAATTGCTCGAACTGCATTGAAAAACTATCCACCTTGAGAGAAAAACAAAGAACCTTTCAAAAAAAAGGGATTGCCGAACCCAAAACAGCAGACCTCGATAATGGCTTGCTAAAATCAGGACTGAGGATATTGATTCTTCACCATTGGAGGTTCATCATCTACAAACTGATTAATACCAGTGAAGTCGTTATTCTTAGCCATGTATAATGGAGACAAAACAACAAGTACACTTCGGTTATCCTCCATGTGACTCTGCAACCAAATCATCGAATTCCTGGATTTTAATGTCTCCCACATAGAAGAATCTGTGGGTGGTCAACGAAGTTATTGTTCACATCCTTCAAGGCCTTTCCTATACATATTCATGTAAGGGTCTCGTTAAGCACTGCCCAGTGGGGGTACTTAACAGATAAAGTCCCAATATTTAGCATCCACATTTCCCAGAGATTTTTAAGTATACGTGTACGCTACATCACCGTTTCATACACTCGCGCATATATCAAGGTTAATCACAACCCCTGGGCTGTTGTTAGCATTTCCTGTTGTTGAACATTCAATATCTATTGGTGTAACTTTTATTTTGAGGGAGAGGTGGGGGTGGAGTTCCATTTATTCCCCTTCATTTCTTCTTTCCAAACAGGAACGGAACACACATGCGCGCTCACACACATACACAGAGAGAGAAAGTCACAAAAGCATTAAATAAAAAAGAATCTCACCTTGTTTGACTTCTCCCTCAATGAAGCTTGTGGAGACTCTGAACAACTTATAAGAACATCTGCATTTTCACTAAAATAAGATGCCACAATGGGAAAATTTTCATCGCCCTTCTTCCTCAATATTGCCTCAAGAACACAGACAGCTTTCATACGGACCTGAAAATTATGATATGGGAATTTCATTTAGGCACATGATAACAAGCAATTCCAATGAATGTCATCTGTGTCGAGAAGGCCGTATCGGCATGTGTGTCGCTGCAAATGTGGTGCGAGATAGTGTGTATGCAGTCATACAATTAACGAGAGAGTATTTTGCTAAACGAGTGCATCAACATAAAGAGCATGCCTGCCACATAGGAGAGAGGAGTTTTGATTCGAGGGCATGACTTAATGCCAACGCATCCAACTTTGACGCCTCCACAAGGAAAACCTGCAGTGCATCTCTAGTGGGTTGCAGACGAACACCACCAGATGTTACAATGGTCTCCAACAATCTCATCTCGCGAGTCTTATTCACGGCATGACTTGAATTTGCATCCCCATTAGTTGTTTCTGCCTGGTTAGACCTCAAATCCTGACCCCAAGGTCCATTACTGAGATTCTTTGACAGCTGCGAAGCACTCTGCGCTTCACTGTAATTTTCAGCACGATCAAATCTATCTGGGTAGTCGATTTCCGTAGTCAATGACCTGCGAAGATTAGGACTCTTGTAACTTCCAGGGTCATTCTTCCTCGATGATTGGGCTTGCGTTAAAGTACTCAATCCCTGCTTTAGTGTAGCACTTCCAATACCAACCACCTCACTTAGGAAAGATTTCTTATCTTCTGATGGCATTTCATAGTTTGAGTTCCCAAAACCTTGTATTCGTTTGTTAAGATCCTCTGTAGGTGCTGACTGGGCCTTATTGTCATCTGCAGAAAATATAGCAGATATAGCTTCATGGGCCATGTCCCGTACAGCCTTGTTAAGAGCATCTCCCTTCAGAGGATCCGGATGGCCCTTGTAGTGAAACAGCTGGCGCACAGCTGCTGAGTTTCTTTGCATTTCCCTCCTGAACTCCATGCCAGACTTTGCCACTGCATACTTAATCAGCCTCAAAGCCTACAAAAGATTTCCAAATGAAAGTTGCGAAAACACATAAGTTTATATTGCTAAGCTGCATAAAGAGATCACTATTTTTCCAACTGACTGAGTTTTTTTCTACATGTCCAGTACAAAAAATTGACATTGGATGTTGTTGTGCGCAAAGATATGAGTCTAAGTGAACAAGTAGCCCTTGACAAAACTCAATGGAAGAAAAAGATTCATGTAGCCGACCCCAATTGATTGGGACACGAGGCTCAGTTTGGTTTGATTTGGTATGTCGAGCACGACAACTCCACAAAGTAGTCAATTGAACCAATTGAAGTACATGCTACCGAATTAGTAAATCAACTAAAATGGGTGCAACATGAACCAGAAACCTCATTAAAAACGTCTCCTGTAAGATCCTTCCACATGGTTTTGAGAAATTTATTTTGTCTAGTTAGTTCTCCACCCTCTCAAATAACTAACATAGAAGACATCCAATATAGTAAGCAAAGGCAATACATCACAGTCGAAAATCATTCCGCATTTCCACCTACCCAGGTTATTCCATTCCACCCTTAGAAAGAACAAAATTTCACTCCAAATACTAACTAGCATGGCGAGACATTCAACTAGTGTTATCACAAAACCAAGCTTAGCCACAAGATTACACTGAAGCAAAATGTAGATGCCTATCCCACCATGCAATAACAATCTAGTTTCTAGCATATTCAGCTAATCAGGTCTAGTCAACTAATTGGATCAACCGACATCAGAAGAACCCTAGAAACAAATACTCCCTTCTGTCCCATTTTGTCCCAATTTGTTTGCTTCCCATGGGAGTGTCATTCCCACCGCCGAAAATAACCTTTTTCCCGAAATGATTTGTCACCGTTCAAAAGACCTCAATCAGTACTTTTGAGCTATGAAAGAAGTTCGAAAAATCATTCTCAAAAGCACATTTTCCTTCTGTGTTTGGTTGTTGTGGAAAGAAGTGGAAAGGAAGGGAAAATTTAAAAATTTTCTCTTCCCCTGTTTGGTTGTGGAGGTAAGGAGAGAGGGAAAATAAAAGGGAAAAGGGAAGGGAAAAGAGAGAAAAGGGGAGGGAAAAGAGAGGAAAATTCTGGAGAAGAAGAGGGGTGAAAATGAGGCGCCAATTTTGAACGTCAAAATTGGGCGCTCAACTTGGAAATATTCCAGATGCTGTCAACCATATATGAACGCCAACACCTTCTTCAGACCATGTGTGCTCAAAATCCTCTCAAAATCCTCATCAGGTTCTCTCTCTCTCTCTCCATTGTGTCCTACAAATACATTTGCCCAGTCATTTTCTCTTGCCCACTCTCTCTCTCTCTCTCTCCATTGTAGTACTTGTATCCTCTATATACATTTGGCAAGTAAAACATATCCATACCCACCAACTGTTTGATAAAATCTCTCAACCAATAATTCTAATTTTTGTGTAACATGCTTCATTTCAATTCTTTTTACAGGTGATATGAATTGCAGTTGGTTGTTCCAAGGAAGCTAGGTGTACTGGTACCTCCTCAATTTCAACTCTTTTGCTTAATCTAGAGGTTTGGTCATCTTCTTCTCTTTCATGTGTCTGATGAATGAATCATTTTAGGTTTTTCTGATGTCTTTCAATGCACATAATTCCTTCTGTATAGCATAACTTCTTTACAGATTTGTTTTTCAATATTTGACTTGGATAACTAAATATTCTAGCTTTTATCTTGTTCTTTAAAAAACCTTGTGTTAGATGGCCAAGGAAAAAGTTTGGGAGAAGAAACGACAGATGTGGGAACGCAAACGACGAATGGCTATTGCTACGACACTTAGTTATGCAACAAATGTAGCCTCCATAATATCAGTGTTTTCTTATTTCAATTACGTCGATAGGCCAATGCTTCAATCAAAAAAAGAAAGGGAAAGCGTAAGACGAGAGTTGATGAATTGGCTTCGAATTAGTGGAATGTGTCGTGACATTACACGGATGAGCCTACATGCATTTGAAAGTTTGGTTTACATACTTCGAGAAAGTTTTCGTCTTCACGATACTTGGAATAGTTCTGTGGAAGAGCAACTATTGAAGTTCCTATTTTTATTAGCACATAACGTGCGGAACAGAACACTAAGGTTTTTTTTCCGTCAATCCGGCGAAACTGTTAGTCGTCAGTTTCACAATGTTCTACAAGCAATTATATCACTAGAAGATCAATTGCTAGTCCAGCCAAGTGGACAAGAAGTTCCTCCCGAAATATTGAACAGCAGCAGATTTTACCCTTACTTGAAGGTATTTTCTATAAAATCTATTCTAAACTCTCTTCCAAGTTCTTTTATTCCAAGACTAGAATTTTTTTTCTAGTGGGTAGCAAACTTATCTCACAACATTTCAGGATTGCATAGGTGCGGTCGATTGCACTCATGTTCGGGTTAAAGTGTCAAATGAGGAAGTTCCGCGCTTTCGAGGAAGGAAAGATTATCCTTCACAAAATGTATTAGCAGCTTGTTCGTTTGATTGCAAATTTACATATGTTTTGCCGGGATGGGAGGGGTCTGCGTCTGATTCTAGGATAATTAACAATGCTTTAACTAGGGAAGACAAATTGAGAGTCCCACCCGGTAATTTTTTATCCCAAAAATTTTATACTTCATACAAAATGGTTGACCAGGAAAATAATCGACTAATTGCATACTGTATATAGGCAAATATTATCTAGTCGATGCGGGATTTATGCTGAGGCCTGGTTTTCTTGCACCATATCGAGGTGTGCGGTATCATTTAAAAGAGTACTCATCATATGCACCAGAAAATGCTGAAGAGCTTTTTAACCTCCGACATGCCTCCTTACGAAATGCCGTTGAGAGGACATTCGGTATACTAAAAAAGCGGTTTCCTATTGTAGCAAGTGGAGTTGAAGCGCACTACTCATTTCGAAGCCAAACTGATATTCTGTTGGCTTGCTGCATTCTCCATAATTTTCTAATGGGAGTTGACCCAGACGATAGCATTTTGGCTGAGGTCGATGAAGAACTTGCAAATGCTGAAGTAGAAGCCAATGCCCGTATCCCTTTCATTACTAATGAATGCGAAGAAGGGCGCAATTTGAGGGCCAATATTGCTGCTCAAATGTGGAATGATTATGTCCTCAATGAAGTGTGACTTTCTATTGAGTTTGATAATTGGAGCAATGTATCTATGTCAATATTTAGATGGAAACTAAGCTACTTGTTACTCCTTTTTTTTGTTTTTTTGCACCTAGTTATGCATATGAATCATGATGTACATATAATGATGAACTTTAATTGAATATCGATCCTTTCTTCCTTTGAAGCAATTTTTCCTACTGTTAGCATCTAATTCAATGAAGCAATCATTTCTATTCCAGCATATCCTATTCTTATGTTACACTAGTGAGCAATTTTTAATTATACAATCATATGTACTCTCTTTTCCCAATCCATGCTTTGCATAGTCATGGGATCAATCTATTTCCCATCTTTCTTTAATTGGAGTGTTTTGGTAATTAGTTTGTTAGTCTATAATGTGTTGAACTTATGTGAACTTTATGCATAATAAATATCAATGTTTCATGCAGGTTTAGGCAATGGAAGAGCTTTCAGACTTTAACATTGATCCCAAGAAAAATTTGACATGGACACAGGAAATGGATGACTATCTTATTGAAGTACTCCATGAGCAATTCTTGTATGGCCGGAAAATAGACAGAAGCTTTACAGCAACAGCATATGCAAATGCTTCTAAGGCTATGTCCCAAAAATTTGGAGAAAACATATCGAAAGCACATATCAAGAACCGCCTAAAGACTATCAAACAAAATTTTAACTTGGCTTATGACCTTGTCAAGAAGAGTAGTGGGCTCGGGTGGAACCAAGAAACACGAATGCTTGAAGCTGATCCTGAAGTCTGGAAAGAGCTAATAGCTGTAAGTAAATCAATCACTGTGTACGCACATATATACTTGTTTAAGGTACTTACGATTCTTATTCTATATGGCCATGGCAGTCAAACCCCGACGCAAAGAAGTTCTATATGCGGCCCATTCCCAAGTTTGATCAACTAGAAGCTATCTTCGGAAGAGATCGAGCCACCGGTGCTTATGCTGAAACAGCCAAGGAAAAGAGGCGTCGATGGGCGAAAGAGCGTAGGGTCTTTGAAAGTGTTGATGGTATTGATCAATTAGTAGCAGAAAATGAGGTACATTTGGAGAATTTTGATGACATGATTGCAGCATCTAGTCCACTACCAACTTCACAAAAAAATCACATGGAACCTCCATCATCATCTAGAGGGAATAAAAGAAAAGGAGCCATGGTCGAATTACTTCTCGAGCAACTCCAGGTGTGCAATAACGGAATTGTTGAAGTTGCGGCTGCACTTAGAGAGGGGAATCAAGTTCTCCATGAAGGGAACTTGGCATTAAAAGAGGGCCAACAACGGGTTTACTCTGAGGAAGAAGTATTCAAGGAGTTAGAAAACATAGGAGTTGAAGAAGATCTTCTCTTTCGTGCTTACAACTTCGTCACTTCAAACACAGGACTGGTAAGAGCTTTTTTTGGTTGCCCAACTCATCGACGCAAGGCATGGCTTGTGGAAAAGATGCGTGGTCCAAGTAACTCATGTTGAGTAGAGTTTGGGTCTTTTTGGAAGGAAAGTGTCAAGAAATCTGTTTCTTTTGCTCATGATGTTAGATGGTCATATGCAGGATGAAAGTGACTGGGACATATTTTGAATATACTTTTGGTATATTTTGACTTTGATATAAAAGTAGGCTTTTGGTACAAGACATGTTGCTTGTGGAAGGTTTACATGTAAAAACCTCTATGTTGCTGTCATCTTTTGGAACTTGTAAATGTATGCTGATATGTTCCAGAATTTTGTCTTAAGTTTGTTTACTCGGCAATTCTATGATGGATGTTGAATTGTTCTATTTTGTTGCTGCAAATGGATGCTTAATCTGAAATTGGATGCTAAAACTAGCATGTTGTTTTCGGTATGTTATATAAACAGTAAAATTTATGTTTAAAAGTTAGTTAAAACAACCTTCTATTTTCTTTTCATTTTCCTTTGGAAACCAAACAAGAGAAAATCATTTCATTAACTTTCCTTCCATTTTCTTTAGACAACCAAACAAAGGAAAATCCTCAACTTTCCTCTTTATTTTCCTCCCAATTATTTTCTCTTCTTTTCCACTTCTTTCCTCAACTTCCAAACAGAGCCTCAAGGTCAAAATCACACGACTTTTCTCTTCGTTACGAAGAGAGCAAGTAATCGCCACAACAAAAATATCATGCAATTAAGAACACAGCTCGAAAAAACTTTCCCTGATTGATCTGCTCAATCAGAAAATAAAAACTATAATTTGAGATCCGAAGAAACAGAATACCTTTTGTTTGACAATAGGGCTCTTATGGTCCAGTCGTTTCAACACGAATTCAGAGACTTCTTTAACAATACTGGCACTCGAAGATCGAAGAAGCTCGCAAATCTCCTCCAATTTGTACACAGGCGTGACTTTATCTTCGTCCGACGTGGCTCCATCGATCATCCTCGATCGCCAATAAGATTCCACGGCTCTCCTGCTCGAATCCATGCCTCCTCAAAATCCTCCTATATACAAACTACGTTTACGAAATCCAACGAGATCAAAAACCCTAGAAAGGATCTGGAAGGTGATACCAACTGCTCCGTCGACGAATTCGACGGGGTGATTGATCTTCAGAGGACTATTTGAGATTGAAACTGTTGAAGAATTAACACCGGGGAATCTAATTTGACAGCTCAGGAGCTTCGATTAGGGTTATTATGTGTGTGATTCACGGTGGAGTTGAGGGGAAGACCGAGAGAGGAGAGAGAGAGAGAGTTCTTTGCTTTCGAGTGCAGACAGTTTTCGGTAGCGAAATTCTGGCATGTGGTTCACGTTAAGAGTGGGGAAGGCACCACCGCGCACGATAGTTTCCTCCTCCTCCATCGTGTTGAAGCCGCCAGAAATTGGGCCTGTTTTATTCGGCCAGATTCTTGACAGTTAACGGCCCACTGGACCATGTCATTTGGGCTCCCTTCACATATTTTGTCATACGATTTTTTTTTTTTTTCCTGTGGAAAAGTTAGTGGAGTTGACAATCAAAGATGATTTGGTGTCTCTCCACAGTCAACTCTTTAGTTTAGCTTTGCAAGTTGACAACTCTCAAAGTTTGACTCGAATTCCAAACCTCTCCTTTAAATGTTAGTATTTGCCAACCTTCTGGCCATAGGAGTCAAACTTTAAACCTTACGCTCCAAGGGGCATTCCACAACCATTGGGTCGAACCCCAAGGTTTTTCCCTTCACTCATAAAATTGAAATAGGACCCAGAGACTGTACTGTCCTTGAGGGACGACAGCTCCTGCCAACCCCAAAAAGTACGTCGTTTTGGAGGTTTTGAAGGGTTTCCTAAGTGTGTTGGTAAGATTATACTTTAACCGCTGAGAGAATGGTCTTTAGCACTTAGGAACCCCTCAAACTCAAAACCCCCCAAATAACGTAGTTTTCGAAGTTGGGCCTGTCGTCCTTCAAGGACTGCAGAGTCCCGGATCCCCTAAAATGTACTCCTATCAAATAGAACTCCAGTGTGTGTGGACAATCCACACAATTTTGTCCTCGAGAATTAACATGAGTAATAGCGTTTTACAATAATTCCACAGGATAAAAAACATCAAATATTTGTCTGTCATCTAAATTCCAATTGACTGACTTTCCACCACAGAAGTTGATTGTGCTGTGCCCACATTTGACCGTATAGACGTCTTCCCATTCAACATCTTACACTACATTGACAATTTGGAACTTTATATAGGGTAAAAAAAATATAACTCAGCCATAAATAAAATAAATGCGTGTTTAATTAGCTGCAGTCACAGCAGCATCTACAACATCGTCAGATTCATCAACAATCATCTCATTTCTAAAGAGAATTCTGAGGTAGGGAAGAATTCTCGGAAGCACAGGGAGATCAGCTAAGTTAACGCTCATCAAATCGAAAGCGATGCATGTTTTATGCATGTGGGTTTCGTCGAAAACTGGTATTTTGGGGTATCTTTGGCTGAAATGGGTAAGAATGATGCGGTAAACTCCAGCAGAGTTCCCAACTTCAATGGCTTCCTTTGTCGTGCTGTGGTTTCTTGCTATTGCCTCGTCCACCATTGCATCCTCAAAAGTAGCCTGCGAAAGGGGAAGGCGAAGAAAATGTATAATTGTAGGATTTGCTTCTGTTCAAGGAACTATAAAACAAGCAGAAATCCACATGACAAGAATTGCTTGTTATCAGAATATCACTGACAATCCGACCAATAAACATTAACTGCTTCAAAGAAAAGGGAAGGCATAAGTGGGCTTCTTATAAATTTGACTATGCAGTTTCTCTACAGATTCAACACGCCAACCAAGCATGTCCAAAAGTTTGAAAATGTAAGTGCGTTCCTCAATCTAATTCGAAAGAAGATTCAAAGCAAAATGATCTGTGGATGCATAGAGAATAACTTAAATGCTCTCTTCCTTGGCAAAAAAAAAAAAGAACTCCATAGCATATAAAAAACATCACAAAGTAGAGAACAAAATAAGACTGAATTTTTTTTTAGAAATACTTCTAAAGATATTAGATTAAATCCAGAAATTAAGCCGAAGACAATAGAGAAAGCAGCAGGGCCAGCACAGTACAAAACAAACAAGACAACAAAAATACCATTCTAGACCAGTCCATCAGCCATCAAAGTCAGAGCTACAATTTCCATCTCAATCCATTCTCTCAAAGTTTTAATGATCCAATATGCGTCATTTTTTACAATCAAGATCAGATATGAGGGTAGTTGACTTGTATTGGAACTTTTACCACGGAATGGTGCCACTCAAGAAGAACGAACTTCTTTTTAAGTCCCCTACAGTGCTTTTACTTCTTTATTTTCATTTTTTAGGAATGAGTTGCTCAGGCCTAATGGATTGAACGCATTAAGTTCAATATTCTTCCATTGGGAACCTAAATGAATTCAACAATCATTCATATAACCGATACAAGAGCCTGACATGATAAACTACTATATGCACAATACAGAGGAGCAAGCAGAAAAAATGCACATTGCCATGTGGAAAAACTTACCTCGTGTATAAGAACTGTTGCTCCATGAGATGCCTTAATTAGTTCCGGGCAGGGCCTACTATCACCAGAGTACACAATCTTCCAACCTGGAACCACTTTCCCAGCAGCATTGAGCCGATCTGCTGCTGTCAAGGCAACACCAAAAGCCTGTGGACAGTGCACCACAGGAAAACTAGTCAAAGCCTCTAAACCTGCTTCTTTGAGCACTTCCATCAAGTTTCTTAAGAGATTAACAACTGCGCTGCTGTTAACTGGACTGTCTGGTCTCTTCCAATGGCTCTGCATTGGAATTCCTTTAGCAAACAAAGTAGAATTGAGGTCTGGATTCGTAAGTCCAACTCCGTTTGTATTATTATTCTCAATACTCGTTTCACTCATATTTGATTCAAAAGCCTCCAATGAAGCTTCTGTGGTGTGCCGACAATCAAGGAACTGCATATCTAGATCTTCAAGTATTTGGTATGCATCTAGAAATCTCTTAAGCATCTTAGGGGCAATAACAAGCACCGGTTGGTGTGGCACTTCTTTCAACAAATCGCGTCGCAGAGCAAGTATTCTTGCTAGACCTGTGTGGTGATCTGCATGAATATGAGATATCCAAATACACCTTAAACCTCTCACAGCATCATCGGCACCCTCAACACCAAATCTGTTATCGGAAAACATGCAAATTCCAAGCACTAAGACTAAGAGATATGGAAAAGAGATGAAAGTATGACGAGGAAAATTAGATCCCAATGTAAAATATTAAGCTATTAGGTAGAGAGGTCCAGCATAAATATTAAGTGATGACCCATTCAACACGCAAGGAATGTGGGATTCCTTTATCTGACATATAACAATGTTGAAAAGCATCAGAAATAATTGGACCATGGGGTTACCTTCTTTTTAGCTGACCTAGGGTTCCTTCACCACAGTCTAAAAGTATGCTTCCTTTTGAGAAAAGGTTGATGAGGACAGAACTAACATTCCGGTACTTTGAGGGTTGGGATGAACCAGTTCCCAGAAGAACGATTTCCGTGTCTTCTCTTGAAATATCTTCCAAACAACTAGGAAGGGTATTTTCACTCAACCATGGCTCTTCAATAGCGTAGCTACTTAGCATGGGAGTCAGATCCTCTTTTGCATGTTTGAGCCCATGCCAGAACTGGGAAACTTGTTGGGCAGCGTCTACAATCTCAGGAATCTCTGAAAGTAACTCATCAATGATTTCTGACAGACCATTTGTAGTCGGAACACCAGATCTTTCTAACCCAAGCTGAGTGTAAGGACGCAAATAGAACTGCATAGAAAGCATTCAATTACTTCAACAATTGTGGGATCAAATAGAATAGGTAGTTAATTTAGAAAACATACTTTTGACTCCTAAGCCAATTGTTGTAATTAAAGATTTATCAGATAAAGAGGGCGAAATGGAGCGCAGCAGTAAGCAACCAGTAAATGGAAACCCTGAAACCCAAGTGTCTAAGACAATTGTAGAGCATCATATAACTCAAATTGGTTAAGCATGATCTAGGAAAATGGACAGAGTGACAGACATCAGAGAAAAACTCTACCAAAACATCAGTTGAAGAGAAGCAAGATGCTACGCGTCCTCAATGAAAGGTCAAAATATACACATCAATACTGACCAGACCTATGACTATTTTAGACATACCAGGCAGGAACACAGAAAAAGTAAAGGCATGCAGCTAAGGATTGCACTAATATCCTGAAGAAAAAATAATTTTCTGCAACAACCTCATAACTATTTGTATGGTTGGACATACAAGGTTGACAAAACACTAAAAAAATTTACTTATTTCCAATAAGAGGACTAGGGAGTACAATCTGAATTCTGTGACTCATTTGAATCATGACCTGATCATAGAGCACATTAAAAGGTTCTCCGAAAGGCAAAAAGAAAACAGCCTCGAAGCATTGAAAGAATGGTAATGATTTTCATAGTCGTTTGAGCAATGGCCAACTTCAGCAAGAGAATAAACTTTTAGTACCTTTAGGAGATTTTCAGCAGGGATGCTTTCACAGAGCTTTGAAACAGGAACCTGGGAGTAACAAACCAAGTCAACCGGTCAATAACCAGAAAACATACCAAAATATAACTGTCATGGTGTCACCTAAAGCCACACAAAGATACACCAATTAGACCTCACTCAATGCCCGGTAACCTGGCGCTGAACCATTCAGGTGCTGAAGAGACCAAAAACCTGGAGCTGGAAAGAACTTAGGACACAGGTAATTAAGTCGTGCAGCAATCCTTGCACTACCTTTTAAAATAGGAACCTCTATATTCTTGCTGCACAAATAACACAATAAATGCATGAATTTGAGAAGGAATGACAAATCAACGCAGAAGAATAGTTTCACACGCATTTGGAGAAGAAGAAACTTACATTTCATGTCCCGCCATGATATGTTGGGCCCCAGTAAATTTTGTCATCCACTTCTGATAGTCCTTGGTGTTAGTGACAGATGCAGGACTTAGGTGAATGATACAATTCACAGCTTTGGAAGTCTCTGGTGTGTTACCTGACATATCTCCGTAATAACTGCTAAGAGACTGTAAAGACAACAACTCTTGCAAATGAAATGGCGTTGGGCAGTCGACAATGAGCACTATAGGACCTGGAACAGATGGACCCAATACGTCGCTTGGATGAACCTACAAAATTAACTCATTAAGACATATAGACCTAAAAGGCTAAAACCATATATGAAAGCAATACCTTTTGAACCCACCATGATATTTTGACGATCTGACTTCACAGAATTCCCTAGCTGCAGTTCACGATATTTCGGCCCAGGTTTCAATCCCAGAGCAACAGCCTTTTGGGGATCAAATTTACCCATTATTTCAGGCAACTCACAAACATATACCACAGATATATCACCAGGCTTTACCACAAGTTCTGAATATTGATTTTTACCCTCTTCTACATCCAATTCTGAGGAGCTTGGTTGCAGGAGAATGGCTGATATTTTGACAACTTCATCATCAATGAGAACAATAGGGTCGGTACACTTCCTTGTACTTAGACTAGAACCCCCATCAGAACCAGGTGATTGTCCAAAGCTACGTGTGTGAACCATGCAAGCCTTTGGGATGAAGGATCTCATTGCATCAACTAAGTACTTGAGATCTGAGGGACCCCAAACATTGACCTTCATTAGAGTAGCAATCGTTTATAACCATCCATTCCACAATGTGTACTAGTATGAAATTATTTCACAAAATGAAAAAATTATTGACAGATCAACACAATTAATACTCACCGCCACTCCTTCTTCTCCCATGCCAGCCAATGTCAACAAAAGACCTGGAGCATAGAGAAGAATTTTAAAAATCATAGCAATATACTAATGCCTCCAACATTAATTTACATGATCTTAATCCAAAAGTATCTTGGGGAAAGTTTTGAGTAGAAATTCAAATCACCTGGAAGACCCCCGGCAGTTTCTGAACACACACGAGAGAGGAATATATGATCAATCTGCAGAAAGACCCATTCTCAGTAATATCCAAAGGAAGAATATCATATTCAAACATGAATGAATCATGAAATCTGCAATCTACAACAGGAGAAAAATTTATTAGAATAAAAGCGGATATATCACACCTTTGACAACTTAATCTTGTGTTCTGTGCAGAAGCGCTGCAACCCCTGGAACAAGAGAGATGATATTCATGAAACTCCACAACGTTCTCTTTTTTGAAAAATCAAATCCAAAATGAAGATTAAAACCTTCATTCCTACACTCTCAACAGTCCTAAAAGATAAATTAAAGCGACAAAAGAGCTGCTTCTGTATCCATTAAACTTGCACAAATTGGATCCGTGTCATGGCTGGTCGAAGGAGAAATGGATATCCAAATGCTGCAGAAAAAGTGACATATAAAAGATGAGGGAAAGTTGCAAGTATTGTGTTCTGTGAGAACCCACATTGAATTGCCCGCATCGGTGGGTTAGTGAAAGGAAAGATAATCTATATAACGAATCGAGCAGTTGCTGTATAACTCAAGATTAACCTTTTGAGCCACGTGGTTATGCGAAGAGTTGGTAGGTCAGCTAGTAGGTCGTTACAGGTGGTAGCAGAGCTTTCACCAACCGGAAGTGTGGGACCCGCTTGGGCGGGTCCCACATGAGACGAGCATGACGTGCATAAGCGGGTATTTGTCTCACATTACTTGGTGGGTGAAAGTTGTTAGACCATGTGGAGCAACAAGGACGTTGCGATTCTAAGTGGGGGAGATTGTGAGAACCAACATTGAATTGTCCCACATTAGTGGGTTAGTGAAAGTAAAGTTAATATATATAACGAATCGAGCAGCTACTGTATAACTTGTGGTTAACCTTTCAAGCCACGTGGTTAGGCTAAGAGTTAGCAGGTCAGCTCGCGTTGGTCGTTACATGTTCTTTTGTAGGAAGAATACAATGAAACTGTGGTCAGAGTTACCGCTCTTTTCCACACCTTTTTTTTTATTGAACAACTCTCCAACGGTTAGCTTGTACACAAATACAACAGCTCTTTTCCAGATGCTTGTAGTGTCGAAGCGATTTTTCTATTTAGTTTTTAGCAAAATGTTGGACTTCAGAATTCTACCCATATCCTCTGTTTTTCACTAGCAATACAAGAATCAAGACAAAACCTTGAAATTTTTTGAGAAAGAACTCCGGTAAATGGTAATGATGTTGATAATGATGACAATGACATTGAATCTAGGAGGCCATGGTATCGCATTAAAGGATCATCGAGTTTGCCTCCTAGTGTCCATCGTTTCAAAATGGAAGGACCTTGTTGTGGGCCCAACCAGTTGGCCCACAGAAGATCAACAGACCAATAAAAAGGTTTAGCTATTGGGCCAGACCGAACAATCAGTCCGATCCTCTAACATCGGGTCACATTTTCGAGCATACCTACTATGTGATCACGATACCCGGATCCAAATATTCACTCGGTCACCATCCGGCCCGGATCCGACTGGTATGACCTGCACAATATGCTGAAGGCAGTTCGTGCACGTGAATATAACTGTCTCCTTTGGTATGTCATGCGTGATGTCAGCCAAAGCGGTTTTCTCATGTGCCGAACACGTGAGTACTTTGAGGGCAAGTCAAGAAACTCTATATAAGATACATGGATAAACCCTAAAGGTACGCCGCACTCTCTCCAAAAACACTCTGTATTTTGCCTTCCACCTCTAGTCTCTCACTTAATTGTCAGAGTGCCTTCCTGGGACTCTGACCAGTTAGGCACTAATGGTGAGTGCTCCTTGTGCAGGTCAGGCTGAGCTCCTGCTGGACTGAGTCTAGATCCAAACCAGAGGTCCCGTTCTCCAGTAGTTTCACAACCCCACAGGACCCTTTCAAAAATATGAGTAAAGTTATTACTTTCGGAAAATCACATATTTTGTTTCACAAACTTGCTTTGGTTAGATGTTAGAGCATTATTTTTGGCAAACACATTGACACTTTTTACATTTAAAAACCAGGTTCTTCTTGGTGTTCGATAACCTGTGATCAAGCTTACATGCTTCAAGGGAACAAGGTAAAGTTCTCATGCCAAATTTCAACCAAACCTGAACAGGTGGACAAAAATTTAATAATTACAACCCAGTGATTGACAACAAACAAAACAACATAACCATATACGATGCAAAGCATTGCATGAATCACAACTGCAGATATCGATTTCCTTTTACATCAACGGCTAAAAAGCAATACTTACTTCTCCAGCGTTAAATATAAATCTTTGCCTGTCGAAGAAGAGCAAGACCGATGGCGACGTATCCTGAGTGTCCATTCCAGTCCCCATAATCTGCAATACAAGGGTAAATTCAAAAAACTGAAAACAAGTAGCAAGATAGTGACCATTCAAGGTGTCAAATCCTATCAAATAGAATCTACAATGTAAGTAATAGAATTGTATGATAAAATCTCAAGTAAAAAAACCACCAAGCTTAATTCACCCGCCATATTCTCACAGTACTTGACAAAGAGAAAATCAAAAAATATAACATAAAATCAGATTTCATATATATATATATATATACAGTCCCGATCCCTTAAGGGATCCCGCATAGAAAATTCCGTGCGGACTTGGCCATTTTTCAACTTTCCGGATCAAATTTTGACGATCCGAACCGCTCAATGTTTTTAAAATGCATTTTCCAAGGCCTACGCGGAAAATCTTCAAAAAAAAATACCCGGAAGGGCTTGATCGGATCAGTTTTTGTTAAAAACGCTATATATAGCGTTTTTAACAAAAACTGATCCGATCAAGCCCTTCCGGGTTTTTTTTTTTGAAGATTTTCCGCGTGGACCCTTAAAAATGCATTTTAAAAACATTGAGCGGTTCGGATCGTCAAAATTTGGCTCGGAAAGGTGAGGTCCGCACGGAATCCCATTTAAGGGATCCCTTATTAGATCATTTGTGTATATATATATATATATAGTCAAAATCAGATTTCACAGGTCCATTTAGTGAAGCACTTGAAACAAAAAATATAACATAAAATTTCTAATCAAGCATGAGAGTTACAAGAGCTTAAGAATAACAAGTACTACATAAAACATCTGCCCTTCTATAATAACCACATAAACATGAGGGGTTTTTTTACCCATTTTTCATTCAAAATATGTTAAAAGCTATTTTGTGGCCTTCAAAATTCCCACTCTGTCATGAAGGAAACGTTTACTCAAGTTAAGCTCCAAATATGAGTTTTCTCATCAGTGTGCTTCAGATACTATGACCTTTTTAGTTCAAATCAAGTGCAAGTTTAAGTACAGGGCTGACTAGATGGTCTAAGACCAAAATTATGTGACAAAACCAATTCATTGCACCACCATTAAGAAAAACATTTCTCTCAATTGAACAGACTGCTCATAAACAAACACACACTGGAACCTTTTCCAACTGCCCAAAAAATTGACAGTCCCAGTAAAGAGGAGAACTTGAAATCAAAACCAACAAACCAAGAATCAATAGCATCACAAAATCAACTGCACAAACCCATACACATATGATGACATACGTACATACACACAGGTTTAGAGATACATACCTGAACGTAACATATAGTATTGACAGGATTGAGCTTGCGATCCTTCAAAGGGAGGATTTTTCTGGGCCTATCACTCTTATCTTTTCCCTCAGCCCGTCTCTTATTAAACCCAACAGGACCAATCTCTTCCATTGGCGCCGCCACTTTCTCTCTCCTCTCGTTCTCGCTCAAGGAACTCTTGTTTCTTTGAGTGAGAGGACGGGAGTGATGGGTTCTGTGTTTCTTGGAGAGGGAAGAGAAGGGCGTGAAGAGAGAGATGGGTCTGGGAGTTGGAGGGGTTTTGAAGAGGAGAGAGAAAGAGGCGGAGGTGGGTTTGAGGAGGAGGAGGCGAGAGGTGGGGAAATTGGCGGAGGAGAGTAGGAGGCGAAGGTTTGGTATTTGGGGCATTGTTGTTTTTGTTTTCGTTGGTTATATTGGTGGTTTTTCAACTGGGGAGATTGGTGGGTTGAGGGTTTAAGATTTCAGAGCCGAGTCTTCTTGACTGTTTCTTCTTGGGTTAGGGACTTTGGGGTGAATCGGACCACTGGGCCCATTGGCTAAGGTCATTAATTGGAATTTATAATTAACTTTTTATTTTTAATATTGCACTCCAAATAAGTGGATTGTTTTTTGAGTGAATTTACAGGAGTTTTTTTTTTCTTCTTTTTTGGAGCAATGCTAGGAAAAAAACTCTGGACGCAATTGTATCTAGAACCTTTTAATAAATGTGGCCCACATACATCGAACGATTCCAAATACAGTTGTACTCGGAAAGTGTATTTCTAGACTTTTCGTTGGGATATTTTCTTAGCCGGTTAAACAGTAGTGCACATCTAAAGAGGAAAAAAGAAGAAAGGAAATAATAAGAATAAAAGTTACGACACTTAATATTGTGAGCAATGGTAAAACTATTTAATAATTACTACTTATTATAGGCCAATACAATTTTTTAAAATAAAGGAATGATGATAAAAATTATTTTATTTTTCTTTTGAAATTTTATGGTGTCCGGAGGAACTTGTTGAAATATTCCTTCCTTGTCTAATTATTACACTATGACATGTTGAGAAAATTATAGTACCATCAATATTATCCACATCATATGTGTACCAAAAAAGAATATCCAAGATTACATTAGTGTAACCGGAGTAAAAAATAGTTTGCTCTGATAAGTCATCTAATTAAGAAACTTAAAAGCGGGGGAAAAATTATGGGTACACCACTCATGCACACCAAGCTGATGTGCCGGATGAGGAGAACCTTTTTTTTTTCTCCTCATCCGCCACATCAGTTTGTATGCATTCGGTGTGTACACATAACATACATTTCTTTGTTTGTTTGTTTGTTTACACACTCCTTTTTTTAGATGATAACGAAGAAGGGACAAATCAAAACAAAAAATTTATTATTAATATTGTATATTTAACATAATTATGTAATATAATGCTATATTTAACCTACACACTTTTATATATCTCAAAAAAAAAATGTAGAATTAATTTTGTACTTTAATTTTCGTTTACTGATTCATTTATAAATATTGATTTATAAACTTTTTTTGTTTATTTGAAGATTTATCGCTTGATTTTATTTATTTTTAACCGCTGTGGAGAAATATTAAAAAAAAAAATCAACAATAAAACCATTTCGATTATTCTAAAGGCTTGTCAATATCAATATAAACCATACTCCAAAAGTTGTCTAAACTATGTGCTCATTTTTAAATTTTTTTATATAAAAAGAATGCATTATTAATTTCACAGTCAATAATGAATGTCTTAATTTAGCAAGATCGTTAACTAGGGGAAAAAAATCCACAAAGTATTGGTTAAATTTCAATCAAGATAATTTATTTATAATTCTCTTGTATTATGTGTTGACAAAAAAGCTGGAGTAGCTCAGCTGGTTAGAGCGTGTGGCTGTTAACCACAAGGTCGAAGGTTCAAGCCCTTCTTCTAGCGATAATTGACTCTTTCAATTTTTTTGCCTTCATTGTGTCCCTTTTTTAGTTCTGTTTTGACACACAGAACAGAGCCAATCCAATATCTCCCATCAGATAAGGTAAATGAGAACCACTCACACACCAATACAAAACAACAACAAAAAAAAGCCCAAACATGTATCCAAATTTAACTACAGCAATTTATTCGAATTCCTCACAAAATTTTAAGTAATGGGTGCACTTCAGTTACTCAATCCTCATTGTTTGGCCTCTCACAAGCTCCTCTCTCACAGCTTCAGTACAGGAAAAGTGAACAAAAACCCGAAAAGCCTGGGCTTCTCAAGAAGAAGAAGAATCAGAGCTGCTGGCACAATTTCCGACGGTGAAGCAGAAGTCGCGAAAGAGCCGGAAGAACCCCCGGCAATCAATTTTGCATTTGTTCACGTAAGTTAAGAGATTAATGTTGTCATTTTAATTACTCCAGTTGTTATGCTTTCGAATTTCGTTGCGAAATGAGTTTTGTATGTTTTGGTTTCAGTCTGTGTTACTTCCTGATGGAACACCGGACGTGCATTTTCGCACGGCGTGCGGTGGGCAGAAACTGAGAGACATTATGTTGGATGGTAATATGGAATTGTATGGACCATATGTAAGTCCCTCTCTCTCTCAATTTTCATTCTGCAAGTTTGCAACCAAAGTTTGAAACTTTGAAAACTAATGACATGCATACTGCAATAGCAGTAGACAAGTTTTGCTGCGGGTTTAACTGGGCTCTCTGCAAATGGGTGATGGGATTAAGCACCTCAAGATTAGTTGATGTTGCACGGAAGCTCCGGAGACTCTGCCGTCCCTTTAGGGATGGCAGGGCCTACAAACCGATCTCGGCCGTCCAAACGTGTTTTGGACGGCCCAGATTTGAGGGAAGTTAAAATACCCAAAATACCGCATGTGGCAGTGGGAATTCGGCCCAAAATTAGTCGAGCTCCGCGAATGCTGACTCGGACACATGAGTTATAAAAAAACAAATAAATAAATTAGTAGTGGACAAGTTCGTACATTTGAGCTAATGAATTGCTGAGGCATGGTTTTCTGTATTTGGAATTTTCAGTCTAGACCTTTGCTGAATTGTTCAGGAACTGGAACTTGTGGCACATGCATGGTTGAAGTGAGTCATTCTATTCTTTCCTCCTTTTTTTTTTTTTTTTTTTTCTGCAGAACATTTATTTTGCAGAATGCTATATAGGACTCCAAAACCTTGCAACTTTAATTATCTTATTGGGCGGTAACGCGATCCACTCCATCACCCTACATCGACATTATCAAACGTAACTTAAATTCGGTGTAATAATCGTTTAACGTTCTTTGAATTGTTAGGTCGTCGAAGGGAAGGAGTTGCTAAATCCTCGAACGGAAAAAGAAAAGGAAAAACTCAAGAAGGTACTTTTCTTTATACTCTGGCAATGCGAAATTTCATATAAAGCGTAGACAATATCTAGTAAGTAAAGGAAAAGAAGTACGAAATGAGAAAAGCCCTTTCTATCTTATAAGTAAACCGCGGTAGCTCACAGTATTTTCACCGGCGTTAAAGGCTAATGTTTGAATCGAAACGAAATTGCAGAAACCAAGGAACTGGAGGCTTGCTTGCCAGACTACAGTTGGGAAACCAGATTCAAGAGGACTGGTTAGTAGCCTCTTCTTGTGAATGGATAATTTGAAATTAATTAAAATTAATTTAGCTTAATATTGAATAAGCTAAGGTTTCTTACTCCAATGTATGTTTGATTTGACGCAGGTTGTCATCCAACAATTGCCTGAATGGAAAGGGCATGAATGGAATTACAATAAACCACCTCCTTTAGAAGAAGAAGAATCAGAACCCTGATTAATTATAACTTTCTTTTGATTAGCTATACAATGAAATGTGTAAATCTATTTTCTAAATAAATTGAAAGTGGATAATCTATTCCCAGTAAATAGATGTGTTTGAACTTAGTTCCAGGCTAGGCAAGCATGTCATGTGCTTGTCATGATATGTCTCAATGAATTAGAGTTAGGTACATGAATCATATACTATTTTCGAGGTCTATCGAGGGCATCGTGTTCCGTTGAGTATTCAAAAAGCTTAAATCCTTTAAAATTGCCGCCTCTAAGGTCAATTTTGGCATACTCCTCCCCTTGAAGATATCCTCTCCCATAGTTGTTATATATCACTACTAACAATCGTGTCGATCGACGCACGATAAATGTTTCAAAATCACTTTAAAATCTAAACACTGAGTCTTGGTGGTTTTGGGGGGGGTTGCCGGCGTTGCTTAGTGGCTGCCTGAAGTTTTGGTGGGCGGCGGTGGCGATGTGCTAATTAGATGAGTAGGTTAGGTTTAGGGTTTTCTAGGGCTGGGCCTTTTTGGCCCATTGGTTATTGTAATTTCATTGTAATATTTGGGCATTTTAGCCCCACTGGTGTTTGCATTTTCATTGCTTTATCTGGGTACTTTCGGCCCACAAGTGTTTCGGGCTTTGCCCACGTGTATGTTCCAATTTTTGGTTGGAAACCCCATTTCCCTTCCCTAATAAATTGTTACTTTTGCTGATTAAAAAAAAAAATCTTGACACTGAGTCTCATTGAAATATGAATGAAAGGTCTGTGCTCATAAAAGATAACTAATGGAAATGGACCCGATCCATGACCCAATAGCAAAAAGAATCACACAAAAATAGAGTGGTTGCTCTCCACCAACTTCGTGCATCTTTTGCAAGTGGTGGCTAGCTCATGTAGTAGAGTTCTTAGATACCCCACACTGTATTTCGGGATCAAGTCCCACTTCTCCCTCCCCATGTAATAGATTAGAAACGACGAATGACAACAAAAAAAAAAAAAAACTTCATGCATCTTTTAAGAAAAACAGCATTCAACCACAAAATGAAATACACCATCAAACCAAATGAAAAATGAGAGGAAAAAGAAAAAACAGAACTAAGAATCTCTCATTTTATTACAAAGGGAAAGTGGATTGGCACACAAGAATTTCCTCAAACCAATTCAGTAGTCACTGGACAGAGGAGCATGTTGATGGTTCATGTACACATTTGGATAGACGAGTCCGGCCACGCCACCGCCGACGAGAGGCCCAACCCAATAGATCCAGTTGTCGTGGAAGTCACCGCTGACCACTGCCGGCCCAAAAGACCGGGCCGGGTTCATTGACCCACCGGAGAATGGGCCGGCAGCCAGGATGTTGGCTCCAACAATGAAGCCAATGGCAATGGGTGCAATTGTGCCCAATGAGCCCTTTTTGGGGTCTGCTGCTGTGGCATAGACTGTGTATACCAAACCAAATGTGATAACGATTTCCATGACCACTCCTTCGATCGCTCCAACGCCGGCGGCCACGCTGTGGATGGGAATTGACTGGAAAAAAATTCAATAAAAACGAAAAAATAAGTTACGTAACTTATTAGGCCAGTAGGCTAGGTTTCTGCAGTTTCCGAGACCTAAAAAGTTAGTAAAAACTTACCAAGCCTCCAGTGACATATTTGAGTAGGAAACATGCAACAATGGAGCCTACAAGTTGTGCAATCCAGTAAAAGATGCCGGTGAGGACGGTGATCTGGCCCCCGAGAGCCAACCCAAAGGTGACAGCTGGATTTACGTGGCCACCGGAGATGTTGGCCCCGACGGAGACCGCCACAAAGAGAGCGAATGCATGGCATATAGCAATGGCTACTAGCCCCGCCGGATCTAGGGCAGCATCTGATGTCACCTTGTCTACAAAGGGTCAAAATGAAACCAAAAGAACAATTAATTAGGAAATCAACGAACAAAAATGTTAGGATTCACGAAAAGTTTTTTCAAAAACGTCAAGGCATGAGAAATGAACAAGTTCAGATTCGTTTTCTTGGACGTTTTCGGAGAAACTTTTCCGGTACCCTATTATCCCTCGTCAACGAAACGTGACGATCTTAACAAATTCGTACGTCTAATCTTGTACAACCATAATTTTTTTTGTCCAGAATGATGTAACGTCTTGTGCTCTTTCTGAATTTAAACAAAACCAACTGCACCTAATGACAGGGATAGAGCCGGGAGTGCCAGTAGTGGCTATCGCCCTTGCAAGAAAGAAAAAAAAAAAACCCTCCAATCTTACGTAGAAAAAAATTCAAAAAATCTATCGCCCTTGCAATATTACGTAGAAAAAAAAATTCAAAAACTTTTCCTGTGAATTATATAGGCTCGCCGCTGAAATTCCTAGCTCCGTCCCTGCCTGAAGACTTTTAGATTTTTCAGAAGCGTAGTGATTAACATGAGTAATAAAGTGAGTGATGCATGGAAACTATTAAGTTGTGTAATTCTACATGCATGCTAATGAGGTTTGAGATCGATAATCATTTAATTAATTAAAGAGGTTAGGAATAGTATTAACCATAAGCTATGGCGGATCCAACTCCGGCAAACACAAAGAGCAGTGTTGAAATGAATTCAGCAAGATAAGCTTTGATAGATCCCCAACTGAAGGAATCATCAAACCTCCCAAAGGCAATTGCCGGCATCTTAATTTTGGAAAACAAAAACAGCTCAAGAATCACTCAGTCAGAGAGAGAGAGAGAGAGAGGGTTTCAGTCTTTCAGATGATGCAAAGACCCTTTCAAGAACAGAGATATATATATACACAGGAATATTCGGATATAATATTCAGTTCAGTTTTTGAGTTAATCAGAAATGTGGTACTATTTTAGTACTTTAAACTTTGTTTTCCTTTGCATAATTATGTTAGAAGAAGATAAAAAAAATTAAAAAGGAATATTGCATATTTCATGCATGTCCAATTAGGTTTGTCCGTCCTACCTTAGCTGTCAGGGAGCCTCCTTTATTAGAAGTGTCGCGAAGCTCATCAATGATTCATCCATGTGCACCGTCCCAATACAGGGAGAAAGTGTTTACTGAAACAGTCACACCACGTGGTGTCATGGTTCCACTCACGGGGATGTCATGTGTGCACAGCACGAGACCCGAGGCCGAGCTAGCAACGCTAAGTGTTCGGCCAGCTCACTCTCAGGCCCCATGCCATTTACATATGGTACCTGGTGAGTGGAATTGTGACACCACATCGGCGTGCCACGTGGTGTCACTCAATACTCCAACGTGGTGTCACTGTTCGACTCAATACTCTCTCCAATAGGAGAAGGGTAAAGAAAAGTGATTGTGATAGGGACATGGGGTGTGTTTGGGCCACAAACTGAACCGACCATGTCGAAATACGACCTAGTTTGGCGGATTTTGTTAAGATTTTTAAGAGAGTGTGAGGATAAGATTAACAGAGTAGCTTGTAAATTTTGGTTAAGAATTTTGTTTGTAGCAAAATATGCGTGAATTATTGGTATGTAGTTGGTGATCGAGGAATAATAGCCTGGTGGATAGGGAATGGATTGTGGATAGACATAGACACAGGAATCTGAGGAGCCTTTCGGCTTTTTTTTTTTTTTGTCTTTGCGTGGGCTTTGTTTGTTTGTGTTTCTGAATTGTGTTCACTTTTCATACAATTTTTCCTTCTTTTGTCGAAGTTACAAGTAACAGTAATATCGGTTTATGCTCGGTCGTTACCTCCAGAACTCTGAAATTAATTGAGGTACGCGCAAGCTAACTCAGACATCTAGATATAAAAGTAAATAAAAAAAAATAGTAACGTCAGTTTACATCTAATGCACGAGACTCTCGTACTTATGAGTGTTGGAAAAGAACAGCAGGAGGTAATTCATGGATATAAAGTTTCATTTCGCACATTTTTAAAACAGAAATTCAATGGACAGTTGATATAGTGTCTTGTTCCAATTCCTCACTTGAGTTTAAGTTAATTTTTAAGTGGATGTATTGAAACAAATAAATGCCCTGTCACGGCCTTTGATACCGTATATACTTGAGTACTGATGATTATAAAAGATAATGCGCAGAGTTATGGCTACGGCACATAATTACCCAGAGAGATGCTTTCTGCATTTGAAATGTCATCACCATGGCCCTTTTGTGAAGTACTCATCTTTTGCCAATATCACACACTGAGGTCATCAGTGTTCTAATGCTGATGCAGGGCGCATAAGTCGGGCCGGAGTCGGAATCCTGTAGTGTGGGGGTGTGTGTGCTACATGGGTTTAGTGTACGATTTGAGTCGTTTATCGCTACAATCAATATTCCAGATTAAAATAATACTAGATATGTAAGATGTTTATCTTAATTACTCCCTCCGTCTGGATTTGTTGGTCCGTTTTAGGAATTCTAACTTTTTTTCATTACTTTTTGTGTCGGTTGTTTTCACATCATCAAAAGTAATTTTTCCCTACTTAACCCTTTAACTTTTGAAAATGGACAAACATTTTCGGACTTGAAAAAATATATTTGTGGACCAACAAATCCGGACGGAGGGAGTCCAATATACTTTTAGCAAGTTTGAACCATCAAACTTTTGGCCGGATGGCTCAAATTGCGCATGACATATCTACAGTGCACACCCCGCACTACAAGTCCTTGAATTCGGTGGGACCCAACGTTTGGAAGAGGACAAGTAATTCGTATCACCTCCATGGTTAATGGGTGACCGACAACTTTTGTTTGAGCTTCCTCAAGTTAGAATTCAAAAAACAAATTAAAATTCGTAGACCAAACAAAGTATAATAAAGTCACATATAGGGGTATTCCACTAAGGCAGTTTTTAGAATAAATTGATTTTTCACGATTTTTTATGTGATGAATTGTGAGAGAATGACATATCTTAATTTTTGGAAAAAACTATTTTTTGTTAGTAGAACACCCCCTATAATCTCTCCGACTTTATCTTCATATGATAAGTATCTTATATGTAGGATAATTTTTAAAATCTCGACCACTAAAAACATTTTGGTCGATTCAGATTGTGCACTACAACCGTGTAATGCACTACAGGATTTCCGATTCCATGGAATAAAGGGTTTTGATTTAGTTTCTTTCACAGGGTCAGAGATTAATAACCCAAAAGGTGTCTATGCAAACTTGGTTAGAGTTATAGTTATCTCATCGAATTCATAATGCTATCCCCAGTGCACACCAAATATACTGTACTTTCCTATTCTCCTATTACAATTATATTAAACATGTGCTAGTATTTACGTAAAGCCAAATCAAAACCATCAAATGAGTTTGTCGTGAAAGTGGCCCCATTGGCACATGGGCATGATTGTAAGGACCATTCTTAGGTCCCTCTGAGAAAACAGTGGCCAGAGATTAATTGTTTGAACAACTAGGGCTGTAATGACGGACTCCCCCACTGCTATGGTTCAATTGCCAATTGATCGAACTCGTGAATTTTGACACGGCAATTGTTGAATGGTCATTTAGAGTTCTTTGCTAGAGCCGACGGAGCACCATCAACACCTTTAGGAATAATATAACTCATGACTAAGGTCTAGTTTTTCAAAAAAAATTAGTTGATTTTAGCAAATGAGTTCATCAGGTGCTAAAATCATGGTATTTCAAATTAAAAAATTAAGTGTTTCCGTGTATTATTTTTCAATTTTTTTCACACCGAATTAAAGTACACGAGGAGTATTTTAATTTGGTGCAAAAAAAATTGAAAAACGATACACGGAACCACTTTATTTTTTGATTTGAAATACCATGATTTTAACAACTGGGTTGCTAAATTTTTTTGGAAAACTAGGCCTAACTCATCATCTTCGGTTTTTAGGGGACGGTGGTTTAAACTTTAAAGTACACATTAAAAAAAAAAAAAACGAAAAAGTACACAAGAAATTACATGACCCCTTATGCATGCTTATGAGTGTCTCTGTAACCTTAGGCCCCGTTCCGCTAAAAAAAAAAACAGTTTTGTTTTAACTTAAAAACTATCTCATTCCACTAACAAAAAACCACTTAGTTTTTTTTTTGCGAAACTAAAAACCAAAAAAGCTAGCTAGTGGAACAAGTTAGTTTTTTTGTAAAATTAAACATACAAAAAACTAGTTTAATGGAACAAGTTAGTTTTTTTGCAAAACTAAAAACCAAAAAACTAGTTAGTGAAACAAGTTAGTTTTTTTGCAAAACTAAAACATCCAAAAAAACCAAAAAACAAAAAAAAACCAAGTTAGTGGAACACCAATCTTGTAGTATTTTAATTTCCTGTCCAAACATCGGTCATAATAAATAAATAAATAAATTCCATACTTGATAAGAAAGGGACCAAAACAGTACACCCAGCTGAAGGCAAGAATACACACAGAAACCTTCCTCCAACCCAAACAAGGAAAGAAACCTTTCAACCATCAGAACAAGGAAAGAACCCAGGAGGCAAAATCCACATGATTCTCTTCTTATTTTCTTTAACCCTTCCTCATCTACACACAACCATTCATAATGCTCTCAAGCCATGGTTTGTCTAGGAATTATTTTCGGCTGCAGAAATTCTTCCGCGGTGTCCTACATCCTATCGGCTTTGGCAATAGCAGGCATTATTATCGGATTGCGCATAATTTGTTATACCATTTACAGATTGATGAAGAGGCAAGACCATCACGGCGAACCAAGTTCTGATTATGGGGTCGAGATGCAGCCTCGGGTGCGACAGTGTCGCGCGTCATTGGCAGAAAGCAAGGTTGTGATATTAGCAGGAGAGAGTCAAGATTCTTTTATAGCTCAACCAGTTCCTTTTCAGGCTAAGTACTGCTGACTGATAACAGGATACCTAGTGCAGATTGTTACAATTTCTTTCATTAGGTTTGTTGGAAGTGCACATGACACCAAAAACTACTCATTTTTATATGTAAACAGATCTCCTATGCAATCAACAATAGCAGATATGTCTAACATGGCATGAATAGATTTGGAATATTGGCACTTTTCTTTCTTGAGTAGTACTCGTCTTTCTTCACGTTTGTTTGAACAATTTCTAACAACAAACTTTAAAATTGCCCAAGTATATTCACGGATCCAGGGGTGCTGTAGGGAGCCCCTGTAGTGCGCAATCCAAGCCGTTGATCTCGAAAAATCAACGGCTCGGATTTCATCTTAGCATTGGAGGGCTAGGATCAGCAAAATGCTGAGATGAAATCAGGACCTTTGAAAACACATCCAACTATTTACATGCCGCACTACAAGACCGCCCTACAGCACTCCCGTTTCTTATATTCACCAGAATGTAATACAATAACATCAATTTCAAGAGGAAGTCTCGTTGATACTTGAAGGTCATCTGACAATCAAATATTCAAGAAAGCCTTTGGTTTGAGATTCGACTTCCACCCGCATGCTATCAGGTCTCGTGTATAAGACCGTTCCTACAAGTGAATGGTAAAATTGATCCCAAATTAATTGGTTTATTGAGTCGGACACCGAGTCATTGAGCTTAGAGTTACAACAATTTCAACTAGAGAAGTCAATTGAGGTGAAACAAAGGACAACTTGTATGTACATGCTCTGAACTACATTAGACATGTAAACAGCCCATGACACTACACTGTACACTTACATCTCAAAACCTTAGCCAACCCTTCAATCTAGATCAAAATACTCACAACTCTTCTGAACCAAAACCCGACCCGCATTGTTCGCCACGCGCCACACCTTTAGTACCCCATCGAGACTCCCCGTACAAACTGTACACTCATCCTCCGCCTCCTCCCCCACCCGCCCAGGAAACACCGTGACACACCTAATAGGCCCTCTATGCCCCTGAAGCACCGCCACACAACTGTGCTGCCCGTCTTGCTCCCTAACCCAAACTCGACCCGTTGAATCTGCCGACCCACTCACGACAAAACTCCCCAAACTGGCCAAACACATCACCGCGTGAGTGTGCCCTTGAAGCGACCCGCCGTACTGCAGCTGACCCGAGAAGAAACCCTTGAGCCAGTAATGGATGTACCTGTTGGAACATGTTAATGAAAATAAAATAAAATACTTATTGCCGTATTGTTACCCCATCATCGTTTACCGTTGCAACATTATACGAGAAATTAATGTGGTTTATCAGGACACTCGTCATTAAAAAGAGAGAGAGAGAGAAAATCTTGGAAGGAATTTGAGTTGAATCTCGAGACTAGTATATTCAGGTTGAACCTTCGTTGGGAAATGAATAGTACTCTTAGCACAACTTTCATTCTCGCAGGCTAGCTAGAACTTAAGAAAATGAATTTTTAGCCACAAAAAAAAAATAAAATAAAACTAATTATGGTAAATGCAAAGAAAAAAATTGCATTCTTATTTAAGAAAAATTCAAACTATTTTTCATAAATTAAAAAACTCTTCATGTGTAGTACTTAAGGGCAAAAAATTTGAATTTTCTTCAATGAAAATGTATTGGCTCTGTTTGTTTTATAGTTTAGTTTAATTTTAGTTTTGTTTTGTAATCATTACCTTATTTTTCTTTTCAATTATACTCATATATCCAATTATTACTCTCATTTTTCTCTCTATCTCTCTCCACTTATTACTCAGCCCTCCAATTATTATCCCTATTTTCTCTCTACTTATTATCCCTATCTCCAAAACTAAACTAAACTAAACTAATTATATATTTAATTTTTCATTTGTTAAAATATAACGTTTAATAAAATCAAGTGTTGATTTTAACAAATGAGGAGAAGATTTGCTAAAATCAACACTTGATTTAAGCAAATGAGGACTTGATTTTATCAAATGTTAGATTTTAGCAAATGAAAAACTAAAAACGAACAAGGCCATTATTATTTTCAAGTTTTCATTTTGCAGACGAGATACTAGCTATACGGATAGTACTTTTTAACAAAATTTCTAACAGTAATACAGTACCCGTCAGTGCACCCGCCATAGAGGACCCCACCGTCGGATGTGAGGGTTAGGGTTTTGACGGGGGATGATTTGGCGGTAAGGGTGATGGTTAGGGAGTGGGGCCGGTCGCCGCTGCAGAAGTTGCGCCGCCATACGCGCACGGTGGCGTCATCGGAGGCAGTGTAGAGGACTCTATCGTCTGATAGGGCAATGGCGTTGACTGGGTGGGAGTGAGCTTGGATGGTCTCGATGCATTTGTGATCGGAGATTCGCCATACTTTGACTGTTTTGTCGAGGGATGCGGAGTAGAGGATATCATCCGATGCGTTTATTGCTAGTGAGGATATGGGCCCCATATGCTTCATCTGAGATTTGCCAAATACAGGTATATGTTAGGTGCAATCTCAAATAATTAAAATTTAGGCCTAAGCGGGGCCTGTAGTGATTAAAATCCGGGCCTGTGTTTTGAATTTTCCGGATCTTAATCACTAATCTCGACTGTTGAAAGTGTTTTGAATAATCTGGATCTTAATAACTAAATCTCGGCCATTCAAAGTGTTTGGGTGATCTGGATCTTAAATAAATTGTTCGAGCGAACAGTTTATTTAAGATCTGGACTGTCCAAAACAAGAATGGATGGCCGAGATTCTCACTATATGCCTGTAGTAGTGAGCAACTCACTACAGACTCCCTGGTTCCTTGACGGACGCAACATAACTAATCTTATGATGCATAATTTAATCCATAATCTCGTTGAACCCACACCACCTACACCATGTATCTAGATGGTGTACCCGTTGTCGAGCTCATATATACTATAGTTACTAAACGAGCCTAAAACTTGAACTCGAGTTTGGCTCGACTACTAAACGAACCGAGTCTTAACGAGCCAAGCCAATTACTCGCGAGCAGCTCAGTTCGTTTGTGTCTGCAGATAAATAATTTTGAATTTTTTTAAAAAATTGAATTGACCCCTCTTGTAATATTTACCTCCCGAGGAGTAGTACAATACATTAAAACTTTCCCCAAAACAATCCAGGAAAGTGAAATCAATGGCCCGAATTCACAAACACATGAATCTGGACCATTGATTTTACTTTCCAGGACCGTTTTGAGGAAAGTTTTTATGTATTGTAGTAATATTTTTCTTTACCTCCACTGTCATGCTTGTCAAGAACCAAGACTACGTGCCCAACAAACCAACTTAAATTGATGAATGCAAATTAAAGCCATATGAGGACAATGAATTTACCATTTTATCTTTGCCGGCGATATAATTCCGAACATAGCTCCCGGCCGTCGGAATAGTCCCCACCCTTACATGCCTCGTAACACCTTCCCAACACCGTCTCCAAACCCGTATCTTACAATCCGCATAAGCCACATAAACCTTGTCATTCGACACCTCAATCGCCACCACCACGGCAGCCTTGGTCTTGAGCTGGCCGCACTCGGTGAACTCGGGCAGTTTCCACACCCGAACCACGTTGGACTCGGACCCCGTGTACACGAGCCCATCAGAGGCCGCGACGGACAGGATCTGCCCGTCTTTCTTTAGGACGGAGGAGATGCACCGGGTGGCGGCGTGTGGGCCACCGCTGTCGTGGTCGTCGAGGTGTTTGGAGGAGGGGAACTGGCGGGCCGGGGTGGAGGGTTGGGAGGCGAGGCGAGGTGGTGGGGAGGGGAAGTGGGAGAAAGAGGGAACTTTGGTGGAAATGCTGCGGGGGAATGGGTTGGTTTTCAGTTGGGGTACACTCAGGGTGAACGATAGACTTTGTGAGGAATTGGCTGTGTCTAATGTTGCCATTCTCCCTCTCTCCCTCTCTGTATCTCTCATCTTATGTGGTCATACGGTGTGAAATGATTAAATAAGCCCGGCTAGTTCGGTTAGTCTGTGGGTTTGCTCCCCACACAATTTATCAGAGTTTGTTTTAGGGATCAGGTAGTGAGAATTAGTTTAATTTTTATGCGAATCCTCTAGTCCCGCATGGATGGTTAGCCTTTGACTAAACCGAAGAGAAAATTAATCGATGTGAGCGTAAGCTGACCCGGATATCCCTGACCCAAAAAACAAAATGCTTAAATGCATGGGCAGGTATTTTGGTGGATCATTAAGATTTTACAGACTAGTGCATTGGACGTTGGAGGACATAACTTAAAAAGGATCACCAAATTTGTTTCCAAAATTCTAAAGTTAGGTATGCATTGTACTTATAGAATATACGTTCATTTAGTTTCCTTTATGAGGAGGTGGGTGAGAGTCAGAGAGAGTGTTAATCATATCTTTAAATGTCAGTTGATTTATTAGCCATTGGATAGTAAGGGGATAGAGTTGTTGTGAGGAATGAATTCGGGCACTTTTGTTTTGTGCCAGCTCTTTCTATACATTGCCACTGTCTAGAATGAAGGAGGGTTTTCTGTAGGGTGGCCCTGTACGGCTGCTCCGAGTTATTGATTTTGACAATCTACGGCTCAGAATTTATCTCAGTACTTGTATATTCAAGATGTCTATTGTCAATATGTAATCCAAGTCGTTGATTATTAAATTAATGGCCCAAGAACCGTCCTACAGGGCCCCGGGTCCTAGGAGTGGTCTTAGAGGGCGAGGTGAGGAAAACTATTATCACCTATGTACAAGTGATTGCTGAAGACATTAGGAAAGAAGCTTTGGACTTTAGGAAGATGTATAAAACAGTTTTTGCATGTTCGGAGATTCGGCAATTGGTTGGCTCACTATTTAGCCAGAAATGCTAGATTTATTTCCGATTTTGATTTCAGAATGCATGGAAGTGGCTCCAAATTTCATTATGTCCTTCTGTCTAGCTGATTCCCCTTCATGGATAACATCATCGGCTTTCTATTATTAAAAATAATAAAAAATAAAAATAAAAAACATAACGGCGTACGTCCTTAAAAAAACGAGTAGTATTTCACTAAACTTAGAACAATTTTCTTTTATCATAGAACTCTTGTAGCATATTCTCCCCCATATGCTAGACATTGTGATGATCAACATGTGTGAAATTCTACAAATTAATAGTTTTCGTACGGTATAATCAAGTAAAATTAGAGGTTCCAGGGATGTGAAGTATTATTTTATCCCCAGATTAATTAATTTCGGACTACGGAGCACAAGATATTAATTGAGCATGGTAATTAATATGAGGTAATGCCGTAATGGAATTATTAATTTTGAATGTCTAAGTCTACTAGACCATGTTCGGTTGGGTTCTCAAAAACCGGGTTTCACATTTTCCCGTGGCCCCCTCGCCATTTTCTCTCTCATTTATATTTCTAGAAATACTACTCTAGTGTATGTCTTGTGTGAGATGGGTTTATGGGGCCCACTTCGAAGACAAGTACAAATGATCCAAGCCGTTTATCAATTTTTAAAATAATTTTTTGAGTCACTCCTACAAAATCAGCTCATTCGAAAAAATATGAGTGGTTGATCCATCTTCTAATTATTCATTCACAACTTAGGATCCTGTATTCTGACAGAAGTTTTTGAAAGAAAGATAGACAACTTGATCAAGTACTTTAGCTATATGATTAACCTGAATTTTTTTGGATGACTCAAACTCACAGAATAATTTTAGAACTAATGTTTTATTAATGGTATTTACCAGATTAAATTTTGTTTGTTTGTTTAGCTTATATAATCATGGACGAGCTACTTGCCTACTTGCTCAATCTTCTTTCATATCTAAGACTTCTATAGAAATCTCGTCTTTTATCATCCTATAGAAGAGCATATCTTCAAAAAGGTCCGTCTCATTCTATTCGTCACAATTTTTTTTCCCAAAAAAAGGTAGCAAATTATTACGCTGGTTTAACGCTGGCTCAAAATATAAAAATTCATCCACAAAATTTTAAAATACTCTCAAAAGATTGTACGTTACGCACAACGAGAACTTAAAAAAGTCCAATTTTTATTTGTCATATACTTTGTATATTTCTTAGTCATCATACAATCTTTTGGAAATGCAAGTTATGTTTTTAGACCACATTATTCATACTAATACATGAGATTTTGTGCATATGTAATTAGCTAATAGAGCTAGTAGAGCTAGTAGAGTTTAAAATAAATTTTGAACACCCAACTACAAATTTCTAAAGCCGCCACTGCTTCTCGGAGTGTAAGTTTTCCTTTGATACTAGCTTGGCTAACCATGATAGGTTCGCCATATTGAAAGTATACTCACGTATGAAAAATGATTATACCCCATGGGGTTTCAAATTTTAATGTTCAATTCGCCGACATCCAACCAACAACTATTCAACCAAATGCGCGATACAAGTAGCCAAAAATGTCTTATAAGTGAAATTTTCACCCTCTATAATAATATATAAAAAGATCTCCAATTTGTCCTTTCTGAAAAATAAAAATTGTTCTTTCAAGTTGTAAAAATAAATGGTATCAATATTTTTTCCTTTTTAAAAAAATTAAAATAGCTCATCCAATGGGTAAATAAAAAGCCATTTTGATTCAAAATAAGTAAGAATTCATAATTGCTTTGTTACATTGAAACATCTTCAATTCATCTCTATATCTCTATTTTAGAGATTGGATGTGATTTATTGAGGAGAGATTTTGTAATTTATCTTTTTTTTCCTTAACTTTTTGTATTTTATGAGAGAATCTTTATGAGAGAATCTTGAAGTGACTCATAATCCTTTTTAGAGATTTGGTCTCCAAATATAGAGACCCACACTTCCATTTGGTCTCCAAATCTCTAAAAAGAACGATGGGTCAGTACAAAAAGTTGAGAAAAAGATGGGATAAATTTTAAAAAATTTCCTCAATATGTCATGTCCGATCTCTAAAATAGAGATATAGAGGTGCATTAAAGATGCTCTTATTATTAGCAATGGTTAATTAAAAATAAGTCATTTTTGGCCCCTTCCATCACATGTTGGACAGACAATTGTCGATTGGGATTTCAGTGATAACACATACAAAATCACGGAGGCTGCTTGTTATTTCTTCTTATGAGGAAGTATACGTCAGAGTTCAGACAAACCTCAGGGGGTCTCAGTGAGATTTACCCCTTATCTTCTTGGTCAGGCATGAAAACATAAAAAATTCTTGAGAAAAACAGTTTTCTTGGGGAAATGTTGACCCCTTTTCCGGTTCCTATTAAACAACAATATTATGGATACAATAACTACTAGACACAACACTCATATGAGTGGGATTTACGAGCGGATTTACGTATGGGTTCCATTTGCATGTGAGTATTGTATCGTGTTCAGATGTTTTATCCGTAACATTTTGGTTAATTAAAATTAAAAAAAAGATTAATGTTTCCAACCAGGTAACCTCGGCAAAATAGTCTTACATTGGGACTTAGGGGTGATTCGGCAAAAAAGAAAAAAAGTGGTTTTTTGGTTGTCTTTATTAAAAAAAAATTGCGTTCGTTAATTTTGCGTCAAGTTTTCGTGGTTTCTAATCCAAAAAATATAAAATTATGGTCGAAACTAAATTTTTTTGAATACATCCAAAACTAAACTAATAAACTGGTTTATTTTTTACTTTATTAAAAAAAATATTAGTTTGGACTATAATTTTATACTTTTTGGATTCGTCTCGTCGAGACGAATCTATAAACCACAAAAACTTGATGCAAAAGTAAC
Organism: Vaccinium vitis-idaea; assembly: GCA_963854785.1. NCBI lineage: Eukaryota > Viridiplantae > Streptophyta > Magnoliopsida > Ericales > Ericaceae > Vaccinium > Vaccinium vitis-idaea. The sequence continues at coordinate 36,151,318 of OY978225.1, read as the reverse complement.
AAATGCAAAAAAAAATTGAATAAAGACAACGAAAAAACCAAAAAATCAGTTCTGCGCTTTTTTGCCAAAGTAAGGGTTTTGCTCCCACCTAAGCTCTGATGTTCGATTTTCCTTGCGAGCAAACTCTTGGGGCCACAGAAAGTTATACCCGGTTGTTACCTTCAGAGCTCCGGAATTAATCAAGGTATCCGCAAATTGATCCGGACATCCGGTTATAAAAAAATAATAATAATGTTTCAGGCGTACCGCGTTCCAAATTCCAAGCCCAAAACAACGAAGTGGAGTCTATTGACAACAGAACCCAGTGAACTGTAAACACACACGCCATCTGTTTAGTAACCCACACAGAGAGGGAAATGACCGGAAAGGTGCTGGAGAGAGTGCACTCTGTCCGCAGGCCGGCGCAGTTTTCCGGCGACGGCGTAGAAGACGACAACGACGACGAATCGAAGACGAGGAAGCACATATCTTTGGTAATGAGAGCCACCAATTACTTGACCCGATTGACAACCGGTTGTAACCTCTGGCCGTACTTCCTCGTTCCTTCCTTTCTACTCCTCGTATTGGTCTCCTCTCTCCTCATTGCTTCGCGTAGTTCCGTTTGTGTTGTCTCCTCCGCATACGATCCTGTCTCTCGCATGCGCTTTTTTGGCTACCAGGACCCCGATTCTGATTTCGGATCTCTCGGCGTGCCCTGGTGTAAGCTCTCTATTCTCTTCCCGTTTTGTTGATTTTGTTTTGGTAGGGTTTAGTTAGATCTAGATGATTTACTGCTGAATTGATTTGCTGAAATGGTTTTTCGATGGAGTCTTAGCTTTCCCTAGTTAATTGAAGTGTGAATTTTCACTTTCAATGTATGTGATGATTTTTGCACTTTAATGTGTATTTCACAATTCACATCACTTTGAAGGTGCCTGTTTTTGGTGATTGCTGTTTTGAAGCTACTGCCGTTGTGTTTTTTAGCTCACTTGAGTAGTATTTTGTTAATTGTTGCGCAACGAACCAAACATAGACACACAAACTAGTTCAAATAATAATGGTCACAAGATACGAAAGCATAACACACAAGTATACACGGTTTGCTCCATTGAACATGTACACGGTTGGCAAGGTTGCACATGTCCCTGGCTCACAGTACTTTGCCTTATAAGCTGTTGCATTGAATTAAGAAGAAAGGTACACCATTGGGTCCGAGGTTAGACAGCAATACATATGCTAGGATACGCGTACACGTGATGATTGGTGAGGCGTCTAGTAATAAACAGGCTCCACAAACCCAATATATTTGGCCCCAACTGCTGGTGTTGTTGAATCAAATTATCCTACTGTTCAGCAATCTCCATAGTTGGGAGTGGGAAAGTAATGGGAAATGTTAAGCTACATATTAAAGGTTGTGTACTGTGAAAGGTCGTAATCCACAAGTCCAAGTTAATCTTGGTAACTTATCCAATTCAATTATCACTTAGCAGATGTGTTTCTTAACACTCCCCTGGGCGTGCATCACCAATCGCATGTATCGAGGTCAACCAGATGGTCCAGATCCAATCCACAAAGATCACAATTAAATGAGGTTCACTTTGTGCCCAAACAATGTAGATTGAAAACGAGTGTCTTTCATAAACCTTTCAAAAGCTTAGCTCTAACACTATGTTAATATATCCAATTCAAAATCAATTGTATGTGCATGTTATTCATGTCTCGCTCATGGATAGAGTATAATTGGGATATTTAGGTATGACCTCAACTCTGTTCTATTTTTAAGTGCTAATTTGCTTACGATGTTTTTTAGATATGGATCCTTATTTTCTCTGCTATGGGATGTTACACGAGTCTTGTTGTGTTCACTCAAAACATATGTGCTGCCCCTGCCCCTTTCCTTCATTTCTCAAATTAGAAAAGATAATAAGAGTCACTAGCTGGGAGTACAACATTGAGATTTAAACATTTAAGTAACACTGACTTATGCGTTACAGAAGAACCAATGATTCTTTTGAATACCTGCTGGAATCTCATATGTAAACCTTGTTGTTCACCCAAACTATGGTTCTTGATTATCATTCAGTTTATAAGTGTGGTTTTTACCTGTTTATCTGATTTGATTTTGTTAATTTTTGTTATCTGTCTATCTTCTTCTTCTTTAATGAATTTGCTGGTTGTTTCATTGCCAGACATTGGATTTGTAGTTCTAAGAGTTTGTGATTTAGTAACTCTTATGCTTTAATCTGGTAGTTGATTCATCACTCTGAACTTTTATTTTGAGCATTACGTCATGAATGTCTTACAGTTTGTGCCCATTTAATTGGTATCCCTGGCAAAAAGGCAGATCGAAACATGGGAAAACTGTTGAATGGACGTCCAAAGATTTGCTTAAGGGCCTGGAAGAGTTTGTACCGATATATGAAACACGGCCCATAAAAAATAACATGTATGGGATGGGTTTTGACCATAGCTTTGGGCTTTGGTTCATTACCCGGTGGCTAAAGCCTGATTTGATGATTGAGAGTGGTGCTTTCAAGGGACATTCAACATGGGTTTTGCGGCAAGCAATGCCAGACAAGCCCATTGTGTCACTGTCGCCTCGCCATCCTGAGAAGTATCTTAAAAAGGGACCTGCTTATGTAGATGGAAACTGCACATACTTGGCTGGAAAGGAATTCGTGGATTTTGGGAGTCTTAAATGGGGAAGTGTGATGAAGAAACATGGAATTACTGATCTCAGTCGGGTTCTTGTCTTCTTTGATGATCATCAGAATGAATTAAAACGGTAATCATATTTCATGCATTAATCAGAATCATCTCTCCATATGCTACTTTACAGTTGGTAAACTTACTATTGTAGTGGGTATTCAAAAAAAATTACCTGTTGCCTTGCAACATGCTACTAACGCTGATAAGTAACGTCGCATTTTCTGTAGGCTCAAGCAGGCACTGAAAGCTGGCTTCAGGCATCTTGTTTTTGAGGACAACTATGATACTGGAACTGGAGACCACTATTCATTCAGACAGATGTGTGATCAATTCTACATAAGAGGTGCGTATTGACTATTTTCCCTTTCTCAGTAAATACATGAAGCTTGGATGCGTTTATAGAGTATGTGCATCACTTGACAATTGAAAGAAAAAAAAAAAGATTTGATAATTGAAATGAATATATTGCCTTATCTAGATAAGAGTTTTTAATGTTGAGTTTCTGGGGAAGTCCATGATTTTATTTTGTTAGCTCCAAGAAGATATGATCCCAACGTACAAAACAAGATTCTTCCAGTGACACAATAGTTTGGGGACTTTCTGAGAGTTGGTTTTTTAAGTCCATTTACTTTTAATAGATCAGATAATAGAATGGACTTAATACTGAGAGAATTTATACGGAGAATTTGATGTTGATGTTCCTGGTGATCTTTGAATTCAGATCTGAATGATTATGAATCTAGCATGATGAGATATGTCCTTGTTACGAAGTTACACTAGATTAGCTGGGTTTGTAAAATTTTGATGCAACTCTGTAAGGCATTTTTGCTGCAGATATTGTTCAGTTATTTTATTTTGTGAGCTTGTCTTAATATTCTGTTGCTCCAGGAGGTGGCCATAGTTGCTTTAAAGATAGCGATGAAGCTAGGATAAGATCAAGAAGGAAGAAGTTCTGGGAAAAAGCTGTTGATATAAAAGAGTTATGCGGGCCTGGTGAAGCATGGTGGGGTGTTAGGGGGCATATGCGAGATGACTTTAACCACAGTAACAAGGCAATCACCTATGTGGAACACTTTCAGAACAGCAGGTTTGTGGAGTCAGTCCTAGATGTTTACTGGGAGCTCCCACCTGTAGCTGGCCCTTCACTTACTCATCAGAACAGATACGATCCTGCCCGTGCACCCACTCCCATTGTTGAGGATGGCAGGTTTGGCTTGTTCCAGAGGCTTGGCTTGACCAGACTTGACAATTCTGTGTTCAATGGATACACTCAAATGGTATATCTTCAAATATCCGCACAAAAATCTTGAGGCCATTGAAAGTAGGGGTGAAATCGAAAGTAGGGGTGAAATCTTGGAATCTGTTAATATGATGCAATCCTCACGTAGGTTTTTTTTTTTTTTTTTTTTTGGTTTTGCGATGTTTACTAGGTTTTTCCTCTAAAGGGTTCACATTCGAGAATTATTTCAGACATCTATGATGATCAGTTGGCTGTAGCGCAGTTTATTGTTTGTTGCCACAAATTTTCACTTGTTGAGAATCGTTTGTTTCTTTTGTACTCGTTATCCTTCTCTGGAAAACAAAGACAAAATTGCTGATGGTGTGTCTCGAGACTTCGGATACTAATTTTTTGATGAGCATATGCACAGATATGTCTTGAATTGGATTCGGTGCGCTGTGTGTTATTGACCCGTATAGCTGCAGTACGTTAGATTTTGCTGTTAGAGATCTAATTTTCCCATATACCAATTTGACGCGTTGGATAACCTAAATTATTTTTTGTTTTGTAATCGTTTCCCTTTGTCCCTAACCATAAGTAGGCCTTTCATTGGACCAGAAATTCTTATTCAGTTAGTTCCTCTGTTGTTTTATGTATGATCGGGTAGCAGTTATAAGTAGCAGGTGCATTCCAAAGTGATTTTTTTTTTTTTTGAGGAAATATAAACATATATTCATAACAATAAAAAAATAATTACAAAGGACACAAAGGTCCTGAAAATACAAGAAACAAACAAAAGTACAAAAAAAAAAACTCCGGTGTTGGAACCCACTGATTTGTTCGTAGGGGTGGGAGGATAAACCTTGATCTGCATCAAGCTGTAGCTCGATGATTGCTTTGCTTTGCTTCAAAATGGTTTCACCCCAACCCGTGCTGCTTATTCATAAAATGTCCAAACCAACAAGTTGTGAAAGTACTTTACAAAAACTTTTTCTGAGAAACACTCACATGGTGTTTTTATGTAAAATCAGAACTTTTGTCTTTTTTTTTTTATGTAAAATCAGAACTTTTGACAAACATCCACTAAGAAAGAAAGAGCACTAACTTCAAGCACCACATCACCTGGAAGAGACAGAACAATATCTGGTACTAGCAAGCACTCCATTTACATAGCATGTGTTTTTTTAAGTACAGAAATGTAGCTTGACAGAAACAAATGAGTAACCAAACATCTGGACTGTCTCCAGTTATATTTCTTCCTGTTTCGACAGTTTTACAATCCTAGTAAATACTACGAGCCTTAAAACAACAAAGCATATCGAAAAACTGGAACTGACTGCCAACCTAATAAAACCCCCATCGGTGTTCCAGTCTCGATCCTACTGGTATTCAGGTACGGTTCTTGCACTTCGCCATGGCCCTTGGAGCTGCAACCAATGTATTCAATGAGTTAATCCAACCCCATAGTATATAGAAACAATATAGGAGTTAATATCAACCACAAAAACTCGACAATTTTAGGAATTGAACAGGGGTATAGGATCAACGGAGAAATTTTAGCTCGCGTTGGCATGGGAAGTTTATAAAGTAAAAGAGACAAATACCTAGCCCAATCGCCTCTGAGCCTTTCATGATCCTCAACCGCTTACAGGAATTGGTGAACATTCTGTCGAAAAAAGCAAGAACAAGCTTAGCTGGACAGGTATTTACAGATATCAACAACTGATAGCAAGTGAACATATCAAGTTCCAGATCAACATGGCGACTGCTTCTGAGAAAAAAACAGTTATTCCCGTTCCAAATTTCATGTTATATCATTCAATCCATGATCTCTCATATTTACACTCAGAATTGACCATTGCAACTGTTACATCTTCGAAAGTATAAATCTACTCCAACATATTTGTTCATGCATGGTGTATCCAACACTCGGTAACATCACACTGCAATAGAAACTGAAGCTGAACTATCCAAAAAATTTCTATTCTGATTTGCAAACAGTAAATTTTCAAAGTTGAACAGAGAATTTTGAATATGGGTTAATGGATATGAGAACTTACTCCCATGGAACATCACCAACAAGCATCCAATCACCATCTTTGTCTTCATATGTAAGCACATACTCAGAGCCATGGAGAAGATCCATTATGTGACTCTCACTAAGACCATCTCGTGCTGGAAGTCCCGGGGAACTGCACTGCCCTGAAACACAGTCAAACGTAAACGAAAATCAACACCAGGACAACGTATCAAAATTTAAGAGCGTGTTAACTGCAGTAATTTCCATATGTAACTGTCTTAGTGCATAGACTATAGCAAAATAATCAACTTGGATAATGATTATATTCTGTCATCCATTTTCATAGCTTGGATATGAGGAGAATAAAGATGATGCCACAGACCTAAGAGAAATTTAAAAAATCTCCCCCCATCCCACAATGTTTGGGGTTTCTTTTGGAATCCAACTTTTTTAAAAACATTATCATTACAAGTTAAAAATAATTTAATTCCCCAAAATACCCTTGATTTGTCAACTAGTGTATGAAGCTCAAAGATTGTTCCCTAATTTGGAGACAAAAATTATCCAAGTTTTTGGTCCAAAATTTAAAGTAAAGCTTTCTCCAATTTGTGGCTTTAATGAGGCGGGAATCTTTCCCTTATCAACAAAAGTCAGACTTCCCAATTTGAATGTTCTTTTCTTTTCTTGTCTAAATGTTGATTGTGACTTTGAAAAGAGAGGGCAAAATTGGAAATAAACACAATTATGCCCATTGAAAAGTCTACATGAAGATAATTTTTGGGATGCCAAAAAATGGCACCATGGGCCAAGAAAATGGGATGGATCCAGGTGTATATCTTTGTGTGTGTGTGTACGTATATAAAGGAAACAAAACTACGAGGCCCTTTTACACTTAAATGTCTACGATTTCCTCAACATTATAGAAGAAAGAAACTACTACATCCTGTTTCCAAGAAAGAATACCCAAAATAAGAAGAGAAACAACTCATAAAAGTAAACAAAATAGTAGAAGATTTTCTGGTGCCTAATAGTACAAAAGTTGATTTCAAACATGTAAACATACAAGTGTTGTTTTACCGTAAGAGCATGGAATATCAAGTTAATCCTTTCGCAACAAGTTTTATCGACAAGTTTCTTTTTCAAACATCAAGAGTTGGACCTTTGTTTGACTAAGTCAACTAATTAACATGAAACCTCATGACACACAACAGAAGAACTGTCTGTAAGGTCTCCGATTGCTAAAGTGTCTGGGAATGAACTTTTTTTCAAGAATACATTTGAAAAAGTTACCTGTATATTACAAAAGAAGGGTTTGCCTTATCCGTAACAAATGATATCCTTTATGTCAAGTTGTTCCACTAACTCAGTTAAAGGGATATCATTTGTGCTTTATGTGATCGAAATTGCTTGTTACGATTGTCATTAGATAGAATCAACTAGAGTCGCATATCATTCAAAGAAACATCTTATCAGAGAGAGAGAGAGAGAGTTACCAATTGTGAAGCAGCTGAACATCTTTTCAAGAGCTGATGAAAGTTGGACATAGTTGGAGTAGGTCTTCAGGTCAACCTTCCTTAGGTACGGAGCACCATCCATGCTAACCTTAACATAGAGGCAATCATCAAGATTCTTTGTGGAATTAGTGGCCATGGTATTCTTCCGGAAAGATCGAATTGGTGGCCATCCCACTACTTGTGCCCTGAGAAAAACAAAACTTGGGGTTAGATCATTAGAGCAATAGATCTACAATATGACATAGAAACGACCACTAGAAACACAACCATTCCATTTGGGAGGAAATCAAAGAAGGGGGACATAGCCAAATCTAGAAACTCACAGTGATACAAATCGCATACATCAATCAACTAATCTTCTATTGGTTCTGCGTATCAATTCACAAAATGATTTCATTTGGAAGGATTTATGTAGACGACCACAACTGATTGTTGGGACACCAGATTTGTTTGTTTTGGTTTGGTTTTGGGACAAAATATTACAAGCAAATTTATGGTATGTTCGTCTTAGTGAATATTTATGAGAGTACACGTGACTCCAAACTCAAGGTACCTCACCCTGGTAGGATACCTCTAGGTAAACTAAAGGCAACAACTAAGAATAGGAACATGGTATGAGCGGTATGGCAGGCAGCGAAAGCATAGTTATTTGTATCAGGGTAAACCGTAAACCAATCTGCAGAGTTTGGTTCAAGCTAATGAAGGGGTAAGGTTTGTCTAAAACTGTGCAAGGTTTAAATTTTTTCCCAAGAAAAAGAAAATGAGAAGACAAAACTACAATTACTGACAGGAAACTGCATTAGAATTTGAATTTGAATTTGGCTGCAAAAAGGAGAAAAATTCAAGAAATAAAGCTTCAAGTTTTGTGTTATTCTTATGTTAGCTTCCATATTATGAGAGGCACTGATAACAAAATAACCAAGATAAGTTGAGAATATTTTGCCAAGAACATACAACCGAAATAACTGAAGGAAACCATTTATGAATTTCGCTTCGATTCCGGAGAAAAAAGGCAGTGTCTTATTCTTATTTTGGCTTAATTTTAATGAGAAATTCAGAGCAACGTATTAGTAAAAAAAAATAGGAGTATAAGGCGAATTTGAGGGAAGGATATCATTTACACCTATAGGATTTCAAAATATTTAGGCTCTGTTTGGTTCTTAGAGAAAGGAAGAGACCTTTGTTTGGTTCTACAAAAAGAGGAAGGAAAATATTTAAATTTCTATTTGACTTTCCTCCCATTTTCTCTTTAATTTTCCCTCTAATTTCCTTCTTAATTATTTTCCCTTTTTTTTCACTTTCTTCCCCTAACTTCCAAACACAGTTTTAAAAACCCAATCTTCTCCAATAATTAGCAACCAGAACAGATGGGGAAGTAGAGAGGCAAACCAAAACCAAACAAAGCAAATCAAATCGAGCCTTAAGTCCCAATCAATTGGATTTGGCTACACGAGTCCATTTTCTTCATTTAGTGGAAGTAGAGAGGCAGATGTAAAGAAAGAAAATCAAAACCCGATATGGAAAGCAAGAGAAGTGGAAGAGTATCCCAAAACCCCACCAAACATACTGATAAAATCCAGAAGAGGCCACAATTCTCATCACATGAAAAGAGAAAAGGAAATAACAGCAGAGTACAAGAATATCACAAGGAAAAAGTAAGAGAGAAAGAAAAACTCACTTTGCAGCAGGAGCACTAGCATGCTGATTTGCGGGAGAAACCTGAGTCTTCTTCTCTTGAACAGGCTTTACAGGAGAAGGAGGAACAGCTTCTTTCATACTAGGCCCATGCTCTGTACCCTTATTCTCCAAACACTTTTTGCCCAAATCAGCCTCAGATCCACCACTCAAAGAGAAAACCCATTTTCCAGAACCATCAATGGTATCAGAAAAACCCCTCTTAGCCCCAGAGCATAAGTTCTTCAAAGGGCTGAGGGTATACCCATTAGTCTTATTTTCCTCCAAGAAAAGAGAAACCCCAACTCCCCCTTTCCTCTCAGGAGACTGGGACCCAGGCAAACCAAGCCTCAGCTCAGTCTCCTTGAAGTTTATAACACCATTCTTCTCATCCTCAGTTGAGGAAGATGAAGAAGAGATCTTGTCAGAGCTTCTTTCCATTGAAGAAGCCTCTGACAAGCCTATGTAGTCATGTATTAATGGTGAGGACATCAAATTTCAAACCCAAAATACACAACCCGAAAATCTTGAGAAGTTATTGAAATGAGAAATGGAAGAAGAAGAAGAGAATAGCTTTTGATTGATTGAGAGCACAAGGGAGGAGGGAGAGAGAGGAGGGGTAGGCACTCTATGGGTGGTTGGGTACACAACTTTAAAAAATGCTGGGTTTTGTTAATGCAGAAAGAAGCTTCTTTGGCCTTTCTGTGGCTTTTTTCATATTACAGTATAAAATTACAACTAGTGTATAAATAATTAGGCAATCGAAAATATAAAATGAAAGAATACAGTAGTGTAATAAACATTGTCTGCTCAAATAAAGAAAAAGCAGCCAACAATATATTTTTTTTCTTTTAGGAGTAAAAAGACAAAACTATGGTTAAAGGAGTTACTCCACAATACTTGACTATACAAGTTGGGTCTAATTAACAATAAGGTTGTTCCAATTTTTTAAGAGGTATTTCACAAAGTCAGTTTTTAAAATAAACTGGTTTTTTTACAGTTTTTTATGTGATGTATTATGAGAGAATGATTTGTCTTAATTTTTCGGAAAAAAATTGTTTTTTGTTAATGGAACACCCCGTTAAGTTAATAAAGTTAATTTTTAAGTCGATATATTGTAAGAGAATGACATCTTTTTTAAAGCTCAATAAGAAAGTTTTGAGTTAAGCTAGGAATTGGAACAAGGCCCAACGGATTCAGGCCTTGTTCTTAAATAGTTTTTATGAGATAAAATCTAATTTTGATAAAATGTAGTTTTGTTTGGAGGTGTGATAAAATGACATTGTTTTTCCAATGGATTAAATCTAGGATTGATAAATGTGTTTTGTAAATGATTTTATGAGATAAAATCTAGTGTTGATAAAATCTAGTTTTGCTAAAATCCATTGAGAATGTTAGATTTTATGAGATAAAATCCATTAAAAAACAGGCCTCAAATTGTAAGATTCACAAATTTCCAATTATAAAACCCATCAAAATTTATGTAATCCATAACATCATATGGGTATATTTAAAGTGGGATTAACCATCAATTGAAGGTATTGGGTGGACAAAAACACTAATGAGTTAGTGCCAATTAGAAAATGATTCTAATTAAATGTGATCAGACAAATAGTTAAATCTTGTTAATCAACCTCCAAGGATTTGGCCGAATGGGTGTGAACCAAAAACTAAGAGCTTGTCTCGCAAGAGGTCTTCGGAACAAAACGAAGGCCAAACATTACAAATCTTGAGTCACTGAAATTTGTTCAATCATTTATTATTTCAAGACTCCGAAATCAGTCATAGCATGCGATCGTTAACTTCAAATTCCGGAATTAAACGAAGAACATGCAAACTGGCCCGCGTATCCGTTTGTAAAAAAAAAACCTTCCTAACCAAATTACTACTAGATTCCACCATATCAAAATTATACTGTATAGTATTACTGCTACATTATCACACCCCAATCCTACCGACAGGTCACTGCGAATCCCCGGCAAGATAATGTTAACCAATTATTCTACTTTAATCAACAACACTAACATGCGCCTTACCTTCACTAAAGTGCGCCTACTCATAAGGCGGAGGAGGAGAGAGAGAGAGAGAGAGAGAGATGAGAGAGAGAGAGAGGAATCAATTGCACGGAATGAAGATAGAGAAAGGAGAGAGAAAAGCGGGGGAGGGAGAAGAACAAACCACGCAGGGAGAAAGTGATTCGACAAACAGAAAGACAAAACAGGGACAACAATTTTATTGCAGATCTGCCATTTTCGATGGGTATATTTGCCTATGAGAAAATCTGGAAAAATATATCAACGAATAGGATGATTCATATAAAGAAATCTGGGGATGTACAAAGAAATCGACATCCAGAGGATCCGCAGCGGACAGCATAGGAACAAAACCCTAGGAATTGGTGTAATCGATGGAAAGCTGACACAGATAAAGCTCAAACGTGGAACAATTGCAACAGAGACCATTTTAAAAACAAAAATGATAGATACACTCCCTTCCCAACCACTCCCTACCACTCCCCCTCTCACATGTGGTAGGTCCCACCATGGATCCCACATGTGATGGGTCCTACCATATGTGAGAGGGGGAGTGGTTGGGAGGGAGTGTATGTATCATTGTTCTTTTAAAAAACGGCAGTTTTGCATAAGATCTGTCGTTATTGTTCGTGAGTAGCTCGAGACACGGCTCGTATTGGCTTGCAAGTTTTGCATAAGATCTGTCGTTATTGTCCGGGGGCTTGCTGTCCACAAGGATCGCCAGGCCCTGTCATCCCCCATCTAAGCCGTATAAACGTGTTTTGGACAGCCCAAATTTGATAATTCAAAACATGTTTGAACGACTCGGATGGAGGTTGGTAGGGCCTGGCGATCCTTGCGGACAGGAGGCCCTGACGTTCGTTTTAATGAGCAAGTTGAGCTCAAGTTATTTGTAACTCAGATTGACCCGACCATGGGTACAGGATCATTGGTGTATAGAAAAATGAATAATGGCTTGCGGGGCTACTTTGTAGTCGCACACAAATAATTCAAATTGTTTGTTAATTTTAAAATACAATAACTTTTTTAATATTGCCCAAAAACTGTAAAAAAAAAATCAGTTTAATTGGATGTGTGGAAATAGTTGATCCAATATTCTAATTTCTCATTCAAAATTCAGGATCTTGATTCTGAATAAAACTTCAAGTTTGGATCAACTATTTGCACATATCCGTTTGGTCCAATACAATTAATTAACGGTTCAAATTATTTGTATTAAACCCAAAAGTGAATTCCACACACCGTTGTACATTTTTTGTACGCTAATCTTTCTATACCCTTAGGCCTCGTTTGTTTGACCGGAGATAAATAGATAGGATATGAGTGAGATATGAAATCCTTGGGATATTGCTCAGGATATCAATGGATGGAAAAAATCGATGTCCAATGTTTGTGTTCAACGGGATATAGGCATTGGAAAGCTTTTTTTTTTTTTTTTTTTTTTTAGCCATTGAAAATTCATATCTCATCCAAATCCCACACCCCCCATGGGATTTTATATCCCGTACGGATTGGGATAAAACTTGGTGAGGGATTTCAAATCTCATCCGGAAAAATGCTAACAAACATGGAATTTTGGGTCTTACTCCATTATCCCACCAAACAAACAAGGCCTTAGACTTATCGATTACGAAGAGCTCGGTTTGGTTCGTCTTACTTATAGAGGCTTTTGTAGTAAATAAACCAGTCTCGAACACCATGATAGGAGTAATAAACAAGTCGTGCTCAAACAAATTGCAGGCCGTGGGTTCTGTTTGGTTACCGAGAAAACGGAAGGAAAACAAAAGAAAAGGGAAAATCCCTTTTGCATAGTAAAACCCTGCCGGTAAAAGATACGCGAACGTTAAATTTTTTTATTTATTTTTTAACTTTTACCACGCGGGTATCTACCGTGATTATGAATTTATGATGCGGATCCAGAAAGTTGGACAAGCGTGCGGAGGGAATCGGACGATTGCACGTGAAGTACGGATGTTGGGCGGCTGAGATTTGTCCACGTCATTATATGCGGTGGTTAGGGAACATTACGGCGTTTTGTAGACCCAACGACCTGATTGACTGGCATTTACCGGTGTCCCGGTCAACCTTAACCGACTACAATTGGAATACTCCTATATTGGTACTGCTGCCCTTCCTCTACCTATTAACGGGTTTACCCGCCGTGCCTCACTCCTATTTTTTCATATTATATTAAGAAAATATGTTCTCCAAAATAATTGAGCAAAAATAATAAATGTTCAAAAGAAAACTATTGCAACTTAACTAAAATCTACTATCTAGAAGGAAAATGGAAAATAATTAATATATAATATGTTATTATAGTTGGAAGGGAAAAAAGCAAGAATAAAAATACAATTTCATACTACATAAAAAAATTTGGGCCAAGTTCAGGCGGGTAGTTGGGCAGGGATGATTTTTACCCAAACCCTACTCGTACCCGGTTAAGTTTCTTCAATTCTCCCCCAAATCGATACCCCAAAAAGGAGTAACAAAAACCCACCTAGCCGATGCCGGGCAGGGTGGGTTCGGGGCGAGTTGAATTGATGCTTAGTAGGGGAGCCTCTATAAATAAAACCATCCCATTTATCTAAATAGTAAATACTCGGTGTCATTAGAGCATGGCCACGTGATGCTCTAAAACACTCCAACACCACATATTTTTGCAAGGTCAACGACTAAATGTATGGACACCGTATAAATGTGTGGTGCTAGAATGATATGAAGAACCACGTGGTTTTAATGGTCGTCGCGGCCACGTAGTCAGTCGGCTCCATCGATGTTTGCTTATTGTTACTTTGTTGTTAATCTAAACGACCAGTAAGGAGTAGTACTCTCCTTCCTCCTTGATTCACACTAAAATCGACTTTGGTTCGGCTTGCTTATGCATTTGATCTGCTTGCGTTTTGCAGTATGTGTTACCATGTTAAAACGTTACCCTCACCCTGATTAGTGGAAAAAGTTTGGAGTCCATGGAATCATTACGCTTTTTGATAATAATGAAATTAGTGAAAAGTTGTGAAAATACAAAAAAATATCAAAAATCCTGCAGTGAAAATCTGGGAAAGGAGGTTCCCATGCTTTTTATATGATTTGACAATTTCTTTTATAAAAGCCAAACGCCAGCTTTTTATTTGACAGATTGGGCACGCTTGGTTTGCAGCTTCCACTAGAACATTATTGCAGGCAAGTTTTCTTCAAGGCCTGCAATAATTTTGCGGTTGAACTTTAGAGTTTTATTATAGGAATGAAACACTGAATTTGGGCTAGCTAGCTAGTAGCATTACTAGAATGATCCTTGTTCTCTTCACCTGAGTCTACTTGGATTGTAGAATTGCAACCAGCCATTTACAAAACAGTTAGATACTTTTTTACACGTAAATACAACCAACCATTGTTCGTAAGCTTACGAGGTTAGCGTCTTTTGGTAATCAAGTATTCAGATTAGTTACACACGTCAATTAATATCAAGGATTAATTTCACTATCTACTAGCTGGGATCCATTTAAAATAAGAGTAAAACTCTATATGAAGTTAACACCTTACGTCAAAATTAGGACGAGTTTCCTCTATGTTATTTTGTATTTTTCGATATTTTTGGCGGTATTTTTTATGCTAATTTTTCACAAGTCATTCTCCTCACATAACATTACAAAAACATCATTTTATGAAAACAACACTCCACTTTTGACTGCAGTGAGAATACAGTATTTTTCAGTGGAAACTCAGTAACAGTCTTGGCATCAAAGGTGGCTCTTTCTTGTTGGCAGAGGGTTCAAATAATAAACCCTTGGTTTAAGAAAATGATTTGAATTTTTTGCTTCATTTTAGGAGTATACTAGTAGGGGCATTTTTCAAACTACAGAGTACAGAACAGTGGATTAAATTAGATATTGAAGTAACAGTATTAAAAAATAAATTATATCAAAGAAAAAAAACACGTCACTTTTTTTTTACCCAATAGAGCCCAATACCATCTTTATTATGCGGGCTCTTTGTTAAACTCTGGTCTGAGTTATTGAGAAGAAGTTGTTTTTTTAATACCCATGAAAATAATAAATAAATATTTCTTTTGGCAAGAATTGACACGCACGACTTTCCATAGGAAGATGTACAATGGTAGCAACTACGATAACCCCAGTTGATTGGGAATGATATGTTCAATTGTAATAAATTGAAGCTAAAAATTCATCGTCGGAAATCATAGAAGTTTTGGCAAGAATTGACGCCCACGACTTTTTCATAGGGAGGTTGCAGTTGGTTGAGAAGGATATGTTTGACGGTAATAAATTGAAGCTAAAAATTCGTGGTCGGCAATCATAGTAGTTTTGTTTATGAACAAGTTGTCTAAATTTATGAAATAATGGTATCTATGCATTTATATAGTCAACTTTTAATCTTCATTCCATAAGGATTATTATATAATTGTTGATTTGTTAGAAATACACAAATAGATCATATATAAAATGTCAGGTCCTATATAAAATTTTGTATGAGTAAATGTTTTCATATGCTCTCTATGTCATTGCCGACTTCTAGAGTCGCCTGTGCACTAAACCTCGCGAAACTACCCTGCCTAGCTGCCAAGAGGCTTTCTTTTGCTGTCCCGCATTTGAAACGGGGATCCTGATGTGCGCTCCCTGGTGTGCGGCATTCGAATTGTCAAATGTATTTTTAATGGTCCTAATTTCATCTCGACATTTTGCAGATTGAGTCTTCATGACTAGGAGCATGGATCCATGGATGTCATTTTATCATTGCTATTGCCATTTCGAGCAATAATTAATGTCATTTTGTAAAAAAAGTCCGGCAAGGCAACAGCCGCAGCATCCATGTTTTGCTAATTTTTTTTTTTTTTTGTTGAAATTTTGAGGGTGGGTTGGATCCTCTTCATGTCTTAGATAAACGATCTGAACCGTTCATTTTTTTAAGGGTCTCCCGCATAAAATTAGCTCAATTGGATACTGATAAAGCTTAACTTATTAATTCAAATTGTTAATTTGGCAAACGCCACTCACCCTCTAAACATTTGAACGTATTGAAATTGGGTGTTGGTATTTGCTCCTCCTCTCTCTCTCTCTCTCTCTCTCTCTCTCTCTCTCTCTCTCTCTCTCTCTCTCTCTCGTGCACGCGCCCAATCTCAGATGACATTTGCCAAATTTGAGAGAAATTTTCATTTTTAGGTAGGGACGGATTTGGTATGGGGCATGTGCCCTCACTCAATTTTTAGGAATTTTTTTTTTTAAGAAGAACAAAAAGAAACGTTGTATGTTTAAACACAACTCAAAAGCAGTTTTAGAGGAGTTGTCCATATTGCCATCGTCCGTGACTCTGTTGATCGCTTTTCACAGTCGCCGTTCTCCATCGTCGGTCAATCGCAGATAATCAACCACCATCTCTCTCTCCAACTAAACATATATAAACTATACTAATATTGTGATATTCATATATTATACCGAGTAACTCATATGTGATGTGATTATTTAACTATTGTTCCAAATTTCTAGTTGCCAACCTAGTTTTCCTTTTTATGTGGATTGTCGGTTGGTTGTTCTTATCATTTATATAATCCTACTATCCAAGTCACCTACTAAAATAGAATAAAGGTTACAAATTCTTCCATTGCATTTGCATACTTTTGTAATAGTATGGAGATATGAAAACTCCGTAGAGTCAACTATTACAGTTCACATGGAAGTACTTAATGAATAATGAGAGATATTTTGTTTTTGTTTGGAAACCTTTGGAAGCATATATATTATAAGTCGTATTGCATACGGTGAGACTGATGCTATATTGTTGTGCTTCGACTTTAGATTTGTGTTTAAGCTCGTCAAAACTTGATGCCTCCACCCTCCACTATGGAGAATTCCCGCATCCATCCCTGTTTGTAGGTGAAACCCAATTTGCCATTTCTTTTGCCATTTTATAGGAATACGACAAGAAATTCGGCCATTTTTGGTCTGCCGCGTGGATGCTCTAAACTCGTGTAAGGCCACACAAAAAAAAAACCCTAGTGAATCGAACCTTCTCCGGTGGAAGTGTACACTTGACTGAGAGTTGTTGATAAGTTTGTTCCCAGCAGTCTCTTCAAACTCGGTTTGGATGAGTCTTTGTCTAGCCAGCTTAATAATCTAGTTTTGGACTTGACTTTGATTCCGCGTTGATTGACTCCGACTTTTGATCCCCCACAAACTCCCTTTCTCATCCTATTATTCCTAATGCTTGAAAACCATGGACCAATTTTGGGGAATTTTGATCATGATAATCATAGTGCAGCTATTCTTCTTGAGACAAGTCCATTTCGAATTTGGAATGTACGCGTTCAGCTTGATTTGAGCAATGAGCGCCGTGGAAAAATTAACGGCTCGATTGGATACTAGATAAGTTTTAGGTGGATATAATAGTAAGGAAAGGACCGGGAGGTAAGATAATATGGGGTATGTGGTTAGCTCTTGGAGGCAGGTTCCCAGCTCTCAGGAAAACCATTGGCTGTGTAGCCAATGGAATCTGCCACGTTAAATGTTCAAGAGCGGAATCTACTTTGTTGCTTTATCTTTTGACCGTGTTTTGTTGTTCTTTGTTGAGTTGTATTGCTTTTGCTTGGGATTTTCCCCTGTTGCAAGCCTAGTTTTTTGGTTGGTATAAAAAAATTTATTTACTAAAAAAAAAAAAGGATCATAGGGGGTACTAGTTAAGGAGTGTAGATCCTTATTGAGGTGACATTTATGAAGGGTGGATAAAATAGTACTTGGTTTAGAAGATTTTGGTAATTAAAGGGGGATAAAATAGTATTTGGTTTGTTTGCAGTATTTGAAATGAGGGGGATAAGGATAAATTTAAGGGTTTCGGGTGAATTGGCCATATTAGGGAGGTCTCACTCGCCCCGATTAAATATGGATAGGGTCAGGCTTGTCCAAAAATACGAGGGTCTACGGGGATTAAAGGGGAGAGGGGATGAGTCATTTGGGTCCTTCACTTGTGACCCAAACCAAGGAAAGGGTGGGCACGGGATTACTTATCTAGGATCAAAGTCATCTGAGCTTGTTAGACCCCAACCAAACGAGCCCAAGAGTAGCGTGACCACATAGTAAACTCTATATTCAGAGTCTAAAAATGTAACCTAAATAATTTGCCTTGTAAAACTTGACGAGTGAAATGTTTTCGCGTAAAAAAATTGAGTTGATTTGTCATTCATAATCACATGGTTGTACTCTTAAAAAAAAAAAAAAAAAAAAAAAACCACATGGTTGTACGATTTAAATTTTGTATACAACTGTATATTCGAAAACATATTTAGCTAGTTTGGCGATAACAGTATAAGCAATGCGAATGAAAGTATATTTCGGGCAAAGGCGCAATGTTATCCCATTCTCATATTCGTAAAACTAGGTTGTTTTAAGGAACAAAACTGCTCGAGTTGGACTTGAGGAGGTGTTGCATAGCGTGCTGTGCACTCATGGCACAGCCGCACTGGTATTGTTCCAACGATTAGAGATGTTCATTGGGTAGAGATCGTCAAGTACCACAAGTGTAACAAAAATCAACTTGATCGGATATCGTTAACTGCGTCATCGGAACACACATACCTTGAAAAAAAATGGAACACAAATTGACACAAACACTGGATCAAAACCACTAAACCCATTCTTTTTCAAGTTATTTGTGTTCCGATGAGGAGCTTAACGATATCCGATCGAGTTGATTTTTGATACAGTTGTAATACTCGACAAGCTATACGCGGGTGAACGCCTCTGATTGACAGAAAGATGCCGACGTGGCCACGCTGTGCGGCTGCACATCACACCCCAAATCCACTCGAGCTTAACTTATGTTCAGCTCGTTAGAACTTAATTGAGACTAGCTTAACACCCCGATTGGATGAGGGATTATTTTCAGGGGGATAAGTTATGGAAGGAGGATAAGATAAGAGAGGGTATTATTTTTAGAGGGCTGTCCCACATTGACGTGATGTTTATGGATGGGGGGATAAAAAAGTAGATGGTTTGGATGAGGGATTAAACAGGGGGATAACTTTTGACTTGGTTTGGATGTTTTATAAATAAGAAGGGGTAAATGATGGGAAAAACTGTCAAATGACTCTTTTGCCCTTGTGCTGTCCCAAACTTGATTATGCATTATATTAGTATATAATTGCAAAACCTAATTTATTTAATTAATTTTGGATAATTTGAAGCTATAATAATTTATTTCATTGAAAATTTATTTTTTTAAATAATTTTATTTAAAAAATTGTTTTTTTAAATATGTACATTTGAATAGCTGTTTGTCTAGTATCATGCTCATTGCCTGGTGTCGTGCTCAAGTCGTTTTCGATCCAGTTAAAAATACTTGGACAAGCAAATATCACACACTAATTTGGTGGAAATACAATGACTAATGATGAATTAATTGAGTTGTTGATTGTTGACATTTGGCTTTCACATTGTTCTGCAAAGTTATATGATATGCTCAAATGTGAATGGGAAAGATTTTTAATGATAACAAATGTAGATGATAATTTCAGCATCTTGCATTAATTCCGAACTGCGCCTGAGGTTTAACAATTCCATGTAAAAAATGTTGTGGTAGCTAGTAAATACGAAAGAGAGATTATAGCTGCAAAACCACACCTTATCACTTTTCTATGTAAATACACGAACACCGCAAAATACGAAAAAAAAAACTGCAAACCATAGAGGCGTAGATTGAAATCAAGAACACAGTATACAAAACAAAAAACTCAACTAGTTGCAGCCCAAAAATCCT
This sequence comes from Vaccinium vitis-idaea, assembly GCA_963854785.1. NCBI lineage: Eukaryota > Viridiplantae > Streptophyta > Magnoliopsida > Ericales > Ericaceae > Vaccinium > Vaccinium vitis-idaea. The sequence goes on along the minus strand of OY978225.1, from coordinate 36,131,404 downwards.
CGATCGAAATATGTAATAAGTACACAGAAAACCACAATTTCGTACAAAACCCCACAAAAAAATCCCACAAATTTGTAATGAGTACCCACAGAACAGCCACCAAAATCGAAAAAAAATTGCAAACCCTAGTTCGAAATCACGAACACAGTACACACACACACACAAAGATCTTGGTCAATTTTCAACCATACCTGAGTGTTCAAGTGAAATCGCCACCAAATTGCCACCAAAATCCTTGTCTGTTCGAAGATGGGTTTGCCCAACAGAGAAGGCACCGAGTGGCTTCGGAAAGGGGATAACAAGGGGTAAAATCGACAAAAACACTCCCCTCCACAGCCGGATAACTTTTGGGCAGGGTAGAGGGAGCCCAAAAATTATAGGGGAGAAGACCCTCGCAGAGGGAAGACCCTCACAGAGGGATTAGTTTTGAAGGGGTCGAAAGTTATGCCGGAGCTCCTTTCAATTGCCAAACGGGAGATATGAGTGGGACCCTCCTGTTAAGAGGGGGTGAAAGCTTATACGGGGAGATATCCCCCATCCAAACGGCCCCTAAAAGATAAAGAAAACCAAGCTCTAATACATTTATTTACCTTTCTAAGACAAAAAAGAAGAGCATAGTACACAATTTGATCTTATCCATATAGAATAAATAAAGTTAATCAAGCTACGCTCAATTTAAACTTGTTTGAAATTAATTGGTTCAATCAGTGAACATGCCAAATTCAAACATTACGCTTCTTATTTGCAGTCTTATATGTAGAGCCCCCTCACATATGAATCCAAACCAAACACGTCTCACAAGTACTCTCATTTTTGTTATTGGCAGAGAGGCTAAAACACTTAGCATGTCATATTTGACTGGTGCTCCTTCGATTCAACTTTTTGTCCCTTTTGTTAGAGCATGTCCCCTCTCTGCACTAAATGGTGCATATGCAAACCCTTCAATTTACTACTACCAGCTATTACACATACAAGCTCCCCAGAGACAGTCAGGGTTGCCTCAGCGGTTCGGGCGGATGCCGGGCTTTGGGAGTACTTTTTAAGGTCTGGGATTCGATTCTCTGCCATGATTTAATTGGGGGGCCGTGGCGGTATGTAACGTGTGTTGCTACGCTAGTTCACCCAGAGGTTTGAGTTGCGTGGCGGGTCCAAAGGGTCTGGCTGTAGGGTTGTTCCTGCGTCAGAAAAAAAAAATTGTCCCCCAAAGGACACTAGTGAAGGACAGATAATTGATCACTGCCCCAGGGGCACGTGTGGCGGGTACCTTAGGAGCATTGAATAATTTTTTAATGTACTTTTACGAGGGTACTAGTTAGATTATTCCATGCATTTTAATTCCGATGTCCCAGGGACATTGAATAATTTTTCAATATAACTCACAAGTCCCCGGGGCACTAGTGAGGTGTGTGATCTCACATGAACTTTTTTTTTTTTTTTTTTGCCGATTTGGCAAAAGAGGGATTGGATTGAAAAACTCGATCTCATATGAACCTTATAGAGATTTTCAATTCTTCTATCAATTTTTAGACTTCCAATCTTAACTCAAAAAAATGAAGAGAAAAGTAAATGCGCGGTGTTGATTGTCGAGATGGGCCTGGTAAAAATCCAAAAACTATATGAACTAGACCCCCTAATAAACTGGAGAGAATCCAATTTCTTGGAGAGAAAATAAAAAACTAGCGTTGCGCATGAGCAATATATAAAAACAGTGGATTGGGTGCTCTATATTTGACATTATTTGCAAATGTTAATTGATTTTATACTTTCCCTTGTGTAAATGCAATTCTTTTCTTCCATTTGCTTTGTGAATTAATTTACGATATTATGGTTTCATGTGTACAAAAGCTCATACATGAAACAACACTCCTAGGATAAACACTCCTAACAAGCCACAAAAATTTGTAACTGAAAAATTCATAAACCACACCAAAATCACAAAATTTATAAAAACCATCACAAAATTTCGTAAACAGCACAATACATATTCATAATTTACAGCCATCTTTTTTTACCACAAAAATTCGTAAAATAAGCCACAAAATTCGTAGTAAATGTATATCGTAAATCCAAAAATAAAAACAAGTCTCATAAAAGGAGCCACAAATTTTTTTAATGGAGTGTGTACCCTAAATTTTCCCTTCTTATAAACTTACAGAAAATGGTTTACACACCATATTATACGAAAAGCTCCACTAAAATACCGTGGCACTGGAAATTTTTAATTTACAAAATCCTTGCTTTAGATTAAAGGACAACAGAACACAACTCATACAAAAGTTGTTAATTTGTTTAGTATTATCATAATTAGGTATATAAGTATATATTTGCATGTGCATATTTGATGGAACATAATGTGGGGAATTATGGGGGGTCCCAATCACCAAATGCTGCCCACCATTACTACAGTGAACACAAGTTGATAACCTGATAAGCTTGACACTGGCCTGGGCCATGGTAATTGAAAAAGTTGATTCGACTTGTTCCTCCAATGAAATTAATTAGGATGCGTTTCTCGTAAATTTGTCCGCACATGAAAAAAAATTAGGAAGTATGTTTCTCGTAACTTTTTTGTTGGTAAGTTATAGTAGAAAAAAGAAATATATTATTTCTTTCATCGTGACTTTTTGGACTTATGGGGCTTTTTATGTTAAAATAGACTTTTGGACTTTTTGAGTAAAAAGTCAAAAAGACCGAAAAAACCCATAAGAGGAACGGGCCATAATTCCATTAAAAAATTCTGCATAGTATTTCTTGGCAGACACATATTGCATTCTCACCTTTCAATTGAAGATGTGACACATCAGTTGTCACACCTCACCTGGACCATGTTGTATGCATGTTCCTCCAATGAAATTAATTAGGATGCGTTTCTCGTAATTTTTCCTCACAAGAAATTAATTAGGATGTGTTTCTCGTAACTTTTTTGTCTGTAAGTTATAGACAAAACGAATATATTATTTCTTTAATCCTGACTTTTTGGAATTATGGGACATTTTTATGTTAAAAGAGACTTTTGGACTTTTTGAGCAAAAAGTTCAAAAGACCAAAAAAACCAATTAGAGGAACGGGCCGTAATTCCATTCAAAAATTCTGTATAGTATTCCTTGGCAGACACATATTGCATTCTCACCTTTCGGCTGAAGATATGGCACGTCAATCGTCCCAGTTGACACACCTCACCTGGACCATGCTGCATGCGTGTAAATGCACTGATACTGCATTACATACATGCATGATAGTTGATACATAACATATTTTTGTTGATTGCTTGAGTTCAAGTCTGATTATGCACACAAGGGAGCTAAGATTAATTCGGCTGTAACGTTGGTGCTTGAAGTTCCATAGAAGTGGCTACACGGTGCTGCAATCAGTCATCAGTGGCGGATTTATAAAGAGGCCACAAAGGTCCCTGCATTTTGCACAGTTGCACTTACATCCCCTACATTAATAATACCTCCCTTTTCTCCCCCAATCAATAATCCTAGGCACCATCCTAAATTACTAACATCCTTTGATATTTTGAAATTAACCTTATTATGAACCTCAAAATCAACACAAAAAATCAATCCCCACTATCAAGATATGCTTTATTGGTGCCCACTTTACCTCAAAATTCCGAATCCGCCACCAACTGGAATCAAAGCTTTTTGATGTGCAAGTATATGGAGTAGCTTATTAATTTGGATAACCATTTTAGCATATTATATAAATGTATGTATAGGTTTTCATATCAATTCATCATAATTTGTCATCATTAGGATGAGGTTGGCTAATTTAGGATGAGGTTCTTGTACAACCTTTTTCCAAAAGTGATTCCAGGGGTCTGTTGTCATCATTAACCATTGCTATAAAACATCATAATTTAAATCATCATTAACCATTGCTATAAAACATTACAACATCATAATTTAAATCATCATTAACCATTGCTATAAAACATTACAACATCATAATTTAAATCGTCATTAACCATTGCTATAAAACATCATAATTTAAATCAATCTTTCCACTGATAGTGATTCCAGGGGTCTGTTATCCATCACCATCATCACTCTATTGCTTTTTTTCATGGAAGATGACAATACGTCTTCTTCACTTGTCTCTGGTTTCCAAATCACAATTCTCTGTTGCTTCTTTCTCCCTCTCTGCAACAACACAATCTCTACTACATTCTTGCAAACAAATTGTTGGCCCTCCATGCCTGATATCCTTGAAAGCAAAAGAAAAAAATTAAAGCAAATGAAAAAACAAAAATAGCATCCTACCACAAGATAAAGAGAGAATTATAAATAAAGAGCGTCTCACAAACTGACTCACTAGAACGATTGAGCTGGAAGTGATGGAGGGCCAAACTCTATATGTAACGTAAGACCCAATATAACCACACAAAGATGGATCCGTGGCACATGTTGTCCCATGCATGCTAACCCCTTTTGAGCCCTCCGTGCTTGGTGATCAACGGTCAGATCAGTTCGGTAATGGGTAGTGCAGATTTGTTTGGGTCCGAGCAGATCTAGGCTATTGATCGCTGAGCACGGACGACTCGAATGGGGTTAATTAGCATGCATGCTGTCCCTTGCCCCCGCTTCCAATAAAGATAGCAAGCCCCTAGGGCTGTCCCACTGCCTTTAACAAGGACACAATAGCAGCTAGGCCCCTTGAATAAGACAATATCACATGGTTATGCTTAAGATGTCTCCGTGCATTATGAAAGTGTCATGCGCCCGTTTTACATGTCCATCCTAGATAACGTACGTTTGCATAATTAAATGTAGCATGAATAAATTGAAGCATGTTCGTACTTAATTCTCAATTGTTGTATGGAAAAGTATTGATATAACCAGGCATGCATGAACAGAATCTACGTACCATATGAGGTAAATATGCCTCCCCACCTTTATCAACTAAAATACTATGTACATTATTCTCAGTTGGACATCGTTGCTTTCGGAATCTTTAACATGGTTGAAAAGACCGGAGGAGTTCATGAATTCTTTCACTCTGTCATGATACGGTTGGTTGAAACGCGATTAATCATACAATGTTTGAAAGTGATTAGCAACTAGTACTGATCACTTTGAAGATGCTGGCTCTCAGCAATGGTCATCAAAGTCCTTGGTGTTGCAGAAATTAATAGGAATTTTGTTTTATATTTTCATTTCATATGGGACTCAAATCTTAGGCCACGAATGAGTCGGAACAGTGGCGTAGCCAGGATTATACATTCCTGTGGGCACCATAAATTAACCAAGAGCTCCGAGAATAGCCGGGCTTCAACAACTTACATGCCCACAAGTTGATGGTTGTTTACGATGTGATGGTAACATGCGTCTTGTGGCATGAGAAATTAATGATAGTTTTAGGCTTGTGTGGAGTGTCATTTTATTATTCACCCACCTAAAAGTAGGTGAATATTACTCCAATGTGTGTGTAAGTGAAATTTTTTTTAGTAATGATAATTGGTTGGTTCTCACATAATGCGCGTGGGAGTGCGGGAGCGCGAGTGTGAAAGAGTCTTCCAAAAACCTCGTAGACAACTAAAATTAGTGAATGAGATGATTGAGAATGCGAACCCAGAGCAAGAATTGAGAGCGGGAGCGAAGACCATTTAGAAGGATTACGTGACTAAGGGTTCAAGTAGCAATTAAAACTAGCAAAGTAAGAAACTCCAACGGGTAGCTTAAATGACAACATGGATGAGTTGCATGTAAACCTTTTTTTTGATTGGCGATAAAAAAATTTTAGAATACAACAGATGAGCTGTAAACCTTGACATCTTTGCAACTTGGCAATCTCTTAGGACTAGGCCCAAGAGAGGAATCTCTTATGAATCTTCTAGTCCTAGAGTGAATTATCTGCCTTTGATCGGACCCAGAAGGAGCATAGTCAATGTGTGCGTAAGTGGCCTTGAACACCCCTTACCGTTGATAAAAAAATGTAGTATTTGTTCATATATCGCACCTATTTTTCAGCCCAAATAATTTTGTATCTGCAATACTATTTTGAAAAGAAAATCTTCTATTCCATATAATCGTTCTATCATCTGCGCATTGGCCGGTGTTCAAGACAAAAAAAATTGTGTTTAAATTCTCAACTTTGGTGTTTCTTTATGTTCTTTCTGTAATCATATATTCTTGGAAATGGCTACAATACACACCCCTTATTTGGGCGTACCATATGCACCTATTGTGTGGTCCAGATTGTGTCACCTCATCAGCAATCGTAACATTTTTTAGTTTTTCGTAACTTTTCAGCAATATGATTTGTAACATTTTGGTGTGTCTTGTAACTTTTATAAAAAAATTCGTAACTTTTACAAAAAAAATCGTAACTTCTACAAAAAATTCGTAACTTTTACAAAAAAATTGTAACTTCTACAAAAAATTCGTAACTAGCATTTTCATTTTCACATGGAGCTCTAGCTAGCATTTTCATTTCCTTTAAAGTTGCTTTGTTACGGCTCCTCTACTCTTTCTAAATACTAAACAAGTACTTGATAATTAAGCGATTATTGCGGATATGGAATACCCCGTGATTAAAAAAAAAAATAGAGTTTATGTAAATTTATGTAATTGGGTTGGACTAGACTATGTAAATTTTTTAAATAATTGATCTTTTCTAATAACTTTTTATTATTTTCCATTTTGAATTTTTTAGCCCAGTGTGATCATCATAAGTATAACACATTTTTGGTCGGAATATTTTTTAACTATCATAATTGGTTTCAACTTTTAAGGTTATAAAACGGGGCAAAGGCCCAAATGCTAAGAAATCCTAGACGGACTGGACAAGCCCAAGTCCTCTAGCAAACTGTGGCTTACTATCTCCGGAGGAGCCCAAAACAAGCCTCTATTTCGGTACAAAAAAAAAAAAACTAGACTACCCACATACATATTTTTTTATATAACCAAGTGTCCGAGCCAGCTTACGCATACCTCAATTAATCATGAGAGATCATAAATCCACCGTCTACTAGCAGAGGCCCCGCTTGGTATCACATAGCCATCTCGAAGGACCACACCACTTGGTATCACTTGGCCAAGGCATGAGCAGCCCCAAACATTTGTTTGGAAATCCAACCCTTAGTTACATAGAGAACAACAAACCATTTAGATATACAAACAAGGCAAATTTTCCAGTCAAGGATCCCTGACTGGAGGATTTTTGATGTTTTGAATGTTTTAAAAATTGTTTTTGCAAAATTCGAACCGTCCAATGTGTTTAAAATGTGTTTTAAGGGTCCCCACGGAAAATCATAAAAAAAAATACTGGGAAGACCTTGATCCGAGTAGTTTTTCACAAAAAATGTACATATATAGTTTTGTGAAAAACTACTCGGATCAAGCCCTTCCCGGTGTTTTTTTTGGTTGATTTCTCACAGCGATCCTTAAAAACACCTTTTAAACACATTGGACGGTTCGGATCGTCAAAAAAAAATATCGGGAACGTGGACGTCCGGAAGTCCGGAGTCCGGACTAGAAGCGGAGCCATACAAACAATATCCTTTCTAGTTTCTATCTCTCTTTTTTAAAACAAATGGATAGCCAAGTGATAAAGCTTCCCTTTAATAGAGAAAAGGCCAGGGTTCGATTCATTTCTCACCTTACTGGTTAAGATAGATTTGGTTTCTTGCTTGTACTAAAAAAAAAGAAAAACACAAAATTCAGCAAAATAGGCCTAACAAAAGTATTCACTCTATCAATATTCCTAAGGCCTTCCACCAGGAGCAAGTTGTCCGTGAGAACTTCAACGTGATGCCAGCCGTTCGACTTCGCCCACTCCAACGCCTTTAACACGGCAGGCGCTTCAGCAATAAGAGCAGAGCGAGCAAAAAAATTCCAAGACTCCTGCTGCCAAGCTCCATCCACTACAATCTTTCGGCCTTCACCTTCCAACACACTCGGCTTTTCAGTCCGGAACACCACACCTAGCTTGCTTATATCCATACTCAGCTCACAAGAAAACCCCCGTTTGATCAACCATCTCCCAAACCAGATTTTGTCCGCATCAATTTCAACATTCGAAATGTGTAAGAAGCATGCATCCTCCCAACACATTACACATGCGGCATAGCATCCTGAAATGTACGAAACAAATACGAATAGCGCGCTCAGATGATAGATATAGACTCCAAAATAGCCATTGTTTTGATGACTTGGTGGAAAGACCAAAACAACGTCACTACTATTTAGTTGGAGCTGGTAATTAGTTCCATTTTAAAAGCCATCGTATCTTTTATTGGAGCTGGTAATTAGTGTATTTTGCATGGTAAAAAAAATTTAATAAAGAAATTACAATTTTTTCTGTACCAGTAGGATTACCGATTGTTAAAGAAGTTTCAAATTCTTTCTGAAATTTTTATTATTGTTAAAAAAGTTTTGTGAAATTTTTACTATTGTTAAAAATGTAATTTTAAAGCTCTCCTTCTCGTTCTGCGAACCTGTACAAATAATTTATTCCCTCCTGTAGTTGCTAAACCCAAGCCGACCACATAAATAAATGAGAGTCACAGTACAACGCTGGGTATGCACGCAGAGAGAGAGAGAGAGAGGAGGAGCTGAGAGAGTCATCATCGTCTCTGCATCGGTCTGAGAAAGAAACATGCAGAGAGAAACCCTAGCTTCATCTTCATCGTCTTCTTCTTTACCTTCTTCGAGCAGTTACGGTAATCCGCCGCCTGAAGATGCCTGGGTGGATACCTACCTCAGACTACTCCCCCAGTGGCAATCTCTCACTCCCTCCAATCAGGTACCGCTCTCTCTCCTCCTCTTTCTTCGTTCACGACCTCCTATGCTCTCGATTTTTTTTTTCCCTGTTCGAAATTTTGTATAAAACCTTTGCCTTTGAAGTTGTGACTTAGGGTTTAATTCTACTCCCATGTTTCTGATTTTTAGACTGCTTGGAAAAACTAGCCGAGGGTTTGCTGTGAAGTGATGGATATTCTCTAATCTAACTGAAAGTTGAAGAGACTTAAATTAGTTTTCCCTAGCTTCGCCATGAGATTAATTTTTGGCTTATGCAAGGAAATCTGGGAATTTGTTTTTGCACTGACAATTTATCTGAAGCCTGGGGGTTTCCTTCAAATGGATAGCTACGTGTTCCCAAATGATAAAATCAGGTAAAAAAAAGCATTATTTTAGCAAATGTTGATTTTATCTGATTTTATCATTTTGAAAACTCCCCGCTATGTTCACTGTGATTTTAGCTTTTTGGTCATGTTCTTAGTAGGATAAGTTGGCCACCATTGGGAGGGAAAGGAATGTATTTGAATAAGATAATATCAGTTGTTTGTTGGATTTGAATTGGATAAAATCAGTTGTTTATTTTCCGTACCCCTGGTCTGGGAGGCTGCCATAGGTGGGTTGGATTTAATCTGAATCCTCATATCTTGATACCAACTATTGACAAGGGGAACTGTTTGGGAAATAGTCCAATCCAGATGATATGTCATAGATGGCCAATTAATGTATTTGATATTGGCTATGTAGCTCAGAGTGGATGACTTAGTCAAATGTTGTTCAGCTAATACAAATCATTTTCTGTCGTAACATCATTGCCATTTGAGATTAGGAAGCTAGTTTAAGAGACCTTTGAGTGGTGGCATACTTCCGAGAATAATTGGCTTAGCTGTCTAAAGAAGAGTTATCTATGTCTGTCTCCTATTGTTCCGTACAGAAGGTGAATAACAAAACAAAAGTGAAGAAAACAAGAAGAAACACTAAATAAGTAATATATTGTTTGATGCAGATTTTGTAGCTTTTTTTGTTTTTGTACCTAAACATTCTTGTTGCTCTTGTACGCAGCCTATCATCCCTGCTTCTATATCTAGAGTTAATCAGTTTGATGCACACAGACTCGACATTGAAATGTCAGCCATGCTGAAAGAACAGTTAGTTAATGTCTTTAGTCTGATGAAGGTATGTATCACGTCGCTAATTTTGGCTTTCATTTGTGGAGGTTACCGGTATAGCTATTGGGAATTCACTTTGTTTCTCTTCTTTTCCTCGGGATTAGCCAGGATTTTTATTCCAATATGAACCAGAACTTGATGCTTTCCTTGAGTTTCTCATATGGAGGTTCTCCATTTGGGTTGATAAGCCTACTCCAGGGAATGCTCTTATGAATTTGAGATATAGAGATGAAAGAGCGATCGGATTGGGAGGAAAAGGTAATAAGCTATTGCCTTGTCTTGCTTTTAGTTTTTGTTGGCCGATAATTCCGTCTTTGGTTATCGTCGTATCGATTGTGTACTATAAATGAGTCACCCCTCCACCTTATAATATTAGATGCTGCATTTTACTGGCATCTCAAGAGTTTTCAGGATTATGGGGCGTTTGCTCACTTTGAATTTTATATATGTAGCACGGATATGGACACAAGTATGGACATATCTACCGTGTACTTGTAGATGCAGTAGTTAAGAAAGTCATAGAATAGATTTGGGTAGTAATGCTACGAGGAGAGAAAGACCCAAATTGACATTAGAGGCTGTAGTCCGCAAGGATATGAGTTCTCTAAATCTCAGGGAACATGTTGCCCTTGCTAGAGCTCAATGGGAAAAAAGGATTCATGTAGCGGACCCCAATTGATTGGGACATAAGGCTCGGTTTGGCTTGGTATGCATACCTCGATTACTACCACTGGTATTTGGGTTAGGGCTCCTATCGAATGCGTTATTGACCAATGGTGTATGTCTAGTACATATATATATGTTTTATATTACACTTTTGGTCCTATACTTTTGAAGTTATAAATGGTTACTCCTAGAAAAGTTGAAATTTGAAAAAGCTGCCCCACCATGTCCCCATGTATGTCCCCAGTGTCCCACCATTACAGACGTTAAAATCTAATGGACCGTCACGTGGCGTGTCCCATGCGTATTTTGGTGTGTCTCCAATGTGTCGCGTGTTCCCGATGTTCTGACATAGTGGAGACTCCTGGCTGTGTCAGCACTTAATAGTGTTTTGCCGTTCCTCGTTGTTTTAAGCCTATCATCATTAAATTTCATCGTAATCCTACTGGCTAATGTGGTAGCCGGTAGGTCAACTTAAAGATAAAAACTAATTACCTCAGCACATGCAATGAATTTTCTTCATAAGTTCATTTGGTCACCTGTTAATGTCTAATATTTTCTATTATTTACTGGCTATTAGATCCTTAGGAAGAGTGTAGTGAGATTCAATTGGATGTAAGTACGCAACCGTGTAGGAAATTGTAGGCATTACATAAGAGATAGTTTATGAGTCAATTCCTGATTGATCTTGAATTATGATTGTATCATCTTGCTTCATCATGAAAGCTTGATCGTAGGAATAGATGAAAGTGTGAGAAGATAACTTGGTTTGAACTATTTTTTCGGACGAGGTTGGGGGGTTGGGGATTCATGGTGTTTCATGATTTGTTAGATAAAAGGTACTTCCTGTTATGTTCATTTGACATTTCATTTACGACCTATGATTTTAATGTACTTATTAAAAGGAAAGGAAAATAGATTAAAAGTGCAACTTTAGGTGATTCTACAGAGTAGTTTACACAGAAAAATTACTGTCATGCTGCTTTGGTTAAAAAGTCTTGCCAAGTTTCACGATGCACGATAGAAAAGCATTCCCAAAGTAGGTCTGATGCACTACAACTACATCCTTCTTTATTGTTTTATCAAATCTCAATGTTAGACTTGCTTTTCAGCCTCCAACTGTGGATTTCTTCCATTGAGTATGTCTTTTTCTCTGATGTACTCCAGTCAGAACGGGTTTGGAGGGACCTGGACTCACTGTTGGTCAGAAACTATGGTACTGTGTTGCCACTGTTGGTGGTCAATACATCTGGTCTCGTCTACAGTCATTTTCTGCCTTCCGTAGATGGGGCGATTCTGAGCAGGTATTTGTTTTCCAATTCATGGTATCATAATTCGATATCCCTGCCATACACTCAACTAGTACATCTTCCGGTATTCTTCAGAGGTCAGTGGCACGCCGAGCATGGACTTTAATACAGCGTATAGAAGGAATTTATAAAGCTGCCTCATTTGGCAACCTGCTTATATTTCTTTACACGGGAAGGTATGTTGTCGTGCACGGTCATTCTTTATGTTATATCTACAAAATAATGGGTTACACTGAAAGGGTGCCCGCATTAGTGGATAACCTGCGAATTCTATAGTTCGTGAATATTGTGTGTGAAAGTGGACAAGCAGTGAGATTGATTAAATGCCAGACAAACCTATTATGATGACGTGAAATTTTAATAACCAGTGTCATTAAGAGTTTGAAGTTCTGTATTGTTTTGACAATGTTGTGGTTGTGTGGTTAAGTGCTGTCTTGATGATATGTCTTGATACTGGGCAATAGCGGTGCTACATCTATGTTCTATCTAAATAATGAATATAAGCATTACTAGCCAATACTTATCCTAAACTTCATGACCTGAAACATGTAGTGGCTTCTGCAGGAGAATTCTTTTCTGGATTTCTTTGTTCTAGTTTTACTTAAAACTTTTATTACATTATGCCTCACCATTCTTCAGTGCATGTGATGCTATTGCAGGTACCGTAATCTCATCGAGAGAGCACTGAAAGCAAGGCTCGTCTATGGAAACCCTCATATGAATCGAGCAGTTAGCTTTGAGTACATGAACCGCCAGTTAGTGTGGAATGAATTCTCGGTAATTTGTTTGTTATTTTCAAATCCAGTAACTAAGTAAATGATCCAATGCTGAGTTGAGTGTTCTTTCAAGCACACTTTTGGTCTATCTTGTTTTGATTCCCTGAATTTTCCCCCTAAAGTTCAATGTACTGTTATTATGCCAAGAAAGTGTGCTGGTTGTAAACGTTTTTTTGAAACTTAGTGATGGTTTCACCATTGTTTTCTTAAAAAATATTCGTGCGTACTAAATAAAGCGCATTGCTATGCAAGAATTGTACACTTTGTATCATCTATGGTGGTGGTCTTCTTAAAACTTGATTTACTGTGCAGGAAATGTTGTTGTTACTCCTTCCTCTTCTCAACTCATCATCCATTAAGAATTTCCTTCGTCCATTCTCAAAGGATAAATCTTCAAGTTCAGGTGGGGACGAAACCCAGTGCCCAATCTGCTTAGCCACTCCAACCGTTCCATTTTTAGCTCTCCCCTGCCAACACAGGTACACCCCATAGATTTTCCTTCTCTCCGTTGAGCATTATTATTGATTTATTTCTGGTTCATATGGGCTAATTACTTTTAAATCTCAAAGCCCAATTGCTATGTATTGAAATTCTTAGATTGCCACTCTATTGGTTAACCCAGTCATGCATTGCTTCAAGGGGCAGGCCGTTCTATTACCATGCTTTGTAGTTACTATTTAGGGATTCCTTTGACATGAAAAATGGTTCAATTATCCGAATGCTCCTATATTGAAAGAAAACGCTTAGTAATGACTTTGTTAAGATTTCGATGCAACTTAATAAATCTGATCTCCTTGAAATAATGGCTTGGAGGGGATCAGCGTTAATTGGAAACAGGGTTTGCTATCCTTCAACCTGGACCTCCTGTTTGGAAATTTTCCTGTATACGTTTCAAGACAAGAAGTGAATTAACTTTTGCACTATATCTTCCAGCCTTTATAGGTTTCATCACTTTTCTCGTGTATTTCACCGCTATCTTGTATTTCACCGCTATAGTGTGGCCTGCAATTATTAATTAGTGCTGATTTGATGCCCTCCTGCTTGTATGTTTTGGGTGAGGGAATTATCCATGGAAATATTTAGAACTCATCTATTTACATTATTTTGTTAACAATGTACAAGTCAACTTGGGTTGGTTACGAATATATGCTGTTTGGTGTTGTGGCAGCTATTGTTATTACTGCCTTCGGACGCGGTGTTCTGCAGCTCCGTCTTTCAGGTGTACCCGATGCAACGAGCCAGTTATTGCCATGCAACGGCATGGTGCTTCGATCAACAAGTAATACTCAGAAACAATAGATACCACAGGATTGGAAAATTTTTAAAAAAAGAAGAAGATATTAACCTGTTGTATAAAAAGATGCCCGAAATTGGCAATGACTATTTAGTTAAGAAACCAAAGATTCTTTAGGAAAGCGTCTATTCATCGCTGTAGAGTAGCTCTCATTCTTTGTCTACTTTTATGTATTTCATTCAAAGGTGGCAACTTTCCGAGAGTGTTTCTTTTAACTCTTGTTGCTTTTCCTTCTTTCTTGTCAAACGTTGCCTCGGCTCATCTAAAAGGTTAATTTGACCTCTCTTTTTTCCCTTCCCATAACTTGAGTGGTCCCTCTTTACTGGGTGAGTAAAGTAAAATGGGTACGTATCCTTTACTTTGTGAATAAAGTAAAATGGGTACGTATCCTTTTCTTCTTTGGAAGTTACTGCTGCTGTTGCTTTGATACAAAAGCTGTTTTCTTGGTATGGATTTATTTGGTTTTGACAATGAGCAAGATTTCTTAGTGTGTGTAAGATGTTAAGGCGGTTGGGTGCACGTGTAAACACGATTTTAGTAGTTTTTGGCTTTTAATCAGATGTTCTGTGGTTCTAATCTTTACAGCAAGGATATGTCTGTAGCCTGGTAAAAAGTGTTAAAAGATTTGATCACTGTTAAAAACCCCTTTCGCCGATGATTCTTTTTATTAATCTTGAGGATTGTCAAGTGGGTCTTGTATTATATCTACCGGATTACTTTTGAATGATTGATGCATTGACACTTGCTGATCTTTGTAGTGATTAAGTTTTCATGTCTCCATGGTCCTCAAGTACATGGGTAATTTTGAAAGCAATTACGTACTGATGTTTAATAGGTTAGAGCTATACTTGCCGAGGATTGGGGGGCCTGTAATAAGTAAGCTCACTACACCTTTGTAGTGAGCAATCACAGCCGTTTGTTCGGTAATTAACGGTTCGGATTATCTTATATAAAAGATAAGTGTCTCATATGTAGAATAATTGCATTTAATCGGGACCGTTGATTGCCGAACGGACAGCCGTGGTTGTTCACTATAGGCCTTTTGGTTGAGCTACTGCTTGTCTCGGGTCGAAGGGGCCCGGATGTGGCATAGCTCTTGATATGACAATCTGGACTACCTGTATTCGAGATTTGGTTGGATTTCCATCCCTAGATATAACAAATTGGGATACTAAATAATCCATGAGCTGCGAAGGGTATTATGAGGTTACAAGATGGAGTACTCAAATTTATTTGGAGCTCGCCTTTTCGATAATCCATCTAGGTGCAGATGGTGAGCCCATCAAGGATCTCGTGTTAACGATCGGGAAGTTCATTTCACATTCGTGTAGAGCAATGGGAAAATACAAAATAATTCATGAATATTGGATTCGATTAATAGTACTAGTATTTTTGTTTTCTTTTGCAAGTATGACTAAAATTCAATCTGTTCATCAATAAGTTTCGAAAATACAAGGATCTATTTTGTCGGTTGATAAAATGCCAGCAAAATCAAGCTGAAACCTATTCTCACCAGTTCTTGCTCTGGAATCCACTATTTGCAGTTTGAACCAAAGAAAGTGATAATTGAAAGGTGCACTTTTGTGAGTAGGTGAACAAAGTTATGTATGCCAAATGTTTTTAGGCAACACAAAGTGTAATGATATGTACCAATTCATATCAAGTGGACTTTTGGTACCTGTTTTGGAAAAGAGTTTTGCTTTTGCTCTCCAAGCTGTGGTGGTCATAGAACCAACTAGCATTGAGAGTCCAGTGGGGCTCTCCTCATTGCCCAACATAAAAGGATAAAATTGACCAAAAAGGCACAAAAATGACTCCATTGGGAAGGCTTCTTTTTTTTAAAAATTTTTTTTTTTAAAAGGCAAAAAGGAATTTTATTAATCAAAGATATAAGATTAAACAGGGCAAGAGAAAAACATGAAAGTAAGGAGCGGCATCTCATTGGCACTCCACCTGACGGCAAATCATATGTCTTTTGAGACCCAAAAGATTGGAAGGTTGACAAGGAGACAACCAACCAAACAAACGAAAACAACCAACACCCACATCTAAATGCCAACTCTAAAATTCCGAACATAATCAAAGAGAGCAAAAAACTCAAGAACACCAAAACTCCCTAGAGAAGGAGAATCACACCACCTAGAGCAGCAAAGATGAACTGCAGCACACGAAAACAGAGCTGACAATTAGCTCATCCTATGTCTTGGTTGGCACCCCACACGAAAACAAAGATGAACTCCATTGAGATGGTTAATTACCTAAATTTTCTCTGAGGGTTTTGGCGTGCAAAATTGATTTTCAATCACAGATGTTGCATTCTGGAATGCAACCATAATGTATGAAATGAGACCCACTAAAATAACACGATAGGGGACAACCTATAATTAAAAATAAAATTTCTTATATTTATATTACATCATTGTTTCTTTCATTTAACATAAGCATGCCAAGCTTGAATGAGAAAAATAATGAGAAAACCAATCAATAGTTCAAAAAAATCAATAAATATTTGTAATAACATGCATGTAACAGCCCTTTGCTAGTTTGCTTGGTAAAAAAAGGTTGATGGAGCAACCAGTGCGTGACCACCCTTTTTAGGCGAGACCAAAGATTACTATTTGTATGGTGTTGGACAAGAAGGATCGATAAAAAACTGGTAGACCACAAATGAAGATAATTAATAGGTTAAGAGTCTCTCTTAATGTCGCCTAAAATACTCTAACTCGGAGGAATGACAGGGTACAGAAAAAGTTTTCCCGAAAATATCTAGGAAAGAGAAATCAATAGTCCAGATTCACATCATTGAAAATCAG
Organism: Vaccinium vitis-idaea; assembly: GCA_963854785.1. Taxonomy (NCBI): domain Eukaryota; kingdom Viridiplantae; phylum Streptophyta; class Magnoliopsida; order Ericales; family Ericaceae; genus Vaccinium; species Vaccinium vitis-idaea. Next base: position 36,114,638 of record OY978225.1, on the reverse strand, counting down.
GACCATTGATTTCTTTTCTTGGACGTTTTCGGAGAAATTTTTCCTGGATCCTAACATTTTTTTTAGCAAGGATGGAGCTAAGAGGGGGGCTAGTAGCCTAGTAAGGGCTATTGCCCCGGCTACAATTTGATTTTTTTTTTTTACTATTACACTGATATATATATCATCAAATTATAAGCTCCGCTCCTCCTCCTCCTCCAAATGTAGCCCGTCCCCTCTATGCTAAAGTCCTGACTCCGTCTCTATTTTTGAGGTATATATATATGGTCTAACATTCATAATATCTTGCAGTAGTTTTATTTCCCATCATTGCTTGAACATAATCATTAACGTACATAATCAGTAACTTAATTGATAGATCACGAAACCAAAAGCCAACTTTTTTTTTTTTGCTCAGCAACCTAAAAGCTAACCCTTGCTCAAAGACTAAACGCTGGATTATCACTCCAATTTAATGAAGCATATATGTTATAGTAGTAATTAATTAAGTTCCACAAAACATTTGTTCTTTTGGCGTGAGAACACTCCCCATCAGCTTTCCTGCCTCACTTTTCTATAAAGCTAAAGAAAGAATAAAAATCGACAATAAATAAATGTGTGAGAAAGAGATAGAGGTTCCTAACCCCACAAAAAATTACTACTTTGTTGACACAGACATGGGGTTTCTTCAACCTCATCTGGGAAAGCTAACACGTCTCTAAAAGCGTCAACATAGGCCCCGTTTGGTTGCACAGAGAACGGAAAGAAGACAAAGTTCCAGAGGCGAAAAAAGCAAAACAGGAAAGTGAAATTCAAAAGAGAGCAATGTTACGGTGATCATGTATTCGCACCACATTCGTATATTACTGTCTAATTAACATACCATCTAAATCGACACTGATTGTTAGTACGAACTTTGGAAACCTGGAAAGTGACCCAAGAGATGCGAACGCGCAGAAAATAAAAACAAAAAAATGTACAATAACAAGAGAATTGGGTAACCCTTTATTTGGTTACGTCCACATTAATTTGCTAGCTAGGGCTATTATTCTACAAAGAAAACTAAAGTTGGACATGTGAGACACTTGACTTTTTGAGTTGATGTACAATACTATCGGGCTCTTTCACTTCATAATTAATACTCTTTTGTCTCAAAAAGTTGATTTACTATGGAAATACATGTAGTTTTAGGATAAAAAATAAAATAGTTGTAATCATAAATTTTAAAGTTTCTTGATACTAATTAAAGAGTTTAATGAGTTTTTTAATTTCGTATCACCAAACAAGGAAGTAGTTCAATTTTTATCTGCAAATTGCACGTTTTTCTTGTAATTGACCAATTTTTTGAGACGGAGGGAGTATATCAATAAGCTTCACAACTTATACAGTTGTTCCAAATTGTTGCTGTTTTATCTGTTTCTTCTGAAAGCATCAACAGGATTCAACTTAATTCGGCTCAGGCTGCTCGGTCAATTAACAAGATCTTGGGTGAAAATTATTTGGGGGAAGATGATGAGGTCATAAGCAGTTTTTCCATTGCAAGCTAATATTGTCGATAGCGGTGTCTTTTTTGGACGTTTTGGTTTGGTTTTGTTTGGGGAGTTGTTTTTTCTTGTTGGGAGGTTTTGGTTGGCTTTTTGCCAGCATTAGGTTGTGTTTTTCCTTTTGGTTCCTAGCGTCAGGTGTCTATTGGTGTGAGGGGAGTATTCTTTGTGGGTCTGCCCTTTCCCCATCTTGATGCCTGTTGCTAAGATCCCTTTATTCTTTGTAATTCGTTTTCAAAAGTTAATAAAATTTTTGCTCTTAAAAAAAAATGCAACTATTCCAAAAAATGTACAATAGCAAAAGAATAGGGTAACCCTTTATTTGGTTACGTCCACATTAATTTGCTAGCTAGGGCTATTGTCCTCCCTCCTATTGGTTAAAATAGTATAGATCCCATCAAAAAGTCATATTTCCAAGAAGTGATGTCATCCTTATCAAAAAGTGATGTCATTGCACTTTGACTTGATGTATAATACTATTAGGCTCTTCACTTTCTAATTACTAACACTCTTTATGTACCAAAAAGTTGATTTACTATGGAAAGATGTATAATTTTGGATAAGAAATAAAATACTTTTGTTCATAAATTTTAAAGTTTCTTGATACCAAATTAAAGAGCTCAATGGGTTTTTTAATTTCATGTCACCAAACACGGAAGTAGTTTGGTTTTTATCTGCAAAATACATATTTTTTTCGTAATTGACCAACTTTTTGGGATGGAGGGAGTATATCAGTATGCTTCGCAACTTATGTAGTTGTTACACGTATTATGTCACATATGCACATCAGATGAAATTCACATGAGATTATCGAGAATTATTGTCGAAAGGAAATGTTTTTCTTGTTGCTCTCAATTCTAGGCAAGAGCAGTGGATGTGGTATGAAGAGTGAGAGCTGAATCAGCTGATCAAAATTTCAGAGCTCACAAATGATGGCAGGAAACCCTAGCTGGTGGAGCTTGAGTGACAAAGCTCAGCAAACGTCTGCTTTTTTACCACCATGCCCCTCTCTCTTCCCTCAATTTGCACCTGGCTCTTCTTCTCTCCCTTTGAACTCTTGTGCTGATCAAGACTTTCCACAGTCATGGAGCCAACTACTCATGTAACTCTCTCTCTCTCTCTCTCTCTCTCTCTCTCTCTCATCACATGGTTTCACAAAGCTTTTGATCTAAAAACCATACCTTTTAATGCTTGGAATATTTCCTCCTAAATCAACTTTTTTCATCCCTATTTTTTCTTTGTGGTTTTCTACTTTTCTCCTTAAAATTAAAATTTTTAACTTAATTTCCCACCACAGATGACTATTTTCTTGCTTATCTTTACTTGGGTTTTGGAATTTTGTGACGAAATCTTAGTGGATTTTAATGATTTTTTTTCTCTTCCCTCTAGGGGTGGATTGGCTAGTGAAGAAGAAGCTGATAATAAGTTTGGTGGTGGAAGTCACTTTCAGCACAAGAGGTTGGAAAATTGGGAAGACCAACAAAACCAACAAATCATGATTAATTCGTCGTTATTAAGGGTTCCTATTTTCGACATAAAACAAGAGGATGCGCACAGTAGGCAAGTGTACGGAACTCACAGAAATGTTGCCGATGAATTTCAAACATCAAGTAGACCTAATTCTTGGTCTCCAGTAGTCATGGGAGTTTCTTCACCTAGGTCTTCTGTCACAACTACCAATTCAACCAGCTCTAATATGTTGGACTTTTCTGGTAACAAGGGAGATGGAAGGATTCAATACCCTGATCATTCATCTGAGGTAAGAGATAGAGATTACAAGAATTCTTAATTTGTTGATGCTTTCGAAATCAGTTTTGCAGGATATTTTTCATATACTTACTCGTCTGGTGGATTTTGAGATCGAATTAATTGTCTATTAGCAATGTTCACAAAAAAGAAGAAGAAAACAATCTATTGGTAATTTTAAAAACCATGCATTTTTCCCCGTAAAATTAACATCATGGGATTTTTTGAAATTATCAGAATAATTTTTTTCCCAAACAAAATTTTGTTAGAAATTGAAGAGTGCTTATTTTTTAAATTAAAATATGAATAGTATTCTGCTCATAGTCAAAACATGAAATTCATCTTCTTCTTCTTCTTTTTTTTTCCCCTGAAATTCATGATTGAGAATCCTGCAACTAACCAATTCAATAAGTTACCACTTTTTCACTTGTTTAGGAGACTAACTAAGGTTGTTTTGGTAAGGCTGGAGAATTTCAACAAAACTGCAGCTTATCTCTCTCTTCTTCTTCTTCTTCTTTTTTTTTTAATCATGGAAAAAGCCAACTGCAGCTTATCTCATTCGTGATAATATTGTAAAATGGCTATATTTTTATTTTGTGGAATTATATGTGTGTTGAATTTTTCTTTCTTCATCCAAACTCTTACTATAATTCTCTGATTGCTATTTAATTTGTTCTAGTGTAATAGCACTGCAGCCGGTGGGGTATCTAAGAAAGCTAAGGTTCAATCAACTCCAACACTACCACCATTGAAGGTAACATAACTTTAGGGTTTTAAATCCGGTATCGACGGCATAAGTAATAGCTAGGGACATATACCGGCCGGCCGATTGAAACAGTATTGGCTATGCACACAAAAATTAATATCGGAGGTCCAAAATCCAGTGGTAGCTTTCTTGATTGTCTATTCTTTTTTTCAGGGAGAGCTGAATATGCTTCAGCTGCTATCCCCACAGACATGATCATATGAATGATTAGTAGTAAAGTTAGATGTAGAACTAATAATAGAGAAGTGAAATTTCATATTTTATGGACTGATTTGAACCAGGTGAGAAAAGAGAAGCTAGGGGATAGAATAACAGCCCTTCATCAACTTGTTTCCCCATTTGGAAAGGTAATTCCAAACTCTTTTAATTCTACTTCTCTGATCATCACAACAGAAATAGTTAAATTAATTTTTTTATCAAAACCCACAAAAAAAAAAGAATTCTTTTACTAATTTACTTGTACAGATTTAAAGAACATGTGTTTTGCTTTATTTGCCATCTGGGATTGTCTTTTGAGCGTTATATTAATTAAAAAAAAACAAGAAAAAAAAAAAAAAAAAAAAGAAGAAGAAAAGAAAAAGAAAGTAGCTTTGGGTGGCATGTTTGTGGTGTAATATTTTCTCTCTTTTTGCAGACTGACACTGCTTCAGTGTTGTTAGAAGCCATTGGGTATATTGGATTCCTTCAGAGTCAAATTGAGGTGATGTTTCTTCCACATCTATATATCTATGTGCTCTGAACATTAGGGCCGGGCATGCTGTAAAAGTTCCATTTGTTCATGCTTTTCAAAACGTTCTTTAGATATTTGGAGCTCTTGAATTTCATTTTTTTTTTTTTTCACTTGAACGTTTAAAATTCCATTCGGTTCATCTCCTGAATTGGTTCTTTAAAAATACAAATTAAACCAATGCTTGTTTATGCTGTTTTCGCTAAAACACTGAAAGTACTTTTTTCAACGACAATTTTTTCCCCACACAAGTAGAACTATAGCGACATTAAATTGAAAATATTTTGTTTTTTTTGTTTTTGTGGTAAAAAGGGAAATCACGCATTAAAATAAAATTACGGGTGCATAGTCCGAGCAAACACCCCTTTTGTCTTCCGAAAGTTGGATCTTAATACAATTATGAATACACAGATAGTTAATTAGAAAACGAAAACTGTGCATTTTAGCATATCGTGCAAGAAGATCGGCACACTCAATTGTTTCTTTCCTGCATGATCCGAAGTGAGGAGGCTGACTACATTTGATGCATGCATATTTATTTCCACCATATATTTTTAGCTTTTTTAATAAAAAAATTATGATAGAAAGACTAAACGCACACTTTCTTTTCCTTGAATGCAGGCACTTAGCTCCCCATACTTGAGCAATTCCTCAGCAAACATGAGGCACCAACAGTCTGTAAGCAGACCCATTTTACCCATTTTTCCATTTTCCAATGCCACTCCAAAGCATATATTCTGCATGTGTGACTAATTGTATGAGGTTAATTAGTAGTTTAATGAGGAGATCATGGACTTCTTTTTAGGTTGAAGGAGATAGAAATTGTACATTTCAAGAGGACTATGCTCAGGTATGTCACCTTTATTGGATCCATCACTTACCCAAAAGCAAGTTGTTTAAAGCATCTTTTGCTTATATTATTCTATTCATAAAGTCGGATATATTGAAATATGAGGTCCAGCTTTTTTATATACTAATTTTTCTCTTGACAGATTATACTTTGTGGGATTTTTTTAATGAATAATATAAATCAATTTGAAGACAAAAATACCCTAAAGAAAAGCTTAGACTTTAACAAGTGGTCGTTTTCATGTCTCATTCAATCTGAGTGGAAATAGATTTTGAGAATAGAATTTGTTTTTTGTTCTTGATGCTCACTTTCTAATTGAAGATTATATTTAAAATCCATATATATGCTCATGGGTTATTAAAAAAAAATGAAGACAAATATCAGAATATAAGAGGAGCTAACCCAAACGGGGTCTTAGATTCTTTTTTGTTCAATTTTTCTATTTGTTGGATGGTAATCGCTTCAAAAGGAGAGGAGCTTCTGAATATAAAAAAGTATAAAACTACACACAAAATACATACACACTTACACAAATATTTGATGAGTGTCTATGTACCGCACGCACTGCAGTATCAGTGGGTGTGAGCCCCACACACTCATATGAATGTTTTGGTTATGTGCATGTATGCATTTTGTGCTAGGTAACTTAGCGTTGTTGCTGAATATATATATATATATATATATATATATATATATATATATAGAGAGAGAGAGAGAGAGAGAGAGTAAGCTTCCTATCCAAACCACAAAATGCGGACCTACCGTCCGGACCTCACTTTCCGGATCAAATTTCGACGATCCGAACCATTAGATGTGTTTAAAACGAGTTTTTAAGGTCCCCCGCGAGGATTTGGCAAAAAAAAAATACCCGGAAGGGCTTGATCGGAGCAGTTTTTCATAAAAACGCTGTAATAGCATTTTTATGAAAACTGCTCCGATCAAGCCCTTCCGGGTATTTGTTTTTGCCAAATCCTCGCGGGGACCTTAAAAACACGTTTTAAACACATCTAACGGTTCGGATCGTCGAAATTTGGTCCGGAAAGTGGAGGTCCGGAACTTAATAAGTTGCGGGAGTTTGGACCGGAAGTTTGGTGTATATATATATATAGGATCATGATCTCTTAAGGGATCTCTTATTTAAAATTTGGTGTCGACCTAGCCTTTTTTTAACATTTCGGATCAAATTTTGACGATCCGAACCGCTCAATGTTTTTAAAATGCGTTTTTAAGGGCCAACGTAAGAATTCGTCAAAAAAAAATAAATACCCGGAAGGGCTTGATCCAAACAGTTTTCGATAAAATTGTACATATAATGGCACAAATTATAATGGCACAAATTGTACCTCCGCATGAAACTAAAACAGCTAAACACGAATTTTGAGACAAGTTATTCTTCTTCCATACATAAACTATTTTTACCACTTTTAGCCCTTTTAACACTTTTAGCTCTTTTGGGAGATTCCTTAATTTGCTTATTAAATTGATTCATGTGTTGATAATTTTAGGGTGATGAGCCAAAGGACTTGAGGAGTAGAGGGTTGTGTTTGGTTCCTTTATCATGCACTCAACATGTTGGAAGCGAAAATGGAGCCGATTACTGGGCTCCACCTCTAGGGGGAGGATTTTGAAAGATAAGGCATTGTTTGGCCGCAACATATATGCTTGCTTGGAGCTTTGAATTACTAGAATGATATAACATCATAAGCAGTCATTCTGCTAAATCTAAGGCTGACTGCTCCTGATGATATGCATTCATAATTCTACCATGCATCCTCCTTTACTATTTTGTACTCTAAAATGATAGTACTCTTATGTGGAAATTCGGTTCGGTATCGTTAGGTAGTGTTTGGTTTGCTAGAATGATTTCGTTTGTAATGTATGTTCTCTCATTTTTAGGAGAATAGACGTTAGAACGAGCTAGATCTGATTTAAGAGAATGACCATTCCATTTCAGTTTCGTTTTGAGTAAATCAAACGCTGCCTTAGTCTTTGGAATACTTTTTTGGGGAGCAATTATTAACTATGATTATGCAGTTGAAGGAGAGATTTAGACATTATCAGTTAACTTGGGACTTCAAGCGTGGGAATGATTTTAAGGCAGAATAATAAGAATTTATAAGCACAATTTGATCTCTATGCTTTTTTATCCCCATGGATAAAAACATTCACAAAGAATTATGCGACAAATATATACACGCCGTCGACCCGGTTAAGAACCATAGTTGTTGATTACTGAGATTTCAAATTAATTCACGTGTGTTATAATAACACAACAACCGGCTACAACACTAATTACGTACAACAGCCTACGTGATACTAGTCATGGGAGAACAGCCTATGTGGCACCGCACTGTTATTGTTGTCGTTGGTGTTGTAGCCGGTTATTGTGTCCTTAGCACTGTTGTAGTATTAATTGTGCCGTCGCCATATATAATATTGCTATGATTAACCATACGTTATTCTAATTACATTGGTGAGAAATGTTTTCTAAGGTAATTTGGAAAACGAACGCTATGATTAACCGTACGTTATTCTAGTTACCTTGTTGAGAAATGTTTTCTAAGTTAATTAATTTCGAAAATGAACGGTACCCTTTCAAGAAGTTATTGCGCTATGGGATAATTCGGAGGCGGGGTTGCTGCTTTGCAGCCTATGCCTAGCAACTGCTGCGCACAATCACAGCCGTCCACAAGTATTTTTAACGATTCGGATTGAAAACAAATTAACTATTCGTGCGAACAGTTCTTCTCTTTTGTTTGAAATCTAGGCCGTCCATCTAAGGAACGAATCGCCCGAATTCTGTGCAGCAGTTGCTGTGCACAAACTACACAGTAGCAAGTAGCAACCCCAGGTCCGGGATAATTCAGCAAGCTTTTTCTACGGTGTGACAGATATACGGTGTGACAGATATTCAAGTTCCCCTAGATTCTTATTGATGGCCATGAATCTATTTGTTTGTTACCTTCCATTTTTCCCTAGTTGATATAGCCTGTCAACAATCTCAGGTGGTATGAATAATTACCCAGTGGTTCTGATACAAGGTCGTGATGCAGGCACTTCTATAGGTGTCCTAACCAATCATACAATTCATATACTGAGTCGTGAACCCTATTTGATTGTGCGGTTCTAAATGGCGTTAGGGTGGAACATCATGATACTTTAGGAACACTAGTAGAGCAATGCTAGTACCACACACTCGTATACAACCCCTTGCACACATGTGTGTTTGCACATGCTGGAAATTCAACACGTGTTGACTCCACGTACCATGCAAGCGTAACCCACTCATGTGCCAAAGCCAAGAATATTTGGCATTCAAAATGGTAAAACCCTATTCACCCTTGTGCCAAACCCAATGCCATAATTTGGCATCCAATTTGTAATTGTTAAACTTGTCAAATCATCCAAGCCATTTAATTTGCTTCAAAAATTGAAAAAAAGTTTAATTCAATGAAATTCAATGGTGTGCGTTTGTGACTATGCTAAAATGGCACAAACCATGTAACGGCATTACAAGGGTGTTTGACAGCCTATTTTTTGCATTTTCTCATTCTACTTATCCTTTAAGGTGTTTGGGGGAGCACCTCCAAAACTAATTCTCTGAGAATGAGTTTTCAGAATGGAACATTAGAGAGCAGAATGAAAAAAGATGGTGGGAGGAGCTTTTTGACTTCTTATTTTTCTCTTTTCTCATTCTGGTTAATAAAAAGACCTACAGAATATATTCTGCACACACATCCCGAACACTACCCTTGTTACAAAACACATTCTGCACATATCTCCCAAACATTCCTATCAAAATCAAAATGCATTATGACCATAATTCAAAAGGCCAAAAAATTGAAAACGAAAAGCCAAAATGTAAGTTCTCAAACACCCTCTACTATTTTTTGACTTTTTGATAATGTAGAAAATCAAATAAAGACTTTGACAATGTCATTTTGAAACCAAGGGGTGAATTTGCTCCAAGTGTGTAAATATTTGTGTAATGTGTTTGTGGGAATTGGGGGGACCTGTAGTGCGACGAGTCCTATCCAGCCGACTATCTCGGAACCAACGACTCAAATTTAATCAAAACTCCAAATGATTCAAGCTGTTCATTAATTGTTTGGATTAAAATTCGAGCATTCATTACTGAGATGGACAATCAGATGGACTCTTTACACCCTTGTAGTGAGCCCCTTACTACAGAGCCCCCGGTTCTGTGTTTCCAAATGATCCAAGCCGTTCATTGTTTGGATTAAAATCCGAGTATTCGTAATCGAGATGGACAGCCGGATGATCTCACTATATCTCTGTAGTGATCCTCTCACTACAGGACCCGGTTCCGTGTTTGTCGTTTTAGTAATTTTATACTCGATCATATTCCCATGTGGGGGATCCCTTTGCCAGAAAATGAATGCCTACCCCATTGGACCCCATGTTTCTGAGGTAGGGGTGTAGGACATATATATATAGACAGCTTTATAGGATTGTACTTAAAAGTAATATGGACCCTATATAGCTTTAGCTCCTCAAGCGCTCCTCTCAATTTTTCCCCAAAGTTCTGCTATCGCAATCGTGACGTAATTCATTGCATCATATTTATATTTGTGTTGTATGCTTATTCTTTTTCTGCGCAGTGTTGAGTCTGTTGACACGACACAAAAATAAATAGATAAATAATAAATAATACTTAAAAACCAAAATAGAGAGAAGAGGAACACGAATTTTCTGCTCGGCAAAACTTATGTAATGTTTTAGAGCATCTCGTCAAGCACAACAAATTTTAGACCAAATTAAAATTCAAAAATTAGTTTCTATTAAAGAGTCACTTTTTTAAAAGCGCAATGTATCAGATTATCTATTCTTACTTTATAGTATTAAGCCATTCTTTTTTTATACTTCTACTTTTCTATTAAAATAGATTTTTAATTCTTATATTTTTCTACTCTAAAAAAAAAAATTAGAAAAGGGAAACCCGTTTATTTAGGCCTTGTTTCCCCATTTGCTAAAAAATGTGTTAATTTTAGGAAATAGTTTTCTCATTTTCTAAAATCAACCCAATTAATTTTATGGGATTCTCAGTTTAGCAAATAGGAAATAAGGCTTGAATTGGGTTTATCTACCATCTATATTTAGTGGCAAGAGACGGGATCAACAGGGACAGTTGATGAGGTTAATTGTTATGAAAGACCTATTATAACAAATTAAGTGGCTTCGGTCATTTGTGTAGAACTCTGGGACGGGCTCTACATAATGCATTTGGGGTATACCAAATGAAATACCCATGCATAATTTTGTTGTATTATAATTGCTTTTCGGCAAGGGGAAAGCTAGGAGATTAATTACGTTCTATATTTCCCTTTGTACTTGGTGTGGATTGGTAAGCTTGTTATGTTTAAAGTGTGGTTCACATGTTTAATTCAGGATATGATGTTAGGATATCATAGTGGACGTGTCTATGGATTTTATGCTAAGTTCAGGATCTCAGTCTAACATTTTTGTTAGAACTTGTGGCTTATATAGAGAGGTACTAAAAAGTTCTAGAATTAAGAGAGGCCCCCAAATGCGGAGCGGAGCAAAGCGACCGAGCGGATTAGGGTACGGTGTAATAATGGTATCATGGGAAGACAGGCTATGTCCTTGGATTAGCTCTGTAATTATCAAGGTTTGAACGCCAGCAAAATATACATGATAGCAACGATGCATGATGCATTCTACTGGGTATCACTCCACTTGCTCAATTAACTCAATTGCCCCGCATTTGTTTTCCAATCTGACAGAGTAATTGTCACTTTTGAAGTTAACACCAGCTCTAATCCATTTGGCATAACCTTCACTCATGCCATTTTTTAAGGTAACGCCAACTTCTTTTTTTTTAAAGAAAAAGTGGGCCATTTAAGAACAGAACTTCCCAAAATGATAAAATGGCAACTCTAAATTTGAAGCTATGGCTGGAGAAGAAGAATTTGTATGTCAAATTTGAAGATTTCAATTTCCAAGTATACCCTTCATTTATTTATTATTTAATGTACTTTTGGTGAATCCAATAGAGTTAGACATTTCAAATTAAGCACAAGGGTAAGAATGGAATTTCACAAAGGTTCTAAGTTTAATTTTGGAAAGTGGACATGTATATTGTGATGACCCAAAATAGAACGTAAGAATGAGACTATCAAAATGGGACGAAAAGGGTATCTTTTTTTGAGTAATTAACTTATGTTTTTTCATTGGCAGAAATATTCGTAATGCTACAGCGAAAAAAAGATTGCCACCATATTTGACTATTTTAAGATCATATTGGCTTTTTACGTAACTTTTCGTTTATAAGAAAAAAAAAGCATTTAATTAGAAAACGAGAATAACTAGCGAGGCAGATTAGGGCATTATTGTAGTATATGAAAAACTTAAGGGCACAATGGACCTTTCACGCAATGTAACTCCAGATTGGACTAACAATAACACCCCACCCCTTGGGTTTGGTATAACCCCATTTTGGGCCATTAGAGCAAGTGCGTCAAGTTGGGTATAAATTTGGGTAAAATTGCTAATGAATAGTGCATTTAACTATCCCATCTTTTTCAACACTCCAACATTAATCTTCTCTATTGTCTTCTCTACTCTCATTATAAAATATTAATATAATAGAGAGAGAGAGAGAGAGAGAGAGAGAGAGAGAATAGGGCGTGGCTAAGGGAAAGAGAGGAGAGAGAGAGAAATTACAACAGGTTTAGGAACAAAAAAATGGTTTGCTGGTGAACAGTACTTAGGTAGATATAGCAAAGTACTATACATGGGAGAAGGATAGCAAAGCATTTACGGAGACTACTGCGGCAAACATTCTCCCACTTTGGTTAGCTTAAATAGCTAATATACTCATTTAGCTAACCTGATACACTTGCTCTTATAGTCCGGAGGGACTTCTAGTCCAAGCCTCCAAAAATTAGGTTATAGTAAACCTATGAGATTGTTAATTGAATCCCCTTCTCTACAACCAACATCAAACTTGCCCATAGAAAGAGAGAGATGTTAATTAGCTTGGCCAAAAATGAATTAAATGCGCAAATTCCTCCTAGTAATTGAATTGGCAACGCATTTATGCTTCCATAATCAGGTCCAGAATCCTTATTGCTAGTTGGAAGTGATGAGAGATTATTCAGTGTAGTAGTATCTCAAGTCCCTTGTCCACCACACATTAGGTTGACAACTACACACGTCTTCGATGATTCACCAAATGTAATCAAAAGGAGTAGCTCATTAATATGTGTATCAATATTCTTACATCAGATGCAACACTAATTTCTAGTATATGATCTCGATATCTAATAATAATGAGATTTTGAATACTTATAGTTGTTTACGTGTACCGTAAAGTGAATGATTTGGATCATAGTTTTGGGCCCGAGATCTGGATAAAAATGAAGAGTATGCAGGGATAGAGGGATGGGGTATGGAGCTGATCCCATATACCATTCCGGATCCAATTAAATGCTTATCTCCGACTTCAATTGGGTTCACATCCCAAAACGGTGAGGGTAACGTTTTTCCCATCTCTCACATATTTCTGTTAAAGTCCTATCATTTCATTATACTACTATTAAAGAAGGTCCCCGCTAATTTAATATTTTCACAACGGGGCCATATCTTGTGCTAAAAAATTATTCACGAAGATTGAGCGCAAGGTTATTCATTAAGCGCATTGTCTTGCTAAGAGGGCTCTGACGCCTTTTATGCATTCCCCCGCTACAAGAGATCTACACCTTTTGGTTAGAGCTAATGCAAAATTTATTTTATCAATGTAACCTCATCCTTGCAAATAGTAGCCAGCTCCTGCGGTAGAGCTTTTGGATGCCCCACACTGCATTCTGGGATCGAGTCTCATTCCTCCTTCCCCCATGTAATAGATTTGGAATGATGAATGACCAAAAAAAAAAAAAATGTAACCTCATCCTTCGAATTCCCCCCGGGCTCCATTGTGATGTTGACAATCATCGGTGCTCGTCTGGATCATTCTTTACGACCGCATCCTCCTTCCTCTCGTACCCAAAATCCTAAGAAAGCCCGTGAAAATGGGACTAAAAACAAGAATGGGACTTGGGCTATTTTGCTCTTTCCGAGCCATGGTAGTTTCAGCAATTGGGTTACTTGGGTAGCATATTAGGAGAAACAAAGCGAAATCGAGTGGCTTTTCAGACAACCCAGCGAGAGTGGGCTATGCCGGCTATTTGGCTTGTTCCACAACATTTCTGGAATGGAATGGCAGAAGCACTTAATTCGGTAGGACAAACAGAGTTATCGTACTCCGAATTGCCAATGAGCATGTCGAGCATCGCTTCGGCACTAGCAGGGCTTGGGCTGGCTGTGGGGAAGTTGTTTGCCAGTTTTATACTCAGTACTGTGGACAATGTTACAGAGTGGGGGGAAAGAGAGTTGGCTTTCTGATGATATTAACAAGGGGCATTATGAGAGTTGGCTTCTTGTTTGCTAGGTTATCGTTAACGGCTCGTCGTTCGATCATGTTATAAGCTTAGGTGCATAAAAATAAACACAAAAGATCATGTTATAAGCTTAGAATGTAATACTGATTTTGGTTTTCGTATCACGGGTCTTGGTTCGCGCTTTATGGCATTTCCACTATCAAAAAAATCCAATCCTGCAAAGGATTGGTTAGGGAACAAGCAAATGACATTAACATTTTAAATTCAAGAGACGGTAGATAGAATCTTATAACACACATGTAAGATGTGCATACCCCGTGTCCATGACTCCATGGTCAAGCTACACGAACATATACCTCAGGGAGAAAATCAAGCATGAATGGACTCCTGACACTGTAATTATCATCTCCTCAACATTTTACAGACGATAGATAGAATCTTATAACACACGGAGAACCTCAGGTGGATCAGACTCCTAACAACTAGGTAATACTACAAGCAAATAACGTTGACATTTTAAATTCAAGAGACGATAGATAGAATCTTATAACATAGTGGTAAGATGTGCATGTCCATGGTCAAGCTGCACGAACATGTACCTCGGGGAGAAAATCGAGCAGAAATGTCACTGTAATCATCATCTCCTCAACAATACAGAGATGGGCATAACATAAATGCTCTTTATTAGTGAATCAATTGTTTCACATGAAGGAGAAGACAGTTTGAAAAGAACTGTCTGCATAATCACACTTTAATCAGTTCTTACAAGTTACAATACCACAAGTACTTTGATTTGTTATGACAAAAACAACTACACTCACCTTCATGATTACAGCATCAAAAGATTGTTCTTCAGACTGCTTTTTATGCATTGGAGCAGAAGAAACTGACCAATTCTCTGATGGATTGCAGCTGTTTAAGTTCATCTCTGCCAAGCTCAATTTCTGTCTGCACAAGATCAATAAAAACTAATCTAACTAATTTAAACATCATTAGATTCAATAGAATTTAAAGCATATCCTAAGATTTGGTAGAAGTGTACCAAATTATAATAATAGAAGAAAAAAAACTGGTACGAGTTAGCAATAAACTTATTACCACATTTTTGGCTCCCTCATCCCATATTAGACTGGACCATCTTGTGAAATGCTTCTCAGTTTCCCTCCAGCTCTTCCATCAGCTTCAAATACCGTGCCATTGAGACCATTTAATTTTAACTTTTATGCTGCTGCAAGGCCACTTGATCATAATTCAGTAAAGCCAATACGAATTATTAGAAACACAAAGTGATAAAACCCCTTCAACTCCAGTGACCATACGATTTTATCATCTCCGTGTTTCCCTTTCCATTGTACATGTATAGAGCCTCGGAACAAAAAATGTATGTGCATTATTTTTCTTTTTCACCGAATAAAAAAGAAAAAGAACCAGATCTCAAGCGAAAGCAGATAAATCATGTATGGTAAGAAATGAAGGATGAAAGTCATGAAATTTTAACCCTTGCTGGGTTTCCCCCTCCATGAAAAGTGGAAAATACAGAAGAATATAATAAGATTTCCCAAGGGAACAAGTAATTTCTGGATTCCAAACCACTTAAACATTTCACACCATAACAACAAACCTCAAGTTAAAAGATTAAAAGAAAACCAAGACAGTGAAGAAGCAAATAAAATACCATACTACATCACTAATACGAAACACAAGTCCAAAAATAAACTCAAGAGTAGCTAAAAAATAAAATCTTCGCACCCTAATCACTTGAATATCCATCGTCGTCATCTTCATGGTCTCTCACAACCTTCTCTATAAGCCTCTGTCGAACGCTATCAAGGACTGCTTTTCTCGATTGCTTGCTTCCACTATGCCCATCAATGAGAAGAGGATTGGATTGGCAGAGGACCAAGGCAACACCTACCAATTCAAAAACCATAAAGACAGGAAAAATAACCGAATACTTAAACCAGAATGAACACCAATGAACATAGGTCATTTTAACGGTAAAAGTTGGCCCAAGACCAGTTTATATTTGCAAGGGGAACAGAGAGTCAAAGAAGAAAACCATGTTCCAAAACTTGGCTTGGTACTGCATGTTGTGAAAATCAACTGCAAAGTTTGTGATGAAATGACCTGTTAAAGCAGTGAAACAATGCTAATGAATTTTTTTTATTTTTTTTTTGGCTTGGAAAAATGTTAATGAATTACTGTGCTAATCTCATGCCCCTTCCCACAGGAACTATCAACCGGAAGCCATATCCAACAAAAATTTCACCTGCTTTTGTACCTCTTTTTTCACCTTCATCAATTAATATATTTCTATTCATGAGATTTTCAAAGGATACATATTTGCGTGCATGACCTCTTGTTCCTTCGAAAAGCAACAAACTTTATTGGCATGTTCCTAGAGGCCAAAAGTGAAAAAACAAAATCTGCAAAGTTTGACATTACCTTCTGGAGTGCACCTGCGACCAAAACTATGCAGTCCAACGTAATTTCCTTTGACAGCACCGTTATTGTACACCAACAGAGTGGGAAGATTACGATCTGGATACTTAGGTATGCAATCAGTAGATATTATCTTAACAAATTTTGTTCCTGGATATTTCGTTGCCAGCTCTTCCAAACATTGGAGAAGAAGCCCACATTCTGGGTATCTATGAGAAACCAAAACCGAGATCAAGACACACATGAATAATTAAATAGAAATGCATAAACATCCACTAACAATCAGTTGCATAAGTAGCAAATCAATGGAAGTATCAAATACCTAACATAGTTAGGAACTAAGAAGCATGGATACGGGATACGGACAAGACAAGAAACGGACACACGGCTACGTCATTTCTTCGAAATTAGGACATAGACACTTTCGGGGACATGTCGAGCGCAAAATGTATTTGTATTATAGAGGTTTGCTATGAATTCATTTAGCAGCAAAAAATATTTTTTCTATGAAATTAAGAACAAGCCAATGAAGAAACAAATCAGCAGTCCGCGTACATGAATTATACTCCCTCCATCCCAATTTTATAGTCCCAGTTGACGCTTTTTGTTGTCCCAAAAATATTGTCCCACTTCAAAACTAAATGGGTAATTGTTAAAGAATTTCCTCTTATACCCTTATATTTTGAAATTAAAAATAATAAAAAAGTAAGAAAGTGTAATGATTGAAGGGTAAAATAAGAAAAACATGTTTTCAAAAGTACAATGATTATGTCCCCTTATTAAGTTGGAATCCCCCAAAAAGGACTATAAAATTGGGACGGAGGGAGTACATCTGTGGAAATTTTCACTCTGGGCTGTGTTTTAAAAATAAGATTTTAACCTTTTAAGGTGTCCTTACTCCTTAGTCCTTACCATGTTCCAAAAGTATCACTGTCATGTATAGGAGTAACGACAATGTGTCTGAGTAAAAGAAATATAATAACAAAATTAGAAAAGTATTTAGGCATGCCCGACACTTGTCCAGAGGAGTGTCGTGTCATGCCCGTGACCGTCGCGTATTTGACACGGATACGTGAGGCCAATAGACATATCCATGCTTCTTAGGTTAAGAATGCAGTCTGCAGACATAAACCACGTACATTTTAGGTTTGTAGCTAGTTCTTGTTCTTCCAAACATTCTTCTTAGGTTAAGAATGCAGTCTGCAGACATCAACCAAATAAATTTTAGGTTTGTAGCTATTTCTTGTTCTTCCAAACATTCTTCTTAGGTTAGGAAGGCAGTGTGGAGAAATCAACTAAGTAACTTCTATTGATGGGTATCCGGTATCCCATAGGTTTGTAGTTCTTCCAAACATTCCAAAAGAATCCCACCTTCTACCTATAATAAAGCAAAAGAGAGATCCAGATGCCCAATGAACAAGAAGCATAGCTTTCTCATTGCAAATAAGACTCAAATTTCCCCAAGTAGCACAACAGTTGAAGTATCAAATTTCCAAAAATCAGTTATTACCCATCTTTGTACAAAATCACCACGACTGGAGCTTGAGAAACCTCGCGTACAAAATCTGATCCAGAAATTGGAATCACTGATCCATACCTCTGAACCTTAGCTACTTCTCTCATCTCTGCCAACCTCTTTTTCCTGAACCAATCAAACTACGAAAGAATTAGGGCTCAAATGATGTAGGGTGGAACATAACCACCAGCTTTTCAATGAATCCCCTCAGATGTTAATTTTAAATTCATTTTGGGTTGACTAGAAAATTTCCAGGAAATAGGTAAACGAAAATACTTGATAAATGGAGCTAACAGTTACAGGAACTTAAACCACCAGCTTCACAACAGATTCTCATGGGTGATCATATTTCTTCATGGGTTTTCATATGAACATCTACCCACACCTAAATATTACCTATTTCCTGGAAATAAGTAACCTTGAAATTTTCTTGTGCTAAAATAAATAAACACATTATGTTTTTTGTCGACCATAGCTACTTCCTCAGCTCTGCAAACCTCTTCTTCCTAACCCAATTAAATTAAGAAAGATTTCCAGATACTCTTGCAGGCGCATTTTTCTTCATAGGTTTTCATTAACCATCTACTTACAAAATCAATTTATTAACTGAGTAACCAATTACCGGTACTCTTGGAGGAAGCGGTCGTCATCGAGATCAGGGTTGTCTTCGAGATCTTCAAGCTGATCCTCGGTCTTTTGATCGATCCAGGATTTGTCTTTGGGTTTCGAGTCTTGGTCTTCAGATGGGATAAAAGGAGGCAGCTTGAACGGAGGGGTGCTTGGGAGGGAGGTTGCCCAGTTTTCTCTGGATGTCGTCCCATGGCGTCGACACTCCTTCCACATCTTTGTACACAACATGGTAATCCGCCATTTCTCCCTCTGACTCCTCACTCACTGTGTCTCTCTCTCTCTCTCTCTCTGATTCTTTCTCTGGAAGAACTTACTCGAAGTTAACTCTGCATTTTGAATCCGCCAGTGAGGATCTTCAGGTTATACGTATGGAGTATGCAGCAAGAATTCAGGTCCTACAGGTCACTCTATGGGTCAGGTAGAATCATTTGTATGCATGCATAGATGACATAATGCAAACGGATTCGGAGGTGCTGGAGATCACCCTCCTGAGAGCACTTGGAGATCACATCCGGTCCGTCCAAAAGTGTTTTGAACAATCCGGATTTAAAGCAACTCTTCCATGAAAGAGTTTTTTTTTAAATCCGGACCCGATGCAAACGACCTGTATATGCAGAAAGAAAGCATACCATTACCCTACACAAGGACATGGCAACATGGAGCTAAAAAAATACATTACACAATCATTAGAGCAGCATTATGCTTCAAGAGACAGGACAAGTTTGACAACAGTTTATTTTTTCTAGTTTGGTAAGCACTTTGACAGCATTTAATTTCACACATACCCTACATTCCAACCGTGAAAAGGGTCTTCAACAATGTAATTTGACCGTACGAGGCCAATTGAACCAATGTAACTTGAATACAAAGAAGCGGCAAAAATTTGAGGGCCGACAGAATACATATATAGATACATGCACATATTTTACATGTACGTTAGCCAGCTCTGAGATTTAGGGGGCGTAAAGCGATTTTTTTTCAAATTGGGCCCTTAACTCTCAATAGATCGTAGTTAAAACTTACAACTAATTAGGAAAACAAAAAACTTTCATAAATAAGTCATTTGAAAGCATAACTACTGCATACCTATAAAATTAGAGGCCCCAAAAATTAGTTAAAAGTTGGAGGCCTAAAGCGGTGGCTTAAGCGGTGGGTGGCTTTATGGTCTTTAGCCCAAAGCCGGCTCAGTACGTACAACGTATGTATACACGCTCGCATAGGTACAGACAGTGATATAGACGAACAGAGAGAGAGAGAGAGACGGGGACAGAGAGATACCTGGGCTGATCGAAGCGCTCGCCGGTGGCGGTCGATCGGGAACGGAACCGAGCGAGAAAGGGAGTGATCGAGCGAGGGGTTTCTGTGACTGCCTGAATAATTAGTAGTACTAGGAATCAGCTTCTCTGCAGGGAACAGTTTGCACATGCTCCTTCCCAAGCGTGTATTACAGGTGGGACTCAACTCGACAACTTCTGTGGGATGATTTTGCTCGTTAAAAAAAAGAAAACTCGACTACCCAAGCCATAAATTACGATAGTACAAGGAACACATTTACCGACCAGGAAGCGGAGTCTACTGTGCGCCTAATCATGTGCGGTATGCCGCAGGTAGGGATGGGCATTGGGCCGGATAGTACTATCTCCACCCCAATTCCCAAATTCATTCCCTATCCGATCCCTGACGGAGCTTTATTTTCATCCTCCATCTCCACTCCAAATGGGGAACGGAGATCTCCACGGGGATTCGGGGATCCAATCATTTTTATAAAAAAAATAGATTACTAGAAATCTAGAATCTAAGTTACAAATTAAATGCTAAAATCAAGTTACAAGTAGAGGTGTCGAACGGGCCGGGCCGGCATGAGCACGACACGGGCACAGTACGTTTATCGTTGACACAACACGTGTTTGCCAGCTTCAATTCAAGTTGTATCAAGTATTAACTGAATTTTTAATTTAAAAACTAAAGGAACCACAAACAAGATAGCATAAAAGAGTATTGAAGTATAGTGTGATCTTCAACTTCACATGAAGCACTAAGATAAAGTAAAGTATGAAAAGTGAACTCAATTGAGAAAAGAAACTTTACACAATTGATTTCATCAATAGGAACAACAACAAAATCAACGGCTTGATTGGAAAAATAATGTTTTTATTTTGCATTTTTTTGTGTTTATTTTAAGGAATGCATATGATTGATAGTGAGTAGATATCAACTTAGAGCATCACTAGTGGTATACTCAAACACATAAATACTCAAAGATAAGTATTTTGATACACAAAATAGGCTCACAATGGTATTTGGATAAATACTCAAAGTTAACAACATTTGTTACAAATACTCAACTTTTGGCATTTGGATACTCAAAACTACAAATCTTTCTCAATAACCAAACCTCAATAACCAAATTTTGAGGACCACACCCTATCAAAAGTAACAACATTCTCTCTCAATTTTTCAAATACTTAATTCAAAACTCAATTTTTTTGCACTTGCT
Source organism: Vaccinium vitis-idaea (assembly GCA_963854785.1). NCBI lineage: Eukaryota > Viridiplantae > Streptophyta > Magnoliopsida > Ericales > Ericaceae > Vaccinium > Vaccinium vitis-idaea. Next base: position 36,093,521 of record OY978225.1, on the reverse strand, counting down.
CCCAAAAATTGAAATTATCAATTTTTAATCTTTACCAAAATATGTTCAAGATTGATCTCATTTTAAACGTAATGTGAATATCATTTAAATGGTAATAATATTATAAAAAAATATATGTACAAATTTAAAGTTGTGCCCATTTTATGAATAAAAATAGAGTGAATAGTACTTTTTGGATTATGGACACAAATGAACTATTGTAGAAGGGTAGATACTCAAAATTATAAACCCATTAAATGAATACTCAAAATGTGATGTGGCAATATTTGAGTATCCATATTTGAGTATACCACTAGTGATGCTCTTAGTTGGGATGTATTCAAATTATAGTGATGCATTTCTTATTTAATCACATTTATTGTATTACAAATGTCAATTATCAATAAAATGTTTGGAGAAAATTTAGTGTGACCCTATGTGTTCGGAGAAAATTTAGTGAGACCCAAAAGTTTCATAACTCATGAATAGACCCCTATATTCGGGAATTCGGGGACGGGACGGGGGGGGGGGGGGGGGGGGGGATGGATCGGGGAACAGATTCGGGGCGGAGACATGCCTATCTCCACCCCTTACCCAATCCCCTAACATTTTCAAAAAAAAATCTCCATATCCTATCCAATCTCCAAACAGATCTCCATATTGCCGATCCATTCGGATCGGATCGGATTCGAACGGGTCAGAGGAAATGACCAACCCTAGCCGCAGGCGTGCAATGCATCATCTCAGTTGTCTAAAAGTGTTATTAATGTTTCGAATTTGTATAGACGTTTCTTATCGGAAATCCTAATTATACAGAAACTTTATGTACATCAAATGTACATACCGCGTATGGACCTCACTTTTGGATCCCACACGAATAATCTGAACTGTTCATTAATCCTAAAATAATTTTTTGAGTGGCTCCGTGAAAAATCAGCTCAATCCAATATGCATAAATGGTTGATCCAATATTCCCCTGTTTCATTCTAAATCGATTTAGGATGAAACAGGGGAATATTGGATCAACCACTTACACATATCGGATTGAGCTGATTTTTCATATAGGCGCTCAAAAAATTATTTTAAGATCAATGAACGGTTCAGATTATTCGTGTGGGATTCAAAAGTGAGCCCCATACGCGATATGTACATAAAGTTTATGTACCCCTAGTTAGGTTCTTTTTTTTATCAGTCAAAATTAATTTTTATCGGTAAGAAAGCTTCAGCCAATCCGGACCATTGATTTCCGAGATGGCTGTCTGGGATGTGCGTTGCACGGTGCAGCGCACTAGGTGCACAGCAGGGACCCTGGTTCCGACCGACCACACCTCTCTCAGAGCATCCATATTGGCCTAACCAAAACCAAAAAGTCGCTAAGATTAGCAATGTTTGTTAAAAAAATGCTCACATTGGAATAACCAAATTAGCAACTAACCAAATTTTTGGCCCTTGAATAACCAAAACTAACAACCTTTTGCTAATAACCAAATTTAGTGGACCCACATCCATCCAATCAAGTACAACCACATTACACAAAATGAAAAAAACCTTATCTCTCTCAGTAATGTTTTCAAAAGTTCAATTTAAATACTGTTTTTTTTTTTTCAAAAGTTTATTTTAAAAAACTTTTTTTTTTTTGAAAAACTGTTTTGTTTTTAAAAGTTTCAAAAACTATTTTTTTAGTTTTGAAAAAGTGATGTGACAAGTTTTGGTTATTGTTTGAAAAAGTGATGGGATCCATTGTTTCTAGTTATGGACAAACTAGTTACGGGCGCTCGTGCCCAGCACGAGTTTGATGCCCGTCTTTTTTTCCTTCAAAAGCAAAATGGGAAGCTGAATTTTGAATGGTAATACATGGATCGGCATTCAGAGTAGGATATGTTGAAATGCGAAATGAGATGTAAAAGTTTAATGGCAAAGCATTTGCCCAGATATAGATCATGTGCAGATGCAGGTGATAGCACGCTTCCAGGAGAGTAGTTTGCTTCAGTAAAGTTATGTACAGACTTTTCTAAGGGCTTGGATTGTTCATTCCCTTGCAAGCTAAGATGCCAAGATTAAGGAGGTAGCAAATTGGGATTGGGATGATCAAAAGATTTGGTTCCGTGTTTATCCTGGCGCTAAAAGCAATGTACGAAAACAATTGTTCTTGACATGTGATTGAAATTTGGTGTTTTGTCATGTTCAACTCTTTCTGAACCTGCGAAAAATTAGAACTGTAAAAGTAACTCGATTGGAAAAAAAGAAAGCCATCTCAGAGAAGCTTTAGCTTCACCGGCTCCTTTCAACTCCTCGTGCTATTATTTTTTTGGCCCAATAACTTCAGTAGTAATAGCTAAGTACATATACCAAATGTGTTTTTTGGCAAGTGAAATAACAATAGAGAGCACAAAGTACACCAAAAATTGACAAAACTTGTCTCATACCTAAATAGCTCAACTCTGCCAGAGTCTTTTACAGCTTTGATTTTAGACCCTGTTGATTTTCAAAAGCATTTCTCATCTAGCAAATCTTCGAATTCTTAAAATAGATAACATAACAAAAAAAAAAAACCACTTAATTTTCAATCAAGCGCAGAGGTAAATCTGTCTCAGCCATTACATCCATAGGCTCAATGAAGGAAATACAGAACTGCAGAGTTCTCTTATATTTAGCATTATCACGAAATATTGCAATGTAGGAGAGAATCCTTACTATTCTTGGTAACAAGAGATGGATGATGATGGATACAATTTCGCTGCATAAGGCCCAACGTAAGTCCATCAGCTGCCAGGCAGTCTCACTTTCAGCAGTTCAGCTGGCTAGAGTAATGCGCAAACCACCTCTTTTGTCTTCCCAAAATAGGCCTACATTCACAAGTGATACTCAAACTTTCAGTTTTACACCTCAGAGTTTAAAAACCCAATTATCAAAAGGCAATATGAAATAAAGCGCATAGATCCATTGGAGAATCACAAGTATAATTAAAGTTTCCGTACAAATTTCACATTTGAGCACTCGTAGAGGGAGAAAAACTGAAATTAGTTATTGTATACTACAAACGAAAATACCTGGTCGAATGAATTTCTCAGTTGACCCTCCAATTCTTCAATCACCATTCCCATGTTACATAGATGACCATCAGCCACTGAGAGATCTATATTCATCTGTTAAACATGAGAGTCAAATTTAGACTTGATTTCCAAAAGCACCAAGGGCCAGGTATAGAAATGATGCAAATAGACATGATGCCATAATTAATGTTTAAAAAAGTTGTATGATATAGAAAATGACAATCGGACTGGAAGGCTAAAACGGTATTGGCACAAGCTAATTGTTAAGTTGTAAATATGGATTTTGCCAAGCCTTCGTACAAGGCAGTTAAGCGGAAAAATAGACGTCTAAAAAAATAAATTCAGAGGGCTCCAAGCATCATTGAGGTAGGAGTAATGTGAATAGTGATCTACCCATTGTGCAGACACAGAATTATGTGGAAAATAGGGCCTTTGTGAGGTGTCATTATGGTAGGCTAATGTAATTCCTTGCACAAAATATTGGCATCTATGGATAAGTTGAACACATTACAGTGGATATACGCTATGATTGCTCACCACAGGGGTATAGTGAGCAAACTCACTACAGGTCCTCGAGTCCCAAAAAAATACACTTGTTCATAGGTGTTCAAAAAATATCTCAATTAGCACAAAAACTACTATCCCTTGCAGCTTCCTTAGTTAATCTATCTTTTTCACTTAACGAGGTACATGGACAGCTAATATGTGAAGAAGTGGCCAATTAAAACATATATATCCATGTGAAGAAGTGCTTGTGATGGGAATATAATATACAAATCAAAGAGTATGTCAATTGTTTCCTTCCCATTTTCAACAGTAAAATTACAAAGCCAATGTGATGAATTTACCATTTCATACACAATAGCCATAGAAAGTAAAAAAAGTACTACTCGTACATAAAAAGCTCAACTATCAACATAGCAGCAATATCTTTCCAAAAAAAAACCGTGACCTGAAATACGAAACTGGCTCAAAAAGAATTCTTGTTTGTTTTGACTAAAGAGTTATGGATGACTTGACAATTCTAATTCAAATCGACTAATCCGGTAGACTTCCCACATTCATAGGAGTGCGTCAAATTACTAAAATTTTGTTTTTAAATTGTTATAGGAGTATATTTTATTTGAAAGCCACTAAAATTTTGTTTCCAAATAGATGTAGATAATGTGCCAGAATGATGTATACTAAATGTGCTTCTCAGCACCCAGGTTACGTACCCGAACGGGCTTTGTTTGATGGCCAATAGTTCAACATCCAACTGAAACATGGAAGAGTACGACAAAGAAAAGGCAGTGGAAGAAGTATAGAAAAGGCTTAAGGAACAACATAACGAATTTGAAAAATGAGAGATGAATTGTGCAGAAATATGTAACTGAATGAGGAATACTGGGAGATTCATATGACAAATGCAAGGTGAATAGACAGTAATCATATTGCACAATTACCTCAATCGTCGCATTTGGGGGAATTCCTATACGCCTTTGCTTCCATAAGTAGCTGAGGTGGAACTATCAGCAATCGCTGCAGGAAATGGATAGTTATAAAGTGTGTAAATCAGGAGTCAGGACCCATCTGAATAGTTAAATTTCTCGTGACTTTGTGTCTTCACCAATTAGACAACGCAAAAACTGACACATGCTTTTGGGAGTTACTGAAATTATCCAAAGTGTTCAAGTGCAGAAGCATAAAACTTCCTCAACTTGCCCCTTCTAAAATGCATAGAAATCTGAACTTTCAAACACAGTACAAGAAACTGACATTTAGATGTTCTCATCGGTGTTAATATGTGAGACGGAAGCTGAAATCATGAGAATTCTGAAATGGTTCGTTCAATGGGGTGACAATTTGAGACAAAACAGAACAAGTGCGATTTGCTTTCCTAAGTTTCGACTCAAGATCAAGCGACTTAGCTGCTTTTCAAACAAGTTCCAAGTACATTGTCCGACTGAAATACTGAATCTCACCTGTCCTCCCACCCGCATGCCTTCAACACCTAAATCCAAACCTTTAAGGACATTCCCTTTCTCTGATCGACCAACATCGAATCCATAAGGCTGCAGTATAGGAGCAGATACAGATCATTAAAGAAACACAAGGAACTCTTCAAAAGAAGAAATAATATTACTGTGTCTAGTATTATGTTAAGAATAGTTTCGTATAAACACATATTATGCAAACTGTTTTTAAGATGATACTAACAAGTGAGAAACTTTAGGCACATTTTCCTCTAATAGAACCACAAAACGAAAGTAAAATTATTTCCCTTTCCTTATAATTAAGTAGTATCCTTTCGTCTTTCCTTTCCTCTCTATTTAATGGAACCATCAACCAAATTTCAAGGGAAACTTTGTTCTCCGGTAACATGCAAACTCTGGGATGAGTTAATGGAGCCAGGCATGGTGGTATTAATAGTAGTATATTTTTTACAACCCTTGGGTCAATACTCAATCCCATGGTTGGTTGGTATGGTAAGTACCCACACTATTTTTTATGGTTCGACTCTTGAGAGTGCATGAATTTTTTAGTATCTACACAACCACTGGGGTTAGCTTAGTGGCCAAACTCGTGATTTCCCTTAAGGAGGTCACGGGTTCGAGGCGGTGTGGTGGATTCAATATTTTGAAGACCCGCCCACCTTGTTGCTAAAAAAACTTCAGGTATTTTGCCCCCTTTTTTTTATGAGAATTTGTTGGGTAAAGTTCTTCTGGTATTTCCCCTTTTTTTTTATGTAGAATACTGATTCATAATTGGTATGTACTTCAGGTACACGTTTTTAATAATCACTCATATATAAAGTATTTAAAAGAACTAAATATAAGGCAATGTATACAAAATCAACAAGTTGTATGAATGAGATATAAATTATTTACCTCTCTCAGTTGGCTAGGGCTTCGTGTTGATAACGTGTTATAAAACCAAGCAGATAAGAGCTGAAAAGTAAATAAAGTGCTAGACACAAATATGTAGAAAAGTTAGTCTTCTGGACTACTAAACTATTATTCAGAGTGGTATTTTGCTTTCTGTCTTTTCTTCTCTCTTTGCTTGTATAGTCTCTCTTTGTTGGACGATACATATATAGCCAAGAGGCTCTACTATTACAACCAACACACTTAATGCTACCACACAACCCAAGATGGTATGGTCATCCATTCTTCAGATAAACATTTATAACAGATATACAAAAGTCCTAGCATAAAAAATCGGTTAAAGATCACTTTTATCATCCGCCCAATGAGCAGACAATAGAAGGAATGTTTTTCCAATGGGTTGTTGGCTACCTTTGCGATCCCAGTTGAACCTCATCTCCATCGATTGATCAAATTCCTAGAGATCAAGGAGGATTCGAGAAATAAGAAGGGAAGCCTCTTTGTTCAAAAGACTTTTGGCTAGAGTGATGGGTTCAGTATCCTATTTATACTCCCCGATTCTAACCATCTAGAATTAGTTACCGTTTTTTCTAGAGTCATGGGTTCGCTATACTATTTTTACTCCCTGATTCTAGACTTCCATAATCAGTTGCCATTTTGCTAGAGTCATGGGTTCACTATCCTGTTTCCATTCCCCGATTCAGGTCATTAACCATTATCTATCTCTCTAACGTTCTAACTTCTAAGGAATTTACAATAAATAAATGAAAGTATCTATATCAAGCCTATCAAATTATTCTCATAATACCAAACCAAGCCTTCAACCAAGTCGCATCTCTTTCAAATCCCGTCACATAAAATAGAAAGAGGCATATCTCTTCCATTTCGGTTTTAAACAGTCCGTATTTAGAGAGAGAAACAAGAGAGAGGAAAGGAAGAGAGAGAATTTCAATCTGGGCCATCTAATAAATTTTTGAACAGTCCAGATACAGCGTTCAATTCTCTACTGGTACCCACCCGTTATCCAAATTTTTTCCCATAAAATAAGACCCAGTCCCGATTAGTTGCCGGATTTTTCTCTCATCAAACCGGACTCCACGCTCACTATTAAATTCAGCAAAGGAAACAACTCTATATATAAACCACACAGTATATACACCACTTCACGTACTACGCACCACATACAGTCAAAGAGCGGCTTTCGGAGTGTTATTGTTTGGCGACCTAAATCAACCACCATCATCGGAAAATGGCTCCGATTGCAGTCGGCGACGTGATTCCTGACGGAAACCTGGCATACTTCGACGAGAGCGACCAGCTCCAAACCGTCTCCGTTCACTCTCTCGCCGCCGGTAAAAAGGTCGTTCTTTTCGCCGTCCCTGGCGCCTTCACCCCCACCTGCAGGTATATACATACTCTCTCGCCTCTTTCCGTTCGTTTGTAATATATTTCATACAAGAGCTATTAGAATACAAGTATCTTGATTATTATATCAAGCGGACGTACCAAAGCCAATTGGTAGCCCGAAGAATAAATAATTAAACAAATAACCTCGTTCAGGGAAAGAATTAATCGATCTTTCCGTTTCGCTTTTGATTGCCTGTAAATCATCGGAAGAGAACAAGGAAAGTTTTCATTTTTTTGGTTTTGAAATGATTCTCTTTAACCAAGCAATAGTGTGATTAGTTGAATTTCTGATGTTGTTTACGTTATTTATGCTCCCTTTGGTAGATTTCTGATGTTACGGTGCAGTGGTAGATTGAGATTATGAAAGAAATGAATGTGGATGTTTATTTTGTTAAGATCCATGTGATGATCTGCTGGTAAAGAGATGCTGGACTAGTGTTCATGGTTGGGGAAAGTGACAGTTTGTTACTACTCCCTCTGTCCAAAATCATTGTCCACCAAGAAAAGGTGTGCAATTCTTAGATCAAAATAGGAAGTACTTGTATAATTTGTTGTATTTGTATGTGCCAATTTAAAGACCTCAATTAGTTCTTTAAATTGGTGCAAAGAAGTCCAGAAATATGCACTCAAGTGCTTTAATTTTTTATCTGAAAATTGCATTTTTTTTCATGGTGGACTGTGAATTTTGGACGGAGGGAGTACTAATTAGTAATTAGCATGAAAGCCGAGAATAATGGAGGTTTGGATTGCCCTCTAGTTTAGTGTAGATTGGTAATCAAAGCTGGGAATTGATTGAATACATAGACAGGTTCATAAGGATATGTAGGTGAGTAAATCGGGGATGCTTATCTTTGATCAGTGAATTGAGAGGAGGAAGACGGGTCAGTATAGAGCCTTGACTCCAAATATTTTGAATTCTGTAAAGTGGCAATAACTAATAACACATGATGAAGTATTAAGATAGGTTTGGATTGCCCTCTAAATTGGATGGACTAATACGTCTTAGGCAGCTTTGTATCTTTTTGTATCTTAAGGGACTACTCTGTTGTGATAGCCTGAAAGGTATCTTCAGAATGGTATAGTTAAAATTGTAGTATAGGACAAGTGTTATGGTTAAACTTTACCCTGTGAATCTAATGTTGCTTTTATCAGGAGGCATCTTAATCAGTGTTTTAAGATTTCTGGGATATTTTATAAAGTAGAAATTTTGTTATACTGCTGGCTATCTTTCATTCTTCATTTTGATGAAAAGGTTTACTAAACCTGGTACGTACTAATTCTGAATCTTTATTTATTTTGTGTTGCAGCATGAAGCATGTACCTGGTTTTGTTGAGAAAGCAGAAGAACTGAAGTCAAAGGGAGTCGATGAAATCTTGTGTCTTAGCGGTAGTTCTAGACTTTTATTTTGACGTTTTGTTTAACTCGTTGCTTACCTTTACAATGGTATCCAAAGTTATTACCTTCCAATCTGTAGATGAAAAATCTATGCACTTCACACAGCGTACAAACTACAAAGGAACAGTTTGTTCTCCTGAATCCACACAGAATACCTTGGGCTACTAGTAAATGAAATTATATGCAACGCTTTTGAAGCTGGCATTTAAGCATATGCTTAACTTATGCTTTCCACCTTGATTTTTAACTACTGAATCAAATATCGTTGCATATTCAATCGCAGTGAATGACCCATTTGTGATGAAGGCATGGGCGAAGACTTATCCGGAGAACAAACATGTTAAGTTCCTTGCCGATGGTTCTGCAACCTATACCCATGCTCTCGGCCTTGAACTTGACCTTTCAGAAAAAGGACTCGGAACTCGCTCCCGTAGGTTTGCTCTATTGGTTGATGATCTGAAAGTGAAGGTTGCAAACATAGAATCAGGCGGAGAGTTCACTGTTTCCGGTGCTGATGAGATCCTCTCTGCTCTCTAGACTCTAGTTGCTGCGTCAACTATTATCCTTCGGGTATGACAATATGGTGGTGTTTTGTCTGGGAAATAATAGGAAGGAGTACTTGTTTTGTGGTTGCTCCTGGTGTGGTTTTTGTGTTGGGGATTATGGAGTTCATTTGATGAGTTCACTACTCTTGCTATTTTGTTACTATAATTGGAGCAAAACTCTGTATGATTATAATTTATCACGTCTATTACATTTGTGTATTGGAGTATCTTTTGTCCGAGTATTCCCCTTGCTCAAGTATAGTTGAATCATCGGTTCTGTTAGTTCCTCTTTGGAGGACTTCGCCAGAAGAAAATGGGTCCTCTCTGGTTTATGTTTTTGGATTGGAGAAGACAGTCATGATCTAGACTTTCTATTTGTTTCATTCAATGGTTTGTCGTAAGAGATTATGAACAAATTCAAACCATTAAATATACCAATGGACAGTCTGGACTTTCTCCTCCAGTGATTGTAGAGAGGATTAGAGAGGATCCGGATCAGAAATTCCGAGCATCACCCTTGTGCTATGTTTAATATGAGTGGATAGTCGAAGTTATACTGTACGTGATGTTGATACGTGATGTTGATCTCTCTCCCAACATCTGATTAAAAAAAATCTCTCCCAAGATGGTCCTTCAAGTGCTATTAGGGATATTCCGACACTTCACTCGAGGTTTGAATTCAACAATCCGGACTTGAAACCTTTTTTTTTTTTTTTTTATCAGGGAAAACGCCCCGAGTGCTACATACCACCAACCAGAGCCCTCGGTTGGAAAAAAAGATCAACAACTATCAAGTTATCTATATGGAGTGGGTAGGCATACTTTGGATATCACCCGGCTCGCAAGAAAACCCGAAAAGGGTATTGAAAGTTCCACGCAGGAAACAACGATCTCACAAAACGGAGATAGATAAGAACAACAATCAAACAAAAATAGGAAAAAGTTTTCGGCGGTAGCCGCCATCACACACCCAGCCACCAAAAGCCCCAACCTACAAAACATGTAGCCACGCCACAAGACGCGTAGTGGCAGAGGCAAAACTCTGCAGATTCCAACTCCAGCAAACCGAGCATGAGAAAGAGATTCCACGTCGGAAACTAAACGAGGTACACCTCTACCACCAGTCGAAGCCCAGCCGAAATCCATTCTTCTACATACCCCACCGCTGCTCTCCGGCCACCATCGAAAACCACCAAGACCCACCAGCCTACAACCACCAACCCCATAACAGATCTTGGCTGAGGAAAAACAGACCGAGCAGATTCGACGATGGAGGGCAAGACAACAAAGGTAGGTGAAGGAAGGGAAAGGGACAGAGGGGGAGTATAGCTCTTAGATCGCTTGAATGGAAACAACATCCCCCCATCCCACTACCGCCCTGGGTGTTGAAACCCTAGGGGGAAGGGAGGAGGCGGCTAGATTAGAAAAAAGATAGAGAGAGGTGTAGGTTTTTGTAGAGAGAGATTACTAGGCGACTTTCGAAGTGAGGTAATTTTACCCCGGTGTTCCCCACGTGTAGGCCATAGTCACTCAATCTATTTGTTTTTGGACGAAGGTTGACACGGGGGCAATATTGATTTGTTTATGGTCTTACTAACCTCCACTCAATAGTATGTACTATATAATGACAAATTAGTTCAGATATCAATGCAAAGTTCACGGATATCAATATACTTCCACGGATATTAATAAACTTTTCGCGAATATCTATGTATTTTTTACTACTTATTATCTTCTACCTATTGGGCAAAAGTTAGCATGTTTCTTTGTTTATTAGTAAAAGTAAAAGTGTAGATGAGTGATCAGAATAAAAGGTCAGGGTTATTTTGAAAATTTTCACCCAAATTATCAGGTATATTATCGTCATATACTGGAGTATCTTTTACGGTCAAACGTTATCCATGCACTATGACGAATACAATTAACTACTACAACCTAATAGTCACCTTTCTATGGTTAGACTCGATTATATTGCATACAGGTAATATAATTTGATAGTCAAACCCATATAAAAACTCGATTATCAGATCTTCAATATCTCTTTGGAGGATTCTGCCAAAATATTTGAACGACTGGGCCATGACTGGAACAGGATCGGCTAGAATTTCAATATTTTACATGGTCGATGGGCATTCATAACTCGAAAATTACGTCGCCAAAGCAATTTTTATATGACATTGAGGACTGTTTTTTCGCATATTCCTTCCATGAAATACTCATTCCTGACAAAGTAGAAGGTAGACTGCTCTACATTATCAACCGATTTTACTATTTACACCAACACGCAAAATCATCGACATCGAGCAGAGTGAAAATATTGCAAATGAGGCTAATAAAATTGAAAGGTATAAGAATTACGGCGTCAAAGATTGCTAGAGCCGTGAGTTGAAGACATCCATTGCTTAGCAAAAGCAACCATCTCTCCGCTGTCTTTCTTTCTAATTCTCACCACAGCCAACGTGAGCATATCCTTGTGTCCAACAACCTCCCCCTCTATCTCCACTTCTTCCTGCCATTGCACAAACCAACACCCAACATATCAGTTTATTTCTCTCCATGAAATTTATACAAAGCTTCCCTATAATTTGAACCAGATCAGAACTCATTTTTTTCATTTGTTAAAAAAAAATACTTATTTCATCACACGGTTTGACTTTCACCATATCCAACCCTCCCTAACTCAACTTTCACATCAAATTTGAGAACACCTTTTGGCAGATTAACGCCAACAAACGAAATTGAGCACTCTAAAAGTCTAAAACCATCGACAAATCGTTTGTGAAGTACCCATCTTGTCCCAAAAGAATACACTTTGAAAACTATATTTCTCATTTCCCTGCTTATTTCCTAAAGGCATCCATGGCTACATCTCCCAGCAAAACAAGCACAGTGGAGTAAAAATCCCCTCTCTCGCACTACCTGAAGATATCATTAGTTCTTTACATACTATTTCAAAGCACGACAACTTAATCTTCTGTGCAAATCCCAAGCCTATCTCTCTCTTCGTACAGTCTATTTGGATCGTGCTAACAAGTGTAATAAGGGATGATGCTTTTCTCACCAAATCTCCCCTTTTAGGAGCCAATTAAAAAGTTACTATCGCTGAACATCTCTCTCCCTTTCTCACCAAATCAGTCAACCGAACTGAATGAATGGGTGAGAAACTCTAATCATTTCATTCTTTTCTTACCAAATCATCAATCCAAAGGGACTGGCATAGCATTTTAGTAGAGTGTAGTTTGTTGGCTACGGCAACACAAAAGATATCTAATACTACTATTTATGTTATCACTTGAACATTTGGTATAAAAAACATGTCAATGCCGGATTTGATCGAAGAATTTCTTTTGCTCCCGTTAGCTTAATACCTGGTTGATGAAATTAGTGACGCTCAATTGTTTCTTCTTTATTAGATTTAAATATAGTAAACCAGTTGAACAATTGGAAATGCTGTTAAACATAGAGGAATATGGAGTCAGAAGTTACAAAACCTGAATCTTGGCCGTTGAAAAGTACGAGATGTTGAAACTAACAGACACTTTGATGTGTCCAACCATGGAGCATATGACAGCAGCAGCGACGTCGTCTATTAAGACTGCTATTGCTCCAGCGTGCCAATTTCCGTCTTTGTCCTGCATATGGTTTGAAAATTACTTCTAGTATCGAATTAGATAAGACTCACATTAATTAAAAATAAACATTCAAAAATAAAGCAGCTGAATTAGGGGGAAAGAGATTGTTACCGAGAGGTATTTTGGGATGAGAAATTTACAGCGAATGAGACCTTTCTGCACCTCCTCGATCTGAATGCCGCCTAGAGTTAGGGCTTCCAACTCATGACTTAAACCATTTGACATGTCTTCTATCCATTTTTGGGATTTGTACGAATTGTCTTCATCACCTTGCATCCTCTCTTGCTTCCGTCATAGAACAACCATGGTCGGTGGTGGGCCTGGTGGCTGTCAAAAGCATTCAGTGGAGCAGAGGTAAGGTAGTAAGGTCATGTGACCCACTAAGTTGGGAAAACACGGCCAGTTCATTGACCGAAACAGTGAAAGAAAATATAACCTGTAATGTAATCTTGTCCTGTTAGATTGATAGTAACAAGATTAATAATACTGCATCCCTATGATGAGTGTTAAGCTATGGACAGTCATGTCAGATAACTCCAGCCCTAACCCTCTTTTTTACTCTAATTTGAGTCAAAATTTGGATATAAGCTTCCTTTTATCTGGACATAAAAAACATCATAAACATTTTCCTTTGATATAAACACCGCCCCTCTTGTTCACTGCACCGGCGACCACCACAGTCTTCACCGGTGGTTGCGATGCCATGCCGCCCAAGTTGCAAAGGAGCAGTGTCGGCCCTGGGCATAGGCCCAAGAGGCCCGTGTCTGGGCCCCCCCAAACTGAGAGCCCAATATTAGGGCCCCCAGGTCCTATATGTTAGTGGATAGGGATTTACATTTTTGTATATTTGGTCCGTATATATTGGTAAATGGTCAATGCATGGTGGTAGCACTTTTGTATATAGGATTACGGCTTTGTGTATCGGATTATGTACATCGAAGTAATAGTATTGTATGTGTATTCCCAGTTCCGAACTTTGTTTGAAACTTACAGGAGATGTTGATCTTTAATGCAATAATAGTCTTGTTTACTCTTCTAATAGAAAAAAGAAAATGTGAAGGGCCTCAAATTGAGGATAGAGTTGGGGCCTCACGAAACTCAGTGCCGGCACTGCAAAGGAGGGTTCACATGCTCCCATATATACCCAGAAGAAGTCATACATACAAACGTATACATATACGTGCATAGAGAGGAAGAGAGAGTTGGATCCACGCCAATAACCACCACCAGAGCCATGCCAGTCCACCGACAACCACCACCACCAGATCCACGCACTACAACCACGGGACACCACAAAATGTAGCCATTGTAAATTTGGTATGAGAATTAGGTCTCCTTTATTTGGGTCAAGAAAATGGTAAAACTCAATTTGATATGGGTTTGGGTACAAGACTTAGAGAGTTTTTTAGGGGGTTTTTTTACTTAGACTTCAAATCTATGTAAGGGTTTCAGTAAAGGCTGGATATGCTCTTAGAAAACTATATGACTCCTATTTTTATCACTTTTGAACCGACACAGTACAATACGTGACCTGTATTCCATCCTAAGAAGCATGCACACGCTATGATGCACAGGCATGGACACGAACACGGACATGGGGATACAGGAATTCTAAAAAAATGGGGATATAGACACGGCGGGGGACAGGCCACATGTATATCTATTTATTTATATATAAAAATATATATTTTTTAAGAAAAGACAAACAAAAGAAGACATCCATTATCCATAAGTAGGAGATTTATATAGTGTAAATTATAGTTTTATTCCCAAACTTTTGAGTAATTATGAATTTACCCCATAAAAAATATAAAAAAAATTCATTTTGACCCCCGCCGTGTCCCCCTGTGTCCCAGCCGTGTTCCCCACAAAAAAATTAGATTTAGCCGTGTCCCCCTCCACGTGGCGTGTCTGGACACGTGTCCCGCTGTGTCCCCGTGTTCGGATACTACGATATGCTACCCCTAGAAGTGTCGGTGCTTTATAGCGCACAGGTCTAGCGGCCTCACGTATCCACACATATCGGATACAAACACGACACTCCTAGGACAAATGTTGAACATGCCTAAATACTTGCCTAATTTTTTTATTTTTTTTTAAAATTTGTTTCACTAAGACACGTTGTGGACACCCTAGGAAAAGTGGGGACACTCTTGAGACACGTGAGGGACATGTTAGGAGGTTAAACTGTAGTGTTGCTTCAGAATTCAAATTTACAAATGATGGTTATTCATTAATACTTACACAGTAACCATTGATTTGATTTGTATCTTCGAAATGGTACAACTTTATGAGGGTTTTTTTTTTTTGGCGTGGCAAATGTGTATTTTATCTTCACTGGCCCATTTATGAGCCCCGTAGAGTGTTTTATCTTTTATATAAATCCATAAGACTCTTACACAGTTTCTTTCACATGTCCACAGTGTATCCACGTTCTAATTTCTGAAGTAAATGCCGTATCCGTGTGTCCATATCATGTCACGTCCATGTCCTGTACTGTGTCCGCATCCGTGCTTCTTAGATTCCATCTTACCCTGTATCCTGCTACTTCAGTCACAATTTGTTTGTCCAGGGCTCTATTTCAACCGGATGAAAATTGGAGTATATTGTTCAACTCATAATACTTTCTATATACATTATGAATCTTATTTGACAGACCTATTTCTACTTAATAAATCCTCTAGATCACATAAATAACACACTAAATATATGAACATGTTAAAATGACAGGAGTGCAGCAAAAGATTAAGTAAATGAATTCGGGACAGAGAGGAGTACGTTTTTTCCGTTTTAATACTTAAATTCACACCTTGTTTTTTCTGCAATGGAGACGGTTAGCGCTCAATCATACGAAATCTGACCTTTCCTCTTCTTCAACGTCAGGCGCAATCGCCAACACACCCCTCTGATCTGAACCTCAGTTACCGAAATCACCGGCGACTATTGAACTTGGCCTGCAGCCTGCTGTTCTGCTTATGAACCTCCAATTGGATTAGAAACTGGGTGAGATTCCCGATCAGATTAGGGCTTTGATTGAGTTTTCCGGTCACCGATTCGATAGCTTCTTCCTTGGCCCGATCTGTTTCAGCTTTCCCTTGTCCCGATCTGTTTCAGCTTTCCCTTGTCCCTCTGCTCTTGGTGTTTTGACTCCAGTCCTTTTCCTTTCGTCTTTTATTGTTTATTGTATAATTTGGAAGCTGGGGTGCTGAGCAGCGTGTTGTGTAGCCGCACGGCACAGCGGCGCCGACCACTTTCCAGCGATCCGAGACATTCACCGGATAGCCCTCGTCGAGTACTATAAGTGTACCAAAAATTAACTTGATCGGATATCATTAAGTGCCTAATCGGAACACAAATAGCTTGGGAAAAAAATGGGTTCAGTGATTTGGATCCCGTGTTTATGTACATTTGTGTTCCATTTCATTTCAATCTATTTGTGTTCTGATTAGGCACTTAACGATATCCGATCAAGTTAATTTTTGGTACAATTATACAGTACTTGACGAGAGGTATCCGGTGAACGTCTCCGATCACCGGTACGTGGCCGGCGCAGCCGCGCCATGCGTGCACAGCACGCTACTCAACGCAGCACCCCCAGCTTCCATGGCCCTGTTCGTTTCCCAGTTTAGTTTTAGTTTTAGTTTTGATGACATCATCATTTCCCTCATTTCTCTCTCTATCTCTCTCTACTCATTACACCTGCTGACATCATCAAAACTAAACTAAACTATCTAACCAACACAACCCATATAATTTGTACTTTGGGACCAGGTCATTCAATTTGTTTAGAATGTTGAGTAAATCATTTATGTAAGAAAAATTAATTGAATATTGATAACTATATAGTAAAAAACCATTTATTTTACTAAAATAGATGGCCAATCTACTGATCTCTAATGATCATAATTTTTTGTACACATAATGTGCTCAACATTATTGAAAAAATGAACGGTTCAATCCCAAATAAAAATTTTAGAGGCCCACAATTGAGATCAATACATGAGTGTAATGACTTGAGTCACTCTACCAGGAGTCCCAGAGAGGTATGTTTAGCAAGCCGGTATTAAATTGTTGAAGCTTAGTGTAGCGGCCGGGTTCATAGGGGTCAGCAGAGGCCCCCCTCCGCATGCACAAAGAGCTAAAAAGGGTCACTGTCTTAGAATCTGCAAAACTGAATGCAGATCGATCCGTCTCGATTGTGCCGAGCGTACGGTACCCCCGGCGAGGAGCGCGGATGTACGGTTCTAGACGAATATAGATTCGAACGATGTCCGTCGAGCGAGAAGTGCCGAGGACATGGCATTCTCCGCTTGGCTCTCGGAATACCCTCGGGATCTCTGCCGAACGACGTGCCGAGTGCCCAAGGGGCTGGGCCACCCGCGTACTGAGTCGGTCAACTCCGGTCACGCGGGGGCTCGGATTGACTTGGTTCGGTGGTGGCGTACCAGGCACGCTACACATTCCACGATGGAGCATTAAATGCGGCAGTCAACTACTCTGCCACCGCCGCCTACAGGAGCACGTGGGTGATGGGGAATATTTCGAGATGATCTGACTACTCGAACCCAGGTGCCTTGACGTCATCCTAGACATGGCGTCTGTTGCAGGGATGAAGGTCACATCAACTGTCATTCTGAGCGCAAATGACAGGCGCGTGGGGGGCACCGAGCGCGTGGGACGCACGCCCCTCAGCCTATAAATACTCAACTACAACTACCACCAAAGGGATCCCTCTCTCCTCATTTACTACCCTCAGAACTCTACTTCTCTCTCTAGATCTCCGGTGTATTACTTCCCTCCGGTGACTGACTTAACCGTCGGAGTGCCTTCCCGGACCACCACCATCCGGGCTAGGCACTGACGTGGTTGTCTACGTGTGCAGGTTACCACCACCGGCGTGCAGCAAAGGCTCAGGCGTGCACCGTTCTGTCCACCACCACATATTCCACCTCAGAAGGTTCAGAGAGCTCACTCCGGCGAAGACACCCCCGCACTTAGTTTGATATTTTAACGAGTCTTAAGAAATACTACAATTAAAAAAGAGATGTTAATTAAGAGACACGCTTTAATTGAGTTGGTCACGAGTCCGTGTCGATTAACTTAAATTTTTTACGCATCAAAAGTTGGACAAGCCAAAATAGTAATTTACAGTATTCAAGTTTGATTTGAAGACATAACAAATTGTAAGAAATATTCATAACTTGATTTATTTAGATAATTATCCTATCTCCAACAAACTTTTTAGTCGGGGTCGAAACTAAATCGCCCGGTTCGTTAATCAAACCTTACTTTGGTCAACAAAAATACAATCCTTCACTTTCTATATTCCTATATCCTTCTAGTGCTTCTCAGCTCCCTCGCCGGCTGCCAGTAACAGGCTAATCCCGCCACCCGAAAACGAAGAAATTCTCCGGGATCAAATCGTTGCCATATAGTTTGATTAATCTTCAGCAGCTAGTTTTTTCTTCAATTCTTTCTTATTCACCTGGAAATACAAACACAAAACCACGATAGATCATTCGCACAAAACATCGCCTTTCCATCGAAAAGAAAATAAGAGTGTCTATGACAAACAATGAAATGCTGGGAAGTAATTCACCTTTCCCATAGCATTGCGAGGAAGCGTTTCCCACAAGATCAATCGAGTTGGTAGCTGCAAAAAATTAGCGGTATAATAAGATTGGTCAAAACTAGTGTCAAAAGCTCCATTTCCTTTGACGCAATTGAAAATAAAATATAAACATGATGCTGAAATAGCAGAACTATCAAGGGAAAGGGAGAGTGAAGAGATTGGTACAGTGGTTTAACCTTATATGGAGCAAGCCTTTCCTTAGCCCAGGTGCAAAGTTCTTCCAAGCTGATAGCAGGCTTCAACTCTTCCTCTCGTCTTTTCTTCAGCTCCGCCTCTGGTACAATTATTGCAGTTACAGCCTCCCCATAGGTTTTGTCCGGTAACCCCAAAACGCAACACTCTGATACAGCTGGATGCTGCAGGAAAAGGGATTGTTTGAATACCATTCTCTTATTTACCGTCCAAACACTTTTTGTTCCTCGTTCCTAAAAATGGAGTTTGAGGAACAAGCATATTGTGCACAATAAACTGATGTCGTTTCCTCATACATTGTTTCAATATGGACAGGATGTTCCTAGGCAGTGTTCAAGTAAAACAGTCGAATGACGGAAGACAAGAAGTACCTCTAAAAGAACTGATTCAATTTCTAAGGCTGATAATTTGTATCCACCAACCTTCATAATATCAGCACTAGTACCTGAGGAGTAACATTTAGGCAATTAAAAAGCTTAAATGAAAACTACCAGCTTAGAGAGAGAGAGAGAGTATAAATTTGGTGCTGCCATGCTATGCTCACGGTGTAGACCTGATCAACTAAAAAACCTCAAACTAGAAAAAAGGAGGTCCAGATCAAACAGTATTCTGAGGAAAACAAGTATGCAAGTGAACATGCACCAAATTTATGGACACTGTTCCATGGTATCATGCGAGGATTCAAAGCACGTCAAAACAAGTATCTCACACAAATCAACTAAATGTTCTGCACCTTTTTCAGTAATGACAGATTCACGGAAGATCTAAATAAATATTACACTTCATATTTCAAGAGGCAATTAGATGAGGAACTGCAATTGATCTCCATGATGCAAAAGTTATTTACTTCAAATAACTCCAGGGCGACATATCTACCAACTGCCAGTACCAGTATAAATAAATGGGGGCGTCAAAAACTTATAGATTAAACCACCCATTATTCCATCAATGACAAAAGTTATGGGCAACCTCGTCAAGTAGGTCCGTTTTGCAAAAAAATAAAAAGGGTACATGTACATGGAAATCTAAGAATGCTTACGTCCCAAAATGATGTAGTATCCATCTTCATCCAGTTTAACAGCGTCTCCTGTTCTGAAAAACCCACCATCAATGAAAGATTCCTTTGTTACCTAACAAGCGATTCCATATTCAAGAATGAGAAACCAAGATAAAAATATATATATATGAAATCCCTCAATGAGGTCACAGAATCATGAGAGATGCTAAGATCATAAGAACACAAGGATGATAGAAAAGGAGCAATATATTCAGGTCATTCCACTTTAGTTTGTAAAGTAATCACACTTCATGAATGACACTCTCCAAGAAAAAGTTTCAAAGGTACAAATTTCAAATGGAGACACTATGTGAGACAGAATGGTTATAGTTTCTACCAAGGGTAACATAAAGACATTACAATCTTCAGGAACACAATGTATATGTTACTCTCTATTAGAGCGTGTCCCACATAGGTTAATTATAACCTCAAAAACTAGTATACAAGCCTCGGCGGCTTCTCCACTCGTTGCCAAATGGTTTTGTGTTGGATGCTTTAACATAGATATTAGAGCTAGGCGTTTGGAGGTTTTTGGACAAGACAATCTCAATTGTTTGCCCCATTCTTTGTCTCTTAAGCGCACATTGTCTCGTGTGGTCTAACCCACATACTTTGTTTACCTCCCCACATACGTGTTAGGGGTCGCACGTGCAAGGGAGTGTTAGAGCTTGTCCTACATTGGTTGATTATAACTTCTAAAACCAGGATATGAGCCCCGGCAGCCTTTCCACTCGTTGCCAATCGGTTTTGAGTTGGATCCTTCAACACTCTTGAAGAATGTATAAAACACTCTTGGAGAAATGAATACCCATGGCTTCCATAGGGGGAAAAAATGTAATAGATTCCTTGGTGCAACATGGCATCTTTTTCTCAAACACCGTGATGGCACTTCGGAGAGAGAGAGAGACAGAGACACAGAGAGAGAGAGAGACACACAGAGAGAGAGAGAGACAGAGATAGAGATGAGCTAGATCCAAACTAGAAGCAATAGGGATATATGGGATGTAGGTACCTCTGGAAGTTTCCAATATTCCTTAAACAATGAAGGGCTTTTAATGCATAGCTCGCCCACACCTGTTGTGTCATCACCACTCTCATCATCTGGGAGTATCTTTGCCTGTACAACAAAAGAAATGCTACTCATAAGCTCCCCCCTAGCTATCATATCAGTTAAATTCTTTTGAGAAAAAACTTTGACGAATATCACTGACATTTATGTCATCACACATGATCAGCATAGGCCGATCTATAGTGAAGCTATTTCAAATATCAATGCTAAAGTTAAACCCACCAACCTGCACACCCGCAAATGGTTTTCCAACAGTGCCTCCTTTCCTTAAGCCATTCAAGGGATTAGAAAGAGCCATGACAAACTACAAATATCAAATTATTTTAAAACAGTCAGAATGTCGCAGCGTGAATAAGAGTAAATGGCATTCCATAAAAGATTAGCTTCCAAAAGGTGCTTCGTGTAGACAGCTAGTACACACCTCAGTCATACCATATCGTTCTAAGAGGCGATATCCAGTTATGGCTTCCCACTGTTGCATGACAGGATAAGGAAGAGCCGAGGAGCCACACATCTGGAATTAGGAAAAGCAATAAGACCACTGTTTAAGCATTCCCCATTTTAATCAGGCAGGCAAACAAGAGAATCAAAGTAAGGACAGCATAAACAATTCAGGGCCGACCACAATGGATTGGGACACAAGGCTTGGTTTGGTTCAGTATAAAGCAATGCAGAAGCTACACTTTCTTTGCTAAAATAATACAGGAGGTACGCATTTATATCACAAAATCAGGAGTAATGAAAAAATTTCAGCTAATACAATAACATCAAAAGCTCAACAACTTTATTTTAGTCATTTCTTGTTAACGAGATGAAAGCTAATTACCATGAGGCGCAACTTGCTTGCAGCTGAAGCAGAAGCCTGTTGTAACTCTGGATCCATTGCTTCATAACCTTGTATCAATCGAGTATACATTGTTGGAACCTAAATATACCAAAAGCATTCAAGAAATCACATTATAACAACACTCCAAAATGTGGATTCAGACCAACTTTCCAAAAGCTTCCTAGTTTGTGCTAAATCAATTGCTATTTCATCCAGAGTGTTCCACTACTAGAAGCTCTCAACCAGAATCCCAAGAATTGGAGGATATGCAACATAACTTGTGCCCAACAAACTAATAAGTAGGTTACAACACTGTAATAAAAAGGATCCACTTCCGTAAGCATTCAAGAACCAGAGTATACAGAGAAAAAAAGAAATTTGAACCTGGAATCATGTTCAGCACAGAGTCACAGACCATAAAAATCTAATCCATTGATAAAACACTTGAGACTTACTCCCGTAAACACAGTGATAGCACCTTCTGCCTTATTCCCATCTTTTGGATATGATTCACGCCATCTCTGCCAAATTCCTCTCACGCTGAATTTTGGAATGAAATCAACCTTCAAGAATAAACCAAATATTTAAGAAGCTGGAGTCTTGGAACAGAATAAAACCTAAACCAAAGCTAGAAGGCAGAAACAATGAAAGGCACGAGGAAAGGAGTATGAAGATTTATGAAGGGGAAGTAATATATTACCGCTGAACCTGCGTAAAGTGGGGCAAGCAAAGCATTGAAAAGCCCATGAACATGTATGGAGAACAAGTTAAGGATAAAAAGACATGGATTTGTTACATAAAAGGTATAAAAAGTAACAGACCATAAACAGAATAAACGTCACAAAATTCATGCCTGAGAAATACCAGTACAATTCTCAAAAGCAAGTATTCATAGTAGGAATAAATGACATTTGTGGATATGATGCAACGGGAGACAGTGCAGAAATTGATCATCGGATGTATACTCCCAAGCATCTGCCAAGATTTGAGCCTGACAGAGAGCCAAAACACATAAAAAATTAGAGTCAATATTAACGCCTGGTTAGAAACTTAAGTAAGATTCTTAAGGAAAAGAGGTTACAAAATTCATGGGTGATTAGCTTCGATTTGAACAATTTGACCAGATTATAATGAACAACATAAATGTTGAAAAGGAAAGAATATTGTAGCACATGTTGTAAATCAATTAGGCAATTAGACAATTAGGAAGATTGTAATTAGTCTAATTAGGTAGATAGCAATTTCCTTATTATTTCCTTTCCTAAATTATCTTGTACACAGTCTATATATTGTGCCTCCTAGTGAGAAGAATACACATCAATTATAATCTTTCAACAATAAACAAGGAAAATAGACATGTTCTTCAGGCTAAATATCATCAGAGAACCTAACTAAATCTAGATTTTGAAAGTTTGATGTCCATGGTGTTAAGGCAAGTACCTGTGCTAAGATGCCCTGGTGGGTGTGAACAACTCCTTTAGGTTTACCCGTAGTACCACTAGTGTATATAATTAGTGCAGGGTCCTCTCCTGCATAAAACAAAAAAGTAGAAGGCAAACTATGTCAAGTTCCATGAAGCCCAACCACAAGGTAGAAGCATATAGAGCCTTCAGGTGAGCCACCTTGTTTGTATGAATTGTCAACCCCCTCCAAACTTTTACCCACGTCACTTTCTGCAGATTCAGGTACAGGAGGGATAAGCGAAAATTGAGCAGAACTTTTAGCTGCAACATTTTTCATAAGCTCGGAGTGATCTTCAGTGCTTAAAATCATGGAGACATCCTAAAAATGAATTGAGATGAGAGTTCTTCATAGATCTTGGACAAGCAAACAAGAATCAATGACAGCATTAAAATATCGTAGGTTGCAATGGAGCAGCAACACTTCAACATGTCTTTTTTTTTAATTGCTCTATAACATTAGTTCAGAAAAATGTCCACATTCATTCCTAATCAAGTTTCATAATGAAATAATAAGGAACAAAGTTTGAAGAACAAGAGCAGGCACACAAGAGGTTAACTTCTCAATCTAGAGAGAAGAGAACATTAAAGCATTCATGATGCCTCTCATCCATTTTATCCATTGCAAACACAAATGATATAAACAACTTAAATGGTTCTTGTTAAATTCCACAAAAGAACAATCCTCAGATAAACAAGAAACGGAGATGAAAATAGAAGGCAAACCGAGTCATTCATCACATGCAAGAGCTCAGCTTCTGGGTAGCTGAGAGCAAGTGGAACTGCGACACCTCCACTAAACCAAGTTCCTAGCATTCCAGCAACAAACTCAACTGAAGGTTTCGCCACAATTCCTATTCTAGCTCCACCAAGATGGTCTTTCTCTTTGATGCCATCAACCTACAGAATGAAATCATTTTGCTACCATCATTTGTCCGAGTCAGAAAAGGGTAGTCCACATATATCTCAGCAAAATGGAGAGAGAGAGAGAGAGAGAGAGAGAGAGAGAGAGAGAGAGAGAGAGAGAGAGAGAGAGTATCAAGTTTAGAAAGTATATAGTTATTCAGTGAACAACAGAAACTAGATACAGTCCATTCAGCGTCATCTCTCTCACCACCGAATATCATGGAAACTCTGTATGATTTCGAACATTACTTCACTAACTTGCATGCACATTATAAGCGTATGAACAGGACATACAGTTTTTCATCCTCCACAGATAAATCATCTATTAACTCACAGTATTTATGTTGGCGCTACATAACAGCTTTGATATCCTCCAAGCAGATGAGATCAGTTGAGCATAAGTATAGCTCTTCTGATCAGCCCTTATAGCAACCCTTTCACACGATGCAGAACCCTGTCTAGCGACTGCTTTGACCACTTCCATGAATGTTTTATGATCCAAAGCTGTTGAAAAGACAAAAAAAAGCACCAAAATTGAGCCTATAATATTTTTCATTTGAGGGGTACATACAACAAATTTTTAAACTATATCCCAGATTCCCACAAAAAGTCTCGAAACATTAACATAACTGAATTAACTAACCAAGTTTCCTGAGCTGCTGATAAGAGATTCTAACAAAGGAGCATTGACATCACCTATTCACAAGGAAACTAAATAGCTCCATTTTGCTCAATCGCAATTCTAGCCTTTCTCGTTATAAGTTTCATATTCTTGGTTGAGACTGAACTGGTTTAGAAATTGGAACACTGGTTTGCTTTCTAGATTCCGCTTATTTGAATATTTGCTAAACCAAATATGAAGATTGATTTTCTTCGAAATGACCCAACAATCAATGACAAATTGAAAGCAACTTGTTGCATTCAACACAAGTACACTTAAAATTAAATTTGAACTCCCAACCGACAAGGATGATGTGGTTCACAAACCTAGACTCTCCAATTCCACCAAACAGAAGCCTTAATCCAAATCGATTTTCCTAGGGAGACAGAAATGCAGCCTCACAAACTATCCCGAGTATTAACATTGAATTGTGCAGAACTAGCGTTGTTCACGTTCTATGCATGGAAAGAAATATCTCTTGTAATGAATAAAAAAATTGAAGTGCAAGCAAAATTATCTCAATTTAATTAAAAATTGAAAAAAATATATTAACAAATTTTCTATTTTCTTATTGAAAAATACATAGCACAACTTCCCGCCACCCACTTCCCGGGAATCTCTCTCAAAGTTCCCAACCCCTCCATGTTCTCCCTCTCTCTCAATTTAAAAAAAAGAAACAAAATTTTAGAAAATTAGAATTGGAGGATTGTACGCTCCCTCAATTCATTTTAGTATTGAACTATTTGATAGCAGATCCAAATCAAATCAAACTCAGCATTGCTCTATTGAGTATTGAAAATACCAATCTACCCAATTACCACATTGACACGTTGTGCACAATTTTTAGTCGAGGTGCGCGTAAGTTCCTATCCACACCCGAGTTATCAAAAAACAACATAGCAATAATCCTACAACACATATACGTACATGTTTATGCAGACAATTAGAGAATGGACGATGGAACGAAGATCAAAATTGGGGTGAAGAAAACTTACAGGAAAGGCGACGAGAGTGAAGAGAGAGCAGAAAGGTAGGGCAGAAGAGAGATAGAGAAGAGAATACGGGGGCGAAGGCGAAGGGGTCTTGTTGAGGAGAGAAGATTCGACAAGTGTAGTAGAGAGGACGGAGGTGGTGGTTGATGGGTTTAATAAATGGCCTCATTTATCGGTGTTTGTTTGAATTGGTACTCTCTATTTATGGCGGCCACGAGTTTTTGTTAATGGTAGGTGGATTGTACAGTTCAGTGAATTCATTTCAGAGAAGGTTAGGTGATTTTGTCGCCGAATCGAATCGAATCGAATAGAGAGAGAGAGAGAGAGAACGGTGGGAGGAGAGAGAGGGAGAGCGAGAAGCGTTTGAGCGGGGTTTCCGTAATTCCACTCTGATAGGAGGGTTAAAGTAGAATTAATAGTACATTATTATGTGTCCTAATTTAGAAACAAATTCGTTTGTTAGATCTGAGTCTTTTTTTTTTTAGATATTGGTTCGTCTTAATGGAAGAAATCTAAGATGTTAAAAAATTATGATTTAAAGTAGTTTTTTTTTTTATAAAGACAAAAATATTGCATAAAAATCTGTGAAGGATTATTCTTGTTCTTACTGAATTTTTTTTTTATAGATTTTGATCATAACTTTTTTACTTTTAAATTTCTCTCGTTGGAAAGAATCAATTCAACTCTTAAATAAATATACTAATTTATTTGAGATACATTAGAAAGGATAGAAAATTTCACAAACTACGAATTTATTTATTAAACTTCATCCGTTGAATAAGGGAAAATGTTTGTGTCTCCCTCCATAGCCCCATTCAAACGGACCTTATACTAAGGTTAAGTTTTTTGTTTGATTTTAGCAACTCAATTGCTAAAATCATAGTTGATTTTAGCAAATGAGTTCACTAGGGGTTAAAATCATGGTCTCTTTTAGCTAAAATCAATCATGATTTTAGCACCTGGTGAACTCATTTGCTAAAATCATAAAACAAAAAACTCAGCCTAAGCTAGTGAATGCTACAGTGAGTAGAAGTGTAAAAAAAAATTAATAAGAGGAAGGAAAAAACGGCAATTAGGGGTTAGGATTTGAAGTTTCGAACCTATGCCTAGTAAATAACAATGCAGTGTTTTACCAGTGGGCTACGCTTTCTTTGGTACTAGCGTGTGTGCTAAACAAAATATTTACTCCTTCCGTCCTAATATGTTGTGTCTGTTTTTATTTTTTGAACGTCTCAAAAAATTGTCTATATCCTTTAATTTATAGTACTAATGTTTTTATAGATTAAGAGATAGAGTCAATTTATTGAGATGTTCAAAAAAGAAAACATGCACAACAAATTGGGACGGAAGGAGTATTACATAACTACCAAATATACCAATATGGCGAGCCTGGGGCAGGGGGGCAGCAGCTTTCCATAGCCCTGGACCCCAAACGCCTGGTTAGCGGGGAGTTAGTGAGTTAGTCCACAAAGGGGTTCAGAAGCTATCCATAGCCCTGGACCTCAAACACCACTACTGAGGCTTGAACCCTAGTCTCCCATGAGAGAGAGCCAGAAAATATTGTCGGTGGCCTGCTTAGAATTGACGTGTGTTCGTTATCGTTGGATGAATGTAAGTTTTATTATACATTTGTTGGATTTACTCGCATCGGATGGCTACATTTACTATTATATTTCGATCTATTCTTTGATGTCTATTTCGCTAATACTATTGTAAATGCCATGAAATGAAGAAGAATACGATTTTCATTTGATTGCTTGGTCTTTCCAAAAATGATTGGAACTTTATTCACTTGCCATTGTCAATATTTTTTTGGTAATTAGATTTTCGAAATAATTAGGTTGAGATGTTAATAGCGTAATTTTGTTTTTCAAAATATAGTGCTCCATTTTTTATTCATCGTAGATATGATGCACCTATATCTATCCAATAATTGGAAGCCTCTTATAGAAATATTTTTAGAGTGATATTAACCACTTGTTTTACCATTAAGTTAAATAGGGGTGTAAAAAAAATCGGCCAAACCACCAAACCAAACCAACCCAACCCGTACCAACCATTTTGAATGTGCATTTCTCTCCGTCAACACAATTCTGAACATAAATGTGTCCGGTTAAAGTTGTGCTCCTTGACTTCTGGTAAATCATTTTTTCTTTTTTGATGAATCACATATGTTCCTAGAAACAGTGCTGGCTCATTACTTTTGGAGGCCTGAAAAGGACTCATTGGATGAGGCCCTCTATTTACTTTGCATAATAAAAAAAATTCAACACAGTCTCTATTACAATACTTTTAAATCAATCATTTGAACATTACTCTTCTCAAACTTTTAGCTGCAAATGTACTAATTTGGTATGCATTATATAGGAGGCCTACATATTTAGGAGTAGTCCATTTTCTTATATTTTCTGAGAGCCCGAAGCAGTGGCTTCATTGGTTTACGCCATGAGCCGATCCTGCTGGAAACTTCCATTGCGATTTGGAAATCAATTTCCAAACAGCGATCCCTAGTTGGCCACATAGTTTGCGCCGCCTCCCTCACAGAAGCCGCCGAGTTGACCCGAAGGCCCGAATTCTATGGTATTCCAACTCATGCCAATAATCACACTCTGCAAATTAAATTTGGTTACCACTAGCAATAGGCATATTTTTTTTCTATATCTAGGTGTAAAGGTGGAATCAGGACATGAATCTACCTTGAGCTAATTCAAAAGGGTTTTGATTGTCTATTCTTCTAAAAGGGTTTTGATCGTTTGTTCTTCTAAAAGGGTTTCGATCGTTTGTATGCTGAAAGAAATTGATAACACATCTGAGAGCAGCGGAAACTTGAAATCGTACCTTCAGCCATTATATTGTTCAAGTGATCGAAAAAAGCAAAAGATCTTCTAGCCTATGACCTACATAATGAACTCCACTGATGGAAACAAGCTTGTTCTCATTTTTTGGGGTTAGGTCAGGGACCCTATGCATGTGGTATTTATAGGCAACACATTTCCTACCATCAAGGAAGAGTTGTCTCCAAATGATGTCATTATCAATGAGTGTGTCTCTTGATCATTTCCTAACGGATATGACTCTTGATATATCTATTCCCAATAAGTACACCCTTTCACATAGGATACACCATTTCACATAGGATGTATCTTTGCATAGTAAGACACATTTTTCACAATTAGACACCAAATAATTGGGCAATTAATTTATCACAATTAATAAATAGAAAATGACATGTAGGCCACATTATGTAATTTCTTACATATACCACATAAATTAGGAAAAACCCTGCATCGAACCAAATCGTACAATTCGAATTGCGAATTATGTTGGGCTACTCAAAAGGGATTGATTTGTGGGCAATTTTTTGGGTAGATGTTCATTTATTTTTGGGTGAGTATTCACTTAGAATGAGTTAGACTACACAAAAAAAATGAGATGGACTAAAACTTATTGAGCTAATATTACATAAAAAAAAATTTGTTTACCTTTTTTTCCACTCCACCTGGGCTACAGCCCACCTCAGCCTCTCCATGCTTCCGCCCCTGTCTAGGTGGCCTGGCCAACTTACCCACACCTTAACTGATCCTTGGAGATCAATCCTACCATCCACTATTTGGTGCCCCGTGTCTCAAGCTTAATTAGAGAGAGTAAACTCCTATGTCTCAAGCTTCGACCACTAGGCTTACCCATTGGGATTAGACGTAGACAATTACATATGATACTTGTGATTGTGTTTTTATGTTGTGGTCATCGAATTAATGAGATAGAGAAGTAAAAAAATTTCAAGTAACACATCCTTCCACGGCAGAGAGATTGAGGACAACATTCATACATTTCCTGTAATTGATTTTCAGACACCAAGCATTGAACATGAACACGAACACAAACCATACAATTGCCGAATAAGATTTTTAAACGAGAAATGGGCATCTTTCACTTGGACATCCTCTGATTCGAAGGAGGACTGTTGAATTCTTGCTCTTGATATTTTCCTTCCTTTTGTTGAGCTAGGACTCCATTCCATCCTACAAGTAATTTGTAAAAAATGGTAAAACACTTCCCATAAAACATGTTTAAGTCTCCGTTTGAGTCTTGGATTTAACGAGGGATTTGTGGAGGGGAAAAGGAAAAAGTTCCGTTCATAAATTCAAGTCGTGGTTTCCTTGTTACCTCCACAAATCGTGGTTTCCTTAATACCTCCATAAATCCCACATCCAAAAACTACACAAAAACTTGGAATCAAAATGGGAATATTTTTTATCACTAAGAGTCCGGGCCAACTTGTGCGCACCTTGACTAATCTTGTAAGACTAATCTCACCGTTCACTAACAAGGTCCCCATTCAAAGTCAAAGGTAGGCTCTGTATGGATTAACCCCAAAGGAGTTGATATCACCTAAGAGGTTTCGAATCTGAGACTTCAGGAGAAAGCAAACCCTTAAGTCCCACACTTGACCATTAGGTCAAACCGTTGGGGTTATCAAAATGGGAATATTTGTCCAACTCAAAAAAACCATAACATACATACACACATGCATGTTTGTTCGTTTTTTTTTTGAGTTGTTTCTGTTGGGCCCGGAGTGCCCCCATGGATTTGGTTACACAATGCCACTCCCTGCGACCACTCTAAAAACAGACTTGCGGGTGCGATGTCGAATGCCATAAAAGACTTAATTGAAACCCTTCCTAATTAACACCAATTGGTTTTAGGAGAGTTGGTGGAAAAGCGGTCCGACAAGTGGTATCAAAGCTTGTACCTCAGCCGTTGTCACTTGTATCACACACTCACCGTTGTCACAAGTTTCATATGTCGTGTTGCATTTCCCTTTTCAATATATCCTCAATTGGTCTTATTTGATTTGCCCCATGCATCATAATTATGTTTTTCTACTCGAGTCTTATATCCAAAAGTTAGCCGGGGTTGATGCCATGTTGCGCGTTTTTTTTATTATTAAA
Source organism: Vaccinium vitis-idaea (assembly GCA_963854785.1). Taxonomy (NCBI): domain Eukaryota; kingdom Viridiplantae; phylum Streptophyta; class Magnoliopsida; order Ericales; family Ericaceae; genus Vaccinium; species Vaccinium vitis-idaea. The sequence continues at coordinate 36,062,895 of OY978225.1, read as the reverse complement.
CTTTTGGGTTTCAGGGCTTTGTTAAACTTCTATTTATGGTTATTACATTTTTCAACATGTTGGCTGACCATTAAAATTATTGCTTGAGCATGTTTGCGGGCTAGTCCATTGTCTCATTTTTTTTCCCCTAGTTGTCAACACCCTACAGATGTTGCTTGAACATTTTATTGGGCAACTCTTCTGTCTAAATTTCTTTATCATGTGTCTTCTAATATATGAGTTGCTTGAGCTGCTTTCGGTGGGTCCCGTGGACAAATGTTTTTTTAATAAAGGAAACAGAATAAAGTGAAAACAAAATCTGGTGTTTTTTCCTATTTCAAGTATATTTTTCTAGTTTCCCAATTTACATCATTTCCTTCCATGTTAATATAATTTACTAAGTATATTTTTCTTGGGTATTTCTCATTTTATGCTTAAGTAGTAAGTAATACTCCATCAGCGAATGCTTCTCTGGTTAGTTTGATGGTACCAGCGTTATCATTTCCTTGGTTGCGTTCCTCGTTACAATTTAGATCATGTGGCTGAGCTTATGTGGTTTTGATTTTCTACATTTGGATATTATCCATGACTTGTGTTGTATCAATCGTACTGAAATTTGTTGGAACTTTGGCTTAGTCTCATTTATTATTTTTTTCCCTTTGTCTTTCCGTGACAAAAAGGGGGAGTAACATTATTTATAGCAGACTGTGCTTTTTTAGTGTTTTGTGTTGCGGCTTTACAAGATGTGGTCACAATCTGTCTGTCATGAAAGTGCTAAAGGGAGAGATAAGGCCCATAGCCCACGGTCTCTCTTTGTTGGCAATTCCACGACAAAACACATATTTGGGTGTATCCCCGTTTATTGAGTTGTAATTTATTTTTCTTTTATTTTTAGAATGTCTATGTAGGAAGTGGAAGGAAATCAATGTGTTTTGTAACGAGGGACCGTGAGTGTGTAGTACATTACAGTGCACGGCATCAGTTTGTACAACATCAAAGTGCTCAGTATATTTGGAAGGATTTGCTCGGGATTGGTATGGCTAATCAAAGAATATTTTCGCGGCCTATTCAATTGGAAGTTAAGGTTTTAACTAGTCAAGGTTCACAAGTTTAAAAGAGGATTTCAAATCAACATCAATAGAAGATTTTCAGTCGTGATATGCTTGAGTTGATTGGAGAAATTTTATTTCTCTAATTGTTTATTCTTCCTAAACAAGGAAGGGGGTTTGACGGTTTCTATATATTGCGGCATAAGTCAGTGAAAAATTTGACCACGCATTAGAGAGACACAAGGGCTGCTCGGTTTGGGTGCTATTCAATTGTTTGGGCAGCCACCATTGAAAGATGAGAGGCAAGAGAAGATTTTGAGAGGGTTCTAAATATTGAGACTTGGAGTACAACTTATGCATCATTGATCAACGCAATTAACTCCAAGAAGTTTCTACATATTCGTTCTCAACTTTTTTTGAGTTTTCCTTTGGTGGACTTCCGAAGGGTATTGGAAGGCTTGTGGATTCAAGGCAGCGGCAATCAAGCACTGAGTGTGGTGAACGTGGATTCGGCAAGTAGTTCTTAGGACGATTTGTGAGGATTCAGAATCGTAGGGTAAGATTACTTGTAACCGCACAATGTTTTATAGTGTTTGATGTGGAAACTTTATATCCAACTCAAAACCAATTGGCAATGAGTGGAGAGGCCCCAACATATATTAAGTGATCACTCATTCCACTCCTAAGCAATATCGTACAATATTTTTTAACATCCCCCCTCACGTGCAGCAGCATTTGAGGTCTGTCACGTGTGGCCACTTTTTGGGTCCTATCATCGTGCAGCCTTTTTGCTGGTCTGTCATCTTGGGGTGTGGATTGTGTAATTTTTTTTTTAATGTGGAGTGGAATGGGTCCCGCTCTGATACCATGTGGAAACTTTATATCCAACTCAAAACCAATTGGCAATGAGTGAAGATGTCCCAACATATATTAAGTGATCACTCATTCCACTCCTAAGCAATGTGGGACAATATTTCCTTCCCGTGGTTTTTACCCGTATTGGGGTTTTCCACGTATATCTCGGTGTTCTCTGTTTTGATTGCTTTCTATTGTTTAATTAATTCTTATCATATTGGTGGATTGTTTTTTATAAGAGACTAAAAACCTAGCAAATTATTAAACCTAGGCGATCTAGGATTTTTCAGTTTCAAAGTTTCTCTGCAATCTATGTTTAGATTGTAGAAAAGAGTCGCATCTCGGTCTTCCATGGTCCAGATTTGTGAAAGATTCCTATTGGTAAGATAAGTAAGAACCTATCAACAAGTTTGAACCATTAAAAATACTTTTGGACGATTGCAATAACACGCACTCTGCGATAATAATAATAAAAAAAGGACAGCAGAGAAGCCAAATTCTTTATGGAGTACTCCCTCAGTAACACATTGTTAGTCCACTTTCACTATTACGGAGCTCTAAAAAAAATTCTATATTATTTAATTTTTAATATTTTTATATGCAATATGGATATTATTTGATAGATCACAATTAGTTACATTAGACAATTTTGAATTTTTCAAAATTGTTTAAAACATCACAAATTGTAAATCTAGATGAGTTTGTAAGCAGCACGTATGTCGAAAATGGACTAACAAATTGAAATGGAGGGAGTATATATTTGTGAAGTTATATTGGCAGAATGAATTGGAAGAAGGATAAGGTTGTTTTACCCAGAGTAGGGTCTAATCCTCTGTTCTTGAGCTCTCTGAACTCCTGACAAAGGGAACAACATGGACAGAAGATGTGAGAGATGGTATTTCTTCCTCAGCTTTGTTCTGTACTTAGAGCCCATAATCCACTGAGAGCACAAGGGAGGCATTATCAACATGTAAATGAATGTCCCTAGAGGACAAGCTGCAACCAAGATGTATTATCCATTAGATCATAAACTAAAGGGGAAAAAGAGATTTTAAGCACACCACAAATAATTTTGTGGCTCTGAGGGTTTTAATGATCGGGCAGACCTCTAGTGGCCCAAAGGGTTTCTGCTAGTGGTGGGCATTGAACTTGCGAGCTTGGGGAGTAAGCTCCTTGCTATGCTCCCATTGGACAAACACTTAGGGTTAAAAGAATACATTCTTCAACATCCGTTTTTTTGTATTTTCTACTCCCTTTGTTTCGGTTAAAAACAAGGTGAAGAAGAAATTATTATCCCTTCTTTTCCGTTTCTGTCAGCAAGAGAGAAGGTACATGAAAGTAGAGGGAGTAAAGGGGACTTACTCATTTCTCCACAATCTAATATTTCTGCTATCTGACCAAATGTGATACAAGGTAGACATGCTGTAACAATAGCTGCCATAACAATAGGAGAAACAATTACATCAACTTGGCTAGTTAACATACTCTATGCTTTAGGATGTTTCAAGTTAAAGGCTTTCTTCTTAAATGAATTTTGAAAATTTTCTTCTGTTAGAGATTGAACCGCATCGTTTTTAGATTTCTATCCCTTTTCTGCTGTGAACTGTAAAGAATGACTTTGATCAGTATATGTTCTTGCAATTCCTTAACAAATCACAGGACACAACAGGTTATGTTCCATGAGTGAATTATAAACTTCTGCAGCCAGAAAAGTGAACTGTAAAGAATGACTTCGATCAGTATATGTTCTTGCAATCCCTTAACAAATCACAGGACACAACAGGTTATGTTCCATGAGTGAATTATAAACTTCTGCAGCCAGAAAAATATTTGCTGTGGAAAAGCTCTAGTTTCTTTTAAATCCAAGTTGAGAAAAGGCTTTTACTTGTGAATCCCTCAAAAGTGTCAAAAGTGGGCGGTATTACACCAATTAATAAAGCATGTGCAATTAGAGGAGAAAAGAGAAAACATAGAACTCAACAAAAAGAAAAATACCATTTGTCTGGTTTTCATGGCAGTCGAATAATCCAGTGCTCCATGGTTCACCAACTGAGAGATTCTCGTTTCCGAAAAGCGTCAGTGCCATTGAGCCAACTGGTTTGCCTTGTTTTGGAGTGTCTACTTCTTCGGCAGCTTGATTCCCACCCATTTGATCAGTGATGGGTACTGCAATTTTTTCTTCTGAAAAACTTTGCAAGAGTGCTTGCTTTGTAAAGAAACATGTAACACCAAATTCTTTTCAAGACGTATCATTACCGAACTCAAAAGACTTTACCCTGGGAGTCAAAACAGATAAAATATTTATAGGAGACTTTTCAATCTTCTGAAATCAATGGCGTGAAGCCTTCTCTAAATTCAAGAAGAAAAATGGACCAAAGACAAACATATGCTATTTGAATTCAACACAAAACCAACTATTTAATAGACACATTTTCAGCCCTCTAATCCAGCCGCCTATAAGGAAGATTGCTTATATCAACATAAGACATTGAATTCTAGAAACACAATTCACAAAAAAAAAAAAATTTAGAATGGCCCTCGTGCACTGGCCCATGAAGGAGGGTTAGGTAATACAAAGAAACTAAGACAGCCTCTTCCACAGACAGACTCACTTCAGACATGAATCACACGATGAATCAGAAATCTGAAGCTCATAAACAGGTAATAGGTAATAATACTTTTGCACAAGTCCATACATTGATCAATGAAGTCATGAAATTGCTCAAAATATTCTTAACTCGCTGTAAACTTGAATACTGTTATATATAAACTACAATCACAATCTAACTTCTTTATCATGAAGGCCAGGTCTAGATTGCAAAGGTGAGAGCCCTCATCCACAAGCTGATTCTCCCTTTCATTTTCTTGTTGGTAATCATGTAAGAGCGCTCAAAGAAACTGACATACTAGTGACCAAGCCACTTTCGCCACCAAGAGGATAAAGGATTTCTTTCTTTAGGAGGAGTAAGGAGGTCAAGCATGGTTTGCTTCTCTTTTGGAGTCAACGGAACACCTCTAACAAGATTTAAGGCCATAATGTGCACATTAGTATTTTGCCTGTGCTTGTTGTAAGCCCATATTCCTCCAGCAGCACCTGCAACTAGAAGCTGATCCAAAAACCAAATGACAAGAAATCAGAACATTTTTCCCTCGGGGGGGGGGGGGGGGGGGGGGGGGGGGTGCGTGGCAAACATGATTAAAAGTGGTCCTCTAAATTTAAACTGACCGGTGATAGCCACAAAGCTGCAGTCTGCAGATCAAACTTTGGGGCATAAAGAACAGTCTCCCCAAAATCATCCTCAAGCTTTTTATAGATATCTTTATCAGATTTCCCAGCTTGAATTTCATCACGAATTAACTGGAGTAAAATCTCAACTCATCAGAATGCAGGTAGAGTTGTTGAGAGATAAAATTCGAGGCAAAATTATGAGAAAAGGTTTTATGATTTGGCAACATCAGAATGTAGGCAACTTAGGCTTTCTGGGGAAACAACTGCAAAACCCTCAGTGAAAATGGTCCAGGCCAACAAAGGAATAATAATATTCTTGTTATTTCTATTTACATCAGCATTGAATGGTAGCACGTCAATAGATGAGCAGGTACAAGAAATGTACTTTGTTCTGGCTATGATTCATGGTCCTTCGATGATTCCTTAGTTAAGCAAACAGGATGACTCAGGCTAATGAGGTATGCTAAAAAAATTTATCACCATAGCTTCATTTCCAGCAGGCAGGAAAACGTGTAGTATATCACTATAGCTTCATTTCCACCAACCCCACGGCATCTGAATGTTGTCATAATCATCCTTCTAATACATCAAACACTAAGCCACTAGTCTAGCCACTATTTAAAGGGAAAACATTTCATGTTGTAACTGCATATGAATGCCTTCACAGAAATAGGAAAAAAGACTGCATATAAATGCGACAAAAACATAGCGTACATGAATAACGTGACAGAAGGCTGAACAAAGGAAATATCAATTGGAATTTAATTTCACGAAATTGAGAACCTGACAATGCATGGAATTCTGAGTGTTCATGAATCTTTTACACAACAGCTCAAATGTCAGGAAACAAGTGTTAGGATTTTTTGCTCATGTGAAAATCCAATCATTGAAAAGAGAAAAATACTGGGAAAATGAAAACAAAAAGGAAATTTGATTGGTTTTGGTGAGGTAATAAACGGGTCTGATGGTGATTTTACAAAGTCCAAAAGGTAGTTTTGTGGACATTAATTGGATGCATGGGTACTCCGGAATGGTTACCGGCTTATGCATGGGAAAGAGATGCTTTGGTAGACAAAGGAAAATGAGGAATTAATGAAATGGCTGGCATGTGGCATTGAAAGGGCATCTGGAAGCTTCACGGCATTTGAAGAGTTTTTAGTCATGTGCCTATATATTGTAGCAAGTGGTTTGTGCAGTGTGAGTGAGAAGAGGAGACAGTGGACAGTTTGAGAGCAGACCGGAGAAGGGCACAAGGAATGGCAGCCCCTGTGGGGGTTGCCGTGCGCTCCGGGGTTGTGGGTTTGAGAGGAGAAAATGTGAGGAAAAATAGAGTGTGGGGGGTGAGCCGTGAGTGAAAAACATTGTATAGAGCCATGTGTTACGTGCTCTTTGGGTGGGTTTTTTTTCACGTCACGTTGTATCTTTATTTTTCCCAAATATAGTGGATATCTCTCTCTCTCCCGTGGACATACCCGATTTTGGGGAGCCACGTAAAAATTGCTTGTGTGTTGATTTGTGCTTGCGCTTTATTGTTTATTTTTTATTGCGCTTCCGTTGCGGGGGGATTGGGGTGTTAAATCCCCAACAACAAGCAAATAATCTGTCACCCAATTAAACACCTCCCAACCCAACAAATTTCCTACTTTTTCGCAGCTAACAACTAGTTTTGGTCATATTTCTCTTAGCCATTGACTGCCATCACTCATCAGGTACCGCCCTGATGGTTATAACCCATCGTTCTTGCTGACCATCAATAAAGGGATCAATCCCCCGAATCCAGTCATTCATTTTTTCGACCATATGCAACAATAAGGAAAATAGATAACAAAAAGAATTACCTTCCTTAGTAGAATGGCAATATCAGCTTGTGAGTCTTCAATGGACTGACTGCCACACTCAGTGCACCGGACATTGTGACTGATGTTTCTGGCCCGGGCATCCACCACCTGCGCATTCCTTACTGCATCCTCTGCACCCTCCATCCTACAACAATTCTCTAACTTAAGCTTCTACATACATTACCAAGAACACCCAAAACCCATCTCAATCAAAACACACTAATTTTCAACTCTGGTTTTCAGTTGGGCATTTCATCAAACAGTTTCCACACCAGAAAAACCATCCCTTCAGTGTCGCGCCACCAAGCTGATAACCATTAACCCATGAACCCAAGTTGGGTCAATTATTTAATTGACCAATACTTAAATCGGAATTGGAATTCCGAGATTTACACATGGAAGGTGTCAAGAAATTAGATGCGCATGCGTATAATAAGCTCAAGAAAGCATGGAGTTCCGAATTCGACAATACAAGTACCTGACAGAGAAACAGAAATGCTTCAATCGCCGACCCCGTGATCGAAAGGCGGGCTTGCTTTGCGGGATTCTTCCTTTTTAGTACTCCTTAATTAGAAGGAACTCTGTTTTTGTAGGTCGAATAATTACCAGAATCTAGTCTGGGTGCGGAGTTGGAGTATGGTTAATTTGACCCAATGGAAGTGCCCTTTTCTTTATTAACTTTTCTGAATTTCTAATAGTTTCGCGGCAGGTGTGGAGCCACATGGAGACAAGAGGGTCAGTTGACCCTGACTCCCAAATTTCTATAGAGGTTTTACTAGTATATCTCACAAAATTGTTAATTGACCCCTCTTTGATTTTGTTTTTTGCCCCTGAACCAAAATCCAGGCTCCGCCCTGTTTCGCGGTGAGTTTTTTCTCATGTTTGGAACATAAATGGAGGAAAAGAAAGAAAATAAAAAAATTTCCCACTTGTTTGGTTTCCAGTTGAAGGAAAAGACAACAAACATTAAAAGAACCTATTAAAAATTGGTGAAGAAAATGAGAGAGAAGACATTTAGAAATGCTAGAAATGTATGTTATGTTTCTTGTCGTAAAATTATTATTTTTTGAAATGCTAGTTTCTGTTATAAAAGTAAGCAAATAATAAAAAAAAATTGAATAAAAGTAAGACAAATATTGAACACAATATGTATATGAAATAGTTCTTCAAGAAATTGAGATCGATCTTTCAGACCGATCTTATTCTCATTACCATTCTGTCTAATTCTTTTCTCTCTTCTCTTATTTCTTTCTGTTTTTCAATTGTACAAAACTGAACGTTTTGGTTCAGTATATATAGACCATAAGACCAAAGTTCACAAGCTACAATAAGTACATATACTATTCCAACTAATATGAATAGTAACGTAGGTATATATCTTTGTTTGTGGTCAGCTATATTGAATGATTTCATAACAGTTTTCTGTTGTTTTTATTTTCCTCTTAAAGCCAAACAAAAGAAAACCATTTTTTATTTTCCTTCACTTTCTCTCTACAATCAAACAAGAGACACTTTCTTCATATTTCCCCTCCTTTTTCTTTTCTTTTCCTTTTCACAAGAACCAAACAAAATTTTCATCTTGACTAGAGGAATTTAAAAAACAAATAATTTCATACCAAAAACTAAAAAAAAGTATTAAAATACTTTAATCTACAATCTTTTTATAATCCATCCTGTCGAGACGGCTACTTGGTACCAAGAGAAAGTTGCAACTTGCACTAAAAGAACTCGAACTCTAAATGTTAGCATTGACTCTGAGGCTGGCCAACCCCTTGATCGTATTGTTCATAGCTTTATGCAACTTTTTTTTTGGATAATTAGCTTTATGCAACTTGAAATTAGGTTTAGAGGGAGTTTGAAATGTTTGAGAACTTGAAAGAAAGTGTTTTAATAGTTTTATGAAAACACCGTGAAAGAAAGAAGAGAAAAAAAAAAAAAAAAAGAAGCATACGTAAATGAAACGCTCAAATTGAGGTTTTTTTTTTAACTGAAATTGAGGTTTAATCCCGACGAATAGGCATGCAATATTTTGTTACGTATGTATTTCATGCAATATTTTGTTACGTATGTATTTCATGCAATATTTTGTTACATATTTTTTTTATGCAAAATATATCTTGTATTTAATTAATTTTATATTAGCAGTTTAGTAGTGATAGGAGTTGAGAAGTCGAATATTGAATATTGATACAAAAGTCTTCTATTTTGAAGAGGAGGTCTGGTTCTCTCTTCCTCCTATTGTTTATTTTTGTTACGAAAAATTTTGTTTCATATTTCAAAGACATGGTCCTTGGAAGTCACTGGTTGATACTTTCCAAAAAGTAGCATGCATGACAACATTGCACAATAACCTGTTGGGTAGTCTCCAGGTATTCTTTCCTATTCCGAAAAGCATACCAAATGAAAAGTATTCGTGTTACTGTCGTTTCTCTAAGATCAATGGCAACACATCACACATACTCTTATGACTTCACTCGAATTCTGAATCCAACCAAAAAGAGCCATCTGGATCCAGCAATTTCTTTTTAGGTAATTCGGAAAATATCCTGCAAATTCAGCTCTCTTTGAAAGAAGAAGCATATCAAATGCCACCTCAGTGCTCTCCCATTTCATTTTTATGTGTAAAGACTAGACCTCTGCAATGTGAAGGGAAAACACTATCTGTTGAAGAAAATCTCTGATCATGTTCAGCAACTGCTATGATATTCAATGTTGTGCAGACTCTTTGATTGCTTGGAGCTTCATCATCCTCAATCTAGGTCTGCCTCGTTTCGAAATCTGTTTCCTAAATTTAAAATCTCCTCCTCGTGTCGTGAATTCATTTCCTGCCTCTGGTATGCTAAAATCAGCTGGATTTCTGTTAAGGGAGCATATGTGCAACTCTTCAACCATCCCACAACTGCTTTTCACCAGTCCAATTGTTCCTAGCTTCTTTTCCATCTCGGCGTTCTCAATTGAGCTTTCCATCAAATGAGAGTTAGAAGCCACAATCATTGACCTCAAATGAGGATGAAATTCTGCCTTCAAACCATCGATGGGAAAGGACTCTTGTTTTTTCCTCAAACTTCCACTTCCATCTCCAAATCTATGTAATTTACAATCTGCATCCTGCACCGCAGTAAGACAATCAGAGCTTTTCCTTTTTTTCATTCCCGTAGATTTGACACTATCATTCACCATTTTCCGACCCAAAATCTGGCTTCTTCCAAAACAGTTCTTATCCCTCTGACCTGAGAAAGCAAAATACCCACTTGACTTCCCTACCCCGTAGTCTCTACATAGTCCTTCATTGAGTGGAAAAATCCACTTACGAGGAGTTGCCTGGGGAAATGAAGGCTGTTTGGTGAACTCCATGTTTACAACCACATTTTTTGGTACCTTTGAGCTCGTACCAGAATCCATGAGTTTCAGCAATTGTGTTGCAGGCATGATTTCATTCGTACATAACTCCAGTTGACCAACAGGATTTGGACAATTTCCAATTTTTTTCTGTGTGCATGCACATGGCTGTCCCGTATGAATCTTCCCGGAGGTCTCTGAATGAAAGTTCATATTTGGCCTTTTTGTCAAATTTGCAGACTTCTGAGAGCTTACTATTCCGGAAGGACAATCTGCTACATTCGGCAAAGAAACATGGTGAGCTCCTCTAATTTGCGTAGGACTAGAAACAATTCGATGTTTCTGACATGATGTTAAACACTGAAAGGAAGAGTTAGACCCTCCATTCACTAGCTTATCCCCATCACATCTGCAACTTTGAACACCAAAGTTCTTGCTAGTACAAACTTTAGAAAGTTGGTTTCCGCTTGAAAGGTCCACCGGAGGGTCTGAAAATGCAAAAGCTCCCTTGGTTTCATGAGATTCTTCCGATTGTTTCATTTTGGAACCACTGCTTTTACAGGTTTGCATAAGATGAGAAGAGTAGGCTATTGATCCTTCCATGGGCTCAACTATTACACTTGTACCTGCACCAGATATGCTACTTACTGCATTGGACCGAGGTTTACACATTTTTAAGTTTTCCCCCGATGGATATCTTGGCATCTCATTGTTGTGAAGTCCCCTAAACTCAGATTTTTCAGAATCCATTGCATTCTTGGTTTTCTTTAACATGCATAACTTGTTCTCCTTGGCTTTCTCAGCTTCTAGACGCAGCCTCTCATGTCTGTTCTTGGCTAAGAGCTCCACAATTTCAACTGGAATGCCATTTAAAGATTCTAATTCATTCGTCTTATTTGCCCTTCCATTTCTTTGGGTAATGGCTTCCGAATGCCCTTGGACATCCGTGTTCTTCTCCCAACCATTAATGAAGGAGAGATCCTGAAACAAAAAGATATAGTTGAACAAAAATCTTGAAAGTTTCAGTAGCAGATAACCTCTCCATAGAGGCAAACGTGCCAAAAAAAAAAAAGGTGTAAAGCATCCAGGTAAAGATCGCACATATATGTTTTCAAGGCCAGTAATCAGATTTCCCCTAGAAATTCAAACCACTATTGTTTTCCTTGTGTGATCAAACAATTAGAGACCGTACAATATGGATCTTAGTTTTAATCCAGCAATTCATGTGTACTTCTAAAGAAAGATACGAAAAGAGAGCATAACCAAAGCACACCTACAGTCTTTGGTACCACGAATACTAGAGGTCGCCATGACACTAAAAGGGAAAAAGTAGGCAAAGTAGCACCAAAAGGTTGTACCTTTGACCAGATAGGAGAAGCCCCATCTTGAAGCTGGGACATGTTATTGTGCTTGATATTCGAATCAGCCTTTCTGGAAGTAGCCTTTTTGGTTTTCAAACCCAAATGTGAACCTGCTCCAGAAGCCACTTGAGTGGTACGTCCTATTTCTTTGCTCAAAATATGATCTTCTTTGGGTATGACCCGACTGTGAGTTATTGAAGAAGTATTCCCATTTCCAACTCCATGCACCTCATGTTTTTGGTTCTTCAAAGCTGATTCTTCATCGGTTTCCTCTAAACCCATGCAATAGTTAACAAAACTATTAAGTCCTCTTTTGGATGCTTTTTCATGTGATGTATTAGCTGGAACCATGTCCATTTTAGTGATCCTACAATTTACGTCATGACAAGTTGTTGACCTGTCACCTTCAGCAACCACCACACTGGTTTTCATGTCACTCGTGACATCCTTTCTATGTGTAGCTTTGTCATTGAAAATACCAGGATTTAAGTCTAACCCTTGTGCAGCCATGTTAAGACTAAGGGAATGATGGATTCCTCTTCCGGTAGATCCATCATTTGACTGTTGAGATGTCTTATTTTTCCTCTTGCCCTGAATGACATTTCTCTCAGACTCGTTCTCATTGTGTTGATGACTTCCGAGAACACCATATAAACCCTCCGAAACAAATGCCTCATCCACTGATTTAGAATGGGCAATTGCAGAGTCAATGCAAGTGTCCTCTTTATCGCTCTTACAAATCTGAACATTTGTAGACACACTATTAGAACATCTCATTCTTTGTTCCTGATCTTGAATTTGAAGTGCCTTCCTCTTTTTATTCCTACCTGCAGTATCCTCATCACCATTTTCTCCCACAGAAATCTGAGCTGTTGAAGGAGTATCTAAACCTAGTAGGCCATCAGGTTCATCTGCAGATTTGGTTCGAGTCACCTCGTTGTTGACACCATGAAAACGTGTTTTCCCGTTAGAACTGGAAATTTTGGTGGAAGAACCAGAATCGTCCCTTCCAAGGATCTCAGACAGCAAGCGAAACTTTTGTGGCTTTCTAGAACTCAAAATCGGGCTTGAGTAACCATGTGCAGCGTTATCATAATCATTCTCATTCAATTCCAAGGGACTAAGTTGCCTTGCACGAAAACCAACCTCCTCATTTTCCAGAGTCCGGAGCTCAGGTTTTTGGTGACGCTTCATGTCCTCCACTTGTTCACTTGGTTTAGCTTCTTTGAAATCTACAACCTTCTCCTTTTGGAATACCAAAGTGCAACTGTTATTTGGACATTTTAGCATACCTTTATCCACTTCACTACTTCCACAATTTGCATCACCAAATTTAACCAGTCCACTGTTTTCCAAGTTGAGATTTATTGTTTCTGAAACAACAACGATCTCAGGGTCAAGTATATTGAAACTTGAAATAATGTCTGTTATTTTAGGAACTACCAACAAAACTCTTACCTGCCCCTTTACAAAATTCTCCATTGATAACTTGAGCAACCTTCATTTCAGAAGAAATAGGTTCTCTCATTGTCTTATCAACTTCCTTTACCACAGTTTTGCTGTAGTTTTCAGACGATAATAAATCTGCATGAAGCACAAAAATACATTTAGTGTTTGGGTGGCACTTAAATTGCTGAGATCACCATGATAATAAAAAGTGTACCTTGTCTAGTGATAGACATGACATTTGCCACCTTTCCTTTCATGTGCTCATGTGTCAATGGGCAAACGTCAGAACCGATTAAGTCCACCGAAGTGTTCACATCAGAGTTTCTTGATCCACAAATTTTAAGCGAAGATGCTGACAAAAGGAGAAAGGCAAAATTTGATGTCAGTATTATGTGATGTGACCACTTCACCATGAGAAATTAATGTTCTTCTTTTGACGTAACAATTGGAAACCCGTCTACATTGTGCTGCATCACCTGAAGTGTCGCTTCTTTGGAGACAGTTTTGGCAACCCCACCATCTGAACTCAGGGACATGTAGTGGAGGAAGCATATCTGATTCTTTCTTGGATTGCTCATTGTCAACAAGTGGAGGAAATGGCCAACAAATTTTCCAATCTTTTATACGGACCTCAGCAACGTAAGCACTACATTCACAGTAAGTGTGACTTCTTAGGAAAACCCTTCATTGAAAACTATAGAATTTCTTCAATGCTAAAATGGAAGAGAAAAAACATGTGCATAGCCCACTCTAGTACCAATGTTTAAGTTCTCCACATAAATTACATAGAACGTATTGCCCATCTATGCTTTTAACTTTGATGTGTAGGGAAAATAAAAATGGTCTAGTATAGGAGTTCTAACATGAAGTTCTTACGTTCAAGTAATTTCACAGCTTCCATTTCTGTCCCATGTAGTTTCGTAATCAAAAGGACAGAAACATTAACGAGAAAAATCATTCAAGAACAAGACAACGGTCAATGATGAAGCAAAAATTACCTACATCACAAGGGAATTATTGGAAACATTTGTTATGCTTGAATATGAGAAAGGGTGCCCACACATGAGCTGAACTTCTCACAGAGGTAAAGCATTCCCTTTGAAAAGAGACTGACAATACGAAGGTCCACTAATTCACCGTATCACTTCAGTCATGAAGATTTTGTCAGCCATATGGACAAGGGCAACAGGTTTTTGAAAAAAATTAGGTGTTTAACCAAAAGCAAACCACTTCCAATGTAAAGAAAATATTTGTCTCAAGCTTATAACCTACCGATGCCTCACGCTTACCGGATGGAGAAATGCCTGCATTTGTCGGTCTCCTTCGTCTCTATGGCATTAACATAATTATCAGATTTCGGGCCAATACTTGACTTGGAACCAAAATCAAACATGTTTGTTCCGCAAACTCCCTCTTTCATGACGGTTCTCTCCATCTTCAGAAAGTTAACTGAGATAATTTACAACTCAGATAAAATGGAAAGTTCTGGATACAAAGATAGACAAACAATCCGCCCTAGCTAGTACTTTTCTCCGATAATTGAGAAACTCAAAACTGATAATTTCAAGCAATGAAATACTAGCAGGTGTCTAAAACAAATTATGCCACAAAATAACTAAATTCTTACTGCCTTTACGTTGTTAATTGTTATCATCCGGGGATGGGTAAATTGAGTCCCATCATAAACTTGCGCTACTGAATAGGCAGCAAAAAAGAAGTTGGTTATTACTTGGGATGGATAGTCAAATGTTTCTGGGTTTTAAATAGCAATAGCAGATTGCATAATGGTAGCGGTAGCGGAAGTATTGAATGATACATAGCAGCCTATCAGGAATCAAGTGTAGTGGCCGTGAACTTTTTAAAATCAGTTTTGGTGCCGAAGCACTTGAAGCGGCTGTAGCAGCTGTGAAGCACGCAAAAAATCGGATATGAAGCTATACCTATTGGGAATCAGCCGATACATGTCTAAATTTTTTATACCACCGATATACGAGACGAGGTGCAACATCTGAGGGCCAAAACGTAGCCGGTGATAAACTGCGTAGCAGAAGCTATTTAGAACTGTTTCTACTTTAGACGTAAGGAAAATATGTGCGCACCCGTAGACTAAATACCTTAAAAAGAGTTGTTTATGCTTTGATCAATAACTAATAAATGACTTAAAAGTATTGATCTAGACTCTACAGTATATTATCATATCAACAATAATATATTTTTTATTTTTTGCAACCAACAAAATAGAGCAAACTGAAGTGCATAAATCATATATATAAATTTAACAAGAAGCCCATATCTCTCCACAATGGGTAGATTTACAAGAAGCAAACCATTTGTTACTCGTAATAAAGCCTTAAATTTATTTAGCAAAAAATGTCATGGAACACTTGCTAAAACACTTCAACTGTTCTACAAATGGCAAATCAATTATTACATAAAACTATGATCCGAAAACAGTAATTAATAACCCGCCTTAGCAAGTGCACCAATCACTAGCAAAAAATGCTAATGAATAGTGCATATTTTCTATTTTACCTACTCATATTTTTTCATGCATACACTTCACCAATGCTCTTTACTTTCCTCTCTATCTCTATTAAATATTAAAAAATAATGTGTAGTAGGCCCCATAGAAGGAGTGTGTGTGTGTAAGGGGGAGAGAGAAAGAGAGAAAAATATATATATAAAAACCAAAGGCTTGTGAATAGTGCCTAGCCAAAACAACCTAGCCTCAGCCACCAAAGGTAAAATGCCTTTGGCTTTACCTAGTCTGGTGCGTGCCACATTTTGTTTGGGGAGGTAAAATAGCCAAATGGAGTGGATAGAGAGTCTTTGTGCACATAGTTAAGGTTTAAAAAAAAAAAACTACGTACTTTTCTAAAGCCTTTATTTCACCAATACGGATGCATCAAGAACAAACACATTGGGAAAAAAAATCTACTCGGGAAATTACATCAGAAATAAACACAATCTATATATCACACCCAAAAAAACCCGAAATTTCTTTGGACTGTTTTTGTTGTTTTTGATGGGCAAAGATTTCTTTGGACTGTTTCCGCATCATTTCCACCCACATATCGGCCCATATATTATGTACCCCGTAAGCAGTATATATATATACACAGTTCGTGTGTATATAATTTTATGTGTATATCAAGATATACATATGTATTACTACAACATAAAATTGCCCACTGGACTACAATTAAATCAAACCAAACCGGGCCTTGTGTCCGGATTAATTAGGGTCAGCTAAAGCAAAAGATAAAAGTCAAATTGTCGAATACAGTGAACCCTAAAGAGCAAAAGATTCAATCTTTAATCAAATTTCACATGAAATATAAGGATTTCAACATCAAAACACCATAAAGATGCGCAAGTTATTTAAAGCATAAAGCTCACCACAGCTAGCTAGCGTCTGATGAACAGAAAATCTAACACAAAGATTTTACTACTCCTATATCAAATAAAAAGCAAGCATTTTTAAGCAATAATAATAAGAGAAGAAAATTAAGTAAACCCACCTGGAGTTGGGTGGATTTTGAGCTCAAAGAGAAAAGGTATCAGGAGAGATATCAGCTGATTTGAAGTTCAGAAGATAATGATTTTGGATAAGATTTGGAAGTGGGTGAGACGAAGTCGAGTGCGCAAGTGAGAGAAACCCTATTCCCTCTCTGGGTTTTTAGAGAGAGAGAGAGTTATGGGGAGAGGGAGAGAGAGAAAAAGAATCTTTTTACGTAGAGTGGAAGAAGGGGAAATGGTTTAAACCCGCGAATGACAGGAGTAAAAAATAGAATAAATAAAGTCTACTACTCTCATATCTTCTCGCTCATACCCCATTTCGTGGGATCCATTTTAAAGTTTCACACGAATGATCAGAATCGCTCAATTTATTTAGAATAATTTTGTAAAGAATTCTTAAAAAAATCAACACAGACAGATATCGGTAAAGATTTGATTAGTTTACTTGAACGAATCAATCAAGTTTTTACCAGTATCTAACTAAGCTAAATTTTTTCAGGATCCCTTGCAAAAATATTCTAAACAAATTGAGCAGCTCTGATCATTCGTGTGAGATACCGAGGTAAGTCCCACACACACAATGGGGTGTGAGCGATAAGGTATGAGAGTAGACTCACTGAACAAAATATCGCTAAAGAAACTGGGCTGAGTTTCCTGTTTGTTAAAAGTATAGCTTTTAGCAACCCCGATTTGGATTTGGGGTACCCGTAATAATGACCCAAGTCACTACATTCCCATAGTGACCTCAATTATGGACCCTCTATAGTCTGTATTTAAGATCGGAACCGTACAATTTGGTGACAATGTTGAGTAGATAATTCATGTAAAAAATCAAATTAATTGGATATTGGTAGCCATATATTCGGATACCATTTACATGGATGGCCAATATCATTTGGAGAATACATTGTAGAACTAATTTGTTTCAATTGCATGTCTACCAATCTCCAATGATCATAATTTTTGTAACCATAACGTGCTCAACATTTCTGAAATATGAACGGTTCTAATCCCAAATGAAGATTTTAGAGGGCCCACAATTGAGGTCACTACGGGGATGTAGTGACTTGGTTCACTACGGGAACCCCAAGTCCACCCGATTCTCATTTGTTAAAAGCAATAGTGTGATTTTAAGAACTTGCTTTTAGCAAAGGTTTGTATTTCCTCCATCCCGAATTTCTTGTTCATTTACATGCATGTGTGTCAATTTTCAATTGATTATATATCTTTCAAACTATAATGTTTTTTACAATTTTGACAACTTTTTTGATAAAACTCATTGCGAATTATCAAATGAGATCCATATTAAATATATAATATTATACATTTGAAAAAAAAAATGAATTTTTTGAAGTACAAGTGGAGAAGAAATTGAGACGGGGGAGTATGGAAGAGAAAATTGACTTTTTACAACTTATACTAACTTTTATCTAATGGGAATCAAAAGTGATTTTAGCAACCTAACTTGCTAAAACTCAACTTTGATGGAATTTTCCATTTTAGCAAATGCGAAACAAATTTGCATCATGGTTTTAAATAAAGACCATTACATATCGTATTTGACCGTTACATGATAAAATTTTAGATCTTTGACACCGTTATCTACCAATGATATGGATTGATGTTGTCCAATATCTAGTCGTATTATTAATACTGTTACATTGCCCAATGCCGCGATCTAGCTAATTAAAACTCGGATATGGATCCTTTCAAGTTCTTTTTTTAAACTGAAATTTGGCCACTGATCTCAGTAAGTGATTGTCAAGAACTATTGTAACCTTTTTCGTCAGTAAAATACTATCGTGAAAATTCATGCAATCAATTGTCGAAATGAACGATTAGATCATGACTGTCTGATCGAGCCTATAACGAGACTTGGGGGAGTCTACTCTCATTTTAATAGTAATTGTGTAAAAGAGTTTAAGAAAAAAGCATGATAGTTTTTTTTGTATGTCCTTTTCAAGACCCACTATTAGGTTATGCAACTGGTTTAACCTAACCTAATGAAAATCATGAGTAGTTCTTTTATTTCTTTACTACTATAGTTGTTAAATGCTTCCCCATTATTGTTACTTTTTTATTCTTCGAATTTTTTTGAAAACTTTCTATCATATTTTGACCGGCCGTCCAATTTTTTGAAACAAAACTAGATGGTTAATTAAAATTGTTATTTGACAACATTATTTTGTCATGTAATCTTAGACCAGTTGATTCAACAATCACATGTAGTATCATCACCTTATAATATAATCTTAGGTTTGAGTTGATAGAAAACATATTCATATAGAGATAATTTAACTAATTACTAAATTAACTAACTCACTAACATGCTGTTTGTAATATTTAAAAAAAAGATACATGAAACAAAATATAAGAAAAAAAATTAGATAAAATAATAATTTAGATTTTTA
Source organism: Vaccinium vitis-idaea (assembly GCA_963854785.1). Lineage (NCBI taxonomy): Eukaryota > Viridiplantae > Streptophyta > Magnoliopsida > Ericales > Ericaceae > Vaccinium > Vaccinium vitis-idaea. The sequence goes on along the minus strand of OY978225.1, from coordinate 36,043,866 downwards.
AATACATAGCTATTGGTGAAGATGAGCTGCAAGGTAGAATCTTCAGAAGCTACAGTTATGGTTGAAAGCCTCAGGTACAACTGACAGATATGATTAACAATTTGATCTGTAAAGGGCCACTATATTTTGGTAAGCATTGGGAAAGAACAAAGCAATTATTTTTTAAACGAAGTTGGAACTTTTCTTTATGCTGGTAACTAGAAGTTGGAAATAACCCCTCAGAGTTTGGCAATAAGTATTTATGTTCCACGAGGTCGCATGTTCGAATTTTAAGGATGTCAACATTTTAAATCTTGAGACAACTGGAGGGTTTCTCCGGTCGTTAACTTTAGGACCAAAGAATTAGTTCAGGTGTGAGCAAGCTGGTCCGGACACCCGGTTTAAAAAAAAAAAAAAAAAAAGGTTGTAACTGTTACCTACCTAACTCTTCAAGTGTAAATAATAGTGGGCCACTTTAAGCATTTGATTCTTATAACGTCTATTTTATTTTTTTTCTTTTTCCACATATATGCGATTTTTACAGTAGCCTTCTAGTTGGATACATGCTTGACAGGAAACCGTAAGTGACTTAATTAGCAAGAAAAAAATATGGTAATAATGTTACTTCATTAATTACAGGCGGCTAACTGTAAGAAATGTAAACTTGATTGGAAGCAATCAGCAAAGCATACAACTAGATAGTATTGAGACTTTATTATAGATCGAGTTCGTAGGTTTGACTTTGTTCATCGAAACGAAAAAAAAAAAAAAAAACTCTTGGGATTACTGAAAGTTTATCCGATCATTAATTAATTATTTTGTGGATTCAGAATTAGTCGAGATGCAAAAAACTTACTCGGGCATTGGGACAATGCTAATTTTGGATTATTTGTGGTGAAAATATGTACATATATAGAATAATTATAAGGGCATTACAAATTAAGTAATCAAATCCAAGAATGATTAATTTCCAAGAGGAACATATACTATAATATAAATTTATGTGTATGTATATACAAATAGTACTTATAGCAAGGAAAATGTTTTAAGTGTTAAAATTAAATAGTTAGGTCATGACTCATGACTTCATTGTTGGCGAACTGGCTCGGATAAAATTTACCTATTTCATGAAAGAGAGAGAGAGAGAGAGAGAGAGAGAGAGAGAGAGTGTTAAGAACCAAAAAAAATAATATCGGATACTCTCTTTTTACAGTTTACTTCTCCCAAGAAATATCATTTTTTTCGTTGCAAGAAAATCACGGTAAAAAATTAATCGGTGTAAAATAAAATTTTCTTGAAATATGTTAAGAATTTGAAACTTACGCCAAAAAAAAAAAAAAAAAACCCGCAAACAATTTTTTATCTTCCTTTCTGCAAATCAACAGGAGTGTAGTAATTTGTTTTTTCATTAACAAGGAAGTGAATATCTTGTAAACACGTCAATTAGCAACTCTACCTTAATTCATAACATTAATGTTATATATCTTGAAAGGATTAAGAATTAAGAACCAAAAAAAATATTATCGGATACTCTCTTTTATTTCTCTCTCGAAATATCGTTTTTTCGTTGCTTTCATTGCAGGAACATCGCGGTAAAAAATTAAACGATGTAAAACAGAATTTTCTTGAAATATGTTAAGAATTTTAAACTTAACCAAAAAAGGAAAACTGGATTTTTTTTTTTTTTTCTTTCTGCAAATATATAGCAGGGTAGTGAATATGTTTTATTTACAAAGGAAGTGAATATGTTGTAACCCCGACAATGCACGCCAACTAGCAAGTCTGCGACCACCAAATGTTTGTCAAATAACAAGATTTTTTCTAAATTTTTTTATAAAATCAACTATTTACTAGATACAAATGAGTTCTTTTAATTTATGAAAAAAGATTAAAAAAATACTATTTGTAAGTCATCGTTTGGGACTAGACAAACATTTTGAAACAGAGACGGTACCGACCTAGAAAGTTTACAATAGCAATCCAAAATTGTTGTTGTACGTGGCTGGATCATAAATCTGTACTGCATGAGTGAAAAAGTAAGAGATTCTACTTTAAAAACTTATTCAGTTATATATAAACTTGAATAAGTTATCTCAACTCGTTTAATTTATTATACCTAAAAATTCAAACTACTCAAGTTCAGCTTGTGATCTGCTTAATTAATACTAGTTTGAGATCGGGTCACTTAATAAACGAGCTAATTTGAACATATTTTTGAATCTCGCTAATTTTTCAAACCAAACTTGAACAATGCAAGTGATCGGCTTGTTTGGATTGTTTATCGGCCAGCCCCAAACACTTCCGGGATGTTTTGATGGGAAAAAAAATGCCGTTGAAGCCGAATCAAAAGTTGTTGCCTAAGCGGTTAGGACGAGTGCTTTGGGAGTAATTTCTTTGGTCAGGAGTTCAATTTCTTGCTAAGTGGAGGGCCGTGACTAGTGTGAGTTGCGCCAGCTCCCTCCGAAGTTTGGGTTGTACAATGAGATCAATCAGTAGCCTACTGTAGGACTATTGCTCAGTTATAAGGAAAAAAAAAAAAAAAAAAAGTTAGTTGCCCAAAATGTCCAAGATGAAAATTGAAAAGGTACCAATGTAGGAGTCCTCGAACAACTAACACGAGTCAGGACTCGGAAGTACTTATAGTTCTGAATTGATACCTCACTTTATGAGACGCAATTCTGTTGGGGCAAAAACAGCCAAAAATTCAATAATACAACCATTACCGACAAATTTGTAGAATTATTACTACTAAATAAAGTCTCAGGTAGGCCATTGTGGCCCATAAAAAAAAGGGTAGGCCATTGTGAATCAGATACTTTTAACTACGTGTAAACGAGCCGAGCCGAGTTTTGTGGAGCTCGAGCCCGCCTCGTTTAGTAAACGAGTAAAAAATCGAGCTCGGACTTAGCTTGTTCGTAAACGAGCCGAGCTAAGATAATTTATTTAACGAGCTTCATTAAACGAGCCAAGCTGAGCGTTACAGAGCTCAAGCTCCGCTCGATTACTAAACGAGCCGAGCCACGAGCTGCTCAGCTCGGTTCGTTTATAGCCCTACTTTTAACCAATGTGTGTCTACACAAAAATGGAATTACAAGTATCCCATTACTATTGCCAAAGGGTATCGCCCCGTCACACCACATATTATCTATAGGACACCCCACTGCATTTATATCATGTGTGATGGTGGTAGGAGTAATTTTAGCCCCAGTAAAGGGCTATCGGGATTTGAACTTGGACATTGTTCAACCAAATCCAAGTTTCAAAATTCAAACCATTGAACCAAACCCTCATTAGTTTTAACCAATATTTCATACCTAATTAAAATAATTAATCCAATTAGCACAGGAGAAAATTGAGGGGTGATTTCTATCCCCAAATTGATATCCACCTAAAGACAAAAAAAAGAGTATGGATATCAATTTGGGGTTGTGAAAATCAATTAACAAAATTTTCATAGCTAGCCAGAATGATTTACAGCATTTCGTGCATATACCCTTTCGCACTCATCCTTAACTAGCAAAAATAATGCAAAACAAAAACTACGAAAAATCTCACTGAGCTGAAAAAACGCACAACGCGCAGAACATAGAAAATGCGTAACACAAACCATAAAATCCGTAACCAGCTGCAATATGCATAGCTTCCATTTTCTGTAGTACAGACCACCCAAAAATGCAACAACAAAAAATACTCCACATAACACTTTTGAAGCTCACAAAATACATGGCTGATGGTGAATACATGAAAGAAGAGAAGAATGATGTCTGAGCTATCAATAATTACACATGCTTTTATTGTACCGGTATGATGCTTGCCCTGCAGTACTTTGCAGATTATAGGAACTACATGAAGATATGTAGCTCAACAAATACAAACAAAAAATTGAAATTTAAAAATAATGCCTCACGGAATTTACAGCATTTGAATGTGAGCAACCGATAATCTGTCTCTCCATCGCTTCAGAAATAGCATTTCAACTCGATAAAAATTGATTCCCAGATTCTGACTGGAGGAGGAATCGATGCAAAGCACTATATAACCACACTTTGTTGCCTCAATGTTCAAAATCTCCCTGCAAAATAACATGGACTAGTTCAGATGAAGGTAAGAACACAAATAAACGTGCAATATCTCATTCTAACAATTTTGGTACAATCCATCCTATTCAGCAACAAAATGGTTGCATACAAGAAAGAAAAGAGATGGAAAATGAAAAGAAAGAAAATTCCATAAATGAAAGACCTCGCCAAAAGAACGAGGGAAAAATAAATTACAGGACATGAAGGTTTAACCATTTCCGCCTTTAAATATAACAGCGTGCGCCACGTTCAGGTTCTCAATTGGGACATATATCCAATTTGCTGACATTCAAATTCACAAATGGTGCTTGCCCGCATACTTTACCCTTGCCAGAATGCAGAGTGGCAAGATCGAATACAAATAAAGCACTTGTTTTTTGGTTGGGTGGGAAGCTTTCTTGATAACAAGTACTAACTTACCATTCATATGATTACCAGATGGATGTAGTCATCATGAGAAGTCACATTATCATGCGGTAGCCACAGATGAATTCAGACCCTGGATCTGTGGTAAAGATAAGAAGACATAGCTGTAAAAACAACAATCGATATCAAGAGGTAATACATACAATTTTGTTGCAGAAAACAAATACCTTATTCACAAGCAAGTTGACTTGTTCTCTATACATTTCCTTCAAGTCCACAATGTCAGCGCGAAGCTCTTCCAGCTACAAAATATCCACTTTCACATATCAATACAACCACGCAAAAAATTTCTTTTCAATTGACGAAATTGTTCTTTTTGTTATGATGCTGCTGCTGCAATTTCTAGCAATTTTAGAATATTACACCAACATTAGGACAGGACCAATCCTCCACTCTTCACAATTTACATTATGTCCAGACGTGATAGAAAATGGCGTTCCTTTTTTCCTTTTTCAAGTTGCTAAGTACCTGGATTCGGCAGCGTGACCATACCTAATCAATCTGATACAAGCTACCTTATTATCCTTTAATAATGGTATTGCGGTCAAAATTAGCAATTAAGCGATTCCATTTCCCACTATCACAATCAATACTTCAGCCAAATTATTGTACCTCCTCATCCCGTTCACCCATTAGCTCAAGCGCAGCAGAGTGCCGCCTCCTCAGTGCTTCTAACTCAGCCCGGATGCCAGGAAGCACAGAAGCCTCCACCTTTAATTTCTCACACTGCAACCAAAGAAGCAAACCTTCATAAAAAAAGAAATGGAGATAGTCAGACTGAGAAAGGATAAAAAAAAAAATCACCTGTTCAGTCATTTTAACCAACTCCTCAGCAAGAGAGTCACGAATGGATTCCAGAGAGGCCTGGGGACAAATAAGCCATGAGAGCGAAAGGAAAGTAAACAAGGTGAAGAAACCTTAAGTTGATCGCGCAAATAGTACTTATCTTCATTCCTTCTCTTTTTCTTTCTTCTCCTTTCCTTTTTCTATTTTTTCCCCCCATAACCCCTCCCCCCTTTCAAAGCAAGAAAATTTTTAAAAATTACAAAAAAATAAAATCATACCAATCGAGACATATAAGATGCAAGTTCACCCTCCTTTTGACGAAGGGCAGCTTCAAAAGAACTTGGCGTCATGCTCTTCATGAAGTATGGGCACATGGTTGGTTCACCAGAATTTCTCCTTTCAGAAAAACTGTCAGAAGAGTCCAAAGATGCTTGTAGGAAGAAACTTTCTTCCATGCTGCCTAAACTGCTAGCACTTGAAAGTTTTCGGGGCAAACTTCCTGCAAAAATAGTAATTACTTTGGAGGAATCCAAAAGTAACATCACTAGAGCTAACAAAATAATCCCGGCAATGTTACCATTTTCAATTCCTGATCTTTGCTTTGTAATTGGACTTCGCTCAGGAACAGCGGAAGACTGAAGGCGAGCAGTCCTTTCTAGCTCCAACCGAGCAGCTTTCTCCCTATCAATCTCCTGGTAAATCGACGGGAGACAATAAGAAAAGTTTTACAACACATACATTATTTACATAATAAAGCAAATGTATGACCTGACCAATGTACAGACTATATAAACTAAAGGCTCATGTTGTGCAAAGATAAAAACCAAGTCAAATTATTGCGTCACGGATCAATGGTTGCAGCATTTATTTAGTGACTCCACTAATTCTGCCTCAACTAATTTTTGAACCTAGTAAGACCACCACCAACACTTTGAACCTTGAGATTTCTTAGAAACTATTAATATGCAAAGTGGGGTGTCCATTAGGCTACTGGTGTTGACTGGAGCATATCTTGGCAGAAAACTATGGTGTGGCATTTCTGGTTCAAAGGAGGTAATTCAAATAAAATATGCAATCGAACTGACACAACGTACAAAGTGAGGAGGCAGTAAAAGTACGACAATCACAGTAAGTGCAAATTTAGCAAATGATACGCTTAAAGAGGTCACCAGCATCTATATAAAATGTATTGGTTGATGGACAAGTTGAATTACAAAATTTAAACACAATTTTAAGATCTGCAACAGATGCCTCTTGCTAATGATCATTCTACAGAGCATAAATTAAATGTTGCACAAGATTTTTATTGTGGCCAGTCAAGTACCAAGGATTTGTAATATTTAGTGTGCAATGCAAACTGTCATTGTTGCATGGCTTAAGTACAGAGCTTGAGCTAGACAAATGATGAAACATCATTCAAACTGAGGGGTACTGTAATAAAAGCTACCTGCTGCAAAAGTTCCTGGTGTGTTAGAGCTTCATGTAACTCCTGCTTGTGTTTCTTCCTGAGTTCCCTAATTTCCTCTTCAAGCTGGGAGACACGGCCTTCATGAGTATCAGCTTCCTCCTTTGCTGCAAGATACTCCTGCCTATTTTCTGCTGCTCTCTGTCTCTCCTTTTCAAGGGACCGACTAAGCTGAGTCTGCTCAGCTCTAAGACATGAAATCTGCAACATCTTACACGCGTAAGCCAAGGTTTATGATCGAACTCCATCACTAAAATCGCTACAGTTACAGCCACGGGAAAGAGAATAACCTGAGCTTCAAGAACATTTATTCGAGACAAAGTTTGAGATAACCGTTCATTTACAGATCGCTCTCTTTCTTCCGCAGCTGCAGCTTTGCCCTCCGCTTCCTGCAGTTTCAAATCTTAGAAATAAAAAACAAGTTCAAATTTCAAGATTGGGGCAATAGGCAATTTCTGGAAAACCTGAAGCCGCGAAGTTAGGGATCTCTCAACAGCAGCCCAAGCTTCCGCTCTTCTGGCAGTTGTCTCCTGTTACCATTACAGAAAGGAATTGAGCCAACAACAAAAAAACAAATAGATTAGAGCAACTACTTAATGCATAAAGCTCCCACACAAAACTCATCATCTCTCTTTTTCCCTCCAAAATTTTTAATGTTAATTTTTTAACATTAACCAAATATATTCAACATTGGTCTTATTTTAAAGATATTGTGAATATCTTTTCAAAGGTACTAATTTTATAATTATCGGTGACAATGTTAGACAATGTTTATTGTATAAATACATATGAAGAACGTTCTTCGTAATTTGAAGGAGTCTTCATATATGAAAAACCGAAGATGATTCTTCATTTTGAAGGAGTGAAATAAAGCATGGTTGGAGTGCCTTCATTCTTCAAAATGAACAAATGAAGGCATGGTTGGAGATGCTCTAATGTTCAACCATAAATCTGTAAATATGTATGTGTGATATCCAGATGTACCTGCATGGCTTCAATCTGCCTTAAAAGAGGCCTAGTAGATTCAGGAACTTGTGTTATCAACTCCTCACACCGACGCTCACTAGCCTGGATTCAAATAATAGCCAGATGGCATCATCTTTCAAACCATTGATTTCTCAAAAGACAATTAAAACTGTAAAAACTGAACAACTTACTTGATACCGTTTTTGAAGATCCTCAATGTCTCTGCGAAGCATATCTTCTCTAAATACAGACTGTGATATCAAAAAGTGATTCAGTCAAACAAATTGCTTTTTTTTTTTTGGCAGTTCCTAAACTGAAACCTCCAATCATACCCCAAATACAAACCTGCTGCTCCTTTCTACTTAATGTTGTCCTTAATTCTTCCAGTGTCTGGACTAGCATAGCCTCGCGCTCCTCAGCCTGTCTAATACGATTATCCAGTTCAGTTCTAGCTTCATTATTGGCTCGTGCCTCTGCCAATGCTTCAGCTTCCTTGGCAGCATTCAAAGCATTTGTATAGAATTCTTTTTGAGCTGAAAGTTCTGCCTGGTGCTTTTCTATTGTTTCTTGCAGCAATTTCTCAGTCGCTGTCTTATCCCTCTTTATACTCTCTACTTTATTCTCCTCTACCTGGGAGTGGAACAAGAATGTGGCATTAATTATGTTTTCAAAAAGGAAAAAAAGTGAGGCGATCACAAGGTTGATGTTTCAGCCTTAAAAACCAAATAAGTTCATCAAAGTGTAGTGACCAACTTTGGATTGGGATAAATAATGAAATGAAAGCCCAATTAGGAATCAACAATTCAAGTTAGCATGTTGTCTCTGTTATATGGTCTTGGGTAGAACTCAACCCCAAAAGCTAGCTATTGAAGTGAGGGTGCCCTCATGCTTATATACTTCATACACTTTGGTACCCAGGCGACATGGGACTTCGCTTCATACCCTTCATCATGCGCAGTGTGCTCACTTAGTAGCACCTGCAGCATGCGGACAAGATACACGCACCCTACCCATCTTTGGTACCTAGCTCTCATACCATGTTACACGGTCTTGGGTATAACTCAACCCAAAAGCTAGCTATTTAAGTGAGAGAGCCTCACCCTTACCTAAGTTATATTACTTTGGTACCCAGGCTATTTGGGACTTCGCTTCATAGTCTCTAAGCCCAATGGGGTATCAAACTCAAAGACACGAGGGCAAGTTTTTAGATAGGTACCGACAAGCACTCTGAGCCTTATTTGTTAGTTTCCAGTCAAATACCATTTTAACTTCAAGACATGTCCACATGTCGTGGTAACCCCTAGTTTCCAGTCAAATACCATTTACATGGCAATTTTTGGCCAAGCAAAGCAATATGGATCTACAACAATTTCTTTGGCCAAGGAAAGCTGAATGCATAATGACCAATTTAGTTAGAGACACAACGTCCCCAGCACAAAAGATAAGATACAACATTTTCTGTTAACAAATTCAATGGCAAATTAATAGCTTGAATGCATTTAGAATTTAAACTACCTGTAGCTTTGTAGTAAGTCCTTTTTTCTCTTCTTCAAGCTCTCTAATCTAGCTTCCACAAAAGAGGATTTGCACTAAATTAGCTGAAGTGGTTACAGAAACAGATAAACAATGAGAAACTCCGTAGACCAGGTTGCATACCTGCGCCCTCAATTTCCTAATCGTAGATTCTTGAGCAGCTTGCTTCTTTGATAACTCTTCACCTGAAATGAAAAATGAATGTTACATAACATGCTTATTATGAAAGGAAGTCCAATTACTGTTCAGTGGAGAAAAACATCCTACATCTTAGTGCAGTTCACCTTTTGTAATCACTCAAAAGGTACAATTTCTTAAAAGCTGGAAATAGAAACTAACATCCCAGTTCAACTTAATTATGTACTATTACGTTTGCAGAATGTTAGAATGATGCCCATCTTTCTCTAGCTCATTGAAGCTTCTTCTCCAATACATTATCCCTACAAACTAGGCATTCCAAAGTTCCCTCTAATTCCTGAAATGTAGCAAATCTGAAATTTATAAACAAGTGATATGGATGGTACAGCACGTACCCATTTGGATGCTGCTTTTTGTGGCGGGGTGTGTGTGTGTGTGTGTGTTTGGGGGGAGGGGGTTGGACTTTAACAAAACTCTTGTTCCTTAACTTAGTTTCCAGTATAAAAAAAATTTGAGATGAGAGTTCCACCAATGGAATGAAGTGGCAGCAGATTTACCATCAAGCTGTTCACAACGGCCAACTCGATCCTCTTCCCCAGGGATTCAATCCTCCATCCGTTCATTGTTAATCCTACGCTTGTACTTATTTAGAATCATTAAACAAGTTAATGAAAAATTGCCGATAAAAAAAAAGTGAATGAAAAATTCAAATTCCAACCCAGCCTCAGGTCCTTAAAAATCATTATGAACCAGATGTAAAGTGTGACTTCATCCAGCAATGTATCCCACCATAGAGGCTTCTTATTAATATTGCCTCAAGACTCCAGCCTAACTGATGTCAGTCTACCTTAAACAAACAAAGAAAGTTTTCTATCCACCACTGCAACAAGAATATATAGTAAAACACTTTCTGAAGTGCTTATCACACCTTCAGCCATAACTTGGGTGATTATCTCATCTTTTTCCTTCAAAAGAGCAGCAGCATCACTCTTTTTACTCTGCTCTCTGCGTAATGTATCCCTTTCCCTAGTAAGAGCGTAAACCTGAAATCAGACAGCCATTGGAAAATAAATGGCAATTATGATAACAAAATGAATAATACCAAATACTCAAACACAAACCATGCACCAACCATGATTCAGTCAATACTCTGCTCCCTAACCGTAACAATGATGAAAAAGCAAATAGGGGTTGAGCAAGAGGGTGAGTAAACACATATATTATCAGGTCGTTGTAAAGTATAAAATAAAAAATAAAAAAAACATGATATATCAAATACTGGATCACTTGTTTAGTTGTTTGTCATTACTGCAGCAGGTAGTTGTAAAGTATAAAAAAACATGACATGAGAATTTGGCATGGTTCTACTGCTAGTTACTGCATATCCATCCATTATAGTGAAGAAGTAGTCTCGTCAACAGACAAAATTTTCACTAGAACAAAGCTTTTGGGGACTGCCTGAAGTAAATTTCTCTTTCAATATCCAGCAAAGAAATATCTTGAGAATGGAATCATCCTGTCATAATTAGTTTCCAATGATAAACCAAGACAAGAGTGAGTACTTTCATGAAAGTAATTCAATGAGAGTTTCATGACGACACAAGCTAAACAAGAGGTTGACAACTCGATGTTACCTCTTGTTTTAGTCACATATACGTCGTATAGTTCTAACGACACAAGAGCAGGAAAGTGGACTCCAAGTTAGAACTCAACTACCGAGACTCCGAGAGACACTTCCTAATCTAAAAGGCTCGCACTTAAGCAGGAGTAACACAAAAAATATGGAGCTTGACTGATGGCACATCGCTTGACTAGCAGGACTGTGAACATCCACTTTCCATGCCTTCAAAGCCCAAGGACCCAATGCATGCAAAGAAGACGTTTGGCGCCAACAAATGTCTTTGATAGTCATTCAGTAGGATTTTTATCCAAGAATCTAACAAGGTCACCGTTAAAGTTTCCTTTTATTTTCATTAGGGTTAATAAGCTTTAAAATAAGAGGGTCACTTATGTTGTCATTAGACTTGATCATTTATACAAATAAGAGTTCTGGCCCTTACGTGTGCTTTCTTTCCCTCCTGTCACTATCTGGCTGCAGCAGCATCAGTGACTCCAGTGGAACACAAGATGAATGACATGACGACAAGAGGGCTATGGCCCAACGGAATCAGATGTGCACTTAGGTGCCAAGAGAAAGGAGGCCGGGAGTTCAACTCCTCTTCAAGGTACTAATCTAACTATTCTAACAATCATGACTTCAGCCGATCAAAAAAAAAAAAGATGAATGGCATGACGTAGCGCATCACAAATCACAGCTGATTATAATTTCCCAACTCAATGTTAGATGTTCACTAAGATTACAACAGGATTGCTATCAAAAGAGAAAAATGCTTGCTAATGAAAATAAATCATGCCTCGCTGTCATCCACAAATAAGAAATCAATCATATCAGCATGTTAAGTCCATGATAATTACGACAAACAAAACCCAAAAATGACAAATGTAATGCACCTTTCTCTCCAGAGTTGCAACCCTCTGATGGTACTCCTCCCGCATCAACTCAATTTCTGCTTCATTGGATTTTCTCTGCAGAGTGACTCCAACAATTAGTTAGTCATTACAAAATAGGTGATTGATTTTCACACTCCCTTTTTTGTCCCTTGCTATGTAAATTTACAATGTCGTCCTTTAAGTGTGAAAGAGTACACAAATACAGAGTGTGGCTGTAAAAAGGAGAGTGTGAAAATCACTACCCTACAAAATACAAAAGTATACATGTTGAGAGAGAGAGAGAGAGAGAGAGAGTAAACCCTGTACAACGTAGTTCATGATGCAAATACATATGTCATGAGAAATCGAAAATTAAGACTTGTTTCTAGTACTTCAAATCAGAACAAATTTCCTTCTTGTTATCGGCTATGCTAGACCTTAAACTCAAAACTTAGAGTTGGGGTACATGTTGAAATGTTCGGTGTGGGTACAAGGCCAAGTCTTGCACACTTATTTTGTATTATCTCGTCTGCTACTTGTTAGATCTTGTCCCACATTTGTTAATTATTAACTCCAAAAACAAGTATATGAGCCTGGATAGCTTCTTCACTCATTGCCAATTGGTTATGAGTTGAATGCTTTAACATGGTATCCAAGCTATGCTTTCAGAGGCTTTTGGACAAGAACATCTTGATTTATTGGCCCATTGTTTATGCCTTAAGTGCACCTTGTTTTGTAGTGATCCCTATGTTATGAATCATTTGTTTACCTTTTCTCGCGCGGGTCAGAGGTTGCAAGTGCAGGGGAGTGTTAGACTTTGTCCCACAACGGTTAATTATAACCGCAAAAACTTGTACATGAGCCTGGCCAGCCTCATCACCAATAGCCAATTGGTTATGAGTTGGATGCTTTAACACTGCTCTAACAAATACGAAGTAATAAATAACTGTACCTCAATCAAATGGATTGAGAAAAAAAAGGAAAATTATATTTTACATTCATGTGAAAGGTTATAATTTGTTATTTCCTAACTAAAGTGATCATTATTGTTTCTAAAAATCATAGAATGTACAAGCTCCCAGGTTTTCAAAGTGGATATGGCCTATACAGGCTACAGGTCTCGGACAGATCTCACACCCCCTACCCATGCGTCAGCTGTCCAACACATATACTTTAATGCATATGGATACGGAAGAGTCCATGTAACATTAGGGGTGGTGTGCTGGGAGTGTAAAGAAGAAGGGGACAAGGAAGTTGAAAAAGTTCCGACACAATATGAAAGGAAGATTCCACAAGAACCAAAAGTTACAAATGGACTTGATCAAATAAAGTTTCCATAAGACAGCAATAGTCAAGCATCAAAATATCTGAAGAGAAAACATTGCATATACCACACTAGTAGATGGATATATTATTCATATTTATCTAAGCATTGATTTTACCTTTCAAGGGGCTATAATGATAAGAAAACAACAAGGTTAGATCTGATGTGCTTTAAGAGAAACTTTTTGAAAAAATGACAAAGGGATTAGTTTTAAACCCTAAATAAAAACGATAAATAACACATAAGTCTTACAGATATGTGCTTGGCACAGCCACAAGGACATATTAAACACCAAAAATCCCAAGAAACCCAAGAAGGACAAAAAGTTAGAAGCATATTTACCTTTAAATCCTCAATTACAGCCTTTAGGTGCTCATTCTCATTCATAAACTTTGCGATTTCATCTGCTTTTGCCTGGAAAAGTAGAGATACAAAAAGATTAGCTTCAAGAAGTCTATAAACTGCATATAAGCATGAATGATTTGCTGTTGAATGTCTCCTTTAAATCAGTAAGGAGACATATAATTAAGGATAAGAAGAGACAGCAAAACAATCATCAAGAATATTATTAGCCTGAATGCAAGAGATTACAGTGCCGCAAAAGACAGTAACCTATTATTAGCTGGTCAATATCTAGTTCATAACTCATCTTCAGTTGTGATGTATGAATATTATAGACTCGAAAGGTTGAAACAAAACATTGCAGGTCAGAGTCCTCAAGCAGCAAAAAAATAGGACAAAAGGAAAATAGCAAGGAAACAAGAAGGAAACAAAGAGAAAAGGCACAGAAATTGTGAGATCACACATTCAATGGTTATGAAGAAACAAAATCAGTGTAAATTTCACAGACAATGCATGTTACCGTAATAAATAGTCAGCAAGCCAAAAAAGTTCTGAGAGTTGGTCAGGAAGGTTGGACAACATGCCTTTGTGAGTAACCAAAATGAGACATAATATCATAGATCATATAATGGTGGATTCAGCAAGCGCTCACAATTGTTATTGCCATGCCAACAGCAGTTCAGACTTTGAAAGCAGGTGTTTGATATAAATGCTACTAGTTACTTGATGATCTTCTCAGAAACAAATGCAACAGTGAAAGTGCTTATGTCCAAAACTGGACAATGTTTGGTTTCGCACTTGAGAAAGAAATTCCAACCCAACTTCCTCCAAGTAGTGGCTTAAAATCAACCACCTGACACCTAATTATGCAGTGGGAGCAAGATATAAATATGACCAAACGTGAGCTTCTGCTTCTTCCATTGGTGTATTTGGGTGTACACAGCATTATGGTGGTAAACTACATCCATCTTTTCCATAAAACAATAGGAAGTAGACTTTCTAACCCCAATTAAGCTCAATTTCACAACAATATTGGATGCATGAGCATCATGCAGAAGCCTTGAGTGCATGTTACCCTCGTGGCTCGTCATGCAATGGGAGTAAAATATTAAGTACCTGAGATTGCCTAGCAGCTCCCTGTAGAGCCGTCTCCATCATTTTCATTTCCCTCCTCAACTTCTCCAGCTCAACTACAGATTCTGATGTGTCAGATGCGCTGCTTCCTAAACTCAGGCGTTGCTCTTTAATGTCAGGTTCATGATCAATGACAGGCTGATTCAGGTCAACTGCCGTAACAGTTGTATCCTTTTCATGAGAAACTGATTTAGAAACTGTTTCTGCAGCTTCATCTGGAGATTGCGTAGCAGGCAGGTTATCTGTATGATATTTGTCAGGACTTTCTGTCTCTTTAGAAGAAGACATGGAACCAGAGTGCTCCAGCCCAATTTCAGCGTGACGACTACTCGAGGAATCTTCAGCACGAACAGGAGAAATGTTCTCTGCATTTTCTTCGTCTTCTGCCTTCTGTTCACTTATGGTCTCATGCTTATCCACAACATCATTTGATTCGGGTGACACAAACCCAATAACCTCAAGTTTATTTGCTTCATTGGTTACAAGTTTATTTGCTTCATTGGTTACTGGCTTGGCTTCCATTAATTCTGAAGGTTCAGAGGGCTCAATGCCTGAGGTATCCTTCTGGTTGAGATCATTTAAGGAATCTGGTTCTTCAACATGTCCAATAATGGACTCCAATAACTCAGCAGGTATAAGTGGTGGTGAATCAGATTCAGATTTTCCAGGGTCTGGAGATTCAGATGTTTCAGTCTCTACAGATTCAGATTTAGTAGGGTCAGCCCTAACAGCATTTGTTTCCTCAGGAACTGCAACACTTGTTCCTTCCGCGGCATCCGTAAGCACAAGAGAACTTTCTTCATTCCCTTCATCATCAGGTCTGGGTTGTTCAGTGGCAGTATTTATGGATTTATCAGTTTCATCCACTTCTTTGTCCTCAATAGAAGATGGCGACGGTGTTGATTCCGGTTTTTCAATTGATTCTACTGTACTTTCACCACCTTTCTGCCCCATAAAGGCCATGACTGGTTCGAATAGTGTTTTCCTGTCTGGGGTTGACGGCCATAATCCTGAAGCTGATATTAATAAAATAGAGATCGTTATAACTTAAAACAATCATCCGAAATACTATTCTGACTCAAAATTTATTACTACTAGGAGTTGGACACATGCGAAGAGTGTACAAGTCGAATTTAAAGAAATATATCTCCAAGAAAGGATGTTAAAAATAGTTATTCCCTAATATTTCTCCAATGCTTATCGGTAAACATCAATCAGTGATTCGAACCCATAATATTTAAACAAAAGAGTTATCGAAATAAATAATATATAAGGACATTCTATATTACTATCTTCTAAAAAAAAAGAAGCATGAAAGAAATAAAATTACCACAAACAGGGATCAAAAACTCTTAACATAATGGAAAATGTTTGAGCAAATTAAGTCTCTAATCTTCGATCAGTGTTATAGCTTGTCTAGGGAGAAACGAAAGAAAGGAATCGCACCTCGAAGATGCAGATATGGAAGATTCCAGTATAACTATACACCATAGTGGTTGCAAACCCAGTAAATCGTTGCCAGCAATCTTTGAATTTGAATTGGTGATTGAGAGGAAAACTGATGAACCAGTTTTCAGGTAAAGCTGAGAGGAAAACTGATGAGCCAGTTTTCACATAAAGCTGTTTGTCCAATGAAAAAGTTGAGCTGTTAATTTTTTTCTCCACAGAGTAAGCATTTTTCTCTTCTTTTTTTCCCATTGCCCCTCCGGTTGTTGAACTTAATGGGGAGTCAAGGTTAAAAGGATTGTAAAAAGTTATTTTTGGAGGGATAATAACGGAAATAAATTTTGTGAGCAGCTTAAAATAGGAGTCTTCACCAAAGCGGTGCTCTCCCTTTATAAGATAGGATAGATGTCTTGAATCTTTAGAACTCCAGTATGAAAGGAACAAGATGATGAGGGCATAGCTTTATATGTTAACTCACGTATTTATTTGCTAACTGACAAACAGGTCAAATAGTTGGGGGACGGTATATAATTCGTAGATGTTCAAGATCTTAGGAAAGGTGTATACAGTCATATCATACCCTTAGTCACCATATGCAGAAAAGCTCACAGTCTCATAGGTTTACGGGCCTGCTTGATTGGCCAGATTAGACACGAGATCGGGACTATAAATCCAAGGGGTCAGCATTTCCAATGATTGGATGCAACAATTAGAGGAGTGATCATATAACCAGTGGACAACAAAATCCATAAAACACGATACATATACACAATACATAGGGAGGTGATCATAATCCCATTACATTCTTCGTGCAGTGCGATTACTCAACCTATGGGATTATTCCTCATTATCAGTGTGACCAACCCAAGATAACTTCTAACGAACAGGATATTGATCCAAGATTCCAAATCTCTCCAAATTTAAGAGCACGGAAATTGTATATCTTAGAAAATTCCTCTCCCCATTCTAATAATTTGCAAACAAAACTTCCTTTAAAACCCTAGCCAATAGCATTGCTGTTTACATACTCACAGGCTCAGAGCAACATTTACACATATATCTATACTATCTATAAGACTACAATAATTGTAAAGGAGAGTAGGGAACAATCCTTTTTGTGTGAATTAGAATTTCGAAGCTGGCTCACACTTTTTTGCCGAAACGACCCCTTTTACTACCTAAAGAACCACCAAGAAGAAAAGAAAAACAACTGCCACTGCAAATTTCTTCTCCCCTCTTTTCTGCTTTCACTTCCCATATTTCATTACCGATTAATCTCAATTCAAGATTTTCCCATCTTTGGCCATGCCAAGTGTCTCAAACGCGCGTGCACACAAATAGAGAGAAAGAAAGAGATAAAGCTTATTAGAACCAAAATACCTTCACTGGTGCCAGACTCGGACTTCTCCTCGAAACCGAGAGCGGTATCAAAATTCTTTTCAATGTTCTTGACGCTCTCACTGAGCTTATTCACAGCACCAGCCAGATCAGGAAAGTTCCCTAAGGAGACTTTCCCGCTAAACCAGGCCATCTCTTAGAAACCCCAATTCAGAACAACTCAAATTCCCCGCTCTAAACTTCCCAGATCACAAGCATTACGAAACCTACACCATAAACAGAATCGAAAATATGTTACCGGAACTAACGAATCTTCACACAAACAAAGTACACTAAATTTAGCCCATGCGGCTATAACAAAAACCCAAATCATAAAGATTATTAACACAGTGAGGGATAGAATAAAATTAAGAAAATACTGGCGATTGTAATGCGTGAAAGAACATAAAGAAGATCTGAGTCGCGATTGATCGGAACAGGTACCTTGTGAGGATCAGACTGAAGTCTGAGAGAGTGCCTAGGGAATAGATAATCAAATCGCGTACTTCTCCATTGCTCTGGAATTCTAGAGAGAGAGAGATCTTGCAAGCAAGATGGAAATGGAGGGAGGAGGCGTTTAGAAGAGATCTGGCCTTTTTGGTCTCAAATTGGAAGGAGAGACGATCTGGTTCGACCCACCGAGAAGATGGCACGCTTGTGCAGAAGAACACTTCACCGATTGTACATTGTTTTGCGAAAGGGAACACAGAGCAGAGACGGCGCCGTTTGATTTGGGTCGTCTTCACAATTTGGTGAAATCACAGCCCTTTACCACAAAACAAAAAATATGAGTACTACAACTTAAAAAGAAAAAATTGGAGCACGAAATAAAGAGTTCAAATTTGAGCAAGTGCACCAAGATATGCGAAAATACTTCTTGGATAAAAATAGGTAGGTAAAATCCAAAAATCAAGTTGTAAGAGAATATTCACATCCGAAGAGTCACTGCTTACTAACTTTAAGCACTTGATGTAATGTTTTGCAAATCAATAGAACTTTCAAATGGTATTTTTCATTCGTAAATTTTTTATAAGCATACAACAATCTCAAAAATAAGATGATTCAAATCGATTATTTTCGGGAGTGCCCTTTGGCAACTGAAATTTGGTCTTACTTTTGTAGTAACCAATGGTTTAATAGCATATTGGACTAGCCCATTTTGGATTGGATATCTGTTAACTCTAAGTTGAAAAAGATGTCGGGAGTGGGTGTGGGCACTCCTTAGAGCACCTTGTTCATAGTTATTTTATGGCAAATGTGGAAAGACAGGAACAAGAAATTTTTTGAAAACCTGGATACAACTATGACTATGAGCTTCAAGTCCATTATCTCATACTCTAAAGAAATCAATGGGGCTTTCAAATCTGTTATTGCCATTGGCTTGAGAAAAAATTCTCTAACTCGTTAGGTACCGCCACTTACAGGTTCTATTAAACTTAGCACGGACGGATTCAAATATATGAAAAATTCAAAGGCAAGCTTTGGAGGTCTATTCAGGGATCAAAATGGAAGGTGGTTGTTCGGTTTAGGGGAAGATGGTGGTTGATACAAGTCTATAGACAAAGCTGTAGGCTATTTATCGAGGTTTAATAATCACTTTCAAGAAGAACTTGCAAAAGGTGGTGATTGAGTCAGACTCTAGCATTGCCATGAACTTGATTAATGAAGGGGCAACCAGGAATCATCCTCAAAGCAATATCATCAACGATGCGAAAGCGCTGCTTGTTCGGACGGAGTCATCTCTTACTCATATTTACAGAAGTGGAAATGAATGTTGCGCAACTTGCTGTTTGGTTAATTTATAATATTCCGACTTACCAATATATATATGAGCACTTCAACTACGACTTTTAATTTGTATAAAAAAACACATTAGAGGAGGAAAAGTGAAAAAGATCATAGTTTAAGGTATTTACTGTAATCTACCCTTACAAGCACCGACGAGTTTGAACCATTCGATCAGTTAATTCAATTTCCACCGTTTGATGAAAACAGCAATCACATCTCTCCGTAAACGCGAGCGAAAAATCAAATCTTTGAACCAGAAGCTCAAACCAGTCGGACTCTGGCCTCGACGTCGGATTTTTCCGGAGTCGGCAAACAGCGGATCTCACGCCGTACTCCTCCGGCAAAAAGAGCTCTCTAGTTCCTCTTTTTTTCTCGAAATTAATCGGTACTGATCATCTCCAAATGCGATTGTGTTTGAATACATTTTCGAAAGTGGTTTGACAATTTCTGGACGGTAATGCTGTGAGTTGATCGCTGTTTATTTGAAATCGATCTTCGTGAACTGAGTGAAAATTCGGTATCGATCGTTTGAATCTGAATGCGATTGCGTTTGATTACGTTCTCGAAATTTTATGACGATTTTGGATGATGTTAATGCTGTGAGTTGATGTCGATGATAATTTGACTTCGTTCCTTGTGAACTGGCTGAGAATCCAGATTTCGCACCAAAAAAGCTTCAAGTTCGTAGTTGCGATGGATCACGCCGCAGAGAAATCAGGCTTCCCGCCAAAACGGCTCGATAGTCACCTGGATTTCGAAGATCTCAATGTTTCGCCTTTAAGCGTTGCCTTGCCGTTACCGGAGGGATTGAAGTCAGAGTTCAAGTCAAAAAATGTTCGGAACATTCTACTGTCTCCTTCTCCTCGCCCGGCCTTGCGCCGAATGTATGTTTTCTGGAACTTGGTGGTTTGTTCGTTGGGCTACTAGAAGCTTATTAAAATCCTACCGAAATACAGCTTATGTGCAAGCTCGGCTTGTTCAAAAGTAGTCTACCTCGAGCTCGCCTCGTTTATTATCGAGGTGTTCAAGCTCGTTTCATTTACTACACAAGCCTCTACAAATGACCCGCGCTTTCATAATAGAGCCGAGTTACAGCTAACTCGAGCTTGGCTCGTTTACTAAATAAGCTTAAAACTCGAGTTTGGCTCGTTTACTAATGAGCCGAGCCGAGTAGATTGGTTCGTTTGCAGCCCTAGGGCCTAGGATTGTGCTAGGCTCTTTTATAGTACATCAAAATATTTATGTTCTTGATTATTGTTTGCACATTGTGTGTTTGTTTGTTTGGCCGATTCCTCAAATAATTGGATTTGTAATAGTCATCACCTAACTCTTCATCTGATGGAGACATCAATGTATTGAGTACTTGGCATGCATTGATCTAGGGATCAAATGCCGAGAGGAAATGCCATAAAGTACATCACTGACTAAAGTATAATGCATTTTCTAAAAACTGCAGTGTTTTATATCTTGATGATGTTACTATCTTAGATCCCAAGTTCAGAAATTTGCTATCTCTTTTCAAACAGTAAATTAGAGTTGGAACATGAACAATCACGTACTCCCACAGAAGTCAAAGATGGTGGCACCAAGGAACAGAAACGCTGCAAATGCAAACAGTCAAGATGTATTCAGTTGTAAGTGCAGAGTGTTTTACCTCTTGCTATGCATCTGAATTGACACTTGAAGTTGAGTTTGTAATTATTTTTTATTAACTTGCTTTTCTAATTATTGCATGATGATGTATTGATCTGAAGCTCTTGCGAAAACTGATAACTTCAAGCCACTTCTGTTGGTGTGCTATATTCACTGCACAGGCAATCTGACAAGAACAATAACATTCTCATTATTATCGTTTCGATTTTCCTAACGATGATGGATTACAAGGAGACTAGCGGGTCAGTTTGTTAACTGGATCCTAAATTGGTGTGTCCATGCTAGAAATTACCCATGCCGTGGAGATAACTATGTTGTCTTGCTTTTTTGCAACTATTGTAGATCTCCCATGTCTAGTTTCTCTTTTCTCTTTTCCTTCTGTGTCCAAGAACCAAAGTTCATTCTTTTTTGTTTGTCTTACTTCCACACACATCTTGTCTAAGATTAGTTTCTTAAAGTAGTTAAGTAACAGTGCAAAAAACAGAACTTATCCTTTCCATACATCAATTGTTAACTGCAAGTTCACCAATAATCTAGTGTCCACACGAACTTAGTGAAATACTGTTCTGATTTTATGAAATGCTGCATACTGCATGGAGTCCTTAACACATGTACCGGCCTAAGCACTGTGCTATGCTCTGTGTATTACTTGAATAGTTTTCGTTTAACAATACATATGCGGAAAATGGTCAGGTACTGTGAATGCTTTTCTTCTGGAACATACTGTGAAGGCTGCAGCTGCTTTAGTTGTCAAAATAATGTTGAGAACGAGGCTTCTAGGGAAGCAGCTATTGGATCTATCTTAGAGCACAATCCTAATGCATTCAGGCGAAAGATAGGTAACAGTCCACAAACAACTCATGATTATGAGGTAACCATGGGCACTAACGACTTGGACAGAATAATCTCTGGACAAACAAACTTGTTTCTTTTATTCTTGTCATGGCTGCATGCATAAATTGAACGAAGTTAACCCCAAAAAAAAAAAATTGAAGAAATTTTCACGCCAATCGCTAGTTAACAACGTATATTTCTGGTAACAAGCATTAATTGAAGTCTCCCACTTCCATATCTTCCTCTTCCCTAAATGATGTGTCTGAAATTGGACCATTTTTTTTTATAACTCTGTATCCAGCCCAATGAACATTCTGATCTGGGGGACTAATCCCTCCAAAATTGGCCATTTAACTCATTGTCTTAGCAACAAGAAAATGTGTGTCTTCATCGATGTACATAGTAGAATTGTTTGGCTGGAAATTCACGTGGACGATGCTGTTGGAAGATTATGTAGTAGCCCGGTTTGAAGTTTTATGCATAAGTTTGCAATTCTATACAGTTTTTTTTTTTGCCTTTTCCCCTTGTTTGTGTGGGGGTATTAAGAATGTTACTAAGGTCAACATTGTGCATATGTATGATGACATTGTTCCACACTGTTGTACTCAGACAGAATGACACCATGCAATACTGTAATCAATCTAGATAATGGTCATAATACCGTTTCTGTTGGACCAGTTTTATGCATTATAGGCCGATTGCAAGAAAGTTTCATGGTGACCATTGACCAATGACCAGTGTAGACTGCAACAATGGGCAGTTCTTTTCTTCAGATAATTTTTTTTGCTCGAGGCAATATGTGTTGTTTGACATCTTTTTCTTAAACTTATCTGCATAAGGATTAAGGTTTTGACTCATCCTCATAGATTCAATAGACTTAATGGCGTCAGCTCATTTATTGGTATCGGACACCTTCCAGCTTTTGTATTCCTATTTTGGCTATCTTACTGCATTTGAACTGCTGTGAAACAAAACCTACGAAGAGGCTAAAACTGTTGTTCCGACAGTAAAACACAAGGGATGTCAGTGCAAGAAATCAGGATGCCTCAAGAGGTACTGCGAGTGTGTCCAGTCTAAAATCCTCTGCTCTGAGAGTTGTAAATGTGTGGATTGCAAGAATTTACAAGAACGAGGAGAGAGAGTTTCAAAGGGGAGAAATACAGATTACTTGGCCTTCATCAAGCAAACAAATGCTGCGATATCTGGTGCTATTGGGATCTCCGGCTATAGGTCTCGAAAATCCAGGAAGACGAAAGATTGGGATGACTTTCCTGGTTCAAATAGGGAGGACCAACAAATTCTCAGGCTTCTAAAAGATCCGAAGGTGTTACATTCTTATCATCTTGACTAAAATATGCTAACAGTTCAGTCATTTACATAATTTATCAGAGTATATGACATCTACACCTTATCATGCTCCAAGGTTTTCATTTTCCCATACTTATTTTCAGTTAATTCCGCGTCAGCATAAGTAGCTGCATATCCATACCCATTACCACTTGAATGAGCTCAAACTTTTGTGCGTGTTGTCTTATGGGCTGCAAAGATCTTTTACTTTCCCTGTTAGATGGGTTTACTCATGCATCTACGAATGAAGTAAAAGAAACAGCAATTGAAACTCATGACATTGTGATAATAGTCATTTTGTTTACATTGAGGTTAATCCAATCATTTCTACTCCCTCTGCCTTGACTGTACACACTGTCTGCCAGAATGATGGCTCTGCAGTGTCGGCTTCTTCAAAGATAACTTGCAGGTTCATATTTTTGCTGGTATTGCTTTCGTTTACGTACTTAAATGCAAAACACTATATTTTTAACTGATTAGAGTTGATGATCATGGCTGTAGGTCCTTGTTAGCCGGTGCTATCCAACAGCAAGATATGAGGGAGCTTTGTTCAGTTACGGTGGAGATATCACAAGCTGCTATGATCCTAGCAGGTGTAATCCGAGATACACAACCTTTTGTTATTGAGTTCCTGCCTAAGGTTTTATAGTGCTATTTAATTCTAGTAATAAAAGCTTTAACATTCGTCTGAACTAGTATATGTTGGAGTTAGTCAATGTGTGATAGTGGGAGATTAAAAAACTTCTCGAAAACTTCGTCGTATCCATTCATTTTTTTTTTGGTAAAGACCATCCGGTGTCCGGTAACCACATTGGTCCCGACTAATCCGGATTTGAGCCGGGTAGGACCATAAAGGCGGCAAAGCTCTCCCAACCAAGTTTTAACACAGCTGCATTCCCAAGTCTCGAATCTGAGATCTTGGTTAAGCTAGCACAGCCCCTTACCAGCTGAGCTACGTGCTTGGTGGTGTATCCATTCATTTGCTGCCTATGTGTGTACAATTACTAGGTTGGCTTACTTTCTTAGGCCTGGCTGCTACCCAACCTGGTGATGCCAATGCACAGGAAGGAATGCCAATATCACCCAGAACACTAGCATTGCCGTGTGATGAAGAAAAGATTTTTGCAGAAGATGCTTCCTCAGCCCACCAGATCAACAATTATCACTCCAACACAGATATCTCTGTACAGTTGGAAAGGCATGTGTTGCTGAAATTTCGAGATTATCTGCACAGGCTCATCACACTTGGAAATATAAAAGGTAGGATACTATTCTCATCCTTCTAAGTTGGACAACAACTAAGAGAACCTTTAGTGGACCTAGTATGATAAGCCAAATATTTTTAAAGGTTCAAACATGTCCATGGGGGGTTTTATAGCAGTTGGTTTCAATGATATTTTGGTACTCAGATAGTTTGTATTTGCAGAAATAGAATGCTTGTCGTCAGCTGAAGCCAACCAATAAGTTCAACGGGATCTGTCAACAATTTAAGGGCAAAACATGCAACTGAATGATGAGTGGAGGAGAAATCAGCACGAGTCTTAGTACCACATATTAAAGGTCATCCGTCCACAGCACATTCTTCTTGCAAAGGTAACAATCAGTACCACCAATTAATAAGGCTCATTTAATGGATGTAAGGATTGTTTTGGGCATAGTTGCTGCAACCAACTTTGAAGAATAAAGTCATCATCCATATCCATTGGTCCTTCTATCCTCCTACGATTGCTTACTTTCAATTTACTGTGTTATGAGTACAATACCTTGTTCGATGACAACTGCACAAGGTAGCAGAATCACTTGGCAGTTAAGTCTTCCTTTGTAAGTAATAGCATGGAATGTGGATAGTACAGATTTTTCTATGATGGATTCCTCACAGAAGATTGAGTAAGTGTTCATCTGCTCATGTCCGATTACCTCGTACAGAACTCATTAAGATCATATTGGCATACTCTCCCAAAAACCCCATTCCTCTAGCATGAACCGCAGAATTGATGGAACCTTTCTTTTTCTTTTTCTTTCATCCTTACTAATATCATCACCTTTTCCCTGTTCCAGATTCATTCTTGACCAAATTTCAAACATTCCTAATGTTTAGCTGATTTGCTCTAACATTCCCCGTTACACCAAGTACAAATAAAGGAAAAGATATGCGTGCAGAATTTTAGCTCAAAAATTTACCATAGAAATAATGCTGTTTCAAGGTGCAAGCAATCATGCTACAGTAACAGCCAAAAAAATTGCTTTTCAGGAAGCTATGAAGCATGGATATGGATACGAGATACGGTTACGGATACGGAGATACGGTTACGGATACGTAGATACGTGATTTTTCTAAAAATTCGGATATGATACGTTGAGGGATACGTTGAATATAAAAATACATTGAGGGATACGTTGAATATAAAAATACAAAATTAAATATATTATATATATTTAATTTTTAATTCCTAAAATTCCATTACACAAGTTCACCATTATATATATAAATATACACAACATGAGAGAGAGAGAGAGAGAGAGAGAGCAGAAGCTATGTGGGGGAAAACACATATGAAGCCCTAATTACACTTTTAACCCACATATTTGAAGTAATAACATATTTACCCAGTGCATCTGGATACGTATCCGATACGTTTTACGTGATACGGAGGCCAAAATAGAGTATCCGTGCTTCATAGTCAGGAAGCAATGGCATAAGCTTTCAAACTTGAAGTATAATTTACAGCCACCAAGAAAATGACAGGAAAAAAAAACAAAACAAAAAACAGATAAATATAACTTTAAACCTCCAGCAGCATATAATCTTTCACGTTCCAAGACAACGTAAACTTTGAAAACAAGCCACCGTGAGGGGCCAAAACTAGTGTCTCTCTGCTTCAGTGGATGACCTCAACCAGAATTGTTCTATGAATTTCCAAATAGCTTATGAGCCAGAGGAATATGTGTCAACCTCAGGCACATTACCCATCTCGGAAAAGAAATAGGAAGAAATGTTCTGTTACTTCTGTCTTCTGCTTAAAGAAGTTAAAAGAACGAACCCCATTAAACTCAGTTGACAATGTGAATGGATGGGAAAGGAAGGAAGCTGACACGGAGAATTGGTAGTCTACATCAACTATTCCTTTTGGTTTACAAACTTGTCCAACAGCTGTGTCCATTCCATCCCTGTGGTTGTCAAATGTCACTGATCAACGGTTGCTCCACGGAGTTCAAAAATGCACCTATAATTCTTATTTAGCGTCCTCATTTGGGTAATCCTTCTCTATATAAATCTCCTGGATTCTGAAATATTCTCGGAGCAAGTTATTCCATAACCACAGTAGTTATGCCAACATCTAATTCCATTCACCAATGATCACCACATGAACACACCCCATCTTTAAAGTGATGATAGCGGTTGACATCTCTGATGGTAAATTCCCTTTGTGTAATCTTTGAGATAAACTTGATCGCAACGTGGCAGTCTTCACAAACCCTTAGATTCTTGGTTACCAAAAGCTTAGTCCCAGGGGGTGTGCTAATAAGGCCAAATGCAATTGCTAACCTCTCACTGTGACTGCACACCATTCTAGTCTTCTCATCATCATCTACATCGTGGAAAACAGGCGATGTATTCGGGACATAACCCGCCTCTGCCATTAGCACTCCCACCCTATCTAGTTCAGCATATATCTCATCGGCCATAGGATGTGAAGTATCGCCAGAAAGAAACGCGTGCACTTTGTTTTTCACTTCAATCCAGCTACAAGCAATGCTTTTCTTTAGTCCCCTATCTGTCATTTGTTTCCTTAGCTTTGCCACTCCGTCCCACCTCCCAGCTTGAGCATAAATGTTTGATAAAATGACGTAATTGCCTGCATCGTCAGGTTCAAGCTCTATCAGCCTCTCTAATGCCAGTTCCCCTAACTCCACATTTCCATGGATTTTGCATGAATTTAGCAAAGAACCCCAAACGCCGGAATCCGGTTTCACCCTCATTTGCATTATAAGATTACAAGCCTCCTCCAACCGACCACAATGGCCTAGAAGATCAGCCATGCATGTGTAATGCTGTACGGTTGGTTCTATTTTGTAATCTCTAGTCATGGATTCAAAGAAATTCCGCCCTTCATCTATCAAACGGCCATGCCTGCAAGCCGAGAGCACACCCACAAAAGTTATATGATCCGGCCTAGCTTCGGTAATCATCTGATTGAACAAATCAAGTGCTTCGTTACTATGACCGTGCATTGCGTAACCAGCTATCATCGCGTTCCAAGAAACAATTCTTTTCTCCGCAAGCCTCTCAAACAAGTTCCTAGCAACCTTCACAGAACCACTTTTCGCGTACATATCAACCAGGGCAGTTTTCACCTTGTCTTGGATGTCAAACCCATGTCTCCAACTGAACCCATGAAGCTCCCTCCCTTGGGGGAGGGCTGCCACGTCAGCAGAAGAGGAGATAGCAGTGACAAGAGTTGCGACAGTGGGCCTCACTCCAGCCAACGCCATTTCACCACAAAGAGATAAGCATTCCTCTGGGCACCCATTTTGCGAATAAGCAGCTAGCATAGAATTCCAAAGGACAACATCTCTAACTTGAATTTTATCAAACACTAGACGAGAATCACCAACACAACCACACTTTGCATACATATCAATAAGAGCTGCACCAACAAACACATCCATTTCCCACCCAGTACGTATCACATGCTCGTGAACGTCTCTCCCCACATCAATTGCAGAGAGTGCAGAGCATGCCTTTAGGACAAATGGGTAGGTGAAGTTATCGGGAGCTATACGGTAATCAAGCATTTGGTAGTAGAGAGAGATAGCAACCTCGTAAGGCCCATTCCACGCATACCCACGAATCAAAACGTTCCAAAGAAATAAGTTGTTCTTGGGAATTCTGTCGAACAGGCGGTGGGCATTCGATACGGAGTCACAAACACAGTAGAGATTTACGAGCTTGGTGGCTAAACTGGCGTTGTATCCCAGGCCAGTAAGGCAGAGGTGGGCGTGAAGTTGTTTTCCGGGTTCGATCGCTCTTCGAGATATACAAGATTGGAGGAGAGATGCATAGTCAATATGAGTCGGGTTGGCGATGGGTTTAGGAGGAGGAGAGAGAAGAGTTGCATCGATTTCCGGTGCGATTGAGTGATATGGGAATTGGTATTGATGGGGTACTGCACATAATGAATCGAAGAAGGTGTTGGGGTTGATGAGAGAGGGTAACGATGTGTATTGACAAAGAGATGTTCTCTTTGCTTTTCTTGTGGTCTGAAGCAGCATTTGAAATTTGAAGAAAAAGAAAGAAAGAAGATGCGAATTCGGTAGAAGGACAATGACTGTAAAAGCGAAGAGGTCAAGAGAGGTTTTGAAAAACTGTTTTGACAGTAAAGGTCTGGCGGGAAATGCCAGAATTAGATTGTGACTCTCTCAACAAACACCAACTTACGACAGTATAAATCTGGTAGCCAGACACATATTCCATTTGGCGGGTTTGCTTCTCACATAGTAATTGATTAAGTTGGAAAATCTTCGGATTGGACTGCAAATATCATGTGACGCGGCTGGTCTGTCTTTGACAGGGCTCGGAAATTAATCGAAGCGAGCGTAAAAAAGCAAGTAAAGATCACGTAGCCCATGCAAATCAGGCCAGGGGTGAATTTTTTTGGATCCTTGTCCTTTAACCTTGGTTTGGAACCTGAAAAGCAAATAAAGATTTCTTCTCTCTTTTCCAACCCAACATGTAAACTATCAATAATAACAAATGCGGAAGTGGTCAAGCGGGTGCTTTAGGTTATCTCTTGCAAACCCTAATAGAACTGGATTTCGGATGATGAATTATGAACCCCAGATCACGAATTAGACCATCAACAACCTCGCGATAGAGTGATACTATTGCTTCGAGTATCACCCTCCATTCCACGACATAAAAACTTCGAATCGCTCTAAGGTGGTAGAGAAAGAACTCTAGGGAGAGAGAGTTTTATCTCACTCAACTATTGATATTCTTGGGTCAATCTTATTGCAAATAATACCCTGTAGGAATTATCCAGAAGGACATCTTTGATGTTTTAGAAGTTCTATAATCTTAAAGATTACTGAATCTTTTCTATCTTATCTCTAAAATAAGATAGACACTTTAATAAATGGATCACGGGGTCATGCCCACATGGGCTGCCCGATTTTGGTCCCAGCCCCACCCCCAAATTCCAACACAACTAAATAAAAGAAATATTCCCCTTTGAGTTTGTTTATTAATGTTCCAAACCAAGATCCAAATGTTATGCCAAGAACATGCACTTAATTTTTTGTCTTTTGTTTACGGGTGATTTAAGAACCACAAGATGACCTTTCGAGTGTTCCATTCATTTTGTTCTCCTCTAATTTTCAAGAATTACAGAGTGAGTTATTTGTTTAAACATCACAATCACCAAATAATTTGTTTCGCTTGGGAGGACTCAAAATGAAGAAGAAATATGATTCACAGGGTTTAACAGTACTCGTACACATACTTGAACTTTCATAAAAACAACAATGAAGACACTTACAGTTTGATTCTACAGGGGGGAAGAACAAGAAGAATAAAGAAAGAAACAAGAACGCCAGTGCGTCGCAGCTGTTGAACATGCGTAAGTTGATCGCGCTCTACAGCTTAAAATTTCGGAACTACAACATAGTAATGAACGCCGATTACAACTCTGATACCCAGAAACACACTCTAAATTACATTTGCATCTTAACAGTGCCTGCAAATTACTGGCCCAAAATGTCTGATATTGACTTGTTGACGTTCTGGAACAGCTCTTCCCTGCGAACATCAGGGAACAGAGAAACCGTTCAAGCAAAGTCAGTTTGGTTTCACAGTGATGGACTCAGAAACGCAAAATTGCTATGCAGTCAACAATATAGAGAACAGTGGGTTACTTAGTCGAACATCAAAGTTTTATTAGCACAAAGAAAATAAGGTCTGAACTTCTATATTGAAGATGCGTAATTTGTGTTCCTTATATGTCGATTAAGCACAACTGCACAAGTTTCCTTTGTAAATGATGTAGGGTGAGCAAAATACCTGTCAAACCGCGAATCCAGCCCAAACCGAACGGCTTGGTTCGGTTTTCTTATAATGTGGTTTGGTTCCGATTTATAAAAATTAGAAATTGTGATATATCGTTTGGTTTATGGATTTACGTTGATGGTTCCGGTTCCAAAGCGATCCGATCTGTATAATATTTATATAGATATTATATGTGGAATCTATTTAGATACACATAATGAACTTTTTTTCCCAATCAATTACTAATTTCCCAATTTATTATGCTTCATTCCACCACCCTATTCATTCACTTCCAAGATTAAACCCCTAAATTCTATGGGTAATGATAATGTCAAAACCATTTTTGTTTGTGCCAAAACTACCTTGCACAAAAGGCTTGTACCTTGCACATGGTACAAGGTTTTTAAGCACTAAATTTTTGGCACAAACAAAAACGGTTTTGGCACAAACAAAAACGGTTTTGGCATTAACACCACCCAATTCTATATATGTAACTTATTCCTATGATTTTAATACACTAACATTCACGGCTTGGACTTAGTCAATTGATTTCCTTATCTTTTTGCTCGTTTACTAATTTCCGAATCTGGTACTTTATTAAATGGCCCTATTTCTTCACTGATTACTAGTATTCTACTCTTTTTTAGTTGGTTGACGTCGAGTTTTGGTGATTTTAACCGAACTTGTTTTACTACACTTGTGGGGTAACTTATCCATGGAATTTGTAAGTACTTTAAATTGTTTAATTGTTTATGAAGTTGATATCTCAATTTCAAGAGAACCATGGTTCAAAACCGAAACGAACCGCATTTTAATGGTTTGGATTGATTTGGTTCTATAAATTTTATGGGTTGGTTCCAAATTCATAATCCGTAGATAGTGGTTTGGTTCTTGGTTTATTATAAAACTGGACCAATCCAGTCCATGCTCACCCCTAAAAAGATGGACAATAACATTCTTCGATCAGAAATCTTACCTGTCAGGTTTGAACAAGAGATAGCGATATACAAACCACTGAAACAAAGAAAACCCCGAGTTAATATTCAATAGGATACTTTTTTACGGCGTCTTGACCGAGATAGAGAAGAGGAAAAATTGAGATACAATTTGAGCTAGAAAGTTATTGTGGCCCTGTTCGGTAAGGGGTTTTAGTTTTGTTTTAGTTTTGTTGACATCATCATTTCTCTCTCTATCTCTCTCCAGTCATTACACTTGCTTACATCATCAAAACTAAACTAAACTACAAACCAAACACAGCCTGTAGCATTTGGAATTTTCTTTTCTCTCATCTTTTATCGAATCAATGAAAACATATGTCCGTCGATATTCTTACCGTGGAAAACAATATTCCAATGAGTTCAAGTACACCGGGAATAAGAGGAAGCTTGTCAATGGCCTGTAAACATAATCAAGGAAAAATGCCAAGGAAAGTTAGTAAAGAGAAAATCATCAAATAAACCAAAATACTCAATTTCCTAGGACAACAGTAAGTCGATGCAGACTATTGTCACTTTAGATGAGCAGAATGCTTACAGGTCTAATTTGCGCATCATGTTCGAAGCAACTGAGATTAAGTCCTTCAAATCATTTTTTTGTTTTTAAACAAGTGGTAAGTCCGTTTCTTGTTCTCTGGGATATACTCCTTGTTCAAATAAGAAATTTTGTTCAACTTTGAGGACCCTTTTCCAACTACAAAGAATCCCACCCTTTAAGTTTGAAAACAAAGATCGGAAGACATATACAGTGCAATAAATAAGGTCCAAGTCATTGAATAACTACCATATGTCTTCCCTTCTATAGTTGTGATTACCTCACTTTGTCCAATAATTCACCACAAATCTCCCCACATGAACTTATTGGTAGCACACTATTTCTACTCAGATAAGTAACATAGTATTGGAGTGATTACTGTAATTAGATTCACAGATGCCCAAAGAGCAACAATTCCAGCAAATCCCAGCCCAATAAGAGCAAACCGATCTTCAGATTTATCCCACTGCTCAAAGATACAAATTGGAGTTAGAAAAACAGGAATACAATGTGAAAGTACACAAACTTGCTGTTCTGAAGTATAAGCAAAACCTACGACAATAGCAGATGGAAGGAGGACTCACAACATTTTGTACAGATTTAACAATGCTCAGGGAAGAAGATTCAGAGCTTTCTCCGGTAGCCTTTGCAACAAGTGAAACACGTCCCTGTCTCTCTGCAATGGAGATTAATTAGGATAAACACGAAACATAAGCATTGAATGATACAAAAAATAAGATACAGCGATTTGCAGTCCCTCACTATAACATTTCATTCATGACTGATAGTCTAGTAAATCTAAATGTTGGAAGATATGAGACAGCCCCAAGCCCCCATCTAATGCATAAACAAACCAAATGAATTATTTTTTTGTAACTCAGGTGTCCAGGTCAACTTTCGTGCACCTCGACTAATCTTGGGGGCCGAATCCCACCGCCCACTTGCAAGGAGCCCAATTAAAGCCAGAGCAAGGCTTCCTATGGACGGATTACAAAAGAGTTGATAGCACCTGAGAGGTTTCGAACCTGAGATAGGAGGGAGCAAACTCCTAAGTCCCAGGTCTTGACCACCGGGCCAACCCCTTGGGGTTAACACCACAAATGAAATATAAACTATGAAACACCTCATGCAAACTCATGCTGTAAGTGAATTTTCCTGGTTGGTCTTTGCATAAAATTTTCTAGCAAGATCACTCCTACATTCTTTCAGTGATCAACGTTTTAGGACATCACAAAAATCAAACTCAAAGTTTCGTATTTATATATCTACAGGGCATCAAAGTCAACCAAAATTGATGTCTCCATAGTCCATACCCAAAAAAGCTTCATTCAGAAGCATCCCTATCAGGTTGAACAAGCACCGTTCCTTTTCCTCTCTATATTTGCAAATAAATCCTTTACCTGCTTCATTTCCGCAGCCTAAACTTGTTATTCTTTGACTTGGGAAAAAGGTTTTCCTCGACCAATTTTAGCTGAGTGCCTGAGAGGAAAGACTGGTGGATTTGCCACAAATATCCCCTAGTTTTCCCTTTCCAGTTGTATTATATACTAATTCTGGTCCCTTCTTGAATCTTAAAATCGCTAAGTAGTGACACGAGGTAGCTACTACCTCTAGCTGGTATATATAAAGAAATCAAATACAATAACAAACATCAAAATCAAATAATCTGCATCAAAGTCGCATAATCTTTCAGTAGGACCCTTAGCTCGAGCTCTCAATTCTTGCACGAATTTTAATAATTTGGGATGTTTTCGAAAGCCTCTTTCATGCTCGCGCATTATGTGACGAAGGCCTCAACCCTAGAATTCAATGGTGACAACTTAACTTTAAACGAGAATAAAACTTAAAAATAGCATTATCCATAGAGCATCAAACACACACTACAATACATAACACTCTCACATATGAACCTTCAATAAAAGATGCACTTTACAAAACACAAAAAAGTAAGTACATAGATCTCATGGGGTTTTGATGGCAATAGACTGCCAAAATCTTTGGATCAAAATAGACGAAGGCTAGTTATTACCTGGAGTGGCAAACAGTGTAAATTTATGAAGTGTTCTGAAAAGGGGCTGCTGTCTTCCATTGACAAACAGCGGTGGAGGGAGGTTTGCAACGATTGATGCAGCCATTTGAAAAGCTTACAAAAATCTGAAGAAGAAGATGAAGGAATAAAAAAGATCGAAGTTTGCGAAATGGGTTTCCTCTATTGAAGCAACCCAAAACCACAAGTAATTGTCAGAAATTCAACGCAATATTTTTTTTTTCTCGATTTTTTATTGTTTTCTGCCATGCAGAATTGCAGAGAGATAGAGGGAGCTACGAGGACCTCAGAAATTGTTGGGCTGGTTTGGAGTTTTCTCGAAAATGTTGGGCCTACCGTTCGACCCCCAAATTCAGGGCTACTGGGCTGGAGTTTTTTTTATTTATTATTTTACATTTTTTCTCTCTGAAATGCAGGGTCTGGCATATGGATGACAATGGGCCGGGTCGGAGTTGGTTTTATAGTTCCCGGCCCCACTCCTTATAGGAGTGCAGTCAGAGCGGGGAAAATCAGAGAGATTGTTGAGCCAGTGAATAAATCGGGTCTGCACGCATGTTATAATTTGCAATAAAGTTGTTCTCATGAGAGCGTTTTGACAAAAAAAACAAAATATTGTTGAGTGATGAGAGTTGAAAAGGATCCAAGAAGAAAACAAAGAAATGTAAACTGATTTATTTGTATATTTTGCTCTCATCAAATGAAACCCATGGATATGCAGATAAACAATTATTGATTACTATAATCGGGGCGAGTTGGGGTAAAATAGGGCGGGGAAAGTAAATACCATACCCATTCTATTTCTTTATCGCATCGGGGAATACCCGCTTGGATCGGGATGGAGAGGTCAGAGGCGGGAACAAAACAGAAGAAATTGCCATCATTTTGGTGCGTTTCATAACTTTTATACTAAAAACTCGTAACTTTTCAGCAATGTGGTTCGTAACACTTTCACTAGGAATCATAACATTTTCTTATCGTAACTTTTTAGTAATAAAATTCATAACATTTTCATTAAAAACCGTACTAACATATTGGTGCGTGTCATAACTTTTATAGTAAAAACTCGTAACACTTTGGAAGTGCATATGATTGACACTCAAATAAGGGATGTGTATTGTAGCGTTTCTCTGTATTAAATTAC
This sequence comes from Vaccinium vitis-idaea, assembly GCA_963854785.1. Taxonomy (NCBI): domain Eukaryota; kingdom Viridiplantae; phylum Streptophyta; class Magnoliopsida; order Ericales; family Ericaceae; genus Vaccinium; species Vaccinium vitis-idaea. The sequence continues at coordinate 36,008,996 of OY978225.1, read as the reverse complement.
ATAACTGATTTTTGGATTTAATCCTTTCTATGTAGGTCGTTGAGAAATCCACACCATCAAGCATAATTTCTAGAAATAACACACTACTAGAAGAATGCAGCATCATCGTCTTCGGCTCTACGCCGCTGATAAATCGATCAACGCCTGGAAGCACACTTCTCTAAGGAAGAAGCCATGCACTTCGAAATAGCTTGCCGATTTTTGGCTGATGAGTTCGTTTGTATTTCCCGGACCCTTTCAGTAAGTTGTAACATGATTTGTGCACAAAGCACTTCAATTCGATTGGAACTAGCATCTCACATGCTAGAATTTGCTTGCTTCAGTTTATCGTTTTTTCGCTGATATTGTGACCTGCGATCTGTTTAATGACAAGGATCCATCTGAACCGAGCCAAGATGACTCATGTCCATGATTCCATATGCAGACAGCCAGAAATCTAAACCAATAATGGAAACGTGCACAAAGCACAATCCGAAATTCATCTCATGAAGATTAACCTTAAAGTGACAATTGAAAGAGTTTCTTGTGATCTTCAGAAAAAATATGTCTGACATTCGGGTTCACTAATTAACGATGACATGATGCTGCCTAGGAATAAACAACTCGATTTATTAGCAGCTCAAGTTGAGCAATTTAGACAAAGAACGAGAGCCTTAAACCAACCAAACCCGCAATGGCTCTCACCTGGAACATAGGTAAAAAATCTGGAGCAAAACAGGACAAAGCATAAGGGTGGCTTCCAGGAAAAAATAAACGGCCCTTGAGAACTTCTTTGGGCAACTGGTCATAAAAAACGACCACTAGGCCAACCGTGGAGCTAGAGTTGTTCGTTACCGCTCTTCTTTTTTGTGCCGATCTTCTATCCAACCAAATGAAGCATAAACTAGAAAATTGGTTTAACTTCATTAGGTTCTAAGTTGCATTGGCTATTCATCATTCAGACATTGAAGCCGAAACAGAAGTGAAAGTGCAATGTGGGTACGTCAAGATACTTGCACCAATGCATGTATGTGAACCTATGGTGCTCTATGCTGCTGCTCAAATCTGAGAAAATTGCCATATTGTCTTCCGTAGTCTCAATTCTTCCATATCGACTCTCGAGTCCTTTTGGTGATCACTTCACAGCCAAACTAAAGGGAGTCAAGCAGTGTTAATTTTTATCATTTCAAAAGTCACTCATATAAGATTTGTCTGTGGAATCTTTAGTCACCATCAGACATGCACATTGATAAATCTTAAGACAAGCTTGCGGCGTGTATGTGAGTGACATTGGAAACGATAAAAACTAACACACAGATCGTAAACTCAATAGATCAAGGACTTAGTACCCTATTTCCACTACGTACGGTTTCTAGGATGCAGAGGAAGAGCAAAGCAAAAAGGAAGGAAAAGATAAGCAAGCAATATGAAGGGGGCGTTTCTAATCTGCAAAGTCACAAACACATAGATTGCAGTTTTAAAGACCAAATTTCCACATCACTTCTGCAAAAGGGTGCCTAGTTTGATCACTACATTAGTTGACAGACCTCCATCATGCTTGAAAAATCCACAAGCTAATCAAAACTGTAACCTAAAAACATGGAAGAACTTCACAAGTGATTAACAAGAAGAATCATTCCCATAACAGAGGAAGTTTTTCAATCCAAACCAAATCAAGCCTAGGTCTCAATCAATTGAGGTCGGTTGGATCTGTTAGGGTCATCGTGTTACATAATATTAAAAAAAAAAAAATAGTCAATTTCGGTCTTCCCCTCTTTTAATCAAACTTAATTATGTAACTCGTCTTAATTACTGCATCGGTCGGTCTACATATCCAAACTACCTTAATATATTTTCCCTTATCTTCTATTGGTGCTACCCTTACCGTTCCGCAAATATTCTAATCTTTTTAATTCTATCAAGCAAAATCTCACCCACACATCTATCTCATTCCTGTTTCAACTACACTCATCTTATACCCTAACATGGCAGGCCCAACAATCACTCCAAACTAAAGTCACATAATTCGGGTGTGCGAGCAGCAGCATCGGGTGGCAAAGCGTCTTTCAAAATGATTCCAAACAACTAAACTTTGGATTGAGAGCATGAACGCAGACCGAGGATTGGGAGCTGGAACTGGAGGGCACTTTTGAAGGATTACGTGACTAAGCTCCAAACCATACCCATCAACAATATAATGCACTAGACACAAAACATGAACAACATAACCCATTGAAGAAACCTGGAATTCAGTCAGACCCAGATAATCAAACACCATCAACAATAAATAAAAAAAACACACACACACACACACATCTCACTCCTTAAATTTGCTGAGACTCCAACGGAATCCCAATCTCCTCCGGCGGCGGTGGCGGCGGCGAAACCTCCTTCGGCTTCACATTTCTGGGGGGAACCGGAATAGCGATAAAGGCCTTAGTCTTGCTGATTGGCCTGCTCCTCTGCAGAAGGACCCTATCCCCGACTTTGAACCGGTTATCCGGGTCGTGGGCCTGGAACTTCTTCTTGATCCTGACCCATCGGTGGTACTTGGGGTGTTTAGCGAGCCGGGTCACGGAGACGTTGACGGTCTTGTCGTTGGTATCGCACACCACGCGGCCCTGCATCATCTTCATGTTTCGGACTGTGAGGATGAAAGGCGGGGGAGGAGAGAGAGAGGATTTTCGGCCATGGAAGGAGGAGGGTGTGGAGGAGAGGGATAGGGATTTGAATTGGGTGAGAGGGAGTTGGAAGAGAGAGGGTGTTAGGGGCATTTTCTGGGTTTAGGTGTTTCTGTGTTGTGTGAGACTGAGAGGATAAGGAAGACGAAGAAGAAGATTGGGGGGTTTGGGGATAGACAGTGGTTATTTTCCCCTCCTGTGATCCCTACCGTGGAGGTTCATCGTGATCTTGACACGTGACCATGCTTAAGGGTTTGTTTGGATCTTAGATAAAAGAAAAAAGGGTGATACCCTTTCTTCTTTAATACCCTTCATCTTTAAAACCTATCAACCACACCCCCCTCATCTTTCTACCCATATCAATAGCACCCTTCCGTTACTCTTCCGTACATTTTTTTTTCTAACAGATGATGTGAATTTCCATCCAAATCAATAATTTTAAGTCACATTTGCCCTCATCCACCTCTCTACCCATCACCACCAAATAACCCTCATTTTTTCTTCTCTTTGTTATCAACTCAAACAAGAAGTTTAGTCCACAAATTCTAGATTTGAAGAATCGTGATACTCCCCAAATCTTCCCTCTTGATACTACATAAATTCCACAATCATGATACCCCTATTTCCCATAACTTCTAGATCTACAAAATCGACAAATTTCATAAATCCAAAATTGGCCTTTCAGATTTCAAAAAACAAGAAGTTTTGTCTAGTTTGAGTTCGTCAGAGCCTGCCGTCCAGTTCGAGTTAGTTTGGATTATGAAACCCATCACAATCGTGAAAATGCTTCAAAAAGTTATGAAATTTCTTCGTCGAAACCTGTCGACTTCCGAACGGACGGTGAAATTGCGTCAATCGAGGATCGTCGACGGAGATTTTTAGATCTAAGACCACAAAAATTGAGAACATCTCTCTCCTATCTCTCCATTTCTCTCTTTCGATCTGTAAAAATAGTAAAAGGGTTAATAGATGGTATGTGGCACAATAAATATGGGAAATGTGGGGTGTGGGCAGAGTACAAAATAAAAGAAGGGGCATTTCACAGCAATTGCGCAAAACCCTCCCACCCTCATCGTCCTCACCATCTCCGCCGCGTACCTCAACGAAAACATCGTCGAGGTGGGGATAGGGATTTGAGGTAGATGAAGAGAGTGGAGAAGGAGTGGATGGTGAAATTGCCATTTTTGGGTGGACCAGAGGAGAGAAAGGCTGGGTTTGGGTTTTGAAGTTGATCGTAGAGAGAGGTGAGTTGATTGTATTTTTTAGATATATAAAAAGAAAATCTTAACTCTAACACCCATATAAAAGAAATGGTATTTCGGTCAATATAGACGGAAAATTAACGAAATGCGTTAAATGATACGGGTTGAAAGATGAGGGAATGTGATTGGTAAGTTTTAAAGATGAAAGGTGTTATGCGTAGATGACTAATAGATGAGGGGACTACGTGATATTTACCCAAGAAGAAAAGAGTCCCTCCCTCTTTTTGGTTTGGAAGGAAAGTGAGGAGAAAGTAGGAGTAATAAAATAATGTTTTGAGCACAATACATTTTCTCTCACATTTCTTATATCTTCACACTTTTTTTCTGTCTCTTAATTTCACAAATCTCTCTCAAACATGCTTATTTTATTTTCAACTATGATGTTTATATTTTCTTTTTCTCCCTTGGTTGAATGATTTAAAGGAAGGACAAGTGAACATGACAATTGATAAAAATCATCTGAACTCAAAATCAGGTAAACAGAAAATGACACATTACAATTTGCAGTATCAAGATTCAAATTCACACATGAAAATTAGTAGATGAGCGCCTGACAATCTTTTTAAACTTAATTCTTCCAGTATTATTGTATTTTGAATGATAACTCAAGATAATACTAAAATAGTTGTCACACACAATAAGACTCATTGTATAATTAAATTGATTCTTATTGGGTCCATTTATAGTATGTCTTGTTTGTTAACAAAAAGTGTTTGGAACTTCGTTAGGATAAATTCTAAGTGTCTTGTTACACTTATTTTTACAGATTACCAAAGTGAGAAATGACATTGAACATCGGTTCTCCATATATTTTTTGAATTTTGGATGGCAAGATGATCCAGATACACTTCCGATGAACTCACCTAAAATACATGGGACAATTGAAAAGTGCCATAAATGATCAATTTACAAAGCTCCCCAAAAATAGGCTCCAATCATATAATTCATTCACGATTGAATGCACTTGACGCCTCCCTTGTACTGTCACACATTAGAGTGGGGTTCGAGCCCTCCATCTAATACCTACTAATTCTAACCCATACTAACCCACTAATGTTGGGTGAGGTCAAAATATATACGTACATTCTCATGAATCTCATTTTTTTTTAACTGTCATGAATCTCATTTAGAGGGTCAAAATTTGCCATCCATCTCATGGGGATAGGGTTATCCAACTCCTATCCACATGGCACCTTCGAAAGTTCGATTGAATATCTTGCCAAGCACACCCAGTTCGCCACGTGGCACTAGAAGATCCGTTGGAAAGATGATCTAAATACATATGAGCAGCATTTTTGTTCTCTCATTTCTCACACACACAATCGTTATCTACTCTGAGAAGCAAGAAAGCAGTTGGTTAATTTGGAGGGAAAACCTATGGCATCTCTGGCAACCTTCGCCGCCGTGCAACCCGCCGCCGTCAAGGGCCTCGCCGGGAGCTCCTTCTCCGGCTTTAAGCTCAACCACAAGCGCCCATCTCGCCAGAGCTGCAGACGCACCAGCCATAAGTAAGAGAAATCCACTGGCCTATACTTACATATCAATATACATATGTGTGTACTCCTTTTTATGTCAATCGGTAAGAGAATTAGGGGGTTTACAATAACGGACAATATATTAAGGTCCACCACAACTAACAATTGAAGCCGGTGGAGAGATCGAATCTCATGAAGGCCAAAAGTTTTAAAACTTAGGGCATTGAAGGTTTGCTGTTAACTTCATAGCTATGGGACTACAGGATTATTCAAGGTGCGCATATAAACTAGTCTAGACACCCGGTTATAAAAACCAACAACTAATAGCTAAAGAAATAACATCATACAATAAGAAAACTGCGAAACACTTCTATAGACCTATTTGGACATGGTTTCGTCGTTGACGAAACAACAACAATTCTTGTCTTCGATGAAATTTAAGCTATTGACCTTTTGGTAGAAAGTGTACAAGGTTGACAACTCTAGATGGTCCATTTACGTGTTGTGTGATACGTTAGAAAATTTAAGCTTGTAAATCTTTGGCTGAATTTATTCGTCTTGTTTGATACAGAACTCGCGCTATTGTGGCCAAATACGGTGACAAGAGTGTGTACTTCGATTTGGAGGATTTGGGCAACACCACTGGCCAATGGGATTTATATGGGTCAGATGCACCCTCACCATACAACCCCCTCCAGGTAATCTTATCCCTTGATTTTTTCCTCCCTTTTAGATTCAGAGATCCTATTTGCATTGAACTCTGAAGCTATATGCTTTAGTTCTATGAGCCTTTTATTTTCCCTCCATGAGAGCACACATTGTATTAGAGGTACCAAGTAATCACCATTACTCCTTTTGGATATCACTTTCACTTTGTTGATAGAAGCGATAATTAGTCATACGAAAATCACGGAGAGAAATTATGGAGATGAAGTTGAGATTGGTAAGGCCCAAGGGGCAAGATTATGATTTCTTAAGTTCTTGATGAATGACAGCTAGTTCTGAATTATGCTCTATGATGTAAGCGTCAAGCTTTATTCTGATCTGAATGAGGACATGCCCAATTGGGCTTAAAGGCCTAAATGTCACTTGACATGTATTTGTAAATTGGAATATGAAATGCATCAAAGGCTGACGTTAAAGGATGAGATAATCCTAGCCTTTGAAGCACGGATACGGGTACGGGAAATGCATACGACACGATATGGATATGTCAATACAAGAAAATCTAAGATATGGTCAAGATAAGTTTGTAAAAAAGTGGTTTTAATACTAACAATCATGTTACACATAAGTTCACGAAAGATGATGACCTATTTTAGCTAAACAATCTGAGTGACTAGGCCTAAGATAATCAATTTGAAGGGCATTGAGTCAACTTGAAGGGTGCACAAGTAAGGCTTTGCCACACTTTTCACTTTTTCAGTTCAGTTTGTATTTGCAATTTATGTTTTCAAACACTTCATGATAATTTCGTTCTAAACTTTAAAGGTGAATGTGAGTGAGTTTATTGATCTCTAAAATTCTTATGCAAGTGCAGAGCAAATTCTTTGAGACATTTGTCGGACCTTTTACCAAGAGAGGACTCTTGCTTAAATTCTTGATATTGGGTGGTGGTTCCACCATTGCTTATGTTAGTGCCACTGCCCCGCCAGAGCTCTTACCGATTACGAAGGGTCCCCAACTTCCACCCAAGCTTGGACCGCGTGGCAAGATCTAATTCTCCTGGAACCCTTATGTTCTTCAACATTTTATTGTGCTTAAATTATCTTCTCTGCACTTGTAAGTATGTCCAGAGCTAGTTAAGACCACTTTCAATTATATGAAAATGCTTGCTTTTCTCGTTGTGAATTGGAATCGTGCTTTCTGATTTATTCGATCACTTGATGTGTGATATTCTGGTTATCTGCTACTATGTTTATTTCACCAGTTTTTCCAGACCAAATCGTTTTGATGCTATAAATTGTCGGTTTTTCAAGTGGTTTGCAAATATTTGTTGTAGGACAACTGGTGCATACTTATTCTTGGTGTTGTGTCTGCATTAGTATGCACATTTAAGCAGTCAATATGAGATGAACCAATTTGGAAATGGCCTTGCTACAAAATAGCGGTTTATCCCCTCTGTGTAATAGTTTTCTTTAGTATAATCGTACCAATGCAGAACAGCCGGTTCAGTACAATTTGGAGTATGGATGGATTAAGCAGGCATTCCATCTATTAGCAAAGCCAGAACTAAAACACTGTATTGGCTACAAATCAAAATAGTGATCCCTTAGATAAGGCGCATACAGTATTTTAGACCTCAATTCTTCCTAATTACAAAATGAAACAACTCCCCTCAATACACCTAAAACCTAAACGGGTCCAAATAATCCCATGGGAAATCAAGCTTTCTCACTCCAAGTGCTTCTCCATGTTCACCTTCCATGTTTTGTGCTGTCTGTCTGCATATTAATGGCGGGCTGTTGGACTTCTTAAACCACCTAAGGTCTCAAGCTTCTCTATATAGGTAAGTTTCTTGTTAGTGACGACGGCCTTTGGTTTGCTTAGGGGCTTTGTATCGTTATCTTTGACCAAATCGTCAGCTGAGTCCTTCTTCATTTCACCATCGCCTTGATCCAAAGCCCAACCCATGAAATCTGATAGCGTCATTGAAGTCGGCGCATCCGATGATTTCAGCTTCTCTACCTCTTCTGTAGCATTTGGGAATTTATCGGCAGCCATAACTAGTGAGGAATCTCTTAAGGGATGTCGTTTTTGTTCCCCCAATGATGGATTTTGAGCAAGAGAATCGGCATGGAGTACGTCTTCTATTCTTGACATGACCGTGTAGGCCAAACTTTCTAGTATTCTGGAATAGCTTTCCAACACTGCGTGTCCGACATCCTGTTAAGCCAAGAAGATGATGTAAACTAACTAGGGTATGGGCTGAAGGCGTTGAATAATGAATAAATCTCTACTATGAATTCTTATTCTCAAGTCTTAAAGGAATGCAGTCATAGGAATAGTGGAATTGTGAGACAAAGTGAAAAACTAGTAGGCCAAATTACCAGGGAGAGAAATAGGTGCAGAGTCAGAAGATCACGCAAGCATGATATTCACAATCCATATGAGGAAACTGAGGGACCATTTGGTATGCAGGTCTAAAAAGAAACAAATGACGGGTGTTTCTCACCAAATCTCACCACTTTTGGTGAGAAATGGAATGAGCCTTTTATGTGTGTCATTTCTCCATCATTCTCACAATTCAAATGAGTGAATTCTGTTTCCCTCCATCTGCTATCATTTCTCACCAAATTCATCAAAACGGGTTTTATTGTTGTTGTTTACAAATGAATCTAGCCTCTCTACAACGGCAAAGATGGTCATTGAGCTAACACAACATTTACAAAACCAAGAGAATGAAAGGACCTTGAAGAGCAAATTTCAAGATGAAAATATGTGTAAAGAAGTGGAAGTTCTTATAATCTTTAGGAGCATGGCGGAACGTTATAGGATAAAATTGGAATTAAAAACAGCTATACCCACCCGGTTGTATTGAATCTTGCTAATGTCTAACGCAGATTGAGGAATTCCAGGAAACCGCTGTTTAATAATTAGCAAAATGGTCTCTGCTCTTTCTTCAAACATTTCTCTCTTGTCCAGACTCACAGCTGAACCCCAAGCTGACTTTCCATCTTTGGCATTCATCTTCCTCTTCCAAATTACAACGGATGCCTCGATCCTATTCTTGAGGTCAAGGATCTTATGCTCTGATGACAAATCCATCGTTGATAGAAAATGATCAGGATCAAAGTAGTCCCCAGATGTTATACTTCTATAGATAGAGTCTCCAAGGCTAGCCCTACCGTTCTGTCATAATGAAAGCAAAACAAAACGAGTCAATGTAACAAAAAAAAATGGCCAAATGTACTAATCTTTGCAGAAAGTTTGGTGCATGTGGTGTCTTAAAGCTGATTTGAGAAGTATCAATTCTGATGATTTTTGTTCGTATCTTAAGAATCATATTTGTGAAATTTAAAAGCTTTGCAAACATGCCATTAAGTGGAAATCTATTTTACTTCTCTTACCTTGGGAAGAGAATCAATGTAGTTTTCTGGTATACCCATTTCTGATACAACTTGTGCGTTTATGGCCATAGCTGCTTTGAGTACTTGGTGCACTGAATCCTTCTGGAACTGCAGCCATTTCCTTGTGACTTCAGATAAACCATTTGGGGGAACCTTAGGTGTAGGTATCCACCATTTGTCGTCTTTCCTCTTATTCCCTTTCTCAGATTCGTCGTCTTTTGATACATAAGAAAATTCATTCTGGTCTTTAAAGTTATCCAGGGTGTCCTGTTCAGCATTAACAAAATAAACGATTGTAAGCTAACATCAATTATTTATTTTGGACTCAGTAATAATCCGGTTATAAGGAAACTTCGTTCTTACAATAAGCATCGCATCAAGTTTGCGCAAGGCAGGGATGTTCATATGTAGATCAGTCCGTTGTCTTGTTGTCATTATCTAGCAAAGCAATGGAAGAACATAAATTCTTGTAAATGTGTTATAAATTGTGCATATGTTTCGTATACATCGAAGTGAGGGAAGAAATACCTCCATATTTGTTCCATCTTTGGATTTCTGTTTAGAGGGTACCATTTCAACAATTTGATCGGTCACTGATAAGAGCCAGTCGATTTCCCTTCTCCACTTTGCTTTCCTATCTGGTGCCATAGGCTCTAATCGCTTTTGTTCGCCAAAGATAGAAGCTGGTTATGTTTCCAAGCGAATAGATTATCAAATTAAAATTTGAAAGAAAATGTATGCAACTGCAGGTAATTTGTATGATTCCATCTATCCAACACCCTTATTTGGCAGTTACTTGAAGCCTTGAAGGTAATTTTGCACAAATGATTAAAAAAAAAAAAAATCTATCGAAGTTGAAATGTGATCTGAATTTAAAAGGGACGAAGAAGATTCAAGTACCTGAAAGGTTGGTAATGGCATTGGACAATGCCAAGGCAGATGAAACACCCTTTCCTCCACCTGACATGTCCTCACCCAGAAGCAACTTTGAAAACCTTTCCTTCATCATTTCCATTTCTGCACATAAAACCCACCTAAAATTAAGAACCCAATGGAGAAAAAACCTAAAAAAAGGAATGTTAAACTCAAAATACCATGGTGAACACATTGAACACGTATCCATATTCATATTCTTAGCAATTTCAATCAGTTTTGTTGGTTAATAAGTCACAATTTAATTCTGAAATGGCTTGAATTGGTATTAGTCTACATTCGGGAAAGTCCTTCTATAATGTCGAATATTCCCATTCGAATTAATTGATTATGTATATGTTTGTGCAACCATGTTCTTGTGAATTTCACAACCTGGGTTTATTTTTCCAAAAACTATGTTGGATCCAAATTCATGCACTTGTCATGGTTAATCAACCAAATGAAACAACTTGTTGCAAATTTGTGTGCATGCAATGCCTGATAAAGAGGGAGGGTTAGGAAATTTTCGACATGCCTGTTTTGGACCGAGGGCTCTCTGCGCCTTGATTATTGCGTAAACGGGATTTTGGACCTTTTTCTTCATGTTTAAGGGAAAAACCTATCTGCATTGGCTCATTGCTCAAAGGTGCTGAAGCCTGACTTCTTGATTCTAACCTATCTGCCATGGGTGAAAGCGGGTCGGTGCTCTCCATGACCATACTATGTGCTTGCCGTTCTGCATTTTCGTCCATTCCTTTCAAATGAAAGAGCCTGGACTTGTGTTGTGCTTGTTGTTCTTCCAGCGCTCGAACCATTTTGAAAATTTCGACGGAATTGTCCATAAAATGGAGGAAGAGGAACAAAAATTGAAATGGTGAGAGCCCTGGATAGACAACAAAGAAAATTTGTAATTTTATTATGTATTATTGTTCTGGAAGATTGATGGAGATGAGGGGAGGAGAAGCCCAAACTCCATATGATTTTGTGGAGTTTGGAGTTTGTTCTTGAGAGTTTTAATGATCTTCAAGTTTTTGGTATGTGTTTGTTTTTTCTGTTTTTTTTGTATCTTGTTGGAACGTGGGGTGCGTGTCTTAGGAAATAATTACTGAATTAAACGAAAATGAAACACAACTCTTATTTTTTTCTTTTTTTCCCCTCTTAATTTTTGCATGGAAAATTGTTTTTTTGCCTTTTTGATGGTATGAGAATTGAATGGCTGACCTCTCTCTCTCTCTCTCTCTCTCTCTCTCTCATACCTACCTAAAATTGGACAGTGCAGTTTTTTGTTTGAACAAAAGGTAAGCGATGCCAATTACCAGACATATTGTGCAGGTTTTAAGCAAGGGTGTGTTTCAAATGTGCATGTATATGGAACTTCTTTTGCATCCATTTGTCAATTCTCTTTATTGAAATTTTTGTTTTCCTAACGGTCAAGGGTGTCTGGGCCAGTTTATGTGCACGTCAACTAATTCTCTCTCTAGTCCGGTCATCCGTATCGAGACTAGGAGATTCACAAGAAATTACTTTCTTGTGGCTTGCCCTAAGGGTCGAACCCTGATCAATTGTGTCAAGGCATCTCGGCCACAAACTTCTGTCTTTTTCCATCTGGACCCATCGACTAATTCTATTAATGTATTCGACCCAAAAAAAATTCCAATTTAATAGATCAGACGCTTGGTTGGTTGGCATGATTGACCCAAAGGTCAAAATAACCATAGCTTTTGTTGGTTGGTTAAATAGAGAATATTAAAGGGTAAGTTTTTAGAATTGAAACTTACTCCATTAAAATTCTCCTCTTATTGATTGCAAAAACTTATTTTATTTTTACCAAATAATATTCACCTAGTATTTTATATCTCGGGGAGTAAAAATTCAATATAGCGGGTATGTGTGCCATCAATAGATTATAAAGTCATTATCTAGTGTTAAACCACCACAGGCAATGTTCCATGAACTACAACAACAAATTGAACTCCGAAAGACTACAGAGGTGATTTTCACATTCAATTTGTACGTTGGCACTCTCGTTTTGAATAGGTGAATTAAGAAGTGATTAAATGAAATGCAGTTTCAATTTTCTCGTAATATATATAAAAAAAAAAAAAAAGGAGAGTGCCAAAATCTTCCAAAGATTAGACACAAAAGTCGTAATGTATTTTTTACCACTTTAACTAACAGACAAACATTGGAAAAAAAGTACAGTAGCTACTTACCTAAGACCACAACGGCTTGTTGCGATATTAAAAATAAATAAATAAATTGGGTCGTTTTAGGTTTTGATATAATGAATCAGAGCAATGGTCCATGTACTACAAATGATTCGTGTCATTGGGTCGAAACCAGACGAATGAAAGAATAGAAACCCAATTGACACTACAGAAAACAAGAACCACTGTAATCGAGTCCATTGAAAGAAGAGAAACCCAATTGACACTAAAGAAAAAATACAGGGACCATTACTGTACTTTACCCACAAAAGACATACACTTGTGGCAAAATTTAGTCAATATAACCACCCTGGGATAAGCTCCTCTTCATATCACTCCTACTTCTATTAAAAGTGCTTATTTCAGACACACAATTATGGTCTAAACCAATCATCTTGTAGAACACGCAAATAAAAATATGTTCACAAAAAATCATTGGAATTAAACATCTATGAAGGCGTGAATAAGTTGCATTTTGTAATAAAAAATGAATCGCAAACATGTTATAAACTTAAACTTTACAATTTTCATAACAAAATGTAAACTTATTCAGGTATCTATAAGTATTTGATCAAATTGTTTTTATTGCAGACATGATAATTGTGGCATTTTATACGCAATATACTGTTCGAATTATGATTGTAAACCAGTATGGTCTTATCCCTAACCACCCTACCTTGGAAAAACTATTAGTATTTGCTTGTGGAGCATCGCCACATGATGTGTGGTTCCCATAAATGTGTGAAACTAGAACGTCGGCGCCAACACTGAGCTGATTGAGACGATACCGAGTTTGTAATACGCCGGATGTGTTCGACGGATGACGTGGCTGATGTGGCAATCGGGCTTATTTTTACGACGCTGAGAAAGATTTGTGAGTCCAAACGGTATGTGAGGAGTGGGTTGTGGAAGGAGGGGGATTTCAAGTTAGCTATCAAGGTTTGGTTTTTGTTACCATTAGTTTGGCAATTTTTCTTTTGAAACATGCATGCATTCCATACGTTTTCTGGTAACATAGGAGAAGGCTAATTGGATATGACTTGTTTAAATTGTACTATCATTTGAGTTAAAGAGTAGAACGATTAAACGGATATCTGTGTCCTTGTCAAGTTACTCAATTCAACCAGTATTCATCCTATTTATTTTTTTGAGTTGTCGAGTCGTGTCATTTTTGTGTTCATGTCAAACAGTAATCGATCCAAGCCCTCAACTTCTTCCGTTCTTCGTGTGATTTATCTTTTGTTTTCTAACAATTAGCCTTCTCCTATGTTACCAGAAAACGTATGGACTACAAGTTGTTAAATTAACAAGTCATTTGCTTCACATACATCAATTGATTTGATAATTTGTACTTTGTAGTTCAAAAATACCAAAAATACTATAGCGAAAACTCATTCTAAATGAGATCCGACGCACGGCTTCGATTGAAAGAAGAGTAACCCAACTGACACTACAGCAAATATCGAGGTACCATTAATGTAATTTACCCACATAATAACAAAAAAACACGTGGCAGTATCTCTTCAGCTGTCACTGGCTTATGAATAACGCAGGAGGAAGAAGGAAAAACTGAAAAACCAACCCCAAACCACCACTTAAAACGACGACACCTAGCCCTCCTCAACCACATCCCACTCGCCGCCGCCAGCAGGAAAAATGGAGGCGGTCGGAGTACTGATGGCGTGTCCGATGTTGCCCTACCTTGAGCAAGAACTCGAGCGACGTTACAACCTCTTCAAATACTGGAACGTCACTAACAAGGAGGAATTCCTCAAGGAGAACTCGGCATCGATACGAGCCGTGGTCGGAAACGCGACGGCCGGAGCCGACGCCCAGCTGATCGATGCGCTGCCGAGGCTGGAGATCGTGGCGTGTTTCAGCGTGGGGTTGGATAAGGTGGACTTGGGAAAGTGTAAGGAGAAGGGGATTAGGGTTAGTAATACGCCTGATGTGTTGACGGATGACGTGGCGGATTTGGCGATCGGGCTTATGTTGACGACGTTGAGAAGGATCTGTGAGTCTGATCAGTATGTGAGGAGTGGGTTGTGGAAGAGAGGGGATTTCAAGTTGACCACAAAGGTTTGATTTTGTTTTTGTTTTTCTCTTTATATAAGCGGCTTCTTAATGATTTGGCGATCGGGCTTAGTTTAGTATGTATAACACTATTTGATGATTTGAGTTTTTGAAACTATTAATGAAATGGATCTGAATTTTCCTCTAGGAAGAAGATTAGAAAAGGGATCAAGTTCTATTTCTCGTTTTCGTGGAGGTAGCGATATTGATGGAGCCAAGAACATGCTTCGTTTAGGAATAGAGAGAGTTGGAATAGGGGATGGCATAGTTGTTGAACGCCCGAGATACATTCATGACCTACCACTACGTAGTTGACCAGCACTTGTACCCCCACCTGTTGTGCGAACAACTCACGTTGTCGACCAGCAACGCAGATTGAAGTAAGTGATAATGACGGCGGGCTACGTGTGCCCCATTCGCACATGGATGATTGGTTGGACGGGGAACGTGCCAGGAGGCGGGGGAGGGAGCTTAACACTTTGCCTGTACACCGGATGTTTTGTGTGTGTGTGTGGGGGGGGGGGGGGGGGGGGGTTGATTTTCAGCGACGGTCAGCGGAGTGGAAGACAGCGATGATCGCCTGAGGATTGCGAGAAGGGGAGAAAGAGAGAACAGAGTGTGAGCTAATCAGGTAAACGGATAATACCAAATCTGACAGAATCAATCAAATGGTTCTAAAAGAATTATTGGTCTTTATGAGTTACGAATTGAGAGCGTTTTCGATTATTAAATGGTTGTATAATTATTCTTTCTTCTTTTCATCTTTCCTGTGTGTGGAGTCTTGGTTCTGTGGGGATTGAGTTCAACATAGGATTTGTTGTGGACAACGTTTTACTTTAATAAGCTTATCCATCCTGGTTCGAGCCGAGCTTAAAACATTAGGGAGTTTCAAAATATTTCAAACTTGCTCGTTTAGATATGGAGCCAATCTAAAATGCGCTTTCAACAAGCTGGACATGAGCCTTGGTCAAGTGGCTTGGCCTTTCTTTCCATTCCTGATAATTTGTAACTAATATCCATCAGACATCCTGATATTGCTCTATTGCTGGACTCTTTTATCTTTAACCTTTTCTGCCTGGAATCTTGACTGTTTAGTACTTACTGGGAAGTAGTCTTCGATTAGCTTGGGTGCTTGAACAAGGAGAGGACACCTTGCAAAAGCTGTGAGAAAATAAAAAGGGTCCAATTTCTTGGTTTCTTTGCAAATAGTGAACCTGGGTTCCATGTAACTTTAGTAGCAGGCCTGTGTTTGTCTAAGATTTTGTTACTTTTGGGCACAACATGCTATTATGGTGTCTACCTCATTGTTGATCAATCAACGTTAGAGCTGGTGGTAATCACGAACAAGATTTTGGTGTGAGCAAGCAAAACCATCGATGGTTGACTTATCCAGTTTTAACTCTTATCGCTCTCAAGTTTCTGTTATTTTTTTGCATTGTGAGGAAGGCAAGTCTAAGCATGCTATTTGTGCATCCATGGAGGAATTTAATTTTATACTTGGAAATTCTTACCAGGAATGATGCGCGAGATTTATTTGTGACATTTCCTTGGTCACGTGTCTATCAAGTTCTAGGCTTTGTTATTTTGCAAGATGGCAATTGCCCGTATGGGTGCAAGTTAAATGCCGCTATGGTTGGGTGTGTTTGACGCAAACAGACTCAACTTTAGTGGCTCCTATGTAGAACAGACAATAGTATCTTGGAAAGGTATTAATTGGGCTCTCACAAAGTCTAGGCCTGTTATGGTTTCTCTTTACCAAAGCTTTGAGAGTAGTTAAGTCGAAGAACTACATATAGAAAGGCCATGGGCACTGGAGTGAGTTTGTTTGATATCATGTACATATAGATCATTCCTTCTTCATGCCTATTTCTCATCTTTCTAGGTTTATTTTTTGTTTGTGTGTTTACCTTTTCCAGTTCAGTGGCAAAACAGTAGGCATTATTGGAATGGGCAGAATCGGCATGGCAATTGCAAAGAGAGCAGAAGCATTCAGCTGCCCAGTCAGTTACTACTCCAGATCACAAAAACCAGACACAAAATACAAGTATTTCCCAAGCGTCGTTGAGTTGGCCTCCAACTGCCATATTCTGGTCGTCGCGTGCCCCCTAACTGCTGAAACTCGCCACATCATCAACCGCGAGGTGATCGATGCATTAGGTCCAAAGGGTGTCCTCATCAATATCGGGAGGGGTCCTCATGTTGACGAACCCGAGTTGGTATCTGCTCTGGTTGAAGGCCGGTTGGGCGGGGCCGGACTTGACGTATTCGAAAATGAGCCTGAAGTACCAGAAAAGCTCTTTGGGCTCGATAATGTAGTCCTCACCCCTCATGTGGGAAGCGGAACTGTGGAAACCCGAAAGGCTATGGCTGATCTTGTCATTGGGAATTTGGAGGCTCACTTCTTGAACAAACCATTGCTAACTCCAGTGGTTTAATTGGGTTGTAAATTTGGTGAGTAGATGAATGATTGCAGGCCTTAATATTGCAGCTGGTGGCTGTGCCGTCTTCCACAGTTAGAGGTCATTGTTTCTACAACTGGGCAAATCTGCCCCCTTATAAGAGGAGCATACCTCTTGTTATTCGGGTAGTTTCTGTAGAGTATTGGATATTATCTTCTTCAAAATAAAAGAAATCGAAATGGCCTTTTTCAGACTTTAATTGGGGAATGACATGTTTCTTTTTCGAAATCAATTTCTCTTCCTTTCTTGCATTATGCACCAACTGCTTCTTTGCATCATGGATGTACAAGTAAACCTAAAAAATACTCCTCTTCGTCCTAAATTGTTGGTTCTATGCGAATTTCAATGTAGATTTTAAATTGTTCATAGCTTTCCATCTATAAGGTATTTTATATATAATATGAATCTTATTTGATAGATTTATATTAGTTCTATCATAATTTTTTTTTTAAATCTCTAAAAATATACTCCGCACAATAAATTGAGGGAATTGTTATTGGCAATCTCCAGTGGCATTAACAATTTGGGGAGTGTCAATAATAATTTAGAGAGTGTCAATATCAATTCCCTAAATTGGAAAATATAAATTGTTTAAAAATTAAATTGAAATCCGCACAGACCCAACAAATTGAGATGGATGAAGTATTAATCTATTCGTGCATCTCCACCCTTTATCTATATTTTACTAAAAATTTGAATAAAACCCCAAATATCCACCCCACCACTTTACTCAAACCTATACCAATTTTACTCAAAATTAAAGTCTATCTCTCTCCTCCCAAGTTTACAACAATGTAATAATGAAGCTTTTAAACAAATTTATGTTTAGAGTTAAGTTTGCCCGATGTTTCATATCAAATAAAACTTTTACCCCAAATTTTCAGTCAAATCTGAGTATAAGTATTAGTAAACAAATGCAACTCCACATTTTTCTAAAATATCGCGGGTTTTTTCCACAAGCAAAAATTCCACAATTTATAGGCCCAAAAGTTCTTTCACAAAATGACTCCTTTCTACGGTTTATTGGTTTTGTGATGAATAGTAGAGGGTTTTTTCATTGGGGATAACACAACTATCTGAATTTCATCAAATTAGGCTGATCTTGTCATTGGGAATTTGGAGGCTCAGTTCTTGAACAAACCACTGTTAACTCCAGTGGTTTAGTTGGGTTGTAAAGTTGGGAGTAGGGTTAATCTTTCACAGTTAGGTCATTGTTTGTAAAACTGCGCAAATAAGACATAAGAGGAGCAAACCTCTTGTTGTATATTCTGGTAGATTTAGATATTTGTGAGCATATTATGGGCATTTTGGTCTTATATGCTTCCAATAATGGTTACTTTCGTCTTCAAAAGAAAAGAAATCGATTTGGTCATTTATTGGGGAATGAATTATTTCTTTTATGGGTCCGTTTTTTGGAAGGACATAGTAAAGGGGTCTTTACTTCAACAAGGACATCAACTTTTTTTTTACTGCCAAGAGGACATTTCACCTACACATTCCAAAAATGTCCGCACTAGCCAATGAAAGTGCATAAACCCCCAAACCTAATAAAAGTGCCTAAACCTAAACCCCAAGGTATCCTATGAAAGTGCCTAAGACCCTAGGGTACCCTATGAAAGTGTCTAAACCACTAAAACCCTATAATTAAAAAGTGCACCCTAAATGCCTAAACCCCAGGATACCCTATGAAAGTGTCTAAGACCCTAGGGTACCCTATGAAAGTGTCTAAACCACTAAAACCCTATAATTGAAAGTGCACCATAAATGTCTAAACTCAAAATTCCTAAAATTGAGGAGAGAGAGAATAATTTTGTCCCACCCATCAATTTGTCCCACACGGAACCCATCAATTTGTCCTACACGGATGTGAGAGAGAGAGAGAGACGGGAAAGCTAGTGTCAGGTCACTATCATGCTTGGCAGGTCGCTATCATGGGGGCTCGGGGCAATTAGCTGCGGCTTTATTCATTTATCTTCCGCATGCATGACTTTATTGCTTCATTAAGGGTATTTTTGTCTAGTGTTGTCCTTGAGCCATCAAATATTTCCTATCAATGTATTGGATGCATTTAAATAAGTTAAGTTGGACTAAACACAATTTAAAGCACCACCGGGGTGGTGGCCCAGCGGTGGAGGCATCTGCCCTCCCCAGCTTTGTCCCAGGTTCGACTCCCAGGGGAGAACAAAGTGGCTATGTTCCCCTGTCTCCCTTAGGAGGCTCTTGGGCCTTTGCCCGGGGGGTATGATGAACTCCGCTGGTGCCTGGTGGCTAGGTCCCTTCCTTTGGGTTGGGTTAAATTAGGCCGGCAACTGGTTTTCCCGGGGCCCTTGCCTAACGGTGCAATGAAGCCCCCACTAGAGCACCGTTTTTTTTCCAGTTCAAAAAAAAAAAAAAAACACAATTTAAAGCACCAAACTTGACCTTTACACCAATTTTCTGTTCTTTTATTCTTGGTCGAAATGGCTTGTATTTCTCTCTCTCTCTTGCATTATACACCAACTGCTTCTTTTTGTTCTTCTTCTTAATAACCGGATCATCTTGCATATACTCGACTAATTTCGGTCCCTGAAGTTAATGACCAACTACTGAGAGATTCGTGCCACCACAAGGCATTTTTTCCTTTCTTAGGAAGCATCTATATTGATGAAACAACTTCTAAAGACCAAAAGTAAGAGCAAATTAAATTAAATTAAAATACGAAAGAGCAACGCCGCAAAACAAGTTTGGAGGATCAAATTTCTTAAAGTGGGGATAATGAAATAACCCAATTATCATAATTAAGAGTCAAATTATATTTTGCAAATTTCTTTTTAACCTTATAATAATTGTTCCACTCAACGGTGAATTTTTAGTATTTTACCGAGAACGAAGTCCGGACAACGCAATCGATCAGGGTTGGAATTGGATACATACTCTCGGTGAGTTATTTCCCAACTGAAAATTGGGTGACACCCCTTCCATTAGTTGTCATGCAAAGGATGAGCAAACGTGGATTTGGGTCTCCGTAGTGGCCTCAGTCACTACACCCCTGTAGTGACTTCAATTATGGGCCCTTTGTAATTTGTATTTGGGATCGGAACCGTTCAATTTGTCGGAAATGTTGAGTAGATTATTCATGTAAAAAAATCAAATTAATTGGTTGTAGCCATATGGCCGGATACCATTTATTTTACGAAAATGGATGGCCAATATCATTTAGAGAATAAATTGCAAGACAAATTTGTCTCAATTGTGTATTTATCAATCTCCGATGATTATATTTTTTTGTACACATAACGTTAGCTGTGTCATGCAAATTGCAAAGGGTGAGCCGGTGAGGCGCTCCTCGTGAATTTTTTCAACCTAACCTTCCCCATCTAATTCTGTTGGGACATCTATATAAGGACACTCTCGGGTTCCCTCCTTTTCACACATCATCTAAGTTGTTAACATCACCGCACCCCACACCTGAATGGGGCAGGTGTGGGCGCGCACAGAATGCTCCTTTGATTCCTCTTGTCGAGGACAGAGGACCATTACTACGGCAGCCTGGAGAACAGGTTCAACATACCTATATCAGTAGTCCCCTCTGGTGGGTCAGGCGATATGGAGTAAGTTGAACCCACCCTCCTCGCTTACGTACGTAGTACTGGTTCTCTGCCCCCAACAACAGGAAATTTACCACCGTGATCATTGGTGGAGATTGGAGAATGGCTGCACTCCATATCTCCACAACCACCAGTGGTACAATTTTCTATCCGGCTTGGCCGGAAAATGGATTCGATCATAGTGCTGATGGTGTGTCCGATGCTGCCGTATCCAAGAATCAACAAATTCAATTTCCCATTTTTCTCAAAAATCGCGGGTTTTCCATAAGCACAAATTCCACATTTTACGGGCCCAAAAGTTCTCTCACAATTACTTTGTCCGTGCCAACTTCCATGCGGGTCAGCTAATTTCAGGCATTGAAGTTGACGACCAACTACTTGGAGTCTTGCAGCTTGCAGTAATGGTAGTGAGAGATGGATATGTATACAACTTAAGTGGTAAACCATTTTAGGCTCAAACCAGTAAATAACAACTGATAGATTTTTGTTGAGAAACAACACTTTTTTCCTTTTTGAGGAAGCGTCTAAATTATATATTTGATGAAACAACTTATATATACAAAGATCAAAAGTTCGAGCAAATACAATGAAGTTAAATTAAAATACCAAAGAGCAACGCCTCAAAATAATTAATAAAATGAAAAAATCAGTTGCCGAGTTGAAACTTAATATTGATCCGCTCGCGGAAGTGGGTGGGGAATTATCATTTGCACCAAGTTGAAAATTTTGAATCCGTCACAGCCGACGCACACCGCCGTTGTTATCCTTTTGCTGAACTGATCGGATCCAATAGCCTTGTCAATTTATGTTCCATCATTGCCAATCTAAAAAGGGGAAAGGAAGACATTAAAGAGGGCAAATAAGGCCAAAACTTGAGTTGCTGGGACACTTATAATTCTGCAAGGATGGAACTTTACTCGGTAAATATTGAAAGGAGCAACTGAACAGATAAGTTGAAGAGCTACTGAAGATGTATTTTTGAGTTGGAACTTAGTGCGGGACTCAACAAAAAACAGAAGAGATACATGTGAGAAAGTGTACATAGTCAAGTAGTAATTTTTTTTTTTTTTTGCATGACAGTAGATTTCTATTCCCTTCATCCGTTAGACACACCGTTGTGTCGAACCACGTGTCTCTTCAATATATATGGGAGTTTGGGGGTCAGTTACTGGCAATAAGTCAACGGAACTAGCTTTTGAGTGAAATTGAGTTGAATGTATTTAAGAGAGTGATCTATCTCGTAAAACACAATCACCTAGTTTTGAGAATAAGTCCGTTCTTTTAGAACATGCTCTTTTGTTTACTTGTTTCATTTCTTCATTGCTTGTATTTGATCAATCATCTTGCTTGTTGTAATAGTTAGTTTTTAGATACATGAATCCTAATTTCATTTTAATTGGAGAGTCTGAGTTTACTATCGTAAAATATAACTCTCGTCCATATATAGGTTCATTTTTCTGTTGTTGTTGAAAATAGAACTTTCATACAAAATTAAGAATACAGTTTTGGAGAATAAAATCCTCAGATATAAAGTTTACACAAAAATTAGAAACGTGATATGCATGATTATACCTTTCCGGTTTTGTTTCAAAGCATTCGGCAAGGCATTTGTTTGACAACGCATCTTGAAATCTCGAGAGGAGTATCTAGACACAAATCCCAATACTCTACCTTCCAAACCCCAAGAGAAAATTAAGCAAATTGCAAACTCCGAAAGGCTTGACGTGACCCGGAAAACGCCAACTAAACTAACAACATTTTTACTGGTTCAAAGAGAGATAGCTAGGTGCTGTTACATCCCACAACCCCACCATTGCTCTTGAGTTGAAGGCTACTGAGGCAGCACCTGTCTTGCTTTCAAGTCGAGCAATGGTGTGGTTGTGGCATATCAGAGCGCCTGTATCGCCAGCAAAGTGCAGATTGCGGCATGTGAGGAATGAGGAAATGAGGGAGAGAGAGAGAGAGAGAGAGAGAGAGAGAGAGAGAAGACTGTGGGGTGGCCAGGAGGTGGTGGTGGGTTTTGTTGGGGATTTCAACACCCCAATCCCACCGCAACAGAAGCACAATAAAAAATAAGTATAAACAATCACGCACGCACAAGACACAATATTTTACGTGGTTCCCCAAATTGGGTACTTCCACGGGAGAGAGATATCTTCACTAATTTGAAAAATAGAGATGCAATGTGACGTGAAAAAACCCACCCAAAGAACACCTAACACTTGGCTCTATACATAGTTTTTCACTCACCCCGCACTCTATTTTTCCTCACCATTTTTCTCTTCTCAAACTCACAACCCGGAGCGCACGGCAAACCCCCACGGGCTGCCCTCCCTTGTGCCCTTCTCCGGCTGCTCTCCTCTATCTCTCAATCTCTTCTCATCTCACGGTGCACAAAACACTTGCCACAATATATATAGGCACAGTCGAAAGAACTCTTCAGATGCCCGAGACTGCCACAAATGCTCCTGCTGCCCTTTCATTGCCCGCATGCAGCTTGTCTTCATTTTCTATGTTCCACTTTTCAAAGCACTCCGTTGCCTCAGAACAATTCACAATTTGCACCATTAATTCCACTGCCAACAAACCATTTAATAATTCCACCAAAACAATTCCATGCATTCATTGCCCTTTTTGACTTCTTTTCCTTTTTTTTTTTTTTTTTCAATTCCCACGTACACATACACACCATGCCAACTATCATCACATTTCCACTTTCATTTTCTTTTCATTTTTCTTTTTCAAATTTCCAAAGAATTTCACATGGGCAAAAAAAACCCAACAGGTTTATTGAAACCCATACTCTTCCAGGGGTATTTGTATGGCAATTGGGATATGATCTCATCCGTGAGGTGTAATCCATGTGCTCCTTTGTCTATTAAATCAATCCTCTGCCTTTGTAATTGATATCACCCGAGTGTGGTTTTGGTGATCTCCTGAGGGAGACTTGTATCACTTAGAGAGTGATTTGTATCTATGTGAGAGACTTGTGAGGAGGTATTGTTTTGTAGAGCATTATAGAAATTAGAAAATCAGAGTGTAGTGAGAGAGAGTCACTTGTAAAATTCGTGATTTTTCGGTTATTGAATTATTGCTTCGGTTACCTCCATGGACGTACTCGATTTTAGGGAGCCACGTAAAATACTTTGTGTTTGGTGTGCGTGTGTTTTTGTGTGTTTGGTTTGATTCCTTTGGCACAACAATTCCATGCACACTCCTATCACAAGGATGAGTTTCACGGTCAGAGCCGGCTCAAAAAATTTTGGGGCTACAAGCGAACTCATTAAACCAGACTCACTCTATATTTTGCATACAAAAGTCGGTTAATAGAGAATCTTTATAAAAGTATTACAAAACGTAAAGTATAGTTACCCAAAAATAAACAATCATTACAATACTTTAAAATCCAACATTTATGTATAGAAGGCTTAGACAAATACTATATGGGCCTAATACATATAGGGGCTCTAAAAAATTGAAAGCCCCTATTTTTAACATTTTTTGTAGGCTTAAAGTCCAGACTTCTTGGGTTTTGCCCTTAAGCCGGCTCTGTTCACAGTGGTACGTAATTGACTCTTGTAAACAGTAATTGGTGTGCAACTGAAGTTGCATACTATTTACAAAGGTTCGAATTTTGTCATTGATCACAAGATCCCCCTCCTTCATAGGTATCAAAAGTAACAAAAGGAAAAACTAATGTTGCATTCTGGTTTTCTTAGGTACCAAAAGCGGCAATTTTCACATATGGATCCTTTGCTATGTACAGTTTAAAAAAAAATTGTTCGGATCAAGTTTTTTCCGGTATTTTTTTTTTGCTGATTTTTCGCGGGGACCCTTAAAAACACGTTCTAAACACATTGATCGGTTCGAATCGTCGCGATTTGGTTAGGAACTATGAGGTGCGAACTAAGTCTGCATTTTAAGGGTTCAGATAGAAAGGGGACTGTATATATACAGTGAGCTTCCTATCCACACCCTAAAATGCGGACCTAACGTCCACACCCCACTTTGTCGATCAAATTTTCATGATCCGAACAGTCCAATGTGTTTAAAACGTGTTTTTAAGGGTCCTTGCGAGAAATCAGCAAATTCAAATATCGGGAAGGGCTTGATCCGAGCAATTTTTCATAAAAACTGCATATATATGTACAGTTTTATGAAAAACTGCTTGGATCAAGCATTTTCTAGTATTTTTTTGCTGATTTCTTGCGGGGACCCTTAAAAACACGTTTTAAACACATTGAGCGGTTCGGATCGTTGAGATTTGGCCCGGAACTATGAGATTCGGATTGTCAACATTTGGTCTAAAACTATATATATATATATTGAAGGAGCACATATAAGAGGGTTTTCCAAAATTCGGTTTGGTCATTTGCCTGGGACAATTTTACCCTTCAATTGGAAATCTCAGCTATTGAATTGGCTGTAATTTTGCGTTTTAAGTGTGGGCAATTATGTCTTCAAAAATGATACATACACACTCAATCGGACACTCTGCCACACCCCCTCTCACATGTAAGGGGACCCACCCGGGAGGGACCCACCCACATGTGAGAGGGGGTGTGGCAAAGTGTGTCCGAGTAGGTGTGTATGTATCATTGTTCTTATGTCTTTTTGCGAGATTGCCAAATTACTTCTACCGGGTCTCTTGACCGTACAAGAATTTCCCTCTGTATCCCCTTTTCTAACGCTATTTTGTTTGTTTCTGCTAGGACTATTGGGTCATTTCGCGTGTGGGAGAGTATGGGTCATTGTGCATCTAGCCATTTTGCAGGTCTCTCCTTCTCTCTCTTTCAATGGCGAAAACGAAGAAGACTGCTCTTACGACGATGGAATCGACCTCTACATGTTTGATTTTCCACCCTTCGATCTTGCCATTCAATCTTCGGCACAGGATCTGGTCTATGTTTAAGGGTTGATTTTGGCTTGTTGGGTCGATTAAGGGGGTGTAATCGTACTGGGCTGAAGTCGATTTTGGGTTGGGATATGGTCGACGATGGTGTACGATTATGACAAACGATGGTGGGATGGTCGATTTAGGGTCTCACAATGTCGATTTAGGGTTTCACGATGGTGGTGATAGGTGGCGATGGAGTTGTTTCTTCTTTTGGGATATATATTTATGTTATTTATAGTTTTGTGGTTTCAAGAATTATTCGTCACATTATTGTTTCATTTTTTCACCACCACCTCCTTACCGAGTAACGACCACCGATCACCACATGTTTCATCTCTGTTACTATGTTGAACAGAACAAGAAAGAGAAGAACGCGACGCGACCACGACATCGGCCACCAGGTTGCTCCTCTGTCTCCCTCAGTCTAGATTTTCGTAGACCCTAAATTTCAAAAACCCTGGATTTCTTCTTGATTTTGATTCTAATTGGGAAAAACAAAACAAACCCCCATTTCGATCTTTATATCTTGATTTTTGTTTTCTTTGTTTCCTTTATCGATTTGTGGTTTCGTGCACAATGTCTGAGCCTCTCGTTTTTTGCTTGTTTATCCCTTGAATTTTTCTTTTGTTGATGCATTTTCCCTTTGGATTTCTCAGGAATTTCTTGTCTGGGTTTTACCAGTTGGGGAATTCAGCACCTAGGTTTTGATTCACAATTTGGGAATTCAACAACTGATTATTCCTCTCCTTTTGCTCTCGAAGGGCCGGTCAATTCTTAGATTCAATTGTTGATATAGAGTGTAGAACATTCGTTAATACTCCAAGCTTCTACGTTTTGCTAGGCTCTGTACTCATGTTTTAGGTTTTTAGAATTCTAAATCTCTGGTGGTTTAATGGGTTTAGGTTTTCACACCATTCTGTACGGATGTTCTTCCGCTAATTGTGACAGCTTGTTGTGTAATTCACAACTTTATCCTAATCCACCGTGGGAGGGACTCTTTTTTTGATTCCGATGATGAGGAGGAGGATAGTGATAGTGACAATGAAGAAGCGGGGGAGGATGAGTTGGAAGGAGTGAATATGTCCAACCAAGGTTTACGGCAAATGGCAACTATGCGGGACCAAATTGCTGTTGCACTATGGGATGCATACTAAATGGTCAGTCATTTTGAACATGTTTCTTCTTATATAGAACATGCATGGTAGAAACTAAATGGTCATGTTTTTTGTTTGATATTCCTGACTTCCTGGTATCTATTGGATGCAGCCATGTTGGTACTTTCTCATTGTTGCTAACATTATGGGATTCTGGAATTTGGATGGTCAAAGGGTTGTTGCTTCTGCTCAAATTGGATGCAGGAAAAAATATGTACCTGGATTCATGCTTTTCTTTTTTCAAATTAATTGGATTGCGTAATTGGTACTTAGTATGTAGCTGGAACTAGTTTTCATGCTTTTCTTGCTATCAGTATGTAGGTGGAACAAGTTTAGCTATGAGTATGTAGCTGGAACTATATTATTGCTGTCACTATGGGTCTACTCTTTCCTTACTGTTTTTGGTTTGTTCTTTTAGTGAAATTGGGTGAAATCTTTGTCATATTCTCAGAAGTTCTGAATGGGGTGTATCCTTTTCTACCAGAGGTTATACCATACATGGAACTTTATTGTACGAGTAGGCTAAGTTTCTAACTAGCTGTTCAAGTCCACAGATTTGGTTTTATGCATTGCTTTGATGCTGTTGTTACTACTTTCCTGCTGCTGTTTCTACTTATTTTGCTGCTGTTTCTGCCATCTTGTGATTGAACTCTGTGATCAGTGCAAATCGAGTACTGCTGGTAATGCTTTGGTTTGCTGTTTGTACAAGCAAATCCAGTGCTAGCTGCATGTACATGCTAGAGATTTGCTTTCCATGTTGATGCTTAGCTTAGATGGGTTTCACTCATGCATTCTGTGCATTGGATTGCTGTTTGTTCTGGGCTTGCCAAATTCAAGCAAAATGCTGCCCAATTTTCCATAGTTCTGGGCAACCACTGTCTAGAGTGTGCTGCTGCTGTATTGAAGTAATATTGTTGCCCTGTTTGTGCTGCTGTTTGTGCCCAATCAACTCCAAAATGAAAAAAAATGAAACAGAAAACTAAAGTATAGTCATTTTATTAGTTTTTTAAAGCAACGAATTTTTTTTTTCATTTTATTATTATTTAAAAAAATAAAAAATAAAAAATAAATAAATAAATAAAAATAAAAAACGAACAGAAGTTTTGAAATTTATTTTGAAAACATTTTTCAGAATAGGGAAGCGAACATGGATTTTAAGAAGTGTTCAAAACTATGTTTTTGAGAAATTTTCAGAATTATTGTCCAAAACAAGCAAACGAACGGAGCTATAGTATTTCTAGGTCGAATGGGGTCATATTATTCCTAATACTGTATTTGGTATTTTCTCATCTTTTTCCTTCCAAACCAAACAAGGGAGATGAAAATGTTTGGACTTCCCTTCTTTTCTTTTCCTTCCCCAAGTTCCAAACAAACTTACTTTCCTTGACTTGTTGGCCTATCTTTTTTGACTGAATTCCACAGTCAGTGAGAGAGAGAGAGAGAGAGAGAGAGAGAGAGAGAGAGAGAGAGAGAGTATTGCTCCTATTGCTTGGCTTGGCTTTCTCGTTGCTTCAAATCCTCGAATGGACAAAAGCTCACCATTTATTCACTCATTTATGAGAATGCATAAATTTACAGCGTATCTTTAAGTATTGTTTACATACATACCCAATCAAATTTAGTACATGAAAACATACAATTATACATGTATTTATCTGCTTCAAGCCTTACAAGACAGGTAAAACCACTTGCATCCTTTTACCACTCGACGATTTAGCTCACTTGATGGCCTCAAAAAATTGAAACTTCTCCTTATTTGGCATATTGGAGGATCCAGTAAATAAGAGAATATCAGAGGTATAAACATGAATCCTTGCTGAACTTTATAGGTTTGGTGCTCATGGAATCGATAACCAGGGGGCAAGAAATCTGAGCGCGGTGCTTTGTCCTCACCAGTTTTCCCACCACGTAGCCTTGCGACTGAATATTGAACTGTAGTGTCAGTGGAATTTGGTAAGAATTGTTGGAGTAGGCTACCAAACCTGATCCGGCCCCGTACAAGGGAACCTTAGTTCCTTGTAAATTCACCAGCACAATTCTGTGACTCTTTCTTGGCTGATAATGTTTCTTCAACTGCAATCATATGGTTCAAACTGAGTAAGGAAGAGTAGGTTGAGAAAAGAAAAGAAGAAACAAATACCCTTTACGTAGACTCTTCCTGGTGAAACAAATTCAACAAGTAAACATACGTCATGACTCATGACTGAGAAAACAAAGACATTTCGATTTTTGGGCACGAACCACAACAGCGATAACAATACTCATGCAATCCCCAATCGATGGGAGTACGTGTGGGGGACGACTGGAGCAGACCAAACATTTTACAATATATGCACCAAGTGGCTGCTCTCATGAAGTTCTACTACTAAATAGCTATCCCTATACCTCAAAAAATCGAGGAACTCAAGGGAAGAGCTGCAAAAATAGCAATATAAACATTGGGGCATTGAAAGAATCAGATATGAAGAGCTAACGTGAATTAGTCAAAAATAGCAATATAAACATTGGGACATTAAACTTACAAGGATGTTCAATAGGAGTAGAAATATCACCTGACCAGTTGCAACAGTAATCTCTGAATAGACGAGATTGATAGGCGTTGAGCTAACGTGAATTCCAAAAAACGTAGCTGGGTTGTAGACACCAATCCTCAATGAGCTGTTCAGGGTCAACATCTTCGTTGGGACCCCAGTAGAGTCAGCACCCTCACCACCATAGATATTATTCACAGTCAAGCTCTGAAAATATCGCATTGTTTCATCAGGAAGTGAATAATTAGCATACATGAACAATTTAAGATGAAAGAATCGTAGTGATTAATCGGGAGTTGAAATACATGTAGTTAAGAAACGATTAGAAGCTCAAAATGTGTATCGAAAACCTCGCAGTGAGGTACATCTAGAAAGATCAAACAATCACTGTGTTCTTTGTTCCAACTTTCAGGACATGGCATCATTCTGCATTTCTGTAAGAAAGTTTAACACCATGCAACGTCTAGAAAGACAAATTTGAGAAGAAGTACATAGACTTTTCAAACAGATGCTGGGGTGAATAGAAGCAAAGCACAACATTTGCAAAGGTCTCCAAAAATGGACTCATGGAGCAAAAACTCAATTTTAGTAGGTAAGTGAAGAGCAAAAAACTTCTAAGTATTAGACAATCTGAAAATTAACGTCTACGACTCTTTCCTAAGACTGATTTGCATTGAATTTGAACCTCAATACAAGCAAAAGAACCAAACCATTTCATAAGCTGATGAAATGAAGAATTAACCACAATCCGATGCCTACTCTTACACTTGTTTCTTCACTAATTGAAGAATTTCAAATCCGACAGCTTACTTCATTTCAACTCCAACATTTCCCTCACCAATAGGAGAATCCCATAAACAAAATGAAACTGAACATTAGCTGAGGGCTCGGCTCGTTTCGTTCACCAGCTCATTAACTGAACTTTCGAAATAAGCTATACTTGTTTGGCTACTATTTGCTTATTTGCTTCTTCTAAGGAGTAAATTTGACAGCTCAATTGATTTTAACTCCAACATCTCCATCACCACTAGGAAAAATTCCCATAAACAAAAACAAGGTGACCGTAACTAAGGTTTCGTTCGTTTCACTAGCTTCTTTACTTATTTTTACGAGTTATGTTCTACAACTAGCTAATAAAAACCACCACCTGAGCCAAACCAGTTTTTAAGCAAATAATTAGATAAGACGACGAACCAAACAGCCCCCCCAAGAGCAAGTACACCCATGTGCCAAATTTTGCCAATGCCAAAATTAGGCATCAAGAATGGCAAAACCATCTCCACCCTTGTGCTAAAATCAATGCCAAACTTCCACCTAATCCAAATCATTTAATTTGCATCAAAAAATGAAATGGCTTAAATGCAAGGATCTGGAACTGATATTGTGCTAAAAATGATACTGAAAAATTTGGCATACCTTCACGCTAAACTCAGCTTTATAAGGCCTAGCAGCACCCCAAATAATCAAACAAAACACAGTGAACAGAACAACAAAGCTCAAAAATGCCAATAACCCCTGACACCTTCGAGTAAACGCCTTCTCATCATCAAACTCATCATACTTCCCTTCTTCCAAGATCACATTACACTCCGGCCACCCCTTATCGTTCCTTTTCCGGCCCCCTTTCCTCCCCGAAGCGGACCGGAAAATACCCGAAAACCGACTGGATGAAGAGTTCCTAGAGTGCCTTCCAAAAGAAGGGTGTGAAGGGGACTCCATTGGGCTATTGCAATTGGGTGTGGGTTGCATTGAAGAGGACTTGTCTCCATCGTGAGAATCCCTTGAAGGGCTCTGAACATAATATTGTGGGCGTTTTGGGGATCTTGAGGGTGATGATGGGGCTAAACTGGTTATATCGGATTCTGACTTTGTGTGAATCATTTTGAAGTAAAAGATGCAGGTTTTCGAAAAGATTTACAACACCCAGATGTTTCAGAAAATGAAGAGAATGAAAAGATGGGTTTTTCTTGATCAGAATTTTGAAGCAAGAACTATATACAGTCCATGAAGAATGTGTTGAAATCAAAGAAGCCTTAAAAATAGTAGTATTGATTTACACATGCATTAGATGGGAGACAAGCCAAAAGCAAGATGAGAAAACACCTTGAATTGGTATCCAGTTCAGCCCTCTCTCGCTCTCTCTCGAATCTGTGTGCCCAGCAAGAAAGATAAAAGAGGGAGGTTTTGTGGTTGAAAGTGAGTGTGAGAGAGAGAGCAAACAAAAACTAATTACTGTTTTTAGTAGGTGTCGGCAGCCCAAGATCAATGTCAGAATCTGGACTAATTGGGTTTGCTTTTTGTTTTTATTTATTTATTTTTATTCGTTAATCTTAATCTACTCTATCTATCCTAGGGGACTTGGGGAGGGGGATGTGTGCTTACGGGAATCGAACCCTGCCCATGTGCATGGGAGTATAAGGGTGGCACCAACTGCACTCCACTCCACTTGCTGCTTTTTGTTTGTTTAATAAGGGGGTCTGGGGTGTTTCACTAAAAAAAATTCAGTTTAGTTTTAACTCAAAAACTACTCCATTCCGCTAACAAAAAAATCTCAAAAAAACCAACCAAATTCCACTAACTTTAAAAAAAACTAATTGGTATCATCAACAGTTTTATCCTAAAAACTAAAGTTAGTTGGAACAAGTCAGTTTTTTTCTAAAACTAAAGATCTAAAAAACCAAAAAAACAAAGTTAGTGGAAAATATTTGTTTAAATGAACGTAATAAATATAAATTAAGGAGCGTAAATGAACGTATTTACGCTTTTTGTTTTTGGTATTTAAGTGCTTTTTCAGCAAATTGGAGTAAAAAATAAGTAAAAATTTCAACGTTATTTCGTCCCACCTTCTGTACAATGGTGCCGCTATATTGAATCATGTGGGGTGGGCGCAAAGTTGGCTCATAGATTTTGGAGGCCTGAATCAAACTCATTAAACGAGGCTCACTCAATTTTTTGCATTAAAAGTTTGTCAATAAGGAGTCTTTATAAAAATCGTTACAAAAAAATTATCATTATAAAATGTAAACCTATCCAAAAATAAACAATCGTTACAATATTCATCCACTAATCCAGTTTTTTGAATAAATTGGTTTTTCACGGTTTTTTATGTGATGTGTTGTGAGAGAATGACCTGTCTCGGTGTTTGAAAAAAACAGTTTTTTGTTAGTGGGATACCCCCAAAATCTGTTATTTGAACATTTATTTTCTTGCACTCTTAGTTGCAAACGTACAATTAAGTCTTTATGATAATCAAGTTTCTTCATCATATCCTTCTCAATGGACAAAATTGTCAATCCTTTTAATCTTTTTTGGACTTAGTTGACTGGAGATAAAATTTTATCAATTTTAATTAGAGATATGACTTTACACAAATATTATTAGACTTGTGCATCATTTGAGTTAATTTTTTGGCCCATTTCAGTTTTGATAGAGATAGATTAGAGCAATAACTTCATTAATAGTACAATTATAAATTTGAGCTTAAAGAAATTACATCTCAACTTTAGTTTGTCAATGACCCCATACTCACAAATTTCTGGAGTCGCCACTGCTTCTGCACATGTATTGAATGTGACGGGCAAACTAATTTTTCTAAATAGTTTTCGTATTTTCAGTAATAGATGCTTGGCGCATTTTGGAGACACGACTCCGTGCACACTCCTATCTTACAAGGATGAGTTTCACAGTGGTGCAGAATCATGCCTTGTAAAGTAAAACAAGCGTGCTCAAAATGGTATTGAATTAGATTTGCATAAGCTTAGCAAAAAAATAAAAAAGAATCACATATGCAGAAGATGAGAGATTGGCTTGAATTAGGATCCAGTTCATCTTTCACTTTGTCTTAAAATCTGTGCGCCCACAAGAAAGATAAAGAGAGGGGTACTTTTATGGTTGAGTGTGAGTGTGAGTGTGACAGTGAGAGAGAACAAAAACCAACTACTGTTTTGTCGGCAGCCCATGTTCAACGTTAGGGGGTGTTTGGGAGGCAAGTTTTCACATTTGCAGCTTCTCCTTATTATGTTTGGGGTGTTTAGACCACAAAACCCAGATCACATTTCTACAAAACACATTCTCAAAATTTGACAATAAAGAGGAGAAGTCAAAATAGGTTGAAATGAGCTTTTTATTTTTGACTTTTCAGTTTTGATTATCGAAAAGACTTATAAAATGCAGTATTCTACACATTTCTTTCAAACGCTTCCACTAGACTCAAAATACATTATGACCATAATCCAAAAAAATAAAAAGCCAAAAAGTTAAAAATGAAAAGCTGAAAATGAGACTCTCAAACACCCCCTTAGAGACATTCGATAGAGTTGGGTTTTTTTACAATGGCCAATTTTTTTATAAGAAAAAATTGATCTACAAAGGCCACTTGAAAACATAATTTCTATAATTATTAGTCTCATATTTTGTGTGCGCACAATTACGTGTGGGTAAATGATTTTCTGCCAAAAAAAATGGATGGTGTAAACTATTGGACTCGTCGGACTTTTTTTTCACCATCTCTCTTAAAATCAATTGGTGGTAGAAATGATTTTAATTAAGTCTTTTATGGCATTTGACATCACACCCACAAGTATGTTTTTAGAATGATCGCAAGGAAGTGTCATTGTGTAACCAAATCCATGGAGACACTCTAGGCCCAATAGGACTAAATGGGTTGCAATCAGGGGTTGTTTCCCATTTGCTAAAATCAATAGTTGATTTAAGCAAATGAGAAAGCCATTTGCACATATGAATAGAGTAAATTAACTCTAAATGTAACACGGACATGACACTTGTGCATAACACATAGCCATCCACCTGTGTAAATATAACTCCTGCTCTTTAGTGTATAAACGTTTTAAACTCAACGGGCATAACACTCGTGCTGAGCACAAGACCATGAACCTAGTATTATAGAATCACCTCGCATGTATAAAGGAGTATTCACTAAAGTTAAAAAATAAAAATAAATAAGAGGCAACAACATAGATAATCTATAGTGATGCGTTTGCTTATCCAATCCAATACAGTGGCAATACCTATGTACTCCCTCCGTCCCATAAAGTTTGGTCCCTACTCCCTACGAAACTACGTGCAATTTTCAAGCTAAAAAATAACGTGCTTGATATGGGGCAAGTCGTTGAAAACAGTTTCATGATATAGGCATGGGGACATGCCATGGGTGTGATTTGTGAAGGTGTAACTGTTAGGTTAGTCACATTTTTTTTTTTTTGGGTAAATTAGCTTGAAATAGAAAAAAGGATAACCGAATATACAGCCTATGAGGGGCATACCCCAGGAGGAAAAGAAAAATAAGGTGAAAAAAAAAAAAAACCTTACCACAACAAAATAAATATTCAACAAAACACAAAGCACATTTCTAAGAAGTAACACCAAAACAAAAGAAGATCGTGCTAGCCACAAGAACTAAACTCTTGAGGCCTTTAACATCTTGATTTTCTTCCTTTTGTTCTAAATTTTAACTACTTTTGGAGACCGTCGGTTTGAAGGAGAGAAAATAAGAAGTAGGGTGCAGGTTGCATTGAAGTTGTTCCACATTTTTTTTAAATGGAAAATAATTAGAAATTCTATGAAATATTGGTGCTTCTAGAATCTAGAGTCGATAACCAAGGGAAAAGAAGACGTAAAAAGTAAACACCCTTTATATACTCTTTCTAGTGAACCAAATTCAACAAGTGAACATATGTCAGGACTCCCGACTCTGAAAATAGACGCGTCTCGTATTTTTTATAAGAACCACATATTCATAAAGTTTTCAAAACGACATATAACATCGAGGCACAAGCTGCAAATACCAATATCAACCATGCATTCTAGTCTTGCGGGCCCTACAAGAATGTATGGTGCTGGAGCACTCCAGAACACCGCGTGACCGTGCTCCGTTGTCACAACCCAATTTTTATAAGATCTGGAGATATGATTATTATTTTTTTTAGAAATGCGATTACCCATAACCTACGTGTAAGAAAATACACATTTCTTCACCAAACAGAATCCTTGTTTCCATCATGCATTGATCATTAAGTCTAACCAAATAAAAAGAATTTAAATAAGTGATATAATTCCGAAATTCATAAAAGTTTTCCATAAGCCACCAAGCAAATCATAACATAAACCTGTTACGCTAATGACAATTACAAATGTACAAGTTCCTCTGTTTGCCAAAAGTAGTATCAAAATGTGTGAAATGTATGCACAAAAACATCAGTGAGATCAGTGTACAAGTTCCTCTGTTTGCCGAATTATAGATGAAGAAAAGTGAAGGAATATAGTATTACAGAGATAAAAACAGGGAACAACGAGCAAGGTAATCACAGAATGACATGAAAAAACAAGGAAGATGATTATAAAACCTCATCTTTTGGCAAATATGACAGTATTGGAACTAGAATCTCCACATCCTACCATGAGACAAAGTAACAAAAAAAAGTAAGAGAAAGGCTTGACTTGTATGAAACATCGCATCACAGAATAATCATTCTTGATTGGGACGCCTTAGGAAGAAAACAGAAAGATACTAATCCTAACAGGTGCAATAGAGGTGGCCTGGGAATCTGGTAATCAAAACTACAAGCTAAAACAAGGCCAAAACACAAAGATACCGAATGATCCAAGTATGAACACAGATCTAAAAAAGATACAAAGATACCTTACTTCCATAACTCAAATAACACCTTTCCAGCTTTTCCTTACCCCTTTTTTCCCTTCTTCAACAAGTTCTGTTCCCTAATTGGCACTTCTCCAATTATGATGATATCCTTTTTGCTTTATGGACGGCTATACCTTTTGTCATCCAATCAACTTTCCAACTGGATTCCTCTACCAATTTCAATCTCTCCCCCTATAAATCCCACCCTCTCTCAATTGCCCTCTCTACCATTTTAAGTTTCTGTCTTTTATTTCACCATATCAAGTTGGTTCTTCTCCCCCCCAGCAGAGAAAAACCAACCTCTGATGTATTAGAATCCTTC
Organism: Vaccinium vitis-idaea; assembly: GCA_963854785.1. Taxonomy (NCBI): domain Eukaryota; kingdom Viridiplantae; phylum Streptophyta; class Magnoliopsida; order Ericales; family Ericaceae; genus Vaccinium; species Vaccinium vitis-idaea. The sequence continues at coordinate 35,972,729 of OY978225.1, read as the reverse complement.
AATAAGTAAGTGTAATTTATAAATTAGTGAAACAATGGCGACCCAAAACTCTTCCCAGAGAGGGTTAGCGATGGCGCTGGCTCTGGCTTCCGCGGTGGTGCTTTCGCCATTGTATGCGAATCGAACAACCGAGTATTCCCGTTACGAGACTAGATGGAACTCTGGCTTTGTTCTGCCTATGGTACTTGCTGGCCTTATAATTGCTATCAAAACCACTTCTTCTTCCTCCTCCTCCTCCTCCTCCTCCTCTTCTTCATCGTCGGACAGAACTATGATGTTTCCGGCTTCAGACCCTTCGTTGGTGTTGAGAATTGGGAGTTCATCGTGGGGACTAGCCGGGGTTTTGGTTATGCTGATGCTTGTGCTCTCATGGCAAGATTCAGTTCAGCACTTCTTCTGGAGATAGACACCAACTCCCGTTGATGTTCTCTGCTTTTTATGCTTTTTCATGTTGGATGTAATTGTATTAGTTGAAATAAAAACAAGTGGTTCCAGTAATTGGACTTATAATGCTTAAAGATTGAAAGACATAAACTTGCGTGTATCGATGCAGATTATTTCATGTGATTCGACAATGTAAGAATCTCTCCTCCACGCAGAAATGTAGGGTCAGAAGAAAGAACGTAATATGAAAAGTTAGAAATTTTGTCCAGTTCAATTTCTCTTAATCCAGACAAATTTGATATTGAAAAATTGTTCCATTAAGGTCAAAAATAAAAGAATAAACGTCTATGAGAAAGTGAGTCCAAACTCAGATTCATTAACAGCACACTTTTGTAGTGTATCCACCAATCGCCCAAGTGAAGAACAAAAGCACAATAATCAACTGTTGACCGATATAAAACAGCAAGATTTAACCCAAAATAAAAACACTACCTTTGTACACAGTGCAAAATAGAGTGACATGCAGCGCTGGGCGTCAGTCAATGAAGAGGATGACAAGTTCTGAGATATGCAAGACTCAGAAGTATCAGATGATTTTTGGTGACCGACTCCAGTTGTTCCGCAGAAGGTTAGTCCAAGATGGAGTCCTGAATAAATCAAGACAACAAGTCCACAATCAAGTTTCCAACACTATCCACATCACGCTGTAGAAGTACAAAACCAAACAAGTCTCACGTTGCACATCATTCAGGAGATAAATAAACAAATAAGAACTAAAACTATCATGATTCAGCATCTCACATTTCATTTGAAGAGCAGGTTGGAAGGAAAGGGGAATCAGGTAAATTACCATGCCACCTCATTCTCCTTTCCTTTTCTTTTTCTTTCTTTTTTTTTTCGATAAAAAAAAAAAAGGAAAGGGGAATGAGGTGGCTTGGTAATTTACAGTTGCATTCCATGTCTATGAAGTTGACAAAACCCCAAAAGAACCAATCTCCAAACAAGGCTCATGGCGCCAGCAAAACATTGTGTCTGTCCATATTTCAAATAACGTTGACACTCTGTAAAGGTGAAAGACTCCCAAAAGAACCTGACATAGTATGTAACTCAAAGTATATGTCAACCAATTAAGGAAATTTTTTATCACGACATATATAGTATGAGTAACTCAAAGAACCTGACACCTAGGAAGTCGCTCCAAGAAACGGAACTCAACAAAAGCCCAGACTTAGAAAAAATTCAGCTCAAGCCAATCTATTTCTGAAACGTGTGCTGAGTTGTTCGATAATAAAAATACCTCATGCTCTGATATGTATACAGTGATTGGCTAACAACACAACTTCGACAGCACCTAATGGAGAATGTGACCATTTATCAGCATGTTAAACTAAGCAATTATTAACATAGTGAATTCAACAACATAGTATCCCATATTGTCAAACATGAAGCAAGACAATACCTACATGAGAATCAACACCATTATCTCGAATCTTTTGCGATTTTTTTTTTAATGGGGAAGCGGAACATCAAAAAGCTTCGTCTTCCTTTTGTTCTATTCAAAGAACTAAGAAATCAAAACATTCCTGCCTAATCTAATGAAACCATGTAAGCTAATTTCGAAATTTAAACGTGGAGGCAACTTCTCAGAGAGAGAGAAGCAGACCTGTTTAGGAGAGAGACGGGTCGATTTCACGCCGTCGAAGGATACTTGCCGCCGGAATGCACAGGGATTTCACACCGGAGGTCGTCTGATTAATTCCAGCTATACGACTTCTCTTTTTGGGGCCATTAACCGTTTTGCATTTTTTTTTTAACTTTATTAATTAAAACGTGTATTTTTTAACTTTATTCCAAAACTACGTAAAACCGTGTTTAGGAACCACGCTTTCTCAAAAAACGTGCTTGCTAAACACGCTTTCTGGGTTGGTCAAGACGAATTAACAAAAAATTAACTTAATCCTAAAAGTGTGGTTGCAAAACACACTTTCTAAAAATGTGTTTCTAAAACCGTGTTTCTAAAATAGAAAAAATATATATATCCGAATATACAGCCTACAAGGACATTCCACATGAGGAAGCAAAGAAAGAAAAAGTAAATGATGAGGTTGCCAAGTGGCTAGTGCTTTGGGAATACATACTGACTAAGGTAGAGGCCTCCACTTAACTGCTTTATAATCCTCTAAACAAGGAGAAAGAAGCACTCAATCACAAGGAGGGTAAATACTGAAAATCCTAATCTACATTAGACATTGATGGTGCAAAATAATGCAAATGAGAAATGCAATGTAAATTCAACGAAATCCACATGGATTTGGGCCTTCAAAGATTCTAGAGAAAATGGGCTTCCGAACTTGATCTCCACAGCAAACTTGATCCAAAACTATTAGAACATGGCCGAATCCCTTCTTGTAGAATCCGGGGAGATGTTGTGCGTTAGGTGTTGTGCGGCAAAACTACGTCGTTTTATTCATTTTTTTGGTACACCTCTAAAGCTTCCAAGGGCCTGTTTGGAGAGTTAATTTTTTTGGTTCAATTTTAGGGGATTTAGGCTCTTTGGGGTAGGGTATAATGGATTTAGGCACTTTAAATTTAAGGTTTAGGCACCCCGGGTAAACCAAACCAACTGACCGAACGAAACATTTTTTTCCAATTTCGATAGGTTTTGGTTGTAAGTCAGTTTGGCTTGGTTAAAATTTTTAGAAAACTTTAAGATTCGGTTAAGTTTCGGTTTTTGGGTAAGAAGAACCGATATGCATTTTATAAGGTAATTGATTGTCACATCTCCAATTTCATAGCCAAACGCTCTTTTTTGTCTCTTAATGAAACTTTTATATATAAAAATTTTACTAAAAGAAAAAAAAAATGTGAATATCAATTTGGAAGTGGGAAAATCACTCCCAATTTATAATCCTAGCCGTTATTCCAAACCACATTATGTGTTTCACATGGGCACCACCACATCAAAAAATTCTCTCATCTTCAAGAATACAAGTATACAACAACTGAGTGACTGACCCAACTCTCTTTCCCTCCCTCTGCTTCTCTCTTTTTCTGCTCCCTCTCCGATGGCTTCTCCTCCTCCAAAGAAACCTAAGAGTGTGATCAAATATACCCCTTTAAATACTTCCTAGTCCTACTATCTACTGCAAATTTTACCAATTAATGGCGACTACTTTAGTAATTTTCTCCCTCCTCCTCCTGGTTTCTTCTTGCACACAAGCTGCCACCTTCACCCTCAAGAACAACTGCACGGCCACGATCTAGCCGGTCCTCCTCCCCCGGGGTGAGCACCTGGAGCTCATCGACACAAATTTAGTGCGAGTCCGCAAATTGTACGACCGGTACTCCAACACCGATCACAGTGGTAAATTTCTCCCTGGATGATCCAACTAGTGTTGGATCTGGATCGTGCCAAGGAGCTGATTTCTTTGTCAGCTTTTGCTGATCAAACTTTGTGTTTTTTTTTTTGCTGAAAGAAAGTTTGTGTCAAGGACAATATAATAAGATTTTAAGTTATTTCCACTGCGGGTGGATACAAAAGTATCTTCCAAATCGATTGTATTGCGCCACGTGTCCAATCAATGGTCTCAAATAGTAGAACATGGACATGTGGTGCAATGCAATCGATTCGAAGGAAACTTTTGTTTCCACAGCGGTGGAAATAATTTAATCTCATTATATTGTCCTCAACTTTATTACATCCCTCTTTGACATAAACTTTCTTTCAGCAAAACAAAAATTAAATAAAATACAAAGTTTTTGCTGATCAAGAAATCCGCTCCTTGGCACGATCCAACACTAGTTGGAGCATCCAGAGGAAAATTTACCACTGTGATCAGTGGTGGAGTACCGGCCATACAATTTGCAGACTCGCACTAAATTTGTGCCGACAAGCTCCGGGTGCTCGCCCCGAGGAAGGTGGACCGGCCAGATTGTGGCAGTGCAGTTGTTCTTGAGGGTGAAGGTGGCAGCTTGTGTGCCAGAGGAAACCAGGAGGAGGAGGGAGAAAATTGCTAAAGCAGCCGCCACTAATTGGTAAAATTTGCAATAGATAATAGGAAGTATTTAAAGTGGTATATTTGATCACACTCTTTAGTTTCTTTGGAGAAGGAGAAGCGATCGGAGAGGGAGCAGAGAAAGAGAGACGCAGAGGGAGGGAAATAGAGTTGGGTCAGTCACTCAGTTGTTGTCTTCTTGAAGATGAGAGATTTTTCTGATGTGGTGGTGCCCATGTGAAACAAATAATGTGGTTTGGAATGAACGGCTAAGATTATAAATGGGGAGTTATTTTCCCACTTCCAAATTGATATTCACATTTTTTTTCTTTTAGTAAAATTTATATATATATATAAAAGTTTCATTAAAAGACAAAAAAGAGAGTTTGGATATGAATTTGGGAATGTGAAAATCAATTACCTTATAAAATGCATATAGGTTCAATTCAGATTATTTCAGTCTTCTTACCCAAAATGCATGTATAGTCGTATGTTTTCATGTGCATATTTTGATTTGGGTATGAATGTAAACAATACTTGAAGATACGCTGTAAATTTATGCAACCTCATAAATGAGCGAATAAATGGGTGAGCTTTTGTCCATTTGAGGATTTGAAGCTGTTAGCCCAAAGGTTTCTATAGAACCTTAGTGATTTTTTATGATAACAAAATTGATTTTATTAATTGGAGAAATATAATTTATTTTGTGATATTGGTACTCATTTGAATTGATTGTGTATTTGTAGGAATTGGTTGATGTAGACAAGGAGAGTTTATACACCAAAACATTAGCTCCAATAGTCAAGATATAATCAAAGGGGTGAAGATTAAGGACAAATCTTCTCCCAAGTTTTTTTTTTTTTTTTGGGTAAATCTTCTCCCAAGTTTTCATTGGCTACAATTGTTCTTTGGGGAAGTGAATATTGTCTTTGAAATGTGAAAGCTTGATTTGTTAATAGAAGAAGGAATTTGAGGGAGTAACATGCACATGCCACGGAGAATAAAATGTAAGGATGCTTTCTTATCTAATTGAGATCAAACGGCTAGTTAAATAAAGGGATTGATTGCCTTAATAATGGAAGTTCCTCACAGCTCAAATGGGATTCAAATTTCCAAGTAGCAATTGGCTTGCAAAGAAATGGAAAGTGTATATTTGATGGCTATCAAGTCACTGACTTGTGTCCAACGGCTAGAGCAAGAAAAGGAATTGTTTATCTTGGTTCAAACGGCTAATTCAGAAATGGTAAGTGTTTAATTGATGGCTCATTTTGGTGATTGAAGACTAACGGCTACTTGGGGTTCAAGCACATGATGAAGCATATAAACAAGGCCATGCACGGTAGAAAAAGTGTGTAGAGAATTGGAAAAAGAAATACTTTCAATTGAGCTTCAAAGTTGGTTATTTTTATTGAGAGGAAAAATTAGAGCTTTATATTGTTTTTATTTACACTTTTGAGAGTGTTTAATTTGTGTGATTTCATTGTAAAAGGGATTGTACACCCTTGTGAGAGAATTATCTTTTGTGAGTGATTTTTGTGTGAGAAAAAATTACTCGGATAGGTGTGACTAGCACCGAAGTCAAAACTAGTTGGTTAGGTGCGACTAACACCGGAGTAAAAAATAGTTGGAGCGATTGGGGATATTGCTCGTTGTAAAGGTTTCTCTAGCACCCGCGAAGCTAGAAAGTGTTACTATTGGAGATAGTGCAGCAAATCCCGAGTTGGACACTCGGGGAGTGGACTAGGCCGTGAAGTTGCGGACCGAACCACGATAAATCTCTGTGTTTGATTTCTCTCTCCTTTCTACTCTTTATTTGTTGTCATACAATTATTGTTTGTGTGCTTGAATATATTTAATTTTATTAGGTGTTGCAGCTAGTTTATTTTATTCCGCATTATTTTTTAGATACACAATTCACCCCCCCCCCCCCCCCCCCCCGCCCCGTGTTGCTATCTGGGTCAACAGAAGCAAAGAGAAAGCTCACTCATTTATTCACTCATTGTAAACTACTCCCTCCGTCCCAATTTCTTGGCCCTTTTTGGGGAAGTGGGTTTTTAAGGGGTGTGAAAACTTTGTATTGACTTTTCTATTTTGCCCCTAAATCCAGTCAATATTACTGTGACCAAATTTGTGAGGCTAATTTATTATATGAAAGTCAAAACATATTCAATATGGATCTTGTTTGATAGATATCAATTAGTTTTATTATACAAAATTTTCAAAATCATAAAAACCGTTATAAAATAAAAGATAATAGACTAGCCAATTAATATGGGAAAAGTACTTTTTAAGGGTAAAATTGGAAAGTGACCCAGTTTTGATGGATGTTTTTAGAAGTGGGAGAAATATTTTGGGACATCCCAAAATAGAAAGAAGGACCAAGAAATTGGGACGGAAGGAGTAGCATTTTGTCTGTTTGATGTAACGGATACGACGCTAGTTTTAAATAGTGTATCTATACCCACTTACATTACTTGTCACTTCCAAATAAAACAACCAAAATTAGAAATAAAGAAATAATAATAATGATAATAATAAAGCAGCTTAATTAAAAGGGAAAAAATGATACATTACGCAATTATTCATCAAGTAACTTAACCTTTAAATTCTTCATTACTTTATGACATGCATTCTCCGCAGGGTGCATATCGGCTCATGGCATAAGCTAATGAAGCCACCACTTCGGGCCCTCTCAAAAAATACAAAAAATAGAGGCCCCTCAACATGTAGGCCTCATATATATATATATAGGTAAAACTTTTAGTCCACACCTCCCGAAAATAAGAAAAAAATGATTTTTTTTGTGTTGCAAATTATTTTTGAAAAATTGCGAAAATTGCTTGGATCAAGCCCTTCCCGGTATTTTTTTTTTGAAGATTTCTTGCTTGGACCCTTGAAAACACCTTCTGAACACATTGGACGGATCGGATCGTCAAAAAAATGTTTGGATCATGGAGGTCCGGAAACGGGAGGTCCGGAGAAGAGGGTAACGTTCAAATGATCAAATGAGGGTAATGTTCGAGAAGAGGGTAATGTTCAACTAATGTTCACCCAGTGGAAGGATCACTAGTTTTCTTTTTTTCTTCCCATTCTTTGGCTTTCTACTTTGTTGGGAACCGAAGCGGCTACTTTCATAGTGCAGAACAGATGCGCCAACACCATTTGGCCAGTGATCCTTCCACTGGGTGAATATCCTGAGCTGGTGAACCACGACATCAGGCTCGATCCTCAACAAAATTAAGGTCAATATATATCACAGCACCAGAAATGTGGTTGGGGCAACTGTGGGGCCGAACCAAATGCTCGTCCAACTAAGCCTGGAGAGTAAATTGTACCACGGGCAGTTGTGGAGTGCGGCAGACCCAGCCGTACTCCACCACCGACCACCATTGGTAATTTCCTCTTATCTAACGTGATAGACCACTACTTTCTAAGCCTTGTGAACAGCTTGAACAGTAGATTTCCATTGTCCCCTCTAGCTAGTCAGGGGATTGTCAGCCTGTGTCGTGGACCCAAACAGTCGTTGCCCTAACACACTCCAAGTGAAGAGTGACGACTGGGTAATGGCATGTACTAGTGCATGCGTGGCGGTGGCTTTCAACCAGACCCAATATTGTTGCTGACACCTGCAAGCCATCAAATTACTCACAAATTTTCAAGGATTCTTATCCCACGGCAATGACTTATCCACTTGACGACCCGAATAGTGTTAGATCATGCAGAGAGGGTGATTTAATCAGCTTTTGTTAATCAAACTTTGTTTTCAAGGAAAGAGTTGTGATAAAGAGAAAAGGGTTGTTAATCAGACTTCGAAAATTCGCGTCTTTGACTCTTCCAAAGACTGATATGCAATATTGAACCTCAATACAAGCAAAAGAAATCAACCGTTTCATAAGATGGTGAAATGAAAATTTTGGACACTTATTGCTTTTTAATCTTTCTGTAAGAAACCTCAATCTGATGCTTACTCTTACGGTTTCTCGATGAAGAATTTCCAATCTGACGGCTCAATTCATTTCAACTCCAACATTTCCAACACCAATAGGTGAAGCCCATAAGCAAAAACTAACTCACCATGGTTTGCTAGCTTATTAGCTAGCTTAATTTTCAAAATAAGCGCAAGTGAAATGCAAAATAAGCTAAATTTGTTTGGCTACTATTTGCTTATTCTTATCAGTAAAATTGACAGCTCAATTCATTTCAACAATAGAAAATTTCCCATAACAAAATTAAGCTGACCCTAACCGAGATCTCGTTTTCCAAACCACAATTTAAGCAAATAATTAAATAAGGAGGAGAACCAAACGGGTCCCAAGAGCAAGTCCGCCTATGTGCCAAATCCAATGCCATAGACAAAATTCGGTATCAACAATGACAAAGCCCTCTCCATCCTCGTGCCAAAATCAATGCCAAATTTGGCATCAAATTTGGCAATTGCCAAACTTGGCATCAAATTTGGCAATTGCCAAACTTCCGCACAATCCAAAACATAACAGAAAATGACATGGTTTTAATTCAATGATTTGGATTTGATATTGTGCTAAAATGGCACCAAATCGGTGCAAGTTTGATCCTTGAAAGAGATCTAATTTCTGACTTTAATACCATTCTTACTCAAGAGTAAATCCATTGGTTTCAAAAATCCCATTCGAATTGGCTTTTACATGGAAAAAAACACTAAATACTGTCATCTTACCACCATTATTAGAAGAAGATAGTCAAACATTACCATGCGTAGAGATTCTACTAATATGTGGATTACAATCACCTATGGAAATTTGGATGTTAAATCATTCACGAGGCTAAGGTAATAAGGATTTGTTGGAACGGATAGGTGGAAATTGATGACAGTGGTTTGTGGTGGAGTATAGTTGGGTCTGCCACTCATGAAGGGCAATATCAGGCTCAACCCAACCATAATCCACTCATAATGTGGCAGACCCAACCGTACTCCACCACCGTTGTCTATAGCCTATCCGACCCGATTGATTACTTTTACATCAGCCTTGTTAATAGATTCAACATTCCAGTTCCCATAAGAGACGAGTTGTGTCACGGACTTGAAAGAACGCTGCCCAATTTCCGTAGTACCGATCAAGTCCTGTTGTTTTTAGATTTTATCTTTTGAAAAGAGTATGACCTTGTTCAAAGGAGTCTATGTGTTGTACGTGAGTATAGCCAAATGAATCATATTTTTCACTTTTCAAGACGCGCGGTGGCATAATGGTAGACACGCAAAACTCAAAATCGGGTGCTAAATAGCGTGGAGTTTCGAGTAAGGATAATATTGGGATTGGCACTTCAATGAGAGCTCGAGTCGAATCATATTAGCATACTAGTACATAATTACCTTAGGAAAACATTCATGTGGTTAATTTAAGCAAATGATGATCAGTCTCCTGAAAAACAAAAGGAAACTAATACTCCTATGAACAAATGAAAATGCTTGTTGACAGAGAAACACCCCGCGAGTCCCGTGAAACCCGGGAACGCAAGGCCCACCTGTATTTATTTATTTTCTTAAAACAGAAGTTGACTCGATTAACTCCCTTTAATTTTGGCATGCATGTTCATAATCACATATTAAGGGGAAAAAAATTACTCCAATTTTTATAAAACAGGCCTAAGAAATCAATCCCTTTCCTTCCAAAAATCAAGGAAAGGTCACAAGGTTTTAAAATTTTGTGTTTCTGTTTTTCCACCTGCTTGAGAAGAGACCATCCCAATTTCCCAAACAGCTCTTATCACAAATTTACATTGTTTCCTGTTTTATCAACGTACAAATTTACATTCTTTCTTTCTGTGTGGAATTCCTCTCTCTTCCCGAGTGTGGAATCCAGTCAAAAAAATAGGCCATCTGCCCGAGAAAATTTTGGGTGCTTGTAGGGTATATACACGTGGTGCCCTGCACCACATCCGAGTCGTCCATTCACGTTTCGGACGGCTCAGATCTGCGGTGGCATTTTTGTAAATTTTGGGACCAACTTTATACCCTACAGATCTGAGCCGTCCGAAACGTGAATGGACGGCTCGGATGTGGTGCGGGGCACCACGTGTATATACCCTACAAGCACCCAAAATTTTCTCAAATAGGAGAACTTCTCTGTGCCTCATTTCCACATCCATTCCACACAGTCTCTCCAAACAGTATAATTCAGCAAGATTTTCCATTGAAACCCAGATCCAGTTCCAAAGCAAACACAGATCACCAAAACCCACAATCCAAAACTCCTTATCGCCATGTACCCTCCAAAACCCACTTCAAGATTCATCTTTCTCTCTCTAACCCTATTCCTATTTCTCTTTCTTTCCTTCACTGTAATCTCTTCTGGAGCCACCAACGAGGATGAAGACGTAGAGGGTATTGAAGAACTAATTGCATTAGATGAAGAAGTGGAAAATCAAGAAGGGGACCCTCATGTGAGATCATCAGAAGCTGAGGTTTTGAGCAAGGCTCAGAGAATAGTCATTGAACTCAATCAAGATAGTACCAAGAGGGTAATTGATGGAAATGAGTACGTTCTTGTTCTGGGTTATGCGCCTTGGTGTCCTAGGAGTGCTGAACTAATGCCTCAATTTGCGGAAGCCGCGACGGATTTGAAGGAGTTGGGGAGTAATGTTTTGATGGCCAAGATTGATGCGGAGAGGTATCCAAAGGCTGCGTCCAATCTTGGGATCAAGGGGTTTCCCACTATGCTGCTGTTTGTCAATGGCACTTCTCAAGCTTACACTGGTGGATTTTCCTCGTAAGCATCGCTTTCGCTACCGAATTCTGCACAATTTTGTTAGAGTAAATACTGCTTGAATTGTGTAGTTGTTTTGTGGCTATATGAATTTAAGTTCTCACACACCTTGTTTGAGTAAAAAGCTTCATTTGATATGAACCATTCCAAAGGGCAAATCCAGTTTTTAGCATAAATCTAAGGCTTGAAGAGTGGTAGACTGGTAAGTGGAAATTAGCCTTAAAAAATTGGAGTAAAAAAGGCCTCCTTGAATTGAGAAAAATGAGTCATGACTCAATTTGATTTGAGAGTTACATTTGTGCGTTTGAATATTTTTATGTCTGCCTGCATGTAATTTTTGTTTTTGTCTATTTGGGGGGTGGGATATAAGGAATTCAACTTGAGTTTTGTATTGGTTTGTTGTAGGAAAGAAATCGTGATCTGGGCAAGCAAGAAAACCGGTGAGCCTGTCATTCGGATTAGATCAGTTATTCAGGCGAAAGAGTTTCTTAAGAAACATCCATTGTTTGTTGTTGGACTTTTTGAGAAATTTGAGGTAAGTGAAGTTATGTTATCATTAAAAAAATTGCTCAGAATGGCTGTACAGTGAACGCTGTGAGGTTGTATCCGAGATCAAGTCTAATTGTTTTATGTATTGTGGAAAAGGGGTCTCATTTTTTGCACCTTAATTTATGTTCTATGTTAACACAATTTTTTTGGGTCTTGTAAGCATTGAGTATTGAGGATTGTATATGAATGAGTTGAGGTTCATGATTTATAAGCATTTCAACGAACACAAAGGATTTCTCTATAGTGCCATGACAGCTTTGGAACACCTAATAAAAACAATTAGCCACCTCTATGTCCTCTATCACTTTTTGGTTCTTTAAGCAGTTTGATTGGAAAGGTTGCACAATTGAAGTGGTGCAAACTTACAGCTGGTCATATATTTGTTACTCCCTCTGTTCCTAATTGTTAGTCCCTCTTTTGGATTCTAACTTTTTAAAAGTACATGTAATCATTACAATTACATCACATCTCATGGTATCACTTTTCAAAAGTACCCCTTATTGTAACTCATTTACAATATAATAATAGATAGGATAATTTTGAAATCTTTCCAATTTTGGCTATGTAACTTTTCAAAAGGGACTAACATTTCGGAACATCCCAAAATGGAATAAATGACCAACAATTAGGAACAGAGGGAGTAACAATAATTCATTTGCGTTGGTAATTTGGTAAAACTATGTTTACTATTTTATGTTTGAAACTTCTTTTTTGCCAGCGGTGCTGATTCATACCATTGCTCTTAAAATTAGAACAGATAGATTTCTTTTGCCGAATTTATCATGAGAAGTGTGCTTGTGGTGAAGTATAACAGTACTATGACATCCTAGAGATGTGGGAATCAATCTTCTTCCCTATTGCCATAAGATTATGTCATTATTTTCTTTCCAATTTCTTGTTTGTTATATGTGTAGGGATCCGAGTACGAAGAATTTATAAAAGCAGTGACTTCTCATAGTGAACTACAATTTGTTGAAACTAGCGAGATGGATGTTGCCAATGTTCTCTTCCCAAATGTACAACCGAGTTATCCTTTTGTTGGTCTTGTTAAAAGTGAGCCTGATAGATACACTGCATTTGGTAAGTATATCTGTTTTTTTTTTTTTTTTCTCCAACATGACCATCCTGCAGCTGTATTTTCTCTTCTTTCTCACTTATTTTTTCAATTTCGAAGTGATAGAATTTTTTTGAAAGCTAGCCTAATCACAGGTCTATAAGGTTAATTAAGGGCGCAATGGATAGTTTGCTCTGTTTTTTGGCATTCCTGTTTAACTCCTTGAAATGTGTCAGAGTTCATTGACTGAATGATTCTGCTTGCTTTTGCAGAAGGCACCTTCAAAATGGAGGACATATTGCAGTTTTTGGACTATTACAAGTTCCCATTAGTCACGACAGTGACCGAGCTTAATTCAGTCAGAGTTTTTTCCAGTCGTATCAAATTCCAGGTTATTGTTAATTTTCTGTTTTGGCCCCTACTTTTTCTCTTCATTGTTTAGTTTGTGAGAGACGCCTATTCATTTGTTCTTAATAATCTGAGGCACATTTTGAAGTTTAGAGGACTTCCTTGAAAGTCAGTTTCCAATTGTTAACGAAGTTTTTGAAAATAACAGTAGGTTGGCATTAAATGAGATGGTTCTCTAACATTTTAGCTCGGCTTCATTTTCCATGTCTGCTAAAGATTTGGATCATCTTAAGTACCTATCACTTTAGGAGTTCCATGTTTATTATATATCTCTTGATGCATAATAGCGATGCTCTGAGTCTGTTGACTATTGCATTAGGCTGGTGAGTTGTTGCATCATCTAAGACAATGGGATGTTGGTTTACTTTCAATCGTCATCCTTAAAAGAACAAATGCTGAATCACATAACTAGCAGAAAGATAGAGAAAATAAACTGAAACCAAAATCAAACTACCTACGCTAAATATAAAAAAAAAATGAGAAAGGAAAAGAAAAGTCTATGCGGGTTAATTGTGAACATGACCTTGATTAACTGAAGGAATTCTGCTTGACGTCAAACCCTACTGTTTGGTGCTGACTAATAAATCCTTTCTCTAGGAAATGTTTTTTGTTTCCAGTTTTTGGCAAATACTAATCTTTGTGAAATTCAATCCAAAAAAGCGAGTAAAGAGATACTGAAGGTGGCGGACGAGTACCAACAAAAAATCCTCCAACTAGTTCCACACAACACAATGCCAATTATTATGTTTATCGCTACTTATTTAAGGTTGAGGCATCTGTAAGGGATATCATTTTTAACCTATGTTCAATCTCTACCAGATTTACGTCTTTGCTGAGGCTGATGACTTCAAGAACCTTGTTGAACCACTTCAAAATGTTGCAAGAAAGTTTAAACCAGAGGTTGAGTAACCAAATATTGAAGCAGGTGTAGTACTATGGTACTCTCATTAGTGGAATAATATATAAAGTTGTTATCTGGTTGCAGGTTTTGTTCCTTTACATAAACATCGAAGACGACAACCTTGCAAAGCCTTTCCTGACTTTATTGGGGCTTGAAGACCCAGAGGACACTGTCGTAAGTTCACACATGCAAATCTATTTTCACATGAGATGGATACTGTTGCAAACTTATTTATTAGTACAAATGTTTTACAATGATGTTCCCCCTATTTTTCTGACAGGTAGCTGCTTTTGATTACAAAATCAGCACAAAGTATCTGTTAGAGTCAGAGCCAACACCAAGCAAAATAGAAGTAATAATCTAGCTTTAGTTTTTTGTCGACAAAAAAATAAAAATTTGCTTTTGATGCTGTTCTTCTCAATGGGTATCTATCAAGCTATTACTGAATCTTTTTTTTATTAACTGGGTTTTGAAGGAGTTCTGCTCGGGGCTTTTGCATGGTACTCTGGCACCATTCTACAAGTCGCAGCCGGTACCAGATAATGTGAGTATAACACTGAGCAGGCAAACCATATTACTTTAGCTTAAATAGTCCTAGTTGGGTTCGTTTCATTTTCCAGCTGAGATCCTACCAAATAATGGTCAATTTTTGGATCTGAAGCTCTAAATTTTGTCAAGTAAACCAGTATCATATGTAATCCAAACTCAAATAGCAGGCTTTTTCCTATTACTTCTTGGTGAAGCACTTCATTATCAATTTCAAACTGCTTAGTTTGCTAGTGTAGAAGATTTAAATCTCATCAGTTTCTTGAACTGTACTTTTGGTTGTTGGGAAACTGTGTTTGTTGGGTTCAATATCTTCCCTTGTATAGTTCTTCTATGCAATTTTTGGGATCATTAAGCAGTAAGAATTTTGAGAAACCAGATTGTTTTTTGGGTCTTATTCTTCCTCGACTCCTTTTATCCTGATTCTGCTAATCTTTTTGCTAAGATTTCGCTCTTGTATTCTTGTTCAACGGCCTTTCTTCTCTATTTCACTTGATCTTGCAAGATTCATTGCGTTTAAAGAGCTTTTACCGAGTATCCTATATGATGCCAAAACTGACGATATTCTGCATATTTTCTGTTTGATGAGTTCTTGGCGCTTGTGAAAATTGCAGAAAGAGGGTAACATTCAGACCATTGTGGGCAAGACATTTGAGGACTTAATTCTGAGCAGTCCGCAGAACATTCTCCTCGAGGTTTTTATGACTATCTGACTTCAAAACTTTGTCCTTCCTTCTCTGTTGAAAATTTTCACAAAAAAACAAGGTGATGTGAAGTAGTATGTTAATGTTGTTCAATAAGGAAATTTACCCAATTGATGAAGTTTCCTTGTATGACATAAATGACATAGGAATAGTGTGTGAATGCCCTTCACTGCAGGTAACTTTAGAACTCACTGTACTAGCTCGGTTCAAGTACGGACCTCTTGGAAAATACTTTTCATAGTTCTAACTTAACCCAAAAATTTTCAGAACTTTTTGTCATATAATTACAATACTATTTTCTTGCTGTGTGTAATTTACTAATTTGATTGTATTTTTCAGAACTTTTTTTGTCATATAATTACAATACTATATTCTTGCTATGTGTAATTTACTAATTTGATTGTTCCAACTTTGATCATTTTCCAGGTACACACACCGTGGTGCGTCAACTGTGAAGCCACAAGCAAGAAGGTAGAGAAGTTAGCAAAGCATTTTAAAGGGTTGGATGATCTGATATTTGCAAGGATAGATGCTTCTGCAAACGAACACCCAAAACTGCAGGTTAGTTTTTTCAAAATCATGGAAATTTTCAGAGCGTTGGGTCGTCGATGACATATATCATACCTAGTAAATTTAGAAACGAGCTTTTTCTTTTCCTCCTAATAAAGGGTTGAGTTTATGGTATAACTAGTAGATGAATGTAGCTTGGGGCGTGAAAAAGTACAAAGTTGTTTGAGCTTAGAGAAGATATGATGGCTTTTTCCCTACTAAAGAAGAATGATCCATGTAACTGATCCCAAGTGATTGGTATTCAACACACAAAGAAAGGAAGTTGGATCCAAGGTGTTTTAACTCCGATAGCTTTTCCTTTCATTCTGTCAGCGTCCTCAAAATCATTTACTCCGCATATTTCAAGACTAGTTTTTTCTTTTAAATCTGAAATCAGGACTAATATTAGGTCACCTAACATTAGACGAAATAAACAAATTGCGGAAGGGGACTTTAACTATCAGAGCCTTTGCCTCCAACCTATGTAGATTTCCAACTTCAAGCTACTGAGCAGCTTTTCAGATACTGTATTGACTTGTGTAATTGCTGCATTATCATGCTGAGAAAGTGTTATGATTATCTTGACTACTGCAGATAAATGACTACCCGACACTTCTGTTCTATCCAGCTCATGACAAATCCAATCCGGTTAGTTGCCAATTGACACGTCCATCATTTGTTTGATTTCATCAGCACCCTTTAGGCTTCTCTTGCCTGATATGCGTATTACTGTGCAGATAAAACTTTCTACGAAATCAAGCTTGAAGGACTTGGCAACACTTATCAACAAAAATTTGAAAATGGATCATAATACAAAAGATGAACTGTAGAAAATGGAGTGATAGATTCTCTTCCTGAGGATGAAAGTAAGTTGATGTCTAGAATTATATTTGATAGAAATCATCAAAATATTACAAGCGCTTACGATGTTTGAAACATGGTTGACTAAATTTAGATCACAGCTTTTTAAACAGTGACAGTAAACAGTCACCGGATGGGTGCTTTGCACTGGGAAATTTCTGTAGTTAGTTTCGCTGCTGCACACTGTAATTTGCAGTAATTGCTGTATTTAGGAGTTTGGAATTTTGTATCGGTATTGCATAAACTATATGGCACACTTCTTTTGAACTATCTAAATTACATAGTTGTTATAATGGAAATATTGAAAAGATATATGATGGTTCACCCAAAAACTTTAGGGAAAAACACTTTTCACTTGTGTGTTCTGTGTGTTGTTTTCTTGGGTTGGCTTTTTGGACATTACAAGGAGTTCCCTTTCCATAATATATTCGAGTATAGCTTTCGCGCTTTGATAAGTGACCCTGTCTTAGATAAAGATGCAATGCTTTGAAATGTGACGGGGATCATCAAATGATTTGATCATGGGAATAAAACGAGTAGATTTTAGATGAGAGAGAGAGTGGTGGTGGTGACGGTAGGGATGGTGGCATAGTCGGTGGCGATGGCGGCTTTGGGGATGGTGTTGTAGCGGGCGATGGTGGTGACGGTCGGGATGGTGGCGTGGTCAGTGGTACTGGCCGCTTTGTGGTTGGTGATGTAGCCGGTGGTGGCAGCGGCGGAAGGGTTGGTGGTGTAACCGATGGCGGCTTCGGACTAGATGGTGGTGTAGCGGGCGATGGTGGTGATGGTCGGGATGGTGGCGTGGTCGGTGGTACTGGCGGCTTAGTGGTTGGTGGTGTAGTCGGTGGTGGGGACGGCGGAAGGGTTGGTGGTGTAACCGATGGCAGCTTCGGACTAGATGGTGGTGTAGCCGGCGATGGTGGTGACGGTTGGTGGTATTGGCAGCTTTGTGGTTGGTGGTGTAGCCGGTGGTGGCGACAGCGGAAGGGTTGGTGGTGTAACCGATGGCGGCTTTGGGGATGGTGGTGACGGTCGAGATGGTGGCGTGGTCGGTGGTACTGGCGGCTTTGTGGTTGGTGGTGTAGCCGGTGGTGGAGACGGCGGAAGGGTTGGTGGTGTAACCGATGGTGGTGTAACGGGCGATGGTGGTGACGGTCGGGATGGTGGCGTGGTCGGTGGTACTGGCGGCTTTGTGGTTGGTGGTGTAGCCGGTGGTGGCGATGGCGGAAGGGTTGGCGGTGTAACCAATGGCGGCTTTGGGGATGGTGGTGTAGCGGGCGATGGTGGTGACGGTCGGGATGGTGGCGTGGTCGGTGGTACTGGCAGCTTTGTGGTTGGTGGTGTAGTCGGTGGTGGCGACGGCAAAAGGGTTGGTGGTGTAACCGATGGCAATAATGATGGCCGGGGTGGCTGAGCAAAAGAATTGGCTAAGGCACATGCAAAAAGAAGCGCAATGACAAATGAATTTCTCTTCATCTTGGCAAATTTTCTCTCAAACACTCAATTTGAAATTTGATAATGAAAATAATCGAAGCCTGCTTTGGATTTTATAGGCGTTGTGGAGGTAGGACGGATAGCTACTATCCAAGTTTGAAATCCATAACTAATTAACCAATTTCAGTTCCAGAAATTATCTGATTCAACTTCGAATATATCTTTGAAAATAAAGAGCACAAATCTTAAATTTCTTAGTTTGTGTAGAATAATATTATGTGACTAGCAATATGTAAAAACTACTTTTCGTTATAGTAGATTCCAATACATATCTAACCAATACTTATATAGCGATTGTGTTCAAAAGTATACCTGTGTTCGAAAAAAAGTATCGTTCGGTCCACAAAATCAGAACTAAAAATTACAGAAAATTGGTCTAAAAAATAATGCATTTTTATTGGAAAATTTTCAAACTTTTTGCTGCTAGTTACAAATATCAATGAGTTTTTAACATTTATAACATAAACGTATAAATTTTCTTGATAAAAATATTTTTTTAAGTTCTCGTTTTGCCGACTGGATAATACTTTTGGAAATGAAGGGAGTATTATACAAGAAAATTGCATGCTTATCTTTTGCTATTATCCTTATAATTTGTTGATAAGAGTCCAGTTTTACTCACCCACCTTTTATTGGGTGATACTAACTCGTGGAGTTTACTTTAGTTAATTATGATTATAATTTTAAAAAAAAATTAGCTGAGCATTACATAACTTAGAGTGCCTAAAAGAGTAAAAAAATAATAATAAATTAAACAAATCACTATTACTGAATTATATTGACTTTTTGGTCCATGGTTTTTTATTTTTTGAAGTTTATGACTAAGAAATTGACGAAGTAAACAAGCATTGAGTAATTTTAAAAGAAACCCTGCACACACGCAAATAATCCTTCCATAAATCCGCACATGGGATAGATAACCTCATCACTGAGATCAACCGCCTCACTTTTTGTCAGATCTCCAAGGTTTCACGCAAGGAGGTTACTAGAGCTCACTTACTTGCCACTTTGCCAGCTTTTGATGCTTTCATATCCCATCCAAATACTGGGGATGGAGTCCAACCTGCCCAGGACGTTTCCTGATTTTGCTTTGTTTATATTTTGTTGTTGGTCTAGTCTGTATTTATTGCTAACTTGATACTTTGCTACTATGTTCTCCTCTGTTGGCTGCTGATTAATGAAAATTCTACCTTTTGGCTAAAAAAAAAATCAAAAGAAAAAGGGAAATAGGGACATATAAAAGAACTAAAAATTAAATCGATTAGCCATTATAAAGTAAAAAATATATAACTACGACTCAAGAAAAAAATAAAACGTTTCAGGAAATACCCTGAATGTTAGATGCAATAGTTTTCTTTTTTCTTTTTTTGTAACATGGTGGTATAGTTGACTTATCAAAAGCATAGATGTAGTAGTCGTTCTTTGAAAAATTAGGATTAATTGCTTCTGTAGTTTTTTTTTTTTTTTTCAGAATCTCCTTTTCACTCTATATATAGTTTTACCGAAAACTGCTCAGATCAAGCCCTTCCAGTTTTTTAATGTTTTTTTGGCGATTTCTCGTGTAGGCCCTTAAAAACATGTTTTAAACACATTAAGCGATTCTGATCGTCGAATTTTGATCCCGATCCATGAGGTCCACACAGAATTTCCGTGAGGGATCCCTCAATTAATCATTTTCGTATAAGTGTGTGTGTGTGTGGGGTAATTCGGAAATATGTATGATCGAGGTAACTTATAGACCAATAAGAAAGTGAGGAATGTTCACCGATTTTCGAACCTGTAATCCATTTGTTCGATTATTTCGTATCATTTTATCTGTTATCTTTGGTTTTGATCCAAATACTTTGTTGGAAGCTAATAAGCTTAGAGTTCATGAATTTTAATTAAGGGTACGTGGACCAACAGTTTATATTATTCCATTTTTCTGTCTCATTCAACTTTAAGAATTCAGTGCACATAAATTTATTTCTAAGAAAGTCTAGGAAAGTTAAGTACTATAATAAAATGACCCATTTTTGCGGTATATGTTCATTTAATAAAGAAATTTGCAAGAAATGTAGGACAATAACTAGTTCAAATTCAAAAACACTTTAACCAATATCTAACCATTTTTGCGGTATGAAAAATTTTTGCCGATAAAAATAAAAAATTAACCAATATTTATTGCAGTTTTGAAAAATACTTAATCGTGGAAAAAATGTTAATTTGGTCGGCTCCATAAGATAAGTATATGAAGCTCAATTCCAATTTTTCAACAAGACGGAAGCTACTTTCTTGGCTTAATTAGGCCTGAAAAATCATTTACATATCTTTCTCTAATGAGAAAATATGTACCAAAAATTACTAAAAAACACAAATTCAACAATAATTCCAAGATTCCCTGCAAAATGTCAGCACTGAATAACACAACGTTGTAAGTTGTTTACTATTTTTTGGCAAATAAATGCACTATAAATTTCTTTTTCTCGTGCACATGAAAGAAGGTGTGCTAGTTTGCAGCCAATCGTAAAAGCTGCTCATTCAATGAAGAGTGTGTGACTACTATGATACTCATCTCATTTGTAAACTCGAGAAGAACAAAACAAAAAAGAGAGTACAAACTATAAAAGGTGAGGGCGAAAAATACTCTCATAAGTTTTTTACATATTTTTTATCTCATTTTGGCTGCGCTCAGAAAAAGGAGTGAAAAAAAAAGAAGGCATCTTGCGGAAGAAATTAAATACTACACAATAAGCACAATATGAATTACTTAAAGGTAGTGAGACAATTTAACAATTTTTGTTAATTTCTGTGAAATCTAGTTCTTTGTTGCTTCATTCACAATCTCTTGATCCTGTGGATGCACTTTGTTATTTCTTCTTATTATGGTAAAATTACAGTAAACCTCAAATCTTATACCGACTGTGGAATTGGTCCTCCAAATTAATCGAGGTGCGGGAAAGTTGACCCGGACATTGATTTATCAAAAAAAAAGAGGTGTCAATGAGGTGAAATTATCCGGTAGTCCAGGACCACTCCACAACCACACATGCTCGTAGATATAAACCCCACATAGACGTGTAGTTCTGGAGGCAATCTGAAACACTATATGGCGGTGCTCTCGGACTATTGAATAATTACTCGTTATTGGGGGTATGTGACTGTGCTGTATCCAGGGCCCGGGCCACATGGCACTCTCAATGGTGTTGGGTTTCTACTTTCTGTCCCATATGTGTTTCCCATTAATCAGGTTGGCCCGTGGGCCCGTGACCGATGCCCCAGTGGGCTAACCATGTCCTCCTTTGCAAGAGTGGGTGTGCAGTTGTGAGCTTGTGAGAAAGTAAAAGTACTTCAAAAAAATTTGAGGAATTAAACGGTTAAAAACTTATTTTGGTAAAGTTAATTTTATTTAACGCGCAAGTCATTTAGGATTTTTATCTATAACGGTGGTTTTGATATTGTTACCAACATAACTTTAAAACAAATTCCGGACACAATTACGTCTAGAGTCGTTCGATGCACGTGAGTCTATATGTATTGAACTGTTCCGGATGCAGTTGTGTTTGTAGACTTTTTTGTTTTCGTTTTCTCACCCAATTGACGCATCAGACAACTGTCAAATTCTACAAATCGATGCCTTAGGAGTTAACATTTCGAAATATGTGTTGAATGTTGAGAGAATAATAATTCCAAACTTTATATTTCCTACATGTATGTGTACACGAGCTAGATGCCAAATGAAGGTATTTTCCCATTCTTTACATGAGTTGATGTGACACATGAGGGAGTTTTTATGCTTTTATCTCGTAAACTATTTATATTTTTTTTACTTCGTCCCAAAATTATAAAAATCACAAATTTATCCCTAAATTATTTTATTACAATTCACTTCGTCCAATAGTTAAAGCTATCAACTATTTTTTTTTTTTTGTGGATGAAAAACCATTTACCCCACAGCTGTGCGCACAAATCGCTCGGTGGGTTCCACTTCATGGTCCCACACATAATCTAAGATGTTCATACTTTAAAAATATATTTTCAAGTGGCCTTTATCAAAAAACAGCTCAGTCGAACACAAGCATAATTCCATGTCATGCATGGAAGCAGGGGTGTTCACGGATCGGATCCGGGCGGATCGGATACGGATCCGATCCGATCCGCTCAGAGCGGATTATGGTTTTTAAGATCCGAAACCGAACCGAACATTCACGGATCAGATACGGATCAGGTCGGATTGAGCAGATTTGACAGATTAAAGAAGGATTATTGAGCGGATTGAGCGGATCGAGCGGATCCGATCCGATCCGATCCGGATTCGGAACCGCCAGATAAGAAATTCTCGATCCGGAACCGAACCGAACATTCACGGATGGATCAACGGATGGTTCGGATTGGTCGGATTGGCGGATCGGATGATCCGCTGAACAGCCCTAGAAGCCATCGATACAGATGAAGAAGGTTATGAATTCTATTTGACAAGTTCCATAACAAAAATAAATGGTAAATTGTCTAATGCAAATACATTTCACACCATAAAGGTGACCAACGATGGTAATTGAGAAGATTGATGGTGTTGATATGTAAATATGATATACGAAAGGGAAATGATAATGTCAAAATCATTTTTGTTTGTGCCAAAACTGTAGTGCATAAAAGGCTTGTACCTTGCACATGGTATAAGGTTTTTAAACACTTCAATTTTGGCACAAACAAAAATAGTTTTGACATTAGCACCACCCTATACGAAATACAACATTTTTCTTACTTGACCAACACTTGTTGATGCAAGAAGTTATAATCATCGCCAAATAACTTACGTTTACGGTGCTTTCTCCGATAGCGACAAGGAAAGATGAAGTCAGATGATGGCTACAAGAAATTTATATTATAACCCGAGCAAGAAATCTGTACACAATTTTGGGAGACTTAGCCATGAATCCAATATAGGAGTATTTTGCATTTCTAAGGGGAAGGACAATAGGAAAATATTTTTGAGAGGAGTTTCTTCAATTGTTTGGCTTGTTGGGCCATAAGGCCAAAACAATTTCTCTCGGACAAAAATACCCTTCGATCTTTAAACCGCAAATACACCCTGCCTCAATGCAACCTCTCCTCTCTCTCTCTCTCTCTCTCTCTCTCTCTCTCTCTCTCTCTCTCTCTCTCTCTCTCTCTCTCTCTCTCACACACACACACACACACACACATAATTGGGCCACAACAGTCATCGAATTACTTTTGGTAATCGATCTCCATTGTGTTTACGCTGTTCAATTCGACTCCACGTCTGAATCGCACAATCAAGCTCGATGATTGTTGATGTTTAGAGTTTTAACTTGAATTTTGATTCATGTTGAGTTAGTTAGGCAGGCAGAGAAATATGAGTTTCTTCATATATGAACTTCAGTAAGATCTAACTAGTTTTATCAACAATGAAATATAAGTTCCAGCATGTTATGTTTTAGGTCTTGTACTCCGATATGTTTTCATTATTGAATGCACGTCATTTTTTGTTTCACTATGAATATGAGCTGCTACTTTGGATTTTGTTCTATTCTTCATACTTTATGATGATTAGCGAGAACTAACTAATTTTTGTGTAATTCTAATTGTTCTATTAGTTTTTTATTTTGCAATAATGGATTCCCCGTTGATGTTGCTCTGCATATATTGGTTGTCTACTTCTGTTGTGAGGGCACTCATGCCTCTCCCGCATCAAGTTTACCGCCCCCTTACGTAGTGATTCTTTCAATTATGTACGTAGGTAGTTCTCCGTCACTGTGAATTTTGATGAACTCGTGAATACTTTGAGCAGTTCTCCTCTTGGAAGGAGTTTTTGGTGGAGGGCTTTTCTCCAGCTCTATTCTTTGAGAATTTTTCCACAATTGAGACTCTCCCATTGTTTTGCTCGGTCTCCGTCTAAACTTGTACGTTAAAGGTTGACTTGATTGACTTGATTGTGTTTCCACGGTTCTGCAAGTTGAACACTCAGTATATTTCAGTATATTGTGAATCACAGAACCAGCAAAATATTTCACTATGAGCTAACAACATATAAGCAACCTAAGAACAAAATAGTGATTTCTCACTAAGTTTCATGCATTCCCAAAAACAACCTAAGCATACCCAATAAAAGAATTAATGCGAGTTGGAATCTAGTGACAACTCACTAAACTTCATAAAAGCTAGAGAGATCAACGAACAAAGCTATTTCGAACTACTCAAACTAGACATTCATATATTCAAGAAAGTCAACAGGCATACAACAAAATGAACAATCACAATGTCAACAACATCTAGGAGTCAAAATAAAAACGATACTTGAAACCTAAGATATAAACAAGCATCCACCTTCTATCTATTGTTAAATTGTGCTGACTATTGAAACCTAAACTATGGTAGCTATGATATTAAGATGGTTTCATTCGTGTAAAGCTAAAGCTATCGTTGGACTCGTCCAAACTGCATGTTCAATTGGAAACGTGTAAACCAGTAATAAATCTTGGAGGAGGACATGGAGATCAGAAGACAAAATTGCCACAATGTTACCAAAGCTGATTTTGAGGTAATTGATCGAGAGCAAGCTATATTTGGAACTTACTAACGTTTCACTCATGTTATGGTTCGATTCATAGAATGGGAGTTCTAAGGCATCAACCCAAAGCAGTGTGACAGTTATGACACCAAATCAAATGAATAATTCGAATCAATGCGAGTTGGAATCTAGTGACAACTCACAAAACTTCATAAAAGCTAAAATGATCAACAAGGAGATCAATAAACAAAGCTATTTCAAACTATTCAAATTAAATATTTTAAAACGCTAGTATAATGCAATACATAAAAGCTACGGAGATCAACAAATAATGCTATTTTAAATCTAGTGACTACTCACTAAACTTCATAAAAGCTAAAATGATCAACAAGGAGATCAATGAACAAAGCTATTTCAAACTACTCAAATTAAATATTTTAAAACGCAAGTATAATCCGATACATATGAGCTACGGAGATCAACGAACAGTGCTATTTCGAATCTAGTGAATTTCTTTGAAACCGATCGTTGAACAATCCAATACAGAATTTCTTCGAATTTTTTGTAGATCCAATGCGCTAGTCCTTCGCAATAGTTGAACAATCCAGTACAGAATTTCTTCGAAACCGATCGTTGATTCGAAACCCTACTCCAAGAATCAAGCTCGGAAAACCCTAAATCGTTTCAGCGAAGCCATCTTTTTCGATCTTCAGTGAAAGCCTTTCTCTACACGTGCACAAGAGCAGAGGGGTGTTTTGGTCATTTTGAGTAACGGCTGTCTTTATAACCGGTTGGAAAAATCGGGTGCCCTTCGTTTTTATAAACGGTAAAATATGTTGAATTTTATAGCTAATTTTTCTAGTAACACAACCAAAAAAGTGGTTACACATACTCAATACAAATAACACCCAAAAGTATTGAATAGGAGTATATTTTTCGGAGCCAAAATCAACAGACCTCTCTCTCTCAAACCTAAAAAAAAAAAAATGAAAGCCAAAAACAAACCAGGACCAGTACTCCTGGCAGTTGAAATTTCCAATCCCATTACTGATGAGCGAGAAAGTTAGAGAGAGAGAGAGAGAGCGACGGCGTTACACACATACACGCGACACCTGGGCAAGCTAAAAACCTAACGGTTTTTGGCTTCTCTCTCTATTGAATTGGAATTATTCGTCTTCGCTTTTCTATACAGCCAATTATGTTTCCGATTTTGATCCTTCAGCCCTAGTTTTTTCTGTTGCATTGTATTCGGTGGAGAGGATTTGATAGAGATCTTTCGAAGATGAGAATAGACGGAACTCAATTTGTTGTCGGAGAATCGAATTGTTTCAAATGGCGGACAATTGAGGGTTATACAGTGATTTAATTGCGTTTGTGTGTATATGCTTGTTGATGAGTTTTGTGGTGTGAGGATTGTTCTGGGTTTTGAAATGAGTGCTGAAAGGAAGGCGGGGATGGTTCGTGACCTAGCTGAGGAAGCCAAGAAGCGCATTGTTTTCTTGGTCATATGTGTGGTTGGACTCTCTTATCTCATGTCGTGTAAGTATTGGTATTTTGTGCTTATGAATTTGTTTAAGAATTGCCAGTTTTATTAGTTCCTTTTGTTGGTTCTGAATCCTTCATTAGATTGCTGAGTGAATGTGGCTGTTTGTTGTTTTGTTCCAGTACTTTTTCGAAGCTTTATAGTATTTTGTATGCACAATTATGTTGAAAAGGGGGTGCAGCATAACATTGAATTAATTTCCCACTCCTTTGCGCCAATGCTACTGTATAAAGAGAGAACACAACCCCAATGGTTGGGAAGGCTTGGGTTTTAGGTCTCAAGGTCGAAACCTCCGCTATCAACTCCATTGGGGCCAGCCGTATTGCCCTGGCTTTAATTGG
This sequence comes from Vaccinium vitis-idaea, assembly GCA_963854785.1. Classification (NCBI taxonomy): domain Eukaryota; kingdom Viridiplantae; phylum Streptophyta; class Magnoliopsida; order Ericales; family Ericaceae; genus Vaccinium; species Vaccinium vitis-idaea. The sequence continues at coordinate 35,946,146 of OY978225.1, read as the reverse complement.
GCTCCGCTAGTGGACGGTGGGATTGGTCACCCAAGATTAGTCGAGGTGCGTGTGAGCTACCTGTCACCTCAGTTATCAAACAAAGAAAGTAAATCTAAAGAGATATTACCAGTTTGGTGTTTTTGAAGCCAAGCTGTGTTGAATTTCAATCCTCCTTGGAAACCAATTGTCATAAGGGCACTATTCCACATTGTTGTCCCTAGGGACTATAGGAATCTTGGCATCATTTAATGCTCCTCACGTGCTTTCAGCTTTGTGCTTATAGGGACTCTATAGATTCTAACCTTTTCATGTAAATTCTGATTTTCTGTGTGTACTTTTGGCTTGGTGAAGCTTGTAGTACAACTTGCCATTGTTATCCATTTGTACTGAGTGTACTTGGAAGAACATTCTGTTGTTATTGTAAATTTCAACTTTGATTTTGGTTTAACTGAGGTTTCTTGGATTATATCAGCTCCATCAAATACGCCCGTTGTTTTATGGACTAGTTGACCAAAGAAATCTTTAGACCAATATTGTGATTCATCACATGATGGTAGTTGGATGACTGATGACGAGAAATAGAGACAAGAACATGCAGTGTGATCTCCAAGTTAAGTACAGACGAGAAAGGCAAGTGGAGAGAAGATAAGCAAGGACTAGGACTAGGATTAGTGGATGCCTGAGAAGAGCAGCTGGCTTCGAAATCTATTGTATGCTCGAAAGAGGATGCAAGTAGGCTTGAAGTCTACCCCAACCTGTTTTTGGTGCTTATAAAGGTTGAAACCTGGAGCTTCGTGGTATATGGAGAGCTTTATATTGCATTTGAAGGGCATGTTCCTCGTATCCATTTGTTTTTGCCAAAGGGATCCTGCTGCTCTAGATTTTACATACGGTTTTTGGGAAAGTGTAGTTTCTCAAGATATGTGGCAGTACAGCTTGTTCACATATATTCCGTGGGTCCAATGTCTGTGCCCTCGTTTTTAACTCATTTTCTTTTATGTTTTCTAATGAAGAAAATGAGGAAAGATGGAAGAGTAGAACAGAAATGGGTGAAAAGAGTAAGTGAAAAAGAATGGGACAGGAGATTTTGTTGGCACATCTTCGGGCGCAACAATAGCATCCTTAATGGGGGTGGCATTTCCGTTTCGGAGTTGAAAGACTTGCTACCAGTCCTTGTCTCCAGCTTCTAAGGACAAAACTTGTCCTCCGGTACAGAGCTAGGATTTATATAGGGGGTCCGGAAATTTGAGCTTAAAATTCGACAGATTGACATGATTGTTGAATTTTAAAGTTTCCCTTCCACATATTTTAAAATTCAAGCATGAACTGGTAATTCAAGCCATTCCCTTTTGGATTAAAATCAGTCCCCCTGGTGGAAGCGGAATGACAATGAATGAATATGCATTATTAGCAAGCTGTTTGTCATGGTTCAAGTTATTTCTGTGCGTAAAACAATTCATATATTTATGTTAGGGGGAGTGCCAAAATCACTCTCCTTTAAACTTCACACTTTTATTTATCTTTTAGTCTCCCATATGGAGAGTGTAAAATTCGTAAAACATAATAGTTTTCTCCGTTGTACTAAATTATTTACTCATAATATCAGATTTACTTTATTTCTTGAGGTTTGGGGATGCCAATATAGTGCATTATTGCTATTTAAAGTCATGTATTTCGCTATTTCTAAGGTGGTTCTAGTTGTTTTGGGTGGCCCTAGCATTCCCACCATCAAGTCATCAAGTATGCCTCAGTCATTGCTTGTTCTTTTGGATATCTATTACTTTGTGGGAAGGAAAGATCTGCTTATGGGTTGATAAATGGTTTGTCTTCTGGCCTCTTCTGCATGTGTTGCTGCCCACTGTGCCCCCTCGTTGCTCTTTCTTGGTTTTTATACCAGGAATAAGATCGTTGCCCTTTTGGACTATTTCAAGATATTTCAACAGATTAAAATTGTTTGTCTTAAGGCCGATCATGTTTCTTAGTTTTTGTTATTTTGTCATGTCTTGCCCTTCACTCATACCCTTATTCTTTCAGTGACAAGCTCCTCAGTCTGGGTGAACTTGCCCGCTGCTGCCGTCTTAATTATCATCCTTCGCTATTTTTCTCTGGATTTGGAGATGCGGAGGAAAGCTGCAGTATACAACAGCAAACCAATCTCTGCAAATGTTTATTCTCAAAACAGACCTCTTGAAGGTCCTAAAGCTGTATTTGAGAAGCCTGACTGGAGAAGGAAAGTGAAGTCTCCTGTTGTTGAGGAAGCAATTGATCATTTCACAAGACATCTAGTTTCTGAGTGGGTGACAGATCTGTGGTACTCTCGCATAACACCCGACAGACAAGGCCCAGAGGAGTTGGTGCAGATCATAAATGGTGTTCTGGCAGAAATTTCATCTCGGATGAGGAATGTAAATCTCATAGATCTGCTGACGAGGTTCTAATTTGGGAGGTTTCTATAGATGTTTTCCATTTTTTATTTTTTTTTAAACTGCATTTAATATAAATCATTTGTTGGGGATGATGCAGGGACATGGTTAAAGTTGTTTGCGTACACTTGGAGCTTTTTCGTGCAAGTCAGGCAAAGATTGAGAAGCGACAGCCTGGATCACTGACTTTTGAACAGCGAGATACAGAGCTAAAATTTGTGTTGGCTGCAGAGAACAAATTGCACCCTGCTTTGTTCTCCACTGAAGCTGAGCACAAGGTTGTTTTACATCATTTCTTGCTCTCCACATGTTCAGTCTATTGTTAGGCAGACTTTTTCCACTAGCTTCCAAGTATCTCTAAAGACTGTACTTTCTTCATCTTGCTCACTATGCCTTTTTTTGTTCTTAACATGGACAGGTACTTCAGCATTTGATGGATGGTCTCATATCCTTCACATTTAAGCCAGAGGATTTGCGGTGCTCTTTGTTTCGCTTTATTGTTAGAGAGCTTCTTGCTTGTGCAGTAATGCGGCCAGTATTGAACTTGGCTAACCCTAGGTAATTATTGCTCTTTGCGACTGTGGGTTTAACATATCCTTTGGCTGTATTTTGTCGTGGGTTGATTTTTACAATTGATGTATCAGGTTTATTAATGAAAGGATTGAATCTTTAGCTATTTCTTTAAGCAAGTCTGGTAAAGGAGCTACCACAGCACAAGCGACATCCCAGTCCAAATCAAGTGGGTCCACAAGGATTTCATCAGATCATTTTTCTCGATTTGTAGATCCTTCTGGAAAGGGTGTTGAGCTTGTCCAAATTAAAAAGGATCAATCTGAAAGTGTTGAAGAGAAATCTGTGGCAGACTATGTGAATGGAACTCTTCATTCGAAGGATCCGTTACTTTCCATGGAGACCAGATCAACCCGTTCTTGGAGTTCTATACCATCAGGCCCTGAAAATGATGATGCAGAAGGTATTCAAAGACACCACTCTGGAGGAGAATGGGGTGATGTTTTAGATAAGATGTCTCGCAGAAAGACTGAAGCTCTTGCTCCAGAGCATTTCGAAAATATGTGGGCTAAGGGGAGAAACTACAGGAGAAAGGAAGATTCTAACCAAGTTAGCGAGCCAGTAACAAAGAGTTCTTTGCCAAAAATAAGAACACCTAATAATTCTAAGGCACTGTCCGGGCAAAAAGGTAAGGATGATTCAACCAAGACTAGTCTGTCTGAGAGAAGTGCTGTTCTTCCTGGACCAAATGATAAGCCCGGGGAAGACAAGGTGTGCCCCCATAACAATATGAACTCAACAAGTCAGACTTTTGTTGTGTCAGATATAGAAGATAACGAGGATAATCTTATGCATTTGAAGGATATTGAATCAGAGGGCAGTAGTTCTTGTACTTGTGAAGATGAAGAACCTAACAGTGTGACTGGTATTGATTCACCTGGAATCAAAGTATGGGATGGTAAACATAATAGAAAACTGTCTGTCTCAAACATCCATCACCCACTTGAAAGTGTTGAAGGCCGCAAGACTAGAAAGACAGGTAAAGGACATGCTCACTCTAGATTACATAGGACACAGTCAGGAAGAAAAAAGTCTAGATTAAGCAATCAGAAGTTACATGTATGGCAAGAAGTTGAGAGAACAAGCTTCTTATCGGGTGATGGGAAGGACATTCTAACTTCTTCTAAAGGACATGTCAAATCTGAGGACTCTAGTGATGACTCCGAGGCAGAAATGTTGGGCCGAATTCAGAGTGGAGCAACTGCTTCTTCATCTGTATCTTCGACTGCAATACCTGGAATTCATAGGTCGGCTGCCAAAGCCCAGGACAAATTGTTGGCAGATTCTTTTTTCAAGCTAAGATGTGAGGTACTTAACACAGCGCTCAGTAATTTACATTTCCTGCACCTTGAGTTAACTTTCCTGGTATGCTGAAGCATGTAAAGGATGGAATCTCATCTTCTCTTGCAGGTATTGGGTGCCAATATTGTCAAGATTGGCTCTGAAACACTTGCTGTTTATGCCATGTCTGTTACAGATGTAAATAACAATAGTTGGTCTATTAAAAGAAGGTGATAAACGCAGTGCCATGTTTTTCCCGATTCAGTAATTATTTTTTATCTGATCTTATTCACATTTTATGTGACCCCTCTCGGGTGCGATGTTGCAGTGCATCATACTGGTTATATTGCTGTTCAATAAATTTCAACTACCTTGGCCTTTGACTTAATTAATTGATGCTTTTTACAGGTTTCGGCATTTTGAGGAACTCCATCGTCGTCTTAAGGAGTTTCCAGAGTATACTCTTCAATTACCGCCCAAGCATTTCCTGTCCACTGGTCTAGATGTGCCTGTCATTCAAGAACGGTGTATATTGCTTGACCAGTATTTGAAGGTCAGACAGTTGCTTGAACTTCTATTCTATTTTAGTTTTGAATTTCTTCTTGTTGTAACGTAGTTGGAGAGTGGGCTTTACACTTAGAACATGAGTTAGAGGTATGTCCTATGAATTTGTTTGACTTCAACTTGCCTACTTGTATTTGGAAAGGTGAACTTGGCACCTTTGGGTTACAAGGCCAAGAGTATTCTCGTTTACCAAATATTATTTACTGTCACGGTACACAAAATTTTGTATTAGGTAGGCACAACAATGTGGAGAACTATTGGAACTTGGAAGAATAAACTGATTGGTCAATTGTGTATTTGTATTACTAGGTATATAATATTGGACCCATTCCCTAACAGCTTAATCTTTTGGAACGATTTATGATTCATCCTTCGGAGTTTTGATTTCTGATAGGTTTTCATTTCATGTCTCCGCGTTTGCACTTGTTCCCCTTTGCATTTTACTTATCTTCCTCTCCCTCTATATATGAATGTTTGCCTCTCCATGGGCAGTATACGCTTGCATGTGAAGGTGTTTGATAGCTTGATATTTGTGGTTGAGCCATTTGTTATGGACTTTAAACTTTTGGGAAAAAGAGGAAGATCTAGCCGAGAACTAGCTGTTTCAAAGCGTACACTCATTCTGGAATGGAGGGGACAATGTAGAGGTCGAACCTTTTGATATCTGTTGAAATACATAGCTTGCAACCTGAAATCTTCCATGAATTATCGCCTTTATTCTACTCTACGTGTGATGTAATATGTTTTCTTTTGTTGTGATACATTTTCTTTTTTCTTCTCGTCACTCTTTGGACAACTCATTCATATGTTATCCTTTACCAGAAGCTTCTTCAGCTTCCAACTGTTTCAGGATCAATTGAAGTTTGGGACTTCCTCAGTGTTGATTCTCAGGTTTCTATTTCCTTCTTTCTATTTGTTTGTTTACTTGATCAGAAATAATTCACCCTAACTTTGTTTCATGGAGAACTTTCTGATTATTTTGTTTTGATGCAGACATATGTATTCTTAAATACTATATCTATCATCGAGACATTGTCAGGTGATTGACAACATTGTGATTTTATTAATTTCCTCTTCCTTGCTTGAACTATTTCCGCAATTTTGTCTGATATTGCTATTAATTTCCAGTTAACCTAGATCATACAACAAACGAAAGAAGTAAAGACATTCAGACTGCTATTGGGCCTGCTGATTCCTTATCCTCGAGGAGGGATCAACGAAATGCTGAAAGCAAGGAATCTACTTTACCAATGAAGCATAATGGAGTTGTAGATGGGTCGAAATCGAATACAAAAGGTGCAGTTCATTCTCCACAAATAAAGACTGCAAAAGAATTTGGAAACCTATCCGAGAATTCAAGTAGTGTCAACAACGAGGAACGCTCCAATATATCCCAATCCAGAAAGTCCATAAAGGGAGTTGGAAGTGATAATTTACAAGCATCATCTCGCTCTCTCAATGATGCTGCTACTGACCCAACCCTCCCCACCGAGGTAATCACTCTTGTTGTGGGTTATCTACCGTGCTCAAGTTTCTTTACTGAAATTCAGGTTCTGGAATTGATTTGCCTTTTTTATTGGATCAATCGATACAGATCTGTGACGATATGATCAATTTTCTAGGTCAATTGTACTTGTGGTTTCACAATCTTTGTTTATTCAATGCAGTGGGTACCACCAAATCTAAGTGTCCCTATATTAGATTTGGTTGACGTCATTTTCCAGCTCCATGACGGAGGATGGATCAGGTACTTGACATCAAATCGCTAAATTATGCCTAAAACTATGTTGCTTTTTTGAATTTGTAAAAACTATGCTAATGTATCTAGTTTTTCAGATTTTCCTTGATGCTTACTCCTGCATTACAGGCGGAAGGCTTTTTGGGTGTCCAAACAAGTATTACAACTCGGAATGGGTGACGCCTTTGACGATTGGTTGATTGAGAAAATTCAGCTTTTGCGTAGGGGAACAGTGGTTGCTTCTGGGATCAAGCGGATTGAGAAGGTTATCTTTGACGACCTACTTGTACTATGATGAGTGTAGCTGTTTAAATTTTGCTTGATTATTTGGGTGAACTCTAACATGCTTGAAGTTATTGATACTAGCAAAAGAACAGAATTGGGGTTTTCAGCTGCTCTTAGCTTTTCGTTAGTCATAATTATTTCGTTAATTTGGGCAGATTTTAAGGTAATTTTATAGAATTTCTGGGATATCAATGATCAAGATAAGAAGGGAGGGAAGGAGCATGATCTACCTGGAATTTTTTATTGCCTTGTTAGAGAAGCAACCTTGATGCCCTCTTCAATTTTTATACTAGTTGATAGACAGTCGCCAGTAGTTTTCCTTTTTCTTTTTTATCTTTAAAGTTGTTGAGCACCGAGAGTTTGAGGAGCAATTGATGTTTTCACCATGTCACAAAAGCCTCGAATGATTGAATCCGACTCATTGAGTTTTTGTTTCATTTAAGAGCGTATGGTAACTAATAGGCATGTAGTTGCTTGTCTTTCCTTAACAGGAATCAAAGCGGAATATCATGCTTGTTTACGGAAATATTTTGCAAGAGTGTTGTTTGGGTTCCTATTGTTCCAGTCTGATCCTTGTGTAATCCCTGCAGATACTTTGGCCTGATGGAATTTTCTTAACAAAGCATCCAAAGCGACGAAGGCCAAACCCCTCTGGGGCCACACCACAAGGTTCACCTCGTGGCCAACCTCCCACCCCTGAATCTTCACCTAAGCAAGAGAATTTTCACCAATTGGATGAGCAGCAACAAAAGGAAGCTGAGCGGCGTGCAAAACTTGTGCATGAACTAATGATTGGTAATAATTATTTGTCAAAAGTTTCCTGTTCGCTAATAGGCTTATTAGCTTTTTTTTAATGCTTCACTGTATGACGTCAAACTCAATTGCTATCCTTTGACATGTAAAACCAACTCCATTTCTCCAATGTAGATTATGCACCTGCTGCTATTGTGGGTCTCGTTGGCCGGAGGGAGTATGAACGATGCGCTACGGATCTTTACTACTTTCTTCAGGTGATTTTTATCATGAGAAACTAGTTACTCTAATTGAACTCGAGTATTAGTCACGTTGTGTTATCACGGGTCATTGACTGTCCAAAGACCTTTGGAAGCTTTATCTTGTTTATCAATACCTTCTACTAAACCCCAAGGGGTTGGCCTCATGGTTGGGAGTTTGGGTTTTGATCCCTTTTAAGGTTTGAGGTTCGAAACCTCCTTTGGGGCCACTAGGTTTGCCTGGTTGTTAACTTTAGGGCCCCAGGATGTATGCACAAGCTGGCCCGGACACCGAATTATCAAAAAAAAAAAAAAAAAAACCTCCAATTAACTAGAAGAGGATCGTCTCTTTTCATTTTGTTCATCTTTTTCTTTGCTTTGACTTCCTGTAATACCATTCCTGGACTTTGGCTTATCTTCTTTGGAGGTAGGACTTCGCATTCACTAGTTCCAGGGCCGGCCCAAGGGGCCTAATCTAAAAATTGTGCCCTTAAGAGTAAACACTTAAAAAAACTTTTACAGTAACAATCACAATACGAGAAAGCCAAAACAATATAAAGTTATACTAATCATTATATAAGAACACAAAATATAAAATCTCTGATGTCCTTTTTATTTTAGTTGACTTTTTATTTTATTGTGGGTCTTAAGCCTAATGGATCAGTTGTAAAAGTTAATTTATTGTGTCTTATTTTGGGCCTTTAGGCTTAATGGATAGGGCCTTTTTTGTTTTTCCTATTGGGCTATAAAGACCTGTACTCAAGCCGAATAGTAGTATATGGGAGTGCCCCTATTTTTTTGGATTTTTTGGATGCCCAAGGCCCAAGCCTCTTGGGCCAGGCTTGACTAGTTTTGCCCAAATGCAGGTAGATGGTAGACCAGAAAAATCAAACCCATGATTACTAGGTGGGTACCGAATGCATAGCAATCTTTTGCCTCTTTTCTTCCTTGTCTTGCTATTCCTTACTTTGGGTTTAATTTTTTGTTGCTTTGTTTTGTAGAGCGTTTGTTTGAGTATGATGTTTTAAAAAATATTTATCAGGTAATAGAAACGTATTATTAGTCTTTTAAAGATGTGAAGCATGATTCGTTTGACTCGACGGATATGTACAAATGGGCAACATATGATAGCACTGTTGCTAGACACGGAGCAAAGGTTTAGTACAGTGGGTTTAAATAACTATAACCCCACGCATTCCATTAAGATTAGTCTTGTTTGCGAATGATACAGGATGTCTTGTTTGCCAATGATAAAGGGTGAATAATGAAGTTTAACGGGATTTTGGGGACAATTTATTGATACTAAATGTGTAAGACACCAATGAAACTATACATATTATATGCAAAATTTCTGGCCCCAGTGGCGTCACAATCCTCCACCCTCAACTGTTTTTTGTGGAATTGGTTATGCAGCTGTTTTCCGGTCTTGGTCTGTATTTTTCATAGATTTATTGTGTGGCCCTTTTACTTGTGTGCAGTCATCCGTGTGTTTGAAGGCCTTGGCTTTTGACCTTCTCGAGCTGGTGCTTTTATCGTTGTTCCCAGAGATGGATCATACCTTCAGGCAATTACGTGAACAAAAGTATAAGTTTGGGGAATTCGGTCCCACTTGACGATGGTATATTTTTTCTTGATCACAGGTTGAGCAATTATTTTTTTTTACCATTTGTTACATTTTTTTATTTCCTATTTGAGGTACATAGTTTTATGCAAGAGACAATGGAATTCCATATTGGGAATTGATGGAGCCAAGCTCTGGGTCCAATTTGTAACTAGTTTTGATTTGCAAGTGAGAAAATTACATACATGTAAATCTCGGGAGAAATACAGAGTATATATGAAGATTTCCTTTTACTGTTGCAGACTTGCAGTGTTGCCTCTTACAAAATGCTATCTGGGGTTGTTGATATTGTTTTCGTTTTTAGTTTACCAAGTTTTGAACATATTTCTTGAACTGTTTTTGATATTTGTCAAGAAAATATCCCACTCTTACAAAAAAAGGATGGAATTATTTTGTTGCGGAAAAAATGACACAAAATTTGCCACCTCTGAGTGGCGGTCAGTCGAGTTGGGACTTTTCTCTGTGCGGGGAAGAACTGTTGGTATAAAACGCACTTTAGGTCATTTGTCGTTAACAAGATTTTTTTTTTTTTGAACGGCCGTTAACAAGATGTTGGAAAACATTACTTCGAACCTGCATCATTATCCACCTTATCTCTCACCAGTTTTAATGCATGCAAAACTGCAAATTGTCACTCTGCTCAAGGTCTCATCTGCGTACTCCGAAAACAACAAAGTTGGCCTCTTATTTAGGGATGGCAACTTCCCCATATCCAATGGATACCCGCCCCGCCCCCGCCCATATGGAGGCGGAGATAACCCAGAATTTTCCCCAATAGTAGCGGGTATGATAGGATATGAAGAAAACCTGCTCGGGTATAGAACGGGTATGATTTTGTAATCCCCATCCCCAAATAGCCGTACCCGTCCCATATCCTTCCCCATCCCCAAATACATACTACATATACGATATAATATATGTACATATAAATAGGAACATGCGTATAAATCTGGAGTATAGTTACATATGTAAACAATTATCTTTTTAATTAGCAAATCTTATCAATTACTACATATCCTAGACTACTTAATATTCAAAAACATCAATCAAGATTATATTTTTTAAATATAAATGTCAATTTATTTCATTCTTCACTTATTTATTTATTTATTTGTTTGGATATGGGTATGTTCGGAGAAACCCCAATCTCCATCGGGAGGTGAGTTTGGTTTTTCATCTAATATCCGCAATGGGGATGGGGGCGGGGATGGTGAAAGATCCTCCAATCGGAGATCGGGTATGGAATAGGGTCCCCCGATCCATACCCTACCCGTTGCCATCCCTACTCTTATTCACTCCAGAAACAACTAAGTTGGCCCCTCATTCACCCGCCCATGAGGTTGGGAATTTGCAACCGGCCACCCCATGCTTCTACTCCCCCTTCACCTGAAAGAGGGTTTCTTGGAGGGCGCCCTTGTAGGGCAGCTCCGAGCCATCCATGCCGAGATGAAATCTAAGCCGTTGATTGTTGAAATCAACGGCCCAGGAGCCGCCTTACAAGGCTGCCCTCCAGGAGCCCCCGGGTCACTTCACCCTAGACTAGCCAAAGGTACGCTTTTGAATGTCCCAAAAAATAACCTAAAAATTGTGGAGTGCTGTGGCATAATGATAATGGTGCAAGTCAGAATGGTATACGCATGAAGAAACTTCATACTTCGCATGTAACTTTACCATGCACCTAAGGACTTGATCTCTCAAATGGCCAAGGAAACAATATTCCAAATTTCCACATCTACACAATCCATATAACGCAACTGAATAAACCAACCAACACGAGAATCCACTAAAAATGAACACTTGGAAAAAGAGAGACCCTTACGGCGCAACTGTTAACCCATGTAGCAGAGTGAATAGATCAACATTAAAAACAACAAATTAGCTGGCTAATACGGATACAATCATACAAGCTAGCTCATGGTACAATAGATTCAGCAATTCTCATTCCAACAAACCAGAACCAAAGCTAGCTCATGGAGCAATAGACTCCACCATTCTCACTCCAACAAATGAGAAACAAAGCTAGCTCGATAGACTCAACCATTATCACTCCAACAAATAATGGGGGGGCAAAGGAAACAAACATGCAGGATTTCTACATCAGTAAATGGAAAAATCTAGGCGATGTGTGCATACAAAATTCATGATGCAAAACTCAATTTGGTTCATCATATTTACAATTGTTGTTGCATCCGCATTAGCTTGAGCAAACGTTCTGAAGAAACTTAGCCAAGTTATTTCAAGATTATTCGGCCTTCTTTTCATGGCATATGGCAGAAGATGAAAAAACATTTCCAACGCCATCTTAAACCTCACACATTTCCAATCAAACTTTGCATTGGATTTTGAGGGCATAAAGTCGTAATCCATAGATCACGTGGCAAATTATGGGATAAGATCAAAAGTAGATGATCTATCTTGCACCTCAATCATACCATGGAAATCGTAATATCTCATTAGACTCAGGATACTGGGAATTCAAAGCAATAGTCTGATTTGTATCAAAAACTCGAATAAACTACAGATTAAAAGACCAAAAATCTTAAAACAGATATCAAATTGGAGCAACAGCCTCCAAATGAGGTTCCCAAAGTGAACTCAGTTCCTACACTTGAAAATGAAACCACAATTCAGTACCCTAAATCACGCCCGACACAAGCCTTCAATGGCTCAAGCAGTAGCTGCTGCTGACTTCTTCCTTGGAGCTGCTTCAGTCCCTAAATGAACAACAAAAACAAATCAAGCCACTACATATGGATACCCTATAGATGTACAAACACAAGCATATAGATTAAGTTTGCATTTAGATACACTAAACATGTGAAAGCGTATCAATTACCTTCTCTGAAACCACTCTTGAATCTGCGAGGCACGTTGCGGAGGTACCTCATACGACCAGTCCCGGTTGTCTTCCTCCGGATCGCCTTCACACTCCAGTTATCTGCAATATAGGTACACATATATTTTAAGTATCCATATAATTGAGTCCTAGGGTTTTCGAAAGAGTATAAAAAGATGTGCTTCATAACCGACTAAAAAATAAAATTAAACAAATACACCTGGTGTAGAGGCAATCAAGAAAGCTTCATAAGTAAAAATGGGCTAATAACCAATCTAGCTTGAACTATTGAATGTGGGCTAATCCAAACTAAATGTATCTGATTACATCTATTTGGTGAATATATTTTACAAATCATACGATTGAGTGCTTGGGTTTTTGAAATTGTGTTAAAAGAAGTGCTTTATAAGAATCATTTCACACTAAAAGAATAAAATTAACCAAATTCACCAGCTGTAGAAAACCAAGAAAGCCGCATAAGTGAACATGTAACCTTAAGAAAAGTAGGCTAATCCAACTTATCTTGCTTTGACAAAAGGAAATTAGGTTTTTCCCAGAAGACCGATCCCTTTATTTCACTAATGGAACTTAATAAAAGATCAATTCTATCAATTAGAGAGAGAGAGAGAGAGAGAGATTACATTTCCTCTTGCGGGCAGCAGGGAAAGCACAAGCAGAGCATCGGCTCTTCTGGAGATGGAAGCTGCGGCGGCCACATCTCACACAAAGGGTGTGGGTCTTGTTCCTCCTCTTACCAAAACTCCCTGTTCCCTTCCCCTGTGTTCCAATCACCCATTCATTTACATCAGCTCACATACATACACATCTAGAGAGAGAGAGAGAGAGAGAGAGAGAGAGAGAGATTTACCATTGGTGCGCAGCAGGAGAAACCCTAGTATTCTGAGGAAGCAGATGAAGGGCGGCTATTATATGAAAGTGAACTGAGAACGGAAGAGATTTAGGTTTAGGGCTTGTTGGGTCTTGTGCGACTGGGCTTCTACACAGGCTCTCTAACCCAGTTTATGTACTAAATGAGCTGGAAGTTATCTTCAGTAACATGGGCCGTCAATTTTGTTTTTGGACTAAAATTGAGATAGGTCAGGCCCAATGATTTTGCGTCCGGTCCTTGTATTGTCAGTTGGGTTGATAATGAGCAACTAAGAAGGCGAAAAATATAAAAATATATACACTGGTACTTTTTACACCTTTCATTACATTTTCACCCATTTTGACGTAATTCAATACACTTTTTAGATATTAACGACACCCCTGTGGGCTAATTTTAGAATTTTCCTTTTGTGTCCACATGGTCAACGTTGTGACCACAAGTTATATAAAAATGCGGCTGTAAAATAGGAATCGCAATGGACGATGCGGGGCGAAGTCAGATTTACCATTCCCATACCTGCTCCATTCCTTTCGGGGACGAAGTCGGAGTGGGAGAAGTCAGATAAATTTTAGATATACACAAGTAAAGATTAATAAACTAGGGAAAATTAGTCATAAATGCACTATATTTTGCCTTTTTTAAAGGAAATGACAAGGTACTTTTGCAATCAACCATAAAGACAAGATACTTTTGCAATCAAACATAAAGACAAGATACTTTTGCAATCAAACATAAAGACATGGTTTTTATTATTCATTTAACAAAAAGACTAAACACACACTCTCTTTATTTTTGACATAAAACACCCTTTATGGATTCAAATACATCTAAAACTCTTCGTATCCGGTATCTCTTGAGGCTAACGATTATATGGGGCTGTAAAAGTCATGTTTTCGTGTATTTCATTGTTGGAAAATTTAAAAGGCTTATTCGTTATTGTTACTTTTCTTAAAAAATGGTAACATTACTAATTTCTGTTGGCACGAATTTCACAAATTTTGCTTCGTCATGCATACCGTCAAATCTGCATTGAAAAATGAGGTGAGTTAAAAATGAATGATCATCGTACCTTAAAAGCATGTCAAAATGACACCAAAATATACCAATGCAATAATATTACAGTTTTTTCTTAAGAAAAAAAATATTGACAACTTAAAAAAAAAATGTAAATTGCTTAGATCTATGGGTGTCAGTGACCAATGAACGAAATCATGCAATAATATTACAGTTTTTAAAATGAACGAAATCATGCTCTTGAAATGATTATTCCAACTTTTGGTTTGCAATAATTTTTTTTTTCTATAACGCGGGATATTAGGGTCAGTTTACGTGCACCTCAACTAATCTTGTGAAGTCGATTTTGATTACGTGCACCTCAACTTTGGTTTGCAATAATTTTATTTTATTTTATTTCGAGGTCTCAGAAGTCGATTTTGATTACGAGTTTGATGCTTCTCACTTCTATAATTTCACTCGGCTTGAATCGTCTCTCGAGGCTCAGGACGCCAAGCGCTGGTTTGAATCAGCCCCAAGTTATCTGTCTTCCCATAAGCATTCACAAATGCGTTTGCGCACTTGAGAGAGATTAATAGGAAACATGATAATCAGGTTAATCCGTTAATGATTAACCAACAACTGTTATAACAAATGGAATTTATTTGACAAGTGAATGAGAAGTTAGCTGACACTGTTTTATTGTTTTTTTTTTTTTTTTTGAATTTTTGAATTTTGGGTACAAAATTAGAACTTTTAAAAATTAGTGACATTTCACTAATTATTTTTTCGCCGAAAGTGGTCGGCCGGAGATGGGGTGGTGTTTGGTCAGGAGGTAGAAGTTGATTTTTTCAAATTTTCTGTACGAAATTAGAACTTTTAAAAATTAGTGACACTTTACTATTTATTTGGTCTCCGGAAGTGCTCGGCCAGAGGTGGGGTGGTGGTAGGCTGGAGGTGGGGCGTCGATTTTTTTGAATTTTATGTTCGAAATTTGAATTTTTAAAAATTAGTGACACTTCACTAATTTTTTTGGTCGCCGAAAGTGGTCGGCCAAAGGTGGGGTGGTGGTTGGCCGGAGGTGGGGTGTTGATTTTTTTGAATTTTATGTTCAAAACTTGAGTTTTTTAAAATTAGTGATACTTCACTAATTTTTTTGGTCGCCGAAAGTGCTCGGCTAGAGGTGGGGTGGTAGTCGGCCGGAGGTGGAGTGGTGATTTTTTTTTAATTTTATGTTCGAAATTTGAATTTTTAAAAATTAGTGGCACGTTACTAATTTTTTTGGTCGCCGGAAGTGGTCGGCCAAAGGTGGGGTGGTGGTCGGCCGGAGGTGGGGTGTTGATTTTTTTGAATTTTATGTTCAAGACTTTAATTTTTTAAAATTAGTGACACTTCACTATTTTTTTTGGTCGAAAGTGCTCGGCTAGAGGTGGGGTGGTAGCCGGCTGGAGGTGGAGTGGTGATTTTTTTGAATTTTATGTTCAAAATTTGAATTTTTAAAAATTAGTGACACGTTACTAATTTTTTTGGTCGCCGGAAGTGGTCGGCCAGAGGTGGGGTGGTGATTTTTTTTAATTTTATGTTCAAAATTTAAATTTTTAAAAATTAGTAACACTTCACTAATTTTTTTTTGTCTTTATGTTCGATTGTAAAAGTTCCTTGTCCTTCCTTTTAAAAATGGCAAATGTTTTTTGTTTTTATATTCGATTGCAAAAGTTATTTGTCCTTCCCCTTAAAATTGCCAAATGTTTTGGATTTTTGGCTAAGTGGCCCAATAAACTATAATAAAATCTACATAGATATATACTTTTAAAGAGTAATAGCTATAATCGAATTCCGATCGGATTAAAACCAAATGGGGCCCATGGAGAAGCGAATACCACTCCCGCCTCATTTGCTTATCGGATCAGGGGTTATCAATTTTGGATCATAGCGGTGTGGTTAGAGGCGGAGACGAGGACGGGGATGGGGCAGAGGTATGTCTTTTGGTTCTCTTGTGGAGGCAATGGTGGGAGGTAGAGCTATAAATGAACCGAGCTGCGCGAGTAGCTCATGGCTTGGGTCGTAAGACTCGACTTGGCTCAGCTCGTTTGGTAATCGAGCTGAGCTCGAGCTCGATAAAGCTCGGCTGGGTTCGCAAAAAAACTCATTTCGTATAAAAGACTCATTAAGTAAATAACCTTAACTCGACTTATTAATGGCTCGGCTCGTTTAGGAATGAGCGGAAGTCGAGCTCGATTTTTGATTCGCTTACACCCTATGCCCTAGTGGGAGGTAATTGCCATCCTAATTTACAGCTTCTCATAAATTTGTAAAGCGCGGGAAAATGGTAGGAGTGAAAACACGAGGAGAGGGCTTTTGTATTTGTCTTATCAATCAATGATCGAGGTTGAGAAAGCAAAACCCTAATTGAAGAAGAAGAAGAAGAAGAAGAAGAAGAAGAGACATAAATGGAAGAGCAAAGTAAGAGAAAATTCCCATCGTTCCCATTCAAACCCTACTCGATTCAGATCGATTTCATGAACGCACTCTATCAATCTCTCGACAGAGGCGGCATTTCCATGCTCGAAAGCCCCACTGGTACCTCTTTCTCTTGATTGAATTGGTTTTCCTACGTGCTAAGTGTTACACTGTTACTTGAAATAAGTGGATAGGTGTGTGTCGCCATTGAGGTTTATTAATGATGAGTGAGGCTGCCATTGAGTAGGTGAATTTGGCAAAAATCCAAATTTGACCAAACCACGTAAATATCTTGATTTATTGGCTCAATGTTTATTTTTTGGTAAAAACCACCAAGACTAATTAGTTACGATTATTGGTACAGGGACAGGCAAGACACTGAGTATTATATGCAGCGCTTTACAATGGCTTGTTGATCGGAAACAGAAACAAATTTCTGAAAACACAATTGATACCCATCAGAATCCATCAGGTTCAGATGATGAACCGGAGTGGATGAAAAACTTTGTAGCCAATAAAGAAACTCAAATTGAAGAAAAGGAGGACATGAAGAAGAAACTTGGGCATAGGACTGTGAAAATCAATAAGAAAAGAAATGAGAAACCTTTTGGACAGTTGTTCAATCACAGAGGAGTAAATGAGGGTATTTTTGAGGAGAACAATAAGAAGGATGGGAAGGGGAAAAGTAATGGGGAGGAGTTGAATGACGAGGAGTTTTTAGTGGAAGAATATGAGAGTGAAGAGGAAGGCGGCATTGGTTGTGGACAATCTAAGAGGAAGGGTGGTGGAGTTTACCTAAGTTCATCCGATGAAGAGAAGGATGATGGGTTTAATGATGAAGATGAGGAAGAGGCGGCTTTGAAGATTTATTTCTGTAGTCGGACACATTCGCAGCTTTCTCAGTTTGTAAAGGAGTTGAGAAAGACTGAGTTTGCCAGTCAGTTGAAGGTTGTATGCTTGGGCTCTAGGAAGAGTTTATGCATCAATGAAGGTATATGTGTCCTCTTAAGATTGTATGGAATTGGGTTTTGGTTTATGTGTGAAATAACTTTCTGAATTTTGTGTTTTAGAGGTCTTGAAGCTTGGGAACGCTGGTCGCATTAATGAGCGGTGCTTGGAACTTCAAAAGCATAAGAAAGATGATGCTTCGAAAGCGAAGGTATGATGATGTCTGCTTTCATGCAACCAGAGTTCGATGCATTTGACGGGATCTTAATTACTGATTTCCTGAACCTTGTTGTTATCTTAGAACTGCAGTTTGCGATGGATGTTCTGGGACTAATTTGCATTACTTTTGCTTTCCTCACCATTAAAAGTTTTGAGGTTCTCTGATGGACAATATTCCTCTGATGAGAAGAAGAGAAGAACCTATTGCTTATAGTCCTTCACACTATCCATTTTTCCATGTTTAAAGTTCATTACTTGCTAATGCTAAGCAACACCTAAATTCATTGCCTTTGCTTCTTTCTTCAACTTTTTGTATTCTTTGTATACTAGGGTAACACAAGTAAGCTTGATTTGTGAAGCCAAGTTTTTCTGTCTGCATTGTTAAATCATTGAGATGGTTTTTATGTTTTGGTCACGATTGACTAATTCGGATGGTATTAACTGCACATTAAGCAGTATAATATGAACCTTTGTAATCATTTCATGTTAGATGCTCTGTACTGAAGAATTGAATGACGAACACTATTCAGTTTATTGACTTTCAATGAAATTCAGATTCCTAACAACCATTTTATTGGCTAAACTTAAGTTTCCCTCCAGGTTGAAAGGGAATGTATACTTCACTGCATTTATTTTTCTCTTTTCTGTTCAGCACAAATGCTTTCTGTTGCTGGGGAACTGACGCAATAGTGTTGGTGTGCAGAATTTAGGTGCAGGAGGAAGAATCCGCCGGACCAAGGCTTCTTGTGGATGTCCAATGCTTCGGAAACCTAAACTACAAAAACAGTTTAGGAGAGAGATCTATCAGGAGGATTCATTGGATATTGAAGACCTTGTTCAGCTAGGTAGGAAGATGGGAACTTGTCCTTATTATGGCTCTCGAAGCGTGGTCCCTGCAGCTGATCTCGTGGTTCTTCCCTATCAGTCTATTCTTTCCAAATCATCTCGTGAATCGCTCGGTCTAAATCTCAAGAACAATATTGTGATAATAGATGAGGCTCACAATCTAGCTGACTCTCTCATCAACATGTACGACTCCAAAATTACTGTGTCACAGGTACTATGGTGAAGACTTGTTTTCACGATGGTGCTTTCAATAAATGGTAATTTGATTGGTCACTGATTTCAGTGCTTTTTCTTTAAGGAGTGAGCTAGTTATATAACTAGTAACTAGATTCAATGACGAACTCAAATGTTATTGAGTGTTTACAAGCTTTGAATTTCCGGCATGCAAGTTTGCGTAACTTGAAATTATTATTGAAGAGTTCGTAACAGTTGGATCCATCTCCTCTGCAGTTGGAACGTGTGCATTCCCACATAGGCAAGTACTTTGAACGATTTCGCAACTTGTTAGGACCCTGCAATCGTAGATATATTCAAACTCTAATGGTCCTCACTCAGGCTTTTCTCCGATTTTTACATCTTGGGAATTGTACAAGCCATGCCAATCCTTGCTGTGATGTTGAAGGTGCTTCTGGAGCAAAAAGTGCCAATGATGGTTCTATGGCAATTAATGACTTCTTATTCTCTCTCAATATTGACAACATAAACTTGGTTAAATTGTTGCGATATATCAAAGAAAGCAATATCGTTCACAAGGTGAAGCTTTTTCATGTTCTGTGTTATCCGTGTCATCCACCCTTTTCTTTTTATTGCATTCTCTGTGTTTAAGATCGCACTATGTTTCGACTCTCAGGTCAGTGGCTACGGAGATAAAACAGCTAGCCTGTATAATGGCTCAACACTCAAAGATGGAGATGAAACCAGTGACGAAGGAAGCAGTTTGTCTGCTTTTCAAGCATTAGCTGATATGTTGCTATCTTTGACAAATAATGATGGTGATGGTAGGATAATTATTTCGAGAAGACTGACTGGCTCTGGGCAGGAGGGAGGATACCTTAAATATGTGATGCTCACAGGGGATAAAATCTTTTCTGAGGTTCGGCACTGATTTAACGTTGTAAAACCTGTAGATGATGTATTTTGTACTCCAGTTTTTTTAACGTCACTCATTTTCATAGATTGTGGATCAAGCACATGCTGTTGTTTTGGCTGGGGGAACTCTACAACCTATAGAGGAAACAAGGGAGCGACTCTTTCCACGGTTAACACCAGATCAGTTGCATTTCTTCTCATGCAGTCATATAGTCCCTCCAGAGAGTATTTTGCCAGTTGCTGTTTCCTGTGGCCCCTCTGGTCACTCCTTTGATTTTAGCTACAGCTCCAGAAGTTCGCCAAAAGTGGTGACTACATTGACTCCTCTCATATTGCTTATTGCTTAGGAATTTCTGCTGGTTTTTCTGTGTTGTGAAGTTTAGCATGGAGTTCTTCTGTTCTTCCTTCTTCATCGTCCACTTGCTTGTACTTGGATATAAGAATGTTTAAGTGCTGAAACTCATCTTCATTGTGAATCTTATAATTCAGAATCAATTTTTGCCTTGAATGGATGGCTGACAAAGTATTTTCATGTGCTGAAATTACAGATAGAGGAGCTAGGTCTTCTAGTTAGCAATCTGGTGACTGTAGTTCCCGAAGGAATTATCGTCTTCTTCTCTTCGTTTGACTACGAAGGACAAGTCTATGATGCATGGAAGGCTTCAGGCATCCTTTCAAGGATTTCAAAGAAAAAACATGTATTCAGAGAGCCTAGAAGAAACACGAATGTTGAAGTTGTGCTCAAGGAATACAAGAATACAATTGATGCATTATCTAGTGGGGATCTAAAAGCAGATCCAGCACCTCACAATGGTGCGATTCTACTAGCTGTTGTTGGTGGGAAGATTTCAGAAGGTATCAACTTCAGTGATGGAATGGGTAGATGCATAGTTATGGTTGGACTTCCTTACCCCAGCCCTTCTGACATCGAGTTGATTGAGAGGGTGAAACATATTGAGGGTCTCGGAGACACAACTTCCAGTAAAGCCCCGCAATTCAATGAATTTTGTGATGGTGATGTTAAAGCTGGATTTGGTATTCTAAAAAGTTGCAAGCGCAGAGGAAAAGAGTATTACGAAAATCTTTGCATGAAAGCTGTAAATCAATCAATCGGTACTTCCTATGCCCCTTAGACTGTCTGCATCATTACATAGATTGGTTACATTATTCAGAAAAGTTCAATCAATACAGAATAAAAAAGCAAATTTAATAGGAGTATATCTTTTTTTGTCCTCTAACGTTGCCTCCGATCCAGCAAAATGGCCTGCATATTTACAATCGTGTAAAATGGTAGCCAAAACTTACCTTAGATTCTTGGACAATTCCATGTTTTCTGCATAAAATAATATGACAAGCAAAATCAGATGTGGTTTCGATATATGGTTTGGAGTCTGGAGAAAATGCCTTAAGTTGGACTTGCTGGATCATCTAGGTCAAAACCAGTTGCTAGTGAATTGAACTCTTTAACCAAACGTATTGTGTTAACCTGCTTATGTGTGCAACACATGATGCTTCAAAATCATTTTTCATCTTTGGTGTCATTTTTCATTTTCATTGGAATTTTATTTTCAATTTTTTCTTGAATGTCTGCCCCTTTTCTTATCTGATCTATCGCAGGTAGAGCAATTAGACACATAAATGATTATGCGGCCATCTTGTTGGTTGATGCACGGTATGCAGCTGATTCAACAAAAGGAAGTTTCTCCCACCCAACCAACAAGCTTCCCGAGTGGATTAAAGCACGTCTTGTTTCTAAGACTGACAACTACGGAGAAGTCCATAGGCTTCTGCATCAGTTCTTCAAATTCAACAAAAAGAGAGGGATCCAGTAGCAACTAGCAAGTCTTGCTTGAGAAGTTGCTTCGGCTGCCGAACAATAATCCACTTGAGCAATATACAGTTATTCAATCGGCTCTCTGTTGGATATTCTTTCATTTAGGATTAGAGCAGTTCTAAGAAGATGGCATGGGTGAGATATTAAATGTCTGGTGGTCAGGTGGTGAGGCAACTCAAATAATTTTGTTAGTTCAGCAATATATTTAAGAACAAACTGATACCCCTAATCCAATGTAAAATACACATGCAACAGGTCATATTTGATCGACTTATTACTGGTGCAACATACTCTCTCTCTCTCTCTCTCTCTCTCTCTCTCTCTCTCTCTCTCTCACACACACACACACACAGTGATTGCCAGATTGTACTCCTCCCAATAGATTGAAATCAGACAACAAAATCCCTCGCCAACTTCATTGGTACACAGAGTTACCGTTCATTTCTGAAAGGTTAACTTCTTGAACATTTATTCAAGACAGATCAGCATCAAAACTGTTGTGAAAAAAAAAAAAATTCCGCATACAACCACCAAAAACTAATTGGACGAGTCAATCAACATTTCATGAGAAACTTGTACCATATCTATACTCTAATGAACAAATTCTAACATACTATTGCTTGGGTTCCAAGACAAAGTGGCTCTCTTTGCATAGAGGTGAATATGCAAATTGAATAGGAAAACTGTATCGCGTAAAAGGCTGAAAAAGTGGCTCTCTTTTCTTAGGCCACTTTTGAACAACTGACCCTAACTTGATCCATTCAACTCATGCTGGCAATCTAAATATCTACTTATATTTCAGAAAGTATTGTAAGGGTCATGATTATTTTCACATTCTTACTCACCTTGACGATGAAATATTCTAAAAGTAAGGTTTGGGAACAGAAAATAGCAGTAGATGTTTAAGATTGCAAACACATGACGGGCTAGCCATTGAAGTTTGAACATCACAAACAAAAAAAAAAAACTTGCCCTTCAACACTCCAACTAGTAGATTCACTTTTATCATTCAGAAGCTGGAAAGCCTTACAATATCAGTGTTCTGCAAAAGGGTAAAAAATTCAAGAACGTCTGTAAATCATAAATGGAGCCCCCCAATCCGTCTAAGAGAAGTGTAACCCTGAAGTTTGGCCCTGTACAACAATAATTAGCCAGTGAAGAAGAAGAAAGATCCCACAAATAGCCTCGACTCCAAATCTCGGCTTGGCAGCAGAACACGCTGCAAAACAACAAAGCTGTATTGTGAAAACCAAACCGAGAACCGAACCTCAGGTCTATTTCACAGCATAATCTCTCAAAGTAACACCTGCACATCTGACTCCAGTATGCACTTTCATATAAAATCTAGCAACCAGAAGATACAAGAACGTTATGCTCCTTCAGCCGTCTCTGAAACTGAGCCAAACGGTTTTGTAGTTGCAGGATGCCAGCAGCTTTCTGGGATAGGATTGCATTCAATCTACTAATATAATCATCCAACTGGTTTCCCGGCTGATCCGCCTCAACCAACAGGTTCATCTCCTACAATTACAAAAAGATTAGGTGAACATTGTGAATCTACAGGAATAAACCTAAACTGTGCATGATGCGACAAGCAAAAACAAAGAAAACATCACAAAGGTGAGACAAAAAAAAACCCAAATAAATCCACATTCTTAGAAAATCTTTTGTGCGATACTACATTTGTCCCAAATTGGTGGTCCATCGTTCCATTCTGGGATGTTCCGAATTTTTAGTCCTTTTGAGATGTCATAAAGTATTAAAATTTTGGTTTTCAAAAAATTTATCCCTTACTACAGCTATCATGGTTTTCTCAAGCTAGAGAGAAAACAAGGGCAATGCAGGAAATTAATGCCTCTTAGTACGAGTATCAATGCAATTATTATTTGTCCCCTTTAAAAAGTTGAAATTCCAAACACCATCAATAATGTGGAGAGGAGGGATTATTATGCTGTGGCTACTCCCACAAAAGTGCACACAAACCTCTCTAACGATATCCATTGTCTCCTCCACTTGTCTCCTGTGAGCATTAACAAGATCTTCCTCTTCCTGAACATAAAATGCAAGCATCATAGGAGTCAACAGTTTGAACTATATCACATAATTAAGTACCAAAAGACAAGCCAAAAGTCAAAAGTTTGAAACCTTGGTTGAGTTATAATCTGTCATAAGTATCCATACCTTTAATAAGGCATTCAAATCATCATCACCCTTGGAGGTTTTCGTCTCAAACTTTGGCGGGTCCTTCAATTTTGTCTGCCCATTGGCTCTCTTCACTTTATCATCAGAATTAGAGATACTGTAAACATCAACTTTCCCATTCTTCTTCCATGATGGCTTCTCCGGTTCTTGGAACTCTTCTGGAATATCATAGTCCTCCCTATAATCATCATCAGGCCATGAATTGCCTATATCATCTTCAAGTGTTGTCCCATGTTGTGAAAGTGATGATAAAGGCAACGTTGTTGATGCCTTAAGGTTTATGGTGGATGATGATATAGTATCCTTCTTGGAGTTGTTACCCTTTGAAAGGCTCTTCACTCTAAAATGTAGTGGCAACGAGAGATATAGTTAAGCTCATACAAAAATTAGGGGATGAAAAAACGAAGTAAAATGACTGCAAGGGAACTTTATTATCAATACCTGTCAGCATATCTTAAGGTGTTAAGAGTATGTTCACACGATCCTGAGTTTGGAGATACGCAAGAGATCATCACAGTTCGAGAGTCTCCAACAAATGAATCTCTCAGGACTTCAGTTAATTTACTGCCTCTAAAAGGAATATGACCCTGATCATTGTCCAGTGCTCTTATGCATTCCTTCAATGCAAGCAAGCTTTTATTGATCTCAGCACCTTCAATTCTGCATTAGATTATGCATACACATTAGAGAATTCAGAAAAGCCTAAACTGCACCTTTGTCACGAGACCGGCTGTCATCTGAAAAATATTTATTTGATTAGAAGAATTTATTTAATGAGACAATCTGCTCTAAGAACTTCATGGCCCTTTTGAGCACATAATGTCCTATCTATAGCTTCAAGCCTTCAATTCATCAGAAACAAAAACGTAATATGTGGCTGAGCTATTAGAAAGAAATTCTGTTGATTCTATTTCTGGGACCTCTATACCAATATTGTTGCTTTGACAACAGTTATTTAACAGGATTCTGTTTTTTTTACGGGATGGGAGGAAATAAAAGGGACCTCTACACCAATATTGTTGCTTTGACAACAATTATTTAACAGGATTCTGTTTTTTTACTGGATGGGAGGAAATAAAACTAAGCCAAATGGATGAATTCTCAATTAATGTCCCTTTTTGGCAACCATAATCTCCGGATCAGAGCCCATCAATATCATAATCCAATATCAAGTGTCTCGACAATGGTGCTTAAAGTTGTGTGTTTCATGCTAAGGGTAACAGGGAAATTAAATGTCCCTTTTTGGCGACCATAATCTCAGGATCGGAGCCCATCAGCATCAATATCATAATCCAATATCAAGTGTCTCGACAATGCTTCTTAAAGTTGTGTATTTCATGCTAAGGGTAAAAGGGAAATTAAATAGCAAATAGATATAAACCTTGTCTGCTTATCATTGTCAGTAGTATCAGCACCACGTTCACTTCCAGCGAGATCTATGAAGGATAGCTTGCCCACAAGTTTTGGAGGCTTAGATTCACTTCCATCAGCTGACCTCTTAATAGCAAGCTGAAGTATAGCATGCGATCGTGATGATTCCTCATTTGCACCGGTTGTGCCTGTACTTCTTGTGGCATTTCCTTTCTCAATGAACTCCTGGATTGTCTCCACATCTGACACTCTATATTCTTGCAAACCAACAATGCAAACCTGTTGTTTACCATCCTCTCTCATGCACAGCTTCCTGCACACGTAGAGAACAAGAAATCAAGAGACTGCTGAACAAAGAATTTCAAAGCATGATAGGATAACACTATTTACTTCCGGTCATTGAGGAGATCAAAAAGTTTTCCTCCGTAAATCTCAAAGAAGCTGAAAAACAATTGGAAGCCTTGGTTCCGATAAGTATGTTGCATCAGCCTCAAGATATCCCGCGATGCCTTAAGGGGCAATGGTTTCATAGTGTATGTTTTTCCGCTTCCTGAACAAGAAAACAAACAGTCAATGAAGCTCAAACATTCATAATACGAAAAGGAAACAATTAATGTGACTAAAAGCAACCGCATTGCTATAAGAACTATGGAACTTACATTTGCAGGAAGGAAAATAACTATGCTGATTTATCCCTCTACAAAATTTAAGAAGTGATGTACGGCCAGAATGTATATTTTTTTAAAATCCAAGTCTTTAACAAAGAATGTATGCGTATATCATTGGTGAGATAATAAACTTCAGTAAGCAACCAAATACAGTCGAACTCAGAGGAAGTGAATGGATAAAAAGATGTAACTTCCTAAAAACTAGTGGTGCAATGCAGAAACAGAACAATTTGAGCACAGCTTACCATTGTGAGACTGAGGCAACATAATGCAGCCAATAATAAGCACAAGCATAGAAAGTTTGGAACTTTTAATGGTAGAATGCAGTTGGATGTTTAATCTGTGTCAATACAATGAAACCTAGCATAGGGATACTAAGGGAACCATGTGTCATAAGACGACAAACCATCACTCCGTTTGGTTGAGAGTTTTGAGAAGAATATTTTGAGAAATATTTTTGAGATAATGTTTGGATTGGTTTTTGGAAGAAGTAATAATTAGAGAGAGGTATACACTGTGTTTGGTTTAGAATTTTGAGAAGAAATTTTTTGAGAAATTTTTTGAGATAGTGTTTGGATGAGTTTTTGGAAAAAGTAATAATTAGAGAGAGGTGTAATGATTGGAGAGAGATAGAGAGAGAAATGAGAATTAATGATTGGAGAAAGGGGTATGAGTAGAGAGAGAAAAGTGATTAATGATTGGAGAGATGAGAGATGGGGAAGGAATCTTTTTGGAAATTTTTGTGGAAATGTGAACCAAACACAGCCTAATAATTGGAGAGAGAAACGAGAATTATTGATTGGAGAGAGAAACGAGAATTATTGATTGGAGAAAGGAGTATGAGTAGAGAGAGAAATGTGATTAAAGATTGGAGAGATGAGAGATGGAGAAAGAATCTTTTTGAAAATGTGAACACAGTGCATGTCTTTACATCATTATGACTTATTAGTTCCCAATATTTATGTTTTGTAAGATTCAGAAAGGGGGGAAAACTGCATCTTCGTGTTACCAAGTATAGGAAATGGCATCCATCCAGAGTGGCAAGGTAGAAAGACATAAAAGATTCCAAGAGAGATATGAACAAAGGCATTTACCAGTTTGCCCATACGCAAAGCATGTTGCTTTGGTGCGCTGAAAAATAATTGGAACTATGGGCTCCACAGTTTCCCGATATACCTATCGAAACAAAATAAAACGCCAATATTAGCTAACAGTCAAGTCATGAGTACTTTTCCTTTCCCAATTTTATTTTCTATATTTTTGCTTGTTTCGTATACCCACCTCATCATTCGAGACCTCCTCATTCAGCACTGCATCAAAAACAAATTCATGCTTTTCCATATATTCTGTTAGGTCAACCTGCAGCATTATGAGATTCAAAAATTTCATTAACCTGTAGAAAGTTCAAAAAACCTGGACCACGAACACCCATATAAGTAGGACAGTTTCAAGACGAGAAAGTTAGCAGATCATATCAAACACTGTAAAACATTAGAATAGAGATGACTGGGGATATCTTTTTTTAGTTTGAATCCAATTCTTAGGAGTGTAGGACAGGTATGTGTTATCCTTATCCAAAGGAAACAAGTAATTTTAAGTGGAAATTCAGACCTAACTCCTGGGTTAAAAACACATTGCTGCAATGCTCCATTTTTCCTGCTAATTTCACTGTTTTGACACTCAAGGAAGTGAAATGTCCACTTCAAGCATTACTGAATAATAAACTTAAGAATCAGATTGTGACATAAAAAAGCTTGAATAGAATGGAGTGAAAAAAGTTTCTTCCAAGAAACCAAATAGTACTGCCTTTGACTTGTTAAGCTAAAAGCAGGCATCTATGAAATGAAATATCTGTAGTGAAGCAGAATAAGAGCACAACAAAAAAGAGATGGTTTGAACAAATATGATAGAGTATCTCAATAATAATGATAGAAGAGTTGAATGGTTAACCCTGCCAGAAAGAGCCAAAAAGCACAAGGATGATTTGGCAAAGATCTAAATCTAGCACGTCAGTCCAAGACTGAAATTCTCGGACTCTGAAGTGTAACAGCATGCTGATCATGTATGTATCAACAAGCAGTTTAGTCAATTGTCACAGACCCTGCAGCATGCAAGCTTTCAGAAAGCCCAGTAAGGGAAACCGTTATACTGGTAAAAATGCTCACTCAAAATATAGGGTGGAGCTTGGAGCTTTTACAGGAAAGTTAGATTGTTCAAATTGAGAGCAAGCACTACATAAAACAGTCATCAACTAACCTTAAGTTTAGTCTCATGGACCGTAAGAGAACTGGAACGCGGCTCTATAGTTATGATGTCTTCCTCATTCTTTGCCAGCTCCTTTTTATTTAGTGGTCTTTTACGCACCTGCAACCAAGCAATCACCAGCATATTTCACAAAAAAAAGGAGTGGTAACTGGGACATAGGTCTTGAATATTTCAGACACTGGAGATAAGCACACTCAAGCAACCATGCAGTTGGTTTTGGTGTTTTCAAGACGAGAAACAGGTAGTCGTATTACTTAGCAATTAGGCTCACATTTACTAAACAGAATGATAAGTTTGCGAAATGAATTGCAAGGCAAAAAAGATGCCAAAAGAAGCATACCACAACTTTAATCTTTGCAACATTACTGGCTTTATCTTTATCTGCAACAAAACTTTTCATGAGGTTGTTATCAGGCACACCACGAACTCTTCCCGTTTGCTTGTTGTTTGCAAGATATGCGTCAGAGTCATCAAAGCTTCTGCCAGGAACAGGCCGATATAGAGAAGGGGCATCATATAGGGCAGGCATTGACATCTGCCCGCAGAGTACACAGCGACACCAGCCAATTAACAAATGGAGTCAAATAAGGCAAACAGTGAGGACAAATTGTTAAATTTCCTAAAATATCAACTTCAGAGAACAAGAATCAGCAGGTCGATGGGAAGTATAACGTAGAAGTAAGCAACATTATGTCTCTATGATTTGCTTATTTATGCACACATAGGTAAGGACCAGGGCATACTGGCAAAATCGTAGCAGTAGACAAAAAAGATTACAAGAAACTGATATCCTATTCCTTAAGTTTGCGGATCAACCATAAAATACTCCTACATAAACACAAGCCATTCCGTCAGAAAATGCAAATTCAATGCATAATGGTCTTCTATGTCGGTATCTCCATCCCCTACCACATGTACACAATGCATCGTATTCATCATAACCAGCAATGGTGTAGGAACTGAGAGGTATAGCAAACTTTTAAAATAGGTTCATAATCAATAAGAATTCCACAATGCCAGCATCAAATTACAAAACATATCTTCATAATGCAACTATACTTTGACAGGAAAGTGCTACAATTCATTATAACCCATCACAAGCGAAGGGCTTGACATGCATAGTACACTTCCACCTATATTGCCATCCTCCCCACACAAAAAAAGCTTGTGCAAAGGGGACCAATTTGCGGTGCGGCTACACAACCTAAGGTAGCAGTTGGTCAGATTAGTTCAGGATTACCCAAAAGGCAGGAGGTACAATTCACCCCGACTCAGCAAAAGTGAAGGGCTTGACTGTGAAGCACACTTGGATATTGCCACCCTCCCCGCAAGCAAACACCTGCACAAAATACCTATGGAATGGGGCATTGGGGCGCCAGTTTACGGTGTGGCTATGCGACCTAAGGTTGCTGTTTAAAGGGATTGGTTCCACATATACCACATACTATAATTAAAAAACAGGCATTCCAAGATTCAACATTGCAAACAAATCTTAAACAAAAAGGCTTCATCTTCCAAATCTAGTTCAGTAGGCAAAGAGAAACCCCACCTCCGAAATAAGCTCAGTGTCGAAAGAGTGCAGATCCAAAAGGCCAGGACTGAACCGACTCGGCGAGGACTCCAAGTCCTCGCCGTTTCTAGCCAGGTTTTTCGGCGTTGAGGGGTCGGCGAAGTATTCACTTCCACTTCCTCCCCCACTGAAGTTCTTCGGGGCAGCATTCCAGTACATTCTCGAACCCTAACCACCATAATAAAACCCTAGCACATCAGATCCATACACAAAAACCAGAAACAACACTGTCATTTACAGGAAATTATCCAGTACTAGATCAGAACCTGGAGAGGAGGTAGATTATTATTGGCGTTTGAAGACTGGAGGTGTTGAAGGCCAGCAGATTGAAGCCACCGACCGTTGGATGAGGCGTCCAGTAAGTGGTCCGAGTACTGACGCTGGTGATGCACCGTCGGTGCACCGGATCTTTGCCTTCCCATGCCGTTCATATGCTTCCTCCCTCTCTCTCTAAACTCGATTCAGCCTCCGGTTAACTCCGAAACACAAGATTCTCTCTCTCTAGTAAATCCAACAGATCATGATAGATATAGAGTGAGAGTGATAGTGAGGATGGATAGATGTAGAGAGAGAGGATGAGAAGAGAGGAGAGGAGAGAGAGAGAGAGAGAGAGAGAGAGAGAGAGAGAGATTGAAGAAGAAGGAAGTAGGAAAGGAGGCTGGGCGCCTTTGAAATTTGAAGAGTGTTCCGTTCAAGAATGGAGAGGCACGTGCGAAGGAGGAGGACGGCGAGTGGTGGGAAATACGAAGTAGTAGAAACTACGGTGTGTGGGTCCTACTGGTTTTTGAATCTGAAGGGGAACGCCGTTTCACATGGTGGGACCTTGTCTTTTTGGACTACTTTTGTTGGGGCCCTCCTTCATCCTTGTTGTTTTATGTAATTTTGAATTCGGGAAGTTTGCCTTTTTATTAGTATTTGACATTTTGTTTTCTTTGTTGGCAATAAATTGTTTTATTTGAACTCAAAATATTCTCAAGGAATCTGGGTGTTCCACTAAAAAAAATATTTTTTTTTTCAGTCTCTCATAATACATCACATAAAAAATCGTGAAAAACCATTTTATTCTAAAAACTGCCTTACTGGAACACAGAAATTTGGAAGTTAGGGTAAGAAGAGGAAGTTTAAAAATTTTCCTCTCATTGTTTGGTTTGAGAGGGAAAAAAAAAGAGAAAATGAGTAAATAGAGTAAGGAATAGTGAAATTTCCTCACACTTTTTTTCTTCTTTATTTTCCTCAACTTCTAAACAACAGAGCCTGGAAGTTGAGGAAAGATGTGGAAAGAGAGGGAAAATTAAAAAAAAAATTATCTCCCTTGTTTGGTTGTTGGTATAAGGAGAGAGAAAATAAAAAGGAAAAGGTTAAAGTAATTCCGGAGATTCTTTATTAAAACCTGGAGGAGAAAATGAACGCTCATTTTTCTCTTGAAACCAAACAAGGAAAAATTTTATTCATTAATTCATTAAATTTTCTTCCATTTTCTTCACAAAACAAACAAAGGAGAATTCTCAACTTGCTTTTTAATTTTCCTCTCAAATATTTTTCTCCTTTTTCCCACTTCTTTCCCCAACTTCCAAATAGAGCCTAAACGAAATTATGGTTGGCTTGTAAGTGCATTCAAATGGATACCTAATCATATTCATAGCCGACCAAAAAAAAAAATTTACGGAAAAATAATCATCAAATTAGTAAATTTTGACGATAGAGGTGATTGGGTGACAATATGTATTGTTGAATGTCTTAATTTACAAACAATCATGATTGATATGAAATTTGTTTCTTTTTTTTTTTTTTTAAATCTCAGACTCTCCATAGGATACCGCCTTTGGGCTACAAAACAGATCCAGAAGAACAAATGGACAACACCATTCAGAAGAACAAACGGACAAAAGGGAAGGAGGGGGATAGCCGCGGGTACCGGGTATCTGTAGTGAAGGGCTCACTACAGGGTTGTAGTGAGCCTATCCGACCGTCCATCTCGGTAATGAACGCTCAGATTTTAATTCAAACAATGAATGGCTCAGACCATTTGAAGTTTAGATTAAATTCGAGCCGTCGGTACCGAGATGGACGGCAGGACGAGGCTCACTACAACCCTGTAGTGAGCCCGCTTCCGGGATAGCCACCCAATTAGAAGGAAGTGAGCCTTTGAAACCCAACGCTGCTATTGAATGAGCTAATCTTTGTTGTCTGATACTCTGATTCCACCTCGATACCTTGAAGATCCAAAGCTGAAGCCAGAAGATAAGCTTCCCTGATTGAGAAAAAGCTCTCCTTGAAGAGATGATGATATATGGACTGATTTTGAAAGCCCATCCACCATATTGCCTTTCCAATCCCGCAACACCACTGCCACCATTCCTTCAGAACTATTTGGCCTAATCGCCACATCGCAATTAGCCTTAAATTTCAAGCAGGCCGGAGGCTTCCAAACAGAATTATCTTCTGTGGTTGGTTGGTTGGTTATCCATATGGACTGGGGCTATCACAGAAGAATTATGAAACTCCATTCTTGCAAAATTGGCCATAGCAATTATATCCAAAGGATATTTCGAAAAATAGAATCATTCCTCTCCTTCCGGACACCAAGCAGTAAAGACCACAAAGCTAATAGTATCACATGCTTCATTCTTGGGCATGGACCAATAACGGAAGCTGACCACTTAATTGCAGAGTTTGGAGGACCATGCGATCCATTAAAAGGAAAATTGCACCCAAACCAAACAGCACGAGGCCATGAACAGAGAAAAAGAATATGTTCAGTCAATTATAACTGAGAGTTGCAGATTTGGGCAGATATTGGAAGGTGCACACCTCCTAAAAAAATTCTCCTTGGAAGCAAGACTATTTCTGCACACCCTCCACCAACAGTTGCGAACTTTGTTGGGCACTTCCAGTTTCCAGATCATGTTCCAAGGCTTTAAGCAAGGCTTATGGACCCAGACCACCCAAGTTTGGATATGGATTCAGCTGAATGGCTAAATAATAACCTAATTTGCCGGAGAAAACGCCATTTGAGTTGTAATGCCAAACCAATTTATCCCCCCTTTTTATGACAGGAAAAGGGATAGAAAGAATGGCTTCCAATTCCATGGGAGAGATTACTGAGGCCATTTTATGCACTATCCATTGTCCATTTCTAGAGTCGATCACATCTACAACTGTTTGAATATCTGAGTTGGGGCGTTTCACCAAATGAAGCATGAACCCCTTTAGCGATGGAATCCATTGCAGCATATCTACGCGCTAACAAGATCAGAACGTATAGCAACATAAAGCTGCCCTAGGCCTATTGTAAAAGAGCACAACATACTGGCAAGCTGCAGCCTCGGAGCAGAACTATGGGGCGTGCTAAGGTATGGGTTGAACATCCAAAATCCGGATGTCAAAACTGATGCCAAGATCCTTTCTGATCGGGTTTAACTCTAGGTCCATAAACTGCATGCATCACTTCAGCAACATCATTCTTCTTTATTCAGGATCAGGACGATTCAAGTGGGCGGCTTATTTCCAGCAAATCTATCAAGAGGCCAACAAGGGTCCCATCATGGCAAGCATTCCCATGCGGAAGAGCTCAGCTTTCTTTTTCAGTTCTGCTCCTCCTTTTGTTTACCCAAAAATAAATTAAGAAAACCATCAGACAACTTGAGAGATCACTGATACATACTCCATCCATCTTCACGACCATTATACTGTTGGGGTGCAGAACAACCTTCAGCAGCAGTGTAGCGCTACCTATAGACTAACTTTTGGACAGAGGGTTTTGTAGCGCTACAGGTGTTTCCCTGTAGCACTACCGAGAGCCTTATATGCCTTTGCCTCTTTTAGGGTTTTGGCCGGTTGTGTGTGTGTTAGAATTGTGAATCAGTTTTTCAGAGCGTGAAAAAGTGTGAGAGGCAAGAGAAAACCAATCTCAGAGAGATTGTGAGAAGACTTGTACTCCTTGATTCGATTTCATAGTGGACTGGTGTGGCTCCCGTGGTTTTTCCTCACATTGAGATTTTCCACGTATATCTTGTGTCTCGTTTTTCTTTCCGGTTTTCATTACGCACTTATTTGCTTGTCTTTTTCTGTGATTCATTGTTCCCAAGATCCGTAGGGGCGTTGTAGGATTGAACAGGTGTTCGCGATAATCCATAACAACTGGTATCAGAGCCGCGGTTGCGGTAGGTTTTGTTCGACAGGTTAGGGTTTAATCTCGTTCGGGCATGCTAGGGTTTCAGTGGGAGCTATGGGTTCTGAAGAAGGCAAACAGAGGATCGACAAGTTTGATGGGTCAGACTTCGCGTTTTGGAAAACGCAGATAGAGGACTATCTGTATCAGAAGGATCTTTACCGGCCGTTGGAGGGTAAAGTAAAGGGGAAGAAAGCTGAAGAGAGCGACGATGATTGGAAAGTTCTTGACAGAAAGGCGTTAGGGGTTATTCGCCTGTCTCTTTCAACGTCAGTCACACACAACATATTGAAGGAGAAAACGACGGAGGAACTTATGGAAGCGCTGAAGAAGATGTACGAGCAACCGTCTGCTGCGAATAAGGTACATCTTATGAAAAAACTTTTCAGGGGTTCGATCGATGGTTCAAGTAGTTCAGGTTCAGCTCTAAGTGTTGAGCAGAGGGGCAGAAGCCAGACCAGGGGTGGTTAGAATCAGAACAGGAACAGGTCGAAATCCAAGGGTAAGGGAAATAAGGCCAAATCTCAGATTCGGCCTATTAAAGGTGAATGTTGGAATTGTGGTCAAACAGGCCATATGTCACAAACTTGCAAAGCACCGAAGAAGAATAACAGTGGGCAAGAGGCTCATGTTGTGCACGATGCACTTATTCTTGCCATGAACAGCGACGCCGAATCGTGGGTGATTGATTCGGGTGCCTCATTCCACGCTATTGCTAACAGGGAGGTTCTGCAGAACTATGTAGCATGGGACTTTGGGAAAGTATACTTGGGGGACGACGAGCCTTGCAGTATAGTGGGAAGAGGGGATGTTCAGATTGCAACGCATGGGTTCAAATGGTGTCTAAAAGATGTCAGGCATGTTCCGAAATTGAAGAGAAATCTTGTTTCGGTTGGACAACTTGCAGCGGCAGGTTATACATCAATATTCACAGGGGACACGTGGAAAGTCTCCAACGGTACCATGGTGACGGCTAAAGGCAAGAAAGTTGGTACACTTTACTTGACTTCACATGGTAGCGACACACTTGCAGTTGCAGACAGCAAGGAGAGTTCAAATCTGTGGCACTATAGACTGGGGCATATGAGTGAGAAGGGAATGAAGGTTATGCAGTCGAATGGGAAGCTACCGGGTTTAGAGTCAGTGGATATTGACATGTGTGAGGATTGCATCTTCGGGAAACAGAAACGGGTTAGCTTTCAGAAAGGCGGCAGGCCCCCCAGGGCTCAGAAGCTAGAGCTTGTCCATACAGATGTGTGGGGTCCAGCTACAGTGTCTTCTCTTGGCGGTTCTTATTACTATGTTACCTTTGTCGACGATCACTCGAGGAAGGTATGGGTATACTTCATGAAACACAAGTCAGAGGTCTTTGAAGTCTTCAAGAAGTGGAAGGCCATGGTTGAGAATGAAACAGATTTGAAGGTGAAAAGGTTGAGGTCCGACAACGGCGGAGAGTATGAGTTGGGGGAGTTCAAGAAAGCCTGCGCTCTATTCGGATTCGTTTAGAGAGGACACCTCCAGGGACTCCGCAGCATAATGACATTGCAGAGAGGATGAACAGGACCTTGACTGAGCGTGCTAGAAGCATGCGGATACACGCAGGGTTGCCCAAGATGTTTTGGGCAGATGCAGTCAGCACAACAGCATATTTGATCAATCTTGGGCCATCAGTTCCGTTGAATTTTGGCATACCAGGTCCGACAACGGCGGAGAGTATGAGTTGGGGGAGTTCAAGAAAGCTTGCGCTTTATTCGGATTCGTTTAGAGAGGACACCTCCAGGGACTCTGCAGCATAATGACATTGCAGAGAGGATGAACAGGACCTTGACTGAGCGTGCTAGGAGCATGCGGATACACGCAGGGTTGCCCAAGATGTTTTGGGCAGATGCAGTCAGCACAACAGCATATTTGATCAATCTTGGGCCATCAGTTCCGTTGAATTTTGGCATACCAGAGGAGGTTTGAAGTGGTAAAGAGGTAAATCTCTCACACTTACGTGTTTTCGGTTGTGTTTCCTATGTGCATATTAGCGACAAGGACAGGGATAAACTTGATGCTAAGTCACAGAAGTGCACCTTTATTGGGTACGGCGGAGATGAGTTTGGTTATCGTTTTTGGGATGACAAGAACCGGAAGATAATCAGAAGCAGAGACGTTATGTTTGATGAAAAGGTGATGTACAAAGACAGGGACAACAAACAGAGCAGTGGGAGTACCACTTCGGATGGAGATACGTCCGAGTACTTTGGGTTGGAGGATCTTCCAGATGACAGTGGGGTTGAACAGAGGTCTGGTCAGGCAAAGGAGAGAGCTTTAGATGAGACAGTTTCAGAGGGGACAGTTTCAGATGAGGTAGCTCTAGAGATAGGGACTAGTTCATCGGTCAGAGTGTTGAGGAGGACAACCAGAGTACACAAGCCGAATCCAAAATATATTTCTTCGCTTGATTACTTGCTTTTGACGGACAGTGGAGAACCAGAGTGCTATGATGAGGCTATGCAGGTTTCCGAGTCAGCTAAGTGGAAGACTACGATGCAGGAAGAGATGGATTCTCTTCATTCCAACGATACTTGGCAGTTAGCTCAGCTTCTCGCAGGAAAGAAAGCCTTGCAGAACAAATGGGTTTTTCGACTTAAGTAGGAGAGTGATGGCAAGAAAAGGTACAAGGCAAGATTGGTTGTAAAAGGCTTCCAACGGAAGGAGGGGATCGATTATACAGAGATATTTTCGCCGGTTGTGAAGATGGCCACTATTAGAGTGGTGTTGAGTTTGGTTGCTGCTGAAAATCTCTACCTTGAGCAGTTAGATGTTAAAACTGCTTTTCTTCATGGGGACTTGGATGAAGAAATCTACATGAAGTAGCCTGTTGGCTTCATTGTGAAAGGTAAGGAAGAGATGGTGTGCATGCTCAAGAAGAGTCTGTATGGCTTGAAACAGGCTCCCAGACAGTGGTACAGAAAGTTTGATGGTTTCATGCAGCGCAGTGGCTACACTAGGTGCAATGGAGATCACTGTTGTTACTTCAAGAGGTTTGAGTCTAGCTACATCATTTTATTGCTCTACGTAGATGATATGCTTGTAGCAGGTTCCTGTGTTAGGGAGATCAACAGGTTGAAGCAACAGTTGGCAACGGAGTTTGCTATGAAAGATCTGGGTGCAGCTAAGCAGATACTTGGGGATGAGGATCAGCAGAGATAAGGCTCAGGGGACCTTGCGGTTGAGTCAGGCTGAGTATATTGAACGTGTTCTGGAGAGGTTCAATATGCAGAGTGCTAAGGCAGTTGGCACACCCTTGGGAAGTCATTTCAAACTTTCTCAGGGGCAGTCACCCAAGACAGATGTAGAGAGAGAGTACATGGCCAAGGTTCCGTATACCTCGACCGTGGGTAGCCTGATGTATGCGATGGTGAACACGAGACCAGACATTGCCCATATAGGGGGAGTCGTGAGCAGGTTTGCTAGCAATCCAGGGAAACAGCATTAGGAAGCAGTAAAGTGGATCATGCGATATTTGAGAGGTACCACTGATTTCCACTTTGTTTTGGGAAAGGGAAATTGACAGTACAGGGATATGTGGATGCAGACTTTGCCTGTGATCAGGATACGCGGCGAAGCACCACAGGTTATGTCTATACTATGGGTTCAACAACGGTGAGCTGGGTCTCACGTCTGCAGAAATTAGTGACACTATCCACGACAGAAGCTGAGTATGTGGCCGCGACTGAGGCTGCAAAGGAGATGATTTGGTTGAAGGGCTTCTTGGAGGAGTTGGGTTTGAAGCAAGAGAACTGCGTTCTTTTCAGTGACAACCAGAGTGCTATACACCTTGCAAAAAATCCAGTGTTCCATGCCAGGACGAAGCATATTGATTTGAGGTACCATTTCATTCATTCGCTTTTGGAGGATGGGGATTTGTTGCTAGAGAAGATTTTGGGGAATCTAAATCCGGCAGATATGTTGACCAAGTCTGTTACTGTTCAGAAACTGAAGTTGTGTTCAACTTCAGTTGGCCTTCATGCTTGAAGAGATGATGGGCCTGGAGTCACACCAAGAGGGGTCAGATGACTACGTCCACGTTTTGATTGAGATCATTTGGGTTTGCAGTTTTTTGTTTGCGGATGCTTCAGGTTATCTTCAAGTGGGAGATTGTTGGGGTGCAGAACAACCTTCAGCAGCAGTGTAGCGCTACCATGCTTTTGGTGTAGCGCTACCTATAGACTAACTTTTGGACAGAGGGTTTTGTAGCGCTACAGGTGTTTCCCTGTAGCGCTACCGAGAGCCTTATATGCCTTTGTCTCTTTTAGGGTTTTGGCCGACTACGTGTGTGTTAGAATTGTGAATCAGTTTTTCAGAGCGTGAAAAAGTGTGAGAGGCAAGAGAAAACCAATCTCAGAGAGATTGTGAGAAGACTTGTACTCCTTGATTCGATTTCATAGTGGACTGGTGTGGCTCCCGTGGTTTTTCCTCACGCTGAGATTTTCCACGTATATCTTGTGTCTCGTTTTTCTTTCCGGTTTTCATTACGCACTTATTTGCTTGTCTTTTTCTGTGATTCATTGTTCCCAAGATCCGTAGGGGCGTTGTAGGATTGAACAGGTGTTCGCGATAATCCATAACATATACCAATCACACTAATGCTTAAGCTTGCACAATCACATAAACATTAATGTGGATCCAGGTGCCGTAGGGCGCTCCTGTAGTGCGGCATCCGAGCCATTGATCTCAGATTTCATCTTGGCAATGGACGGCTCAGATGTCGCCCTACAGGACGCCATACAGCACCCGTTTCCAATTACTGTGTACCAATTGACAACTTGATGAACCAAATCCATTCCAGTTGCTTTCTCTAAAGTCTCAACAAACATGTACCAAAGACAACCATACAGAAGCAATAATATAACCAATTGACAACTCTATAAAACCAATTTATTCCAATCTCTTTCAGTATCTCAACAAACATTGATCAAAGTAAGACAAATACAGCTACATCAAACACGTCGTTACAACACACCATCTCTATTCTTCCACCAAATATGTAATCAACCTTCCTATAAATTCAACATATTTAACAACTTCTTCAACTAGTTTCAATAGGTACCTGAGGTGCCAAATTGCTCGACCCTATTCAGATTCAGTCCGGCCATATCCTCTTCCAACCCACAGCTCATCTCTGCCAAAACATGAGGATCATTATAGTTCCTCACAGCCTCCACAATGGCCCGAACCCTCTTATAAGGATTCGAACATCGAAAAATCTCCGATCCAACGAACACTCCATCACAACCCAATTGCATCATCAACGCAGCATCAGCCGGCGTCACAATCCCTCCTGCGGCAAAATGCACCACGGGAAGCCTACCCATTTGCTTGGTCTGAGCCACAATATCGTAAGGCGCCGATATCTTTTTTGAAAAGGCAAAAACTTCATCTTCGTCTAAATTTGTTAGGATCCGAATATCACCCATCACTTTCCTTACACTACGAATCGTTTCTACGATGTTACCAGACCCAGTTAAATCCCCTTGAGACCTTATCATTGCAGCACCTTCTCGAATTCTCCTCATGGCTTCTCCTAGATCTTTACACCCACAAACAAACGGAACCCTGAAATCATGAACCCAAGCACGATTTATTGCTAATACTCTCAAACCCAATCTTAAGTTTTTTTTATAGACGCAGAGGAGAATTATATAATTTGTCAAGAAAAATTTGGGGGAAATGATAGGATATACAATCCTATTGGATGTGGGTTCGAATCTAAGAGAAATTCTAGAAAGATAAGGAGAAAATAAAAATTGGGTCAAAAGAAAATTTGTATGCATCCCTTGATTCATAATTTTTGGAACACCAATCCATAAAATTTTGAATGAGGATTCCTAAACATTAATCTCGAATTCATAACTTCGTACGGAGTGATTAAAATATCATAACATTTATGCAAAATGTTATTTAAAGTTTATGATTTCAAGGAGAGGTTGTCCTGCGCACTCAATTTTTATAGGAGCGTAGCCTTTATCACAGAAAGAACTACTATAATTCTAAAGAAATTATGAAACTTGCCTGAAATTATGCTTGTTGATGTAATTATCCTCATCAGCAATCGAAAGAACCTCGCTCTCATCAACGTACTCGACGCCAACTGACTCAAGAATTTGGGATTCGACGAAATGCCCGACGCGGGATTTGGCCATGATCGGTATCGAGACCGTGTTCTTGATCTCCTTTATTAAGGACGGGTCGGGCATGCGGGAAATTCTCCCGGGTTGGAATGGATCCGAGATAACGATGCAGGAAGACCCTGCTGATTCAGCGATCTTGGCTTGTTCTGGGTTGGTGACTTCGATGATTACTCCGTTTCTGAGCATTTGGGCTAGACCGACTTTGATCGAGAATGAGTTCTTCTTTGGGTCGGCGGTGGTGATGCTGCCGTTGTAAATTGTGACGGCGCCGTCGTCTGCCATTGCTGGTGAGGTGTTAGTGAAAATGCTTGTGATGGGTTGATTTGGGTATGGGTTAGTTGAGCTGATCAATTCCGTGAATGAGATAATTTTGGGTTTGGATCTGTTTACGGATTTATCTTGAGGATATATTTATTGGGGAAGGAGGAGATGGAGAGAAGGTGGGTGTTGGGTGAGATCCAGAAGCTTCGTTGGGGGAGAAGGGGAATGGACAAAGTTCTGTAGAATATTCCACAGAGACTTTCGTTCTCATTCTCTCGATGAGGTCCCTTTTTTTTTTCTTCTTCAGATAATTGTCCAAAAAAGACAAATTTGGAGCCTTTGGGCAACTTCAATCCACCTCCATTCCTCCAAAATGGAGGGTGGATGTGACACATTGAGGGAAGATTTTGTAATTAATGTTCTCTTTTCTTTAATTTTTGTACTTTTTAGGAGGGGCCCATCCTTTAAAAATAGAGAAAGGAGAACAAAATGAGATTTGGTCCTCTATATTTGAAGGATCAAAATAGTTTTGGAGAACCAAATATCTAAAAAGGACAGTGGGTCCCTCTAAGATTTTCTCAAAAAGTATAAAAAATAAAGAAAAGTGGACATAAATTACAAAATCTCCCCTCAATGTGTCACATCCACCCTCCATTTTGGAGGAATGGAGGTGGATTGATCCATAGAAATTTTTTTAGGTCTCAAGAACAATATTAGACAAAAATACGCTTAATGAAAAAAAAAAATACAAAAGAAAGCCAACACGCATTGGCCAACCTTGGAATTTGATGGACGGAGGAAGATAGGTGACGACACATCGCTGTCAGCCCCCATAGGTGTCCACTTGTCCCCATTTTTTAAACGAAAAGTGCTCACTTATGAGATCTGTGCAGGACAAAATTAATAGGTGAGACAAAATTATTTTCTCTTCTCAATTTTGGAGGGGTAGAGTATAGTGAGTTTAGATATTTTAGGTTTATGCACATAGAGTGCACTTTTTAATTATAGGATTTTACTGGTTTAGGCTTTGTTCACTTACCTTCTTTCCCCAATTTCAAAAAGATTCTTTTTAAAAAAAAAAATCTCTCTCCACTCATTACCAGTGGCGACTCCAGAAATTTTAGTTAGTGGTGTCATTCAAAAAATTTGCAGCGAAGTCACACTTATTAGTTATGTTCTCGTATACTTCTAATATAATTAAGAAAATAAATCTTCACTTGCCAAATTAGAAAGAAAAGGTATTTTTATAAGGTAATGATTTTCACACTTTTTTTTATATATAAATGCACCAGTTTTTCCGATTTTTAGTGAAAAACTTGCACATAAAAGTTCAATACAAAACAAAAAGAGTATGCATTTATCGGAAAAAATATGTGAAAATCAATTCCTTTTTTTTACTACAGAATATGTTGATACTAATGCAAAGTACAATAAAAGAAACAAGAAATAAACTTTATTGGAGTATTGACAAAGTTGTTTTGTTATTTGTTGATGAAATTGAGGTTAATCTTGTCTATTACTACACTACATAATACTTGTGCAAGGCTGTCCACTGATGACTTTGAATGATGTGAATGGGAAAAAGTACTATTAGGACTCTAGGAGTCAGATTTTGGACAGAACATACGACAGAGCTTTCAACATTTCTGTTGCCTATATGGGTTCAATGAGAATTTATACTGGTGTCAAGTGCCTATTGGACCTTCATACAAAAAAAATTACACCTCAGTTAATTCTAACAAATTTCTATTCACTGGGTTCAGCTGACCCCATAAGTTCTATGTTGGCGTCGCCCCTGCTCATTACCTTATCATTTTATTTCTCTCTAATCATTACATCATTATTTTTATTTTCAAAAACCCAACCAAACACTATCTCAAATTTTCTTCTCAAAACCCATCCAAACACAGCCTTAGACACTTTCATAGGGTATCTTAAGATTTTAGACACTTTTATAGGGTACCCTATGGTTTAGTTAGGCATTTTCATAGGGTGTCCTAAAGTTTAAGTTTATGGTGCACTTTCCAATTATAGAGCTTTAGTGGTTTATGCATTTTCATAGGGTACCCTAGGATTTAGGTTTTTGTTTAGGTTTAGGCATTTTTATTAGGTTTGGGGGTTTAGGCACTTTCATAGGGTTTGGGTGGTTTAGGCACTTTCATGGGCTAACGGGGGCATTTTTGTAATGTATAGGTGATTGGTCCTATTGGCATTAAAAAATTATTTTGTCATATTTCCATATTTGACTCATATATCATGTCCTTGTCGAATGAAGATCCTTCTTTTTTTTTTCCGCTAACATCAATAGGAGAGCAATTTTGTTCATGTTTGCTTTGTTCACCCTCGAGAGAATATAATCATTCTATATGTCACATCTTTAATCAAAACCGTTTATTTTGTCCAAATCCATTTGTTTAATTTTTTTAGTGAAAATTTTAAAGAAAATAAATAAAACACTAAATGAAGCAATTACTTACATTTGATTGAGTTTGACTTTGGCCTGGTCTCGTAATTTGTAAATCTGAACAACATGAATAATTTTGATCATCAAAATAAGACACAGAATGAATATACCGTTACCAAAGGTGAACAAAATTGCTCTCCCAACAAGAGGTTTATTCAATTACTAAAAATTTGAATTTAGTTAGACAACACCGAAAGTACATTCCTTTTTCCTACTCCACGACCAACAATAACCAAAAAGTGGTTTTAAAAAAAACCATTTTGTTCTTATTCAATTTTTTTTTGCATTTGTTAGTTTTGCATCAAGATTTTGTGGTTTCTGGATTCCTCTCGATGAGACGAATCTAATAAGTATAAAATTATTCAAAAAAATTTGAGTTTTGACCATAATTTTATACTTGTTAGATTCGTCTCGTCGAGAGAAATCCAGAAATCACAAAATTTTGATGCAAAACTAACAAATGCAAAAAAAATTGAATAAGGACAAAATAATTTTTTTAAAAATCACTTTTTGATTTTTTACCCAAAGCACCCCTAAAAGTTCATGTGAAAAGCGTCCATGTTCCTTGGAACATGAATCCATTTACAGGTTTCGAATATTTGGATCCTGTCACAGGCTGTTGCTTATGCGTACGAACAAGGGGAAGGACTTGGAATTAACTGACGATATTTTTCCAAGAAAGTGCTAGAATTTGACCTTTTACCGCAACGAGGACTACCGAGTTTGTTCTGGGCTTTGCTATGACTCCACCCGTGATGAGTACAAGGCTATTCTCGTGCAGCACGGTTGGTCATTTCATCCGCCTCGTCCGAATTCGATCCGAACAAATCGGAAATATAGAGATGTGTTTGAAGATTGGATCCGAATCCGATCCGAACAAATCGGCAATATAGAGATGTGTTTGGAGATTGGATAGGATATGGGGATTTTTTTTTTGAAAATGTTTGAGGATCGGGTAGGGGGTGGAGATAGGCATGTCCCCGCTCCGAATCCATTCCCCGCCCCGCTCCGTCCAAACACATGGGTCTCACTGTAATTATTGTTCTAGGATTTAGATCTACGTATTGTTTCTTCTTTCACTTTTCACTGTATTTCATTTGCAGCCGACACACTCTCAACAAACTGCAGAAAACCTTTCCACTCTCGATCTCACGAATACGCAGTCATGCTCGATCTCTGACTTTCTCAATTCGCGACAAAGCCAAGGCCCACGGTAATCCCTTTTCTATGTTCTCGGTGGTTCAATAAATCAATTCATGGAATGTCTTTAAAGCTTGATTTTCATGTGATGTTTGGGTAGTCTCCCTTTTCTATGTTCTTGGTGGCATGATCTTGGAGTTTTTTCTTCTATTTGTTGCCTTCAAAGTTGATTTTCTAGGGGTTTATGCTACTCCATTTGCTATCGAGATTAAACTGGTGTGTTTAAAAAAGATTTCTTCTATTTTTTAGGTAAAATAATTTGTAATTGAGCTTCTATAACTATGTACTTGCAACTCTAGGGACAATGATTGGATCCCCAAAATCCCCGTGGGGATCCCCGTTCCCCATTTGGAGTGGGGATGAAGGATGAAAATAAATCCCCGTTGGAGATTGGATAGGGGATGGATATGAGTAAGGGGGTTTGGGGATTGGGGGTGGAGATAGTACTCTCCGGCTCCGATCCGTCCCCATGCCCATCCCTACTCGTGCTTGCTCATCATTACCTTGAACGAGGTTAAGCAAAATAAAGCCTAAAACAAGAGTTACTCACGAAGGGGTGCAGTCCTCAAACACACAAAGGCCTTAAAATTCCCCCACCCGACAGTTCCCCCATTACCTTACAGAAGGTGCATGCCACTGGCAGAAAACAAAATCAATCACTTCTGGAAGCGTTCTTGTGAATTTGCGATGAACACTTCCTAACGGATGCAATTGCCGGTCAGTTCATCATTGGTAAACATGGCAAAAGCCAAATTTAGGAAAACTACCATAACATCAAATATTTTATCACAAACGAGTGAGTGAACCACTTCGGGCATCTATCGTAATAATCAGAGTCCATCTCACTGATCAAGCCAATTACGAGTAAACATCTCACCTCGAACATTAAATGTTTTTT
Source organism: Vaccinium vitis-idaea (assembly GCA_963854785.1). Taxonomy (NCBI): domain Eukaryota; kingdom Viridiplantae; phylum Streptophyta; class Magnoliopsida; order Ericales; family Ericaceae; genus Vaccinium; species Vaccinium vitis-idaea. Next base: position 35,901,327 of record OY978225.1, on the reverse strand, counting down.
CTAACACCTCAAAACGAAAATTTACCCAATCAGGCCTTGCCCCAAATGACAAATTTGCTTGATCAGCAATTCAGCATACACCACAACACAAATCATCAGATGGAAAAAGAAGATTGAACAAAGTAGGTCTAGTCATTTCCAAGCAATCCAATCACGGACATAGTAGAGATTAGTACACAATAATACATAACAACGACCGATCTTCAACATAATCTTATGGGAAAAGCATGGGAACAGTCAAACTGTTTAGCAGAGCACATAGTAGAGCAATCAAATCAACCCAAAGACATGAAAAGAGCATTAGAACTCATAGTACGATAATTTAGAGGTTCAGTCGTTCGGATTGGGGTTCCAATCCCTCATTTCTTCCCACTTTTCTTGAGCCCGGAGCCTCCAAATGACCCCTTCTGTTGAGCCTTGGCTTTAAGCTCCTTGAGAGCCTGCCCAAAACATTAACAACAATCAAACACAATATCAAAGACACACTAACTTGTCAAACTAAAGGAGCACAATATTAAGTAGACACGCTAAATCTCACCTTTTCCTCGTCCTTCTTCTTCTGGATGTTAGCCAAATCATGCTGCAAAGGAGCACAAACATTTAAACTTGTACAACCCCAAAATATACAAATATTAGGCAGCGGTAAGGCATTCATAGTTCATTCAGCTTTCCTTGCAATCAAAGACCATGTGGACTTGCCACTCCATGAACCAACAAAATTGAAAAACCACCCTATAAATGAAAGTCAGACTCAAAAAACACAAAGGGACCAGCACGTCTCACATACTTGCATATTTTGGGAAAACAGTGTATTGGAAGAGTCAATCAGTAGGTATAAATATTCGACGAATCTACAACGACCATCAAATCAAATCAAATAAATATTGGATTGAAAAGACAAATTATAAATTCAAGACTAGCGGCAGCAGAAACTGGTATATTAAAAATTTAATTCATCCATCTGTCTACGCTCAACATTTGAACACAATTTTATCTATGTAAATACAGCAACCATTTTCCGGAGTTGTGTGAGCATTAGCGTTAAGATTCAAGTTTCAAACTCAACTACTACAACAAAGTTATGCAAGGTGGTAATAGAAGAACATAGACACGATTGTCAACAGTTCAAATTGCAAACCAAATCCCACAACAAATTGAACCGATATGTATCCAAGTGCTTCTATATAACTGGTTCCAACAAGTAAAAATCATGGAGAGTACAATATATTCGAAAGAGAATAACAAGAAACACAGAAACCAATTATTCCACGAAACGTTGATTCAATCACGATCCAAGAATAACAAGCTTGCAGAAAATATCGACCAAAGAAATCACGGAATTCGACCCAGTCACCAACAGCACGCCTATCGGCACATGTTTGTCGGGCATCAATCCATCAAAACTAACCAATATCGAAAAGCTACCACATAAAAATCCCCCTTTTCCTTGATAACTAGAGTATTTATTTACACATAATCAAGAATAACCAAGCCATGAATCAAAACAAAAAGTTATGCGTATCTAAGCATAATCAAATTGATTATCATACCTCGTCGTATTCCTTCTTATCAGCCTTGGGTTGCTTCAAAGGCTTTGCTTTTCCACCTTTTTGAGGGAAAAAAAAAAAGGAACCAATTAACAGCATATAGAAAAATTACTAATCTATAAGCAAATCGAAGGTTTGAAATCTGAAGAAACAGAAGCAAAATATCAATCACAGAAGTTTGATTACCTTGCTTGGACGACATCTTTGCTTTTCTAGGGTTAGGGTTCGAATTTGGACGCAAAGAACCAGAAACGCAGACAGCCCTAACCCGACAGCTAATGGCTAATTGTAATGGCCTAGGAATTACGCAAGAAACGAGGGCCTTTTTATAGTAGGCAGAACCGATGGTCGCTCATGGAATGGAGTAATTTATTTGTATAATTACTGTTAGACCCTTCTCCCAAATCACCAACCCCCACATCGACAAGGGTACTTGAGAAATTTAGTTAGCAGCCATTTGGGACTATTTTTTCTCTTTTTTTTACAGTATATTTCCCTTATTTTTTAATTTTTGTTAAAATTACGTTAATTTTTTAAAAATTAACTAGTGGGGTAGTTGTTTCAATGAGAATTTCTGAAACGCCCAAAAATAGGGGGAAAAAAGTCGCACTAAACACATTCTTTAATTCATGTGATAAGTTCAAAAAAAAACACACACATTCTTTAAATAACTATTTTTATTGTCGTATTATCTCAACAATTCTTCTGAAATTTTTTCATCGAAAACCTAAATAAAAGATCAATGAAAATATATAACACTAATTATCCTTAACTCAAGTTAATTTTGGCCAAACACACCCTTAAATCTTAAATCGTACTCCCTCCGTCCATTTTTACCATCCAGCATTTCATTTTGGTAAATTTCTCTGTTTACTTTCAGTAGATTTCAAAGAATCTCATGAAAAGGGTAATAACGATACCCCTACAAAAAGACATTTATAAAAATCAAATCAAATATTTTTGTAGTGGAATAATGATTTCTCCGCAAAATCTTAACTTATGAAATGGTACACGGCGGAGTAATTGGAATTGGGAGAGGGTCCTATCTTCTTTTAGTTTTGTTCAATTTGGTCCAATTTTGGGCCGTTACAGCCCCTCGCAGGTCGTAAATAATGATGGGACTCGTTCACTTTGTAGAGTTCTTCGAGTACGTCGTCCACACAATAATTCAGCTTGATTGAACTTCAACCAATTCCGAATCAAACCAGATTCATACAAAGAAAATGGGATGACATGACATAATATGAAACTTAAATTGTCCAATTTTTCTATTAAAAAATCTGTTTTGCTCGTGTATTTATCAAAGTTCAATCAAGCTATTTTCTAGTATAGATGATGTACTCGACGAGTTCTATAAAGTGAACAATTCTTCCGATCATTGTTTTGGACCTAGGAAGGCCCACAACAACCCAAAATTGGACAACAATATAAAACTGGATAGAACCCTCTTCCAGAGTACTTTGGCTAAACCACATTGGTCCCTGTAATTTTCATTGGATAATGTGTTCTGTTCTAATGGGTTTCCGCCTCTGCCCATTATAGGCCCCTTAGTGTTTGACCATCTTTGACCCTATTCCAATCCCGTCCTACATCATAACTCGCCCATCAGGTAGGTTGCCCTAAAACGAAGGACATATTAGACATTAGGAAACTCATTTTGATGAAAGAAACAAGCTCCAAATTCTAATGAGGTATGCTACTAACACAACACTTTGCACAACAATATTCACAACATGCTCAGGTGGCACTGTATCATTGAGCAATGGATGAGATGCCATATTACATTGCCCAATAAGATAGTCTCACTTAAGCATGTAGCTTCATGTAGCTTTAAGTCATTTCACAGTTTGATATTACCCTATAATCTGGTTCAAAGCCACCCTCTCCGAGCTTATCTTCTGCTGATAAATTCTTTGTAGCTTTAACTATGCTCTCAAAGCTAAAAACTTGGAAATCAAGGCCTTTGTTGTTTGTCTCTAGAGTTGGTAGGCATAGGACCAACTCTGAGCTCAGATAACATCCCCCGTTTCGTTTTCTTTTCTGTTGAATTTACACACATCATCAGACAAGGATTTGATTAGTTGTTGGTTTCCAAATCCTTGTTGGTTTCCAAATCCTAGGATTTGATTAAATGGATATTTCACTACAAAAGTCCTAAATAATGACCTTAGTTATTCTTTTATATTATCACTGGTCGAACACCTGGATGACATAAATCAGCGTGCATATACAAAGGTAAAATTCGATAGCATGTATCCAATGTGAAATACAGGATTGACTATTTTAGTCAAAATTTTTTACAGAACTATCAGGAAAACGTATGAGTTTTGGAGCCATCTTCCTTTCCTATCGCATAGATTGTTATATTTCAAAGCACAAATGAATCAAACCTTTCCTTCGTAGGCGAATACCATAAATTTCTCTTGAAGGAGAACTACTGTTTCGCGTGATTGTTGGTACTTTAACGGTTTAACCCAAGTTTCACATCCAGTTCCGTTTGCATACAAAGAAGCAAAAGCAAAACAAGAACAACTCCTCGCGCACTTCTCCTGACAATCAACAAAACTCATGGTGTAGTTTTTGTTAGATTCATATCCACCTGGATTTACAAAACCTCTTCGTAGCACAACAAGACTTTCAAAGTTGCTCTTGCATACTGGCAATTCCTCCTCTATACAATCAAGTTCTCCATCGAGGGAACAATCAGCAAAAATTAAATTGACTGTGTTCAGAATTGGTTTTCAAGAACCGGTTCTAACTTTTTCCGGATTGGACCCCACATGGCAGACTTATCTTTTCTCTCTCATCTCAATTTTTAGAAACTCTACTCTAGCGCATACCTTGTGCGAGATGGGTCCGTGGGGTCTACTTTAAAGACCCACACAAATGATCCAAGCGATCTAATTGTGGTTCATAATGTAGGATCTTGAATTTTGACAAAAGTTTGAAACAAAGTTAGACAACTTGATCAAGTACTTAAAGTTATACGATTGACTTGTTTTTTTTTTTTTTTTTTGGGATGACTCAAAAAATAATTTTAGAATTAATGGATGGCTTAGATCATTTGTGTGGGTCTTTGAAGTGGACTTCACGGACCCATCTCTCACAAAGTATGCACTACTAGAGTAAAGTTTCTAAAAATTGAGATGAGAGAGAAAAGATAAGTCTGCTATTGGAGTCCAATCCGGAAAAAGTGAGAACCGATTCTTGAAAACCAATTCCGAACATGGTGTCTCCTTTAAGAATTCAATTGTTTTGAGACATTTTGTAAAACGGCAAGGTTTTGTTCTCTCCCCCCATTTGTTGCTTCTATTGGCAAGCCACACTACTCTCCGATCAGACAAGATGTCTGTGGTGTAAGAGGTCACATAGCTTATTCCTAGGTAACGGTCCCTTGAAGGGCATGCAAAACTATAAGGGCAACCACAATAGATGACTCAAATCATCTGTCATCCCTATTTTACCGAGGAAAGAATCAAAGATGGGCTGCAACAGATGACTCAAACAAGTTAACAAAATACAAAAGTGTACAGTGACTCGCCAAATCCCACCCCACTCCATTTGAGGAGGCACTGTTCACTCTCTATCCCTTTTTTTTATTCTCTCTCTCTCTCTCCCCCTCCCTCTCTCCGTTGTACTTCTTTTTTTTACTTTTCTTTTTTTTATTCTCTCTCTTACTTTTCCCCCATATATTGTATATTTTATTAAAATAGGGAGGTTAATAAAGAGATTGTTAGAGACGTGGATTGATAAAATGAAAAATGTGCATTGTTCATTACTTTTTTTAGAGAAAAATTTAGGAAAAATATTGGGGATGCTCTAACTTGAATAAACCAATAGCTGAAGTCAGGCTCTCCCCATCACTGATTTCTTGGCCTTGGAGAATTGTGTTTGTCTGTGAATAACTAGGGGTAGTGAACAAGTAACACAAGACACTGAAAATTTTAACTTGGTTTCTCCCTCTGGTAGCCATTGTTGGGCTAATAGAAAGCTACGAGGGTTATAACTGTTCGATCTTTTTGTGAATGTATGAGTTGCTAATTAGCCATCTAATTGGACCATGGACTCTTAAGAGAATGGAGGTCTAGTTCCATTATGACTTTCCTCCCTACTTCATCAATATCAAACCCAATGGTCCAAGTAATCCCCTAGAAATGTGAAAATAATGGCTTTGTTCGGATAGCTACTTAAACTAAAAATTTTCATTTTAACTTTTGACCCAGGCCCCACCGCACCTCTTCCTCTCTCTCTCTCTCTCTCTCTCTCTCTCTCTCTCTTAACTTTTGACCAATAAAAACGGAGCCCACTGGCCCCCCACCCCAAAACCCAATCTCCAATGCATTGTCCTCCCTCTCTCTCAAACACAATTAGATGGGACCGTGGGGAATAGAATATTAGTATTCCTACAAAACCAATGAAAAAGTAGGTGGGACCGTGGGCAGTAATAAAACCAATTAGGTGGGACCGTGGGCAGTAATAGAATATTACAGTCAAAATTTAAAATGAAATTTTTTGGTTCAAGTAGCTATCCGAACAAAGCCAATAATTTTCCAACATAACAACTCTTTTCTCTTGACTGTCTTCATGTCAGTCGCTTGTTAAGAAGTTATAAATTTGCGACTTAGCAGTGTAAAATGAAATTTGTGTATCGTATTAGTAGTCGTTTCGTTTATTGGTTGATTTGGGATCCGGTAGAGATTTTTGAAAATCGAATGAAATTTTGTGTTAGTAATTATGTTTGCTCTTTTGGACTGCTTGGTATCGTCATTAATTCCTATTAGGCTGTTAAATTCTTTGTATGCCTAAATTTATGATTGAGGACCGCATCAAAATGTGGCGTTTAATTTGCCTCTTGTGAGACCCTTGAGAAAATTAGAGCTGGCTTGCTTAGAACAGTCTCATCTTGGACAAGAAGCAGTTGGGAGTAGAATAAAAATCAAACCCAAGACTATTTGTTTAGTCAGCTATGGCCACTATGAGTTAATTTATGGTTAATTTAAGTGTATAATCTGATTGATTTGTGTAAAGATCCATCATTTATCAGTTGGTTCTTATCACTGCATCTCTCAGATGGCTAATAAAAGGGATGCCGGCCACATCTTATCGAGTCTCTTACTGTGAATTGTCTGTCAATGAAGGTGGTCATTGGCTTACGCATGTCAGTTTTTGTGTTCTAAATTGGTTAATTAGAATCACATATATCTCATAGTCATTAGTCACCTTTGTATGATTCGATGTTTTGTCTACCATCTAGTTGGAGATCTCGGGAGACTTGCGAACTTCAGCGAGTGGTTTCAGCCGAGGAGGTGAACCTTCTTATAAACATCCATATGCTACAAGTCTGATGAATGTGACAGATTATTCAGAAGTGCGATGTTCCGTTTATTCTCTCTTTGAGTTTCAATGAAGTAGAATCTACGGAGAATTTTCTTTTTAGGTGCCACAACTGAATGTTCAACCGTCCATGGACATCCCATTGGTGATGCCTATGGGAGTGTTAGGATTCCGAACAACGCGCCACACAGACAAAAGCAGTAAAATCAAGGGAAAACTCGACACACAATATACATGGTTCGGCCAAATCGAACCTACTTCCACGGGGAGGGAGGGTTTCACTATGATCCGGAGAAAATCCGTGTTTGTTATGTTACACACTCACACTCAATCTCACAATAATGAAACCTCACCAAGTTCACTCGTGTATCTCTCTCAAACTCTCTGCCTTTCTCTCACTTTTGTCACACACATAAAATAAGGCCACAATGAGTATTAATAGAGTACACCAAAAAACCCTAGTCCCCACCCATCCGGGCCTAAGCCCAATGGCCCACACGGGCTGGAATCCCAACAATCACCCCCTCCACACCGAGTGGGCAAAGTCGTCTGCAACACCCCCATGTGGCCTTCTCCAATCAGCTAACTCTGGCAAGCGCCTGTGTCACTAACCAGTCGAGCATCCATGCACCACCAAACAGAGTACACAAATCCCGAAAGAGTGTATCCTTGCAAAACCAGACTCCGCAGCCAATCAGAAAATCTGAGTACCGCACCCCCTAAAAAAAGAATGCCTCCACTCGTCCGAGTACCGCACCTCCTCAAATAAGATGCCTCCACTCGCACACCTCAAACCCGAGATGTATGTGCTCACCAACAGAAGCGTCCGCGCTCTCCAACAGAAGCGCCCATGTTTGCGCTCACCAACAGACGCACCCACACCCCCTCAACTGGGGTGCGGCCGAGACTCACTGGCTCGGTGTCCTTGGTGATAGTGTCCCTCCCCCCGTGTCGACAAATCCGGAGAGATCACTACCATTAAGCATATTAATAGCGAAAGAGACTCCTTTTGGCTTCGCCGGGGCCCCCAAAATATCCGTCTCCTTCCCCTGGGCTTTCTTGTGGACAACCTGCACCTATTGCTTCTCCTTCAGGCATGAATCCCGCACAACTCCTGAGCAACACTGCTCTCTCCGTGTATGTGTCAGCAAATGGCGCTTCACCTGCCCAACAAATCTCACTATACCGCTTGCTCCATGTCTAACAGCAGCCCCTCGTGTCACGACAGATCCCGCAAGTCTGTACAACCCACCAAATTTCTTTTCCAGCAGTATATCTCGCTCTCCAATAGAAACCCGAAGTACTCCAGAATTAGCCGAAAAACTATATCCTCTCTCATCAAGCATCCCGAGAGATATCAAGTTCTTCCTTACTCCTGGCACGTGCCTTACTCCCGCTACCTTCACAGTCTTCCCACTCAGCACCCGAAACTTCACTGTCCCCTTGCCAACAACCTTATTCGCTGAACCGTTAGCCATCCGAACAAGACCTCCATCGTATGCCTCGTACTCCCAAAACTGTGATCTATCCCTGCAGATATGATATGAGCACCCCGAATCCAGTACCCAATCCGATTTTCCTGCATTTGTAGCGTCTAACACTGCCAACGCCAAATCATCATCAGAATCCAGAAGAGAAACTGCTGCCTCATTTGGTGGAATTCTCTCTTTCCCCGCTTTAAACCTTGGACAATTCCGTTTTATATGCCCCTCTTCCTGGCAATGATAGCAAGTGTAATTATGCCCCCTCGACTTGGAACGGTTTTTGCCTCCCTTTCTTCCGTTTCCCTTTCCTTGGTTCCTGCCCCTGTTACCGTCCGAAATCAGTGCTCGTGTCTCGTCAGCCTGTTCAGTCTCCATCTCTCTCCTCCTCGCTTCCTCATTGAAAATAACATCCTTAACCATAGCCATCGTCAGCTTCCCTTCCGGCGCAGAGTTACTCAGGGAAACCACCAGTGTCTCCCAGTTATCCGGTAGGGAACTGAGTAACAACAGAGCCTGCAACTCATCATCGAACTTCAACCCAACATTGGACAGCTGATTAACCAAATTTTGGAACTCACTGGAATGTCCGGCAACCGAATCCCCAACCCGGAGCTTCAAATTCACAAGTCTCCTCATCAGTAGCGCCTTATTCCGGGATGTTTTCGACTGATACATCCCCTCCAATTTCGTCCACAGAGCATAAGCGTCTGTCTCCTGTGCTACATGATGAATAACCTCCTGTCCAACACACTGGCGGATCAAAGCAACTGTTTTCCTGTTCACACTCTTCCAATCTTCGGTTTTCACCTCCGTCGGTTTGACTCCTACGTGTTCTAAGGGCTCATGTAGCTCTTTCAAAATGAGCATATCCTCCATTCTAGGCTTCCAAATCGCATAATTGGTCGCCGTCAATACGAGCATAGCATTCATGTTTATCTCTGACATCTCAGCAAACAAGATAATCTGAAATAACACACCCCCAGAAACTCCCACAATTGATCTGATACTCCCCGGAATGATTAAAAGCAGTAAAATAAAACGTACTGTCAATATCCGTACCAAATCTCCACAAACCGAGCCTGGGATTGGATCCGAGACGTCGAATAGAGTTAGGAACCGGTCTGAACCGGCCGTGAACCGGTCAATAACCTGCTGAACCGGTCAAAAAACACAATCTGGTCTGCCTCCGGACTGTTATCCGGTCTAGTTCGGTCTGAACCCGGTCTGCCTCTTCACTGAACCGCCGGTCTAAACCAGTTTGAACCTTTTGACCTCCGGCCTGACCCCTTTGACCTGACATCTGATCCATTTGACCCCTGAACCCTGACCTGTATGACCCTTTGGACCCCTGCATGACCCTGAACCCTCGATGACGTCAGCCCTAGCTCCGCCGCCTCTGTCGGCGCGTGAACCTCACCCGTGAGACTAGATCTCACGCTCCAAGCTTATTCCGGCGCGTGGAGGACTTTTCGGCGATGTTCCGACCACTACTGTGATCGTCTTAAAAATCCCTACACGGTCGTGTTATCAGAACTTCTATTCGATCACTTTTTGTCCGGTCTCACCGCTCGCCTCCGTCCGTAGGTGTTCAAAACATCCGTGCTCTGTCCTCCGGTGACAAAACCGACCACCCAACACACTGTTGTGATCATCTCCGAGAGTAGCACCTATCCCTCTGATAAAAAATAAGTTTCGTCACCTGTTTTGTCCGACCAAAGCTTCAAACAGTGCTCTAATGGCCTCTGAGTGATTATCCAACTGCTCTGCGCTCTCCGGTGCTTCAACCAAAGCTCCGATACCAGTTGTTAGGATTCCGAACAACGCACCACACGCACAGAAGCAGTAAAATCAAGAGAAAACTCGACACACAATATACATGGTTCGGCCAAATTGAACCTACTTCCACGGGGAGGGGGAGGGAGGGGGGGGGGGGGGGGGGATTCACTATGATCCGGAGAAAATCCGTGTCTGTTGTGTTACACACTCACACTCAATCTCACAATAATGAAACCTCACCAAGTTCACTCGTGTATCTCTCTCAAACTGTCTGCCTTTCTCTCACTTTTGTCACACACACAAAATAAGGCTACAACGAGTATAAATAGAGTACACCAAAAAAACCCTAGTCCCCTCCCATTAGGGCCTAAGCCCAATGGCCCACACGGGGTGGAATCCCAACAGGGAGAAGCTACACTGGTGGTCACCCCTTGCCATCATCTTACTTGTAAAAAAAAAAAACTGTACGAGAATTTTTGGCTTGGTAACAATGAATTGGGAAAAAGTTCGAAGATTTCCCTACTTCAGGACTGTGAAGTTTGGCTTGTGATTTGATGTTTTTCATATGCGTTGCTTCTCGCGATTGTCTATTCGGAATTTTTTTTATAAGAAGAAACCAAAAACCCTTACATTTGCTATAGAGTGGCCAAAAACTCTCTCTCTCTCTCTCTCTCTCTGACACACACACACACACACACACACACACATAAACACACAAATCTGAAGTGTTAGTCTCCCTTTCCAACTTTGGGATTTGGGAATGCACTATTAGAATTATGATTTCCCATTTAACAACAGACAGGATCTATTTCCAAAGTCGGCCCCGAGCTAAAACAAGTGTTGCAGCCGATTTAGGCCCAAAAAAATACAAATTTTAAGGACTTCCATATTTTAGATCCCTAGGTACCCCTAGGTATCTTTTGTAATGCCAAAAAAAAAAAAAGCACATCGTATATATGGCCCAATTTCAAACTCAAAAGATGGTCCAATTTAAATTCATAATAACTAAAAAGGATTTGTCTGGACATGAGAAAAGAAAAAAGAAGCAAAAAGTAGACGCCCTAATTCAATCTCAAGCAAGTGCTCTCAATAAGTTTTTGAGTAAATCACAAAAAGAAAGTTCAAGTTTGGTTGAAGACTTAGTGGAAGAGGATCATGAAGATTCCCGGAAATGAAGAATAAGAGAATTTGGGGAATAGAGAAGAAATATATTTGGATAACGGAGAACACGAGAGTGGCCAAGAGGAACATGAAGCATATTTAAGTGACGAGTTTGAAGAATGTTTGGTTATTGTTTTAAGGCTTAAGTTCCCTAGAACCATACAGAAGTATGAAGACTTGTATAGAATTATCTAAAATAGTGTACATAATTCTAGACTTGTATAGATGATGATAGAGAATTCTAGAGAAGATGAGTTGAAAAGCTTCTGCAAGATATTCTAGACTTCTCCCTTGGTGTGTATAAATAGGTGAGGGCCTCATTTGCCCAAACATGTTGAAAGCTTTGTTCTCTCAAGTTCACTAGTGAAAAACTCTTTCTCTCTCTAAGTCTCTTTCTTATTGATGAATACTAGAATTTATTTTTGGAAGTGTAATTTACCTACTTACATTTTGCTCATTAAGATTTAAAAAAAGGCCTCCTTTTGGTTTTCGCTTTAAGCCTCCAAAAAGTCAAGGCCGTCTTTGAGGAGATACTGCTCTATTCACTGGCTAATGTGATGGGTCTGAGCCACCGGTTGTTGAAGGGTTGGTCTCTGACAAGTTGGAGGTTTGGTGGTGTTGTGGAGGAGTGGCTTGAGGAGATGAAAGATAAGATTAAAGAATTTGTCCAAGTAAAAGAAAATGATGGGGATGGGGATTATATCAGCGTCTATGGAGGTATATTCAGCCTGGGAAAGCTTAGGTATAAGGCAAACATTAACATAAGACCTTGCGATAGCTATGAAGACTTAGCATCCGTCCTACACCGAAAATGGGCAGACCTATCGAAGGAAAAGCCCAGGGAAGAACACCTGCCATTGGATAAGTGTTGGCCAAACCACTACCAATGGCACACATCGTCAAACATTGTCTCGAATTTGAGGTAGTATTTTTCGTTTTAATGTGGAACTTAGCCCTAGTAATTCAAAATGGGACACTGAAATTGGATGTGCAGGTGGAGCATACACCACCAGATGCGCTGCCATATACTGAAATTGGGCCATCTATAGACGGTAATCTTTCTAAACTATTGGAATTGTCCATGGATTTTCAACTTATATTTTAAAAAAAATTATCAACACATTCGAATCCTAAACTCAACATTAAAACAAATAATGAAAGCTTATTAATCATTCCAACAAATTAATTGAACAAATCTAAATTGAACATCCGTGGACAAATCCAATAGTTTAGAAAGATTACCGTCTAAAGATGTCCCAATTTCAATATATGGCCGCGCATCTGGTGGTGTATGTTCCACTTGCGCATCCAATTTCAGTGTCCCATTTTAAATTACTAGGGCTAAGTTCCACATTAAAACGACAACCACTACCTCAAATTCGAGACGATGTGTGACGATGTGTGCCATTGGTAGTGGTTTGGCCAACACTTATCCAATGGCAGGTGTTCTTCCCTGGGCTCTTCCTTCGATAGATCTACCCATTTTCAGTGTAGGACGGATGCTAAGTCTTCATAGCTATCGCAAGGTCTCATGTTAATGTTTGTCTTATACCTAAGCCTTCCTGGGCTGAATATACCTCCATAGACGCTAATATAATCCCCCTCCCCATAGACGCTAACAATAGCCAAAAAACAAAATAGATAGCCAAAACCCAAAATAATTGCTCCACTGCTTATGAAATATCCATGGCAAACCAATCATCAAATGTTTCAGCGAATGGTTGCCAGCTTAGCTGGTTTACATAGCAACTGATCCAGCTAAAAAAGAATCTCCTTCAACTCCCAGCCTGATGTAATAATAGTTAAGTGATAAAGTATAGTGGTAAAATTATTTATCTATACATATATATATATATATATATATATATATATATAATTTTAAAAATATATATAATAAATCTCACGGTTCGGATCGATTAATCTATGGTTTCAAAATCAAAATCTATGTCCAGACCACAATTTACAGTTTTTTATTTTTTAAATCCGTGTCCGGACTATTAATCCACGGTTAAAATCCAAAACGTGTGGATCAGTTCGGTCCGGACCAGATTCACGGTTCACCGGTTTTTTTGAACAACCCTACTTTTTTTCCATCAATCTATACAGATTTCACCCAGTGAGATATTTTTAATTTCCCTTCATTTTGTTTACATATGGGTGCACAGAAGAATATCATATACTAAACCCAACGGCCCAACCTGGTGAACAATTAGGCCATTGGGCCATCTGCTATGTTCACCCAAGCCTTAATGGCATGAAAATCTCACACATGTTAAGGTATTCTTTTTCCGGTTCAACGGTTAAAGTGTCCGATTAGCTTATGTGCACCATCAACTAATCTCCTTTCTGGTTCGGTTTTGGTCAAAGAGAATCCATACTTGGACTAAGCAATTCATAAGATATTACTCGTTTGCGACTTTGACTCCAAAGCTTGAACCCTGATCAACTGTGTGGAGAACAAACCCGACCAAAGGGACGAAACCTTGGGCTTCAAGTCAAAGGTATTTACTACTCATTATGGTATGCATTATCTTTGTTATATCTTGAGCATCAAGACAAGCAATTTCCATAATCACCTGCTATAATACTAGCGTTTTATTTCCTCTTTTCAGAAGCAAAAAGGTCAAAATCTCTCTCTCTCTCATGAGTTATGAAGGCCCAATTGTTTGCTTTTGGTCCCCATCTTCCAATTAGCTCTCTTCAGTCCTCTGGGTAATTTTCTTGGCCTCAAGTCCATTTTTGGGCAGCTTAAAATGGACACGTATTGAATAGTAGGTCTGAACATCAGCTGAAGATTCACAGTTAAAGAATTCCAACACCAACCCAGCCAAGTACAACCACCTCTCTCTCTCTCTCTCCTCTCTCTCTCTCTCTCAAATGCCAATACTCATAGCATGCCCATCATCATTCTTCACATCCCATCTTCCCCGGTCAAACTCAAAATCATGGTAATTTAGGGGGTGTTCCACTAACTTGGTTTTTTTGGTTTTTGAGTTTTTTTTGGATGTTTTAGTTTTTCAAAAAAAACTAACTTGTTCCACTAACTAGTTTTTTGGTTTTTTGTTTTGCAAAAAAACTTGTTCCACTAACTAGTTTTTTGGCTTTATTTTTTGGTTTTTAGTTTTGCAAAAAAACTAAGTGATTTTTTGTTAGTGGAATGAGATAGTTTTTTAGTTAAAACAAAACTGTTTTTTTTTTAGCGGAACGGGGCCTAAGTCCTCTTTCATTCTCTCTTTCTCTCTCATCCCTTCTTTTCAGTTTTTAGCACAACTTTTATGTTGGTTTGGCTTAACAAAAATGTTGAACACACAACGTCCGGACACAATACTCACGTAGGGACGGGAATCGTGAGTCCCGCTCCCATGTGAGTGTTGTGTCCGGATTTTCTGTGACATTTTTGTTGGCTCAAGTATCTTGTTGAAGTTTTCTTTTTGAATAATTTGTGAAATTAATTTTTTTTTTTCGAAAAGCAACCAAAATGCTAAAAAAGAAAAATCAAAAGCTAAAAAATGTTCACTCTGCATGATTTTTGGGAAATTAATAATTTTTTCTGTGACATGCATTGTTGTTGGCTTGAAATTGGAATTGCAGTCTCTGATGACGCCATGGATGTTTCGGTCACTGGCGAAGCTGATAACAGGAATGGTGACCGAGCCAGCAGCCACTGTTACAACATTATTGTACTACAGTGATCTTCTCCCAAGAAATCCAAATTTAGAGCGACTGGTTCAAAGGGAATTACTCCACCCAGAAAACTACTTGTTTCATTTTCTCATTAACATCTTGAAATGTTTCTGGTAGAAATTGAGAGATTGATATTCATGTATTGGGGCCCTATCCTATATCTTTCTGGGTTTTTTTTTTTTTTTTGTGGGTTTTTTGTGTAGTTGCCTAGGGGAAATTTTGTTAGCAGGTTATTAAGTTCATGAGGCTTTTGATTTCTTACTAGTCCCCTGTTTCTACTCTCTGACTTTTGGATTCGAATAAGCCTCCAATATTCGAGATTGTAATTTGAGTATTTTTTTGATAATCGGATGTCCGGGATAGCTTGCGAGCACCTCGACTAATTCCGGGGTCTTGAAGTTAATGACCAGACAAATCTCCAATGGTCTCAAGATTTGGAATGTTTGGTCTGTCTGGATCATGTACTCATATTTTGGTGCTTTGCATAGTTAATATATGAGTATATGTGAATGGATCAATCATTTTTATTTTTTGGTTGTTGAATTGTAAGCAAAATGTCACGCGTAAGTTCATATCCCCAGTTCTTCAAAAATAAAGAAGTTCATATCCCCAGACATTTTCGATAGTTTTAATTTTGGGCATTAGCACCACCCATTATTATTTACTAGAACTTTTGGACCTAAAATGGCCAATTTCTTAAAGGGCTAAGCTCCCCTCCATAGAAGCCCAATAAGATGGGGAATCATTATGGTCTGTCTGAGGTCGGGCTAGTCCAAACCACAATTCGTTTATTGAGCCTCTATTCTAATGATTTGTTTGTTTCGGGCGAAAAACGTTTTCTAATTCTAACTACAACTGATAAAGTAAACCAGTCATTCGAGTTTGAAATCATTTTTGTTCAATAAAAAATTCATTGGAGACCAATTTGTTACATTTAAAATTATGACTTGGGAGTTTTTTAATTTTGTTTTAACTCGAGTCGTTTAACTAATGATGTTCAAAAAAATCATGTTGCTTGAGAAGCCTTGATTGAAACTCATTTTGAAATCGGCTCACTTGATAACCGATCCAAATTGAACTCATTTTAAAACTCGTTAAGTAATCATATCAAGTTCGAACAAAGCCTCTTCTTTATTCATTCAGCTCGCTCATCGCCCCTAATTCGAACGAAGAACATTGAAGCCACCACTTACAAAAGGGGTCACAGTAAAGGGCCTGATAGGTCTTGTTTTCTAACCCATAGAAGTGGGTCAGAGACCAACTCCTTTTAACCAATCCTTCCTTTCTCTTGACTTGTGGGTTAGGTATGGTTTTGTAAATGAGAATTTCGGTTAGGGCCTTCCTACCTCTCTAACTTGCAAACATTCAAGTATTCACTACCTGAATCCGACTTTGGGTACCGATGGTGTACAGATTGCTTTTTGGGCCCGCTTCGGCTCCTACATAGAATATGAATTGTTAACAAATTAAAAAAATTTAGACAATTGGACGAAACACTTATAATAATCATCCGAGATGATTTTTTACAAGGTTTCTCGAAATCGTTCGTGCTGATTTTTTACAAGACTACTCAAAACATTTTTCAAAATTATGGAGTAAATGGCTTTGATCGTCTGTGTAAAACCCCTAAGCAGACCCGAAAAACTATCTGTACGCTATCGGTGCAAAGGCTATCAGTACCCACAGTTTTCTAGTTCAATACCCAATTCTGTTTTTGGTGCCAATTGTGAAAGCAAAATGGACTTTTTAACTTTTTTAACCGGAGATGCTTAGTTTTCCATTCCTGCTAGGAAATCAAGCCCATTCGTTAATCTTAAGCATGTTTAACTTCCAAGTTTTAAATTCGTTTTGACCCATGTGGTAAAAGGTAAAGAGGAAAGAAAAGGGAGTTCACTGCATTCATGAAGGAATACATGGTGACCATCATGGCAGGCAAGCAAATATCCTAAAAAAAACTAAAATATTTATTTTTTGCACATGCAACTATGCAAAACCTAATCTTTATGGCCTTAATTAGTCGATAGTCAGATCTGTCTTACAGAATTAATTGAGATACGCGCAAGTTAATCCGAACACCTAATTATAAAAATAAAAATAAAAACCTACTCTTTATCTACTTGAAAAAGGTGACTTCATTAACAAAATCATTTGGACACGAACGGACCTATGGAGCTAATTTAACAACTAACGATCGAGCCTCGGTCAATGCTTGAAAGCATTTGCGTTGGTTTTACTACTAATTTATTTTCTCATCTAACGGCTCCTCAATAATATTTCATCAAAGTTCGTACTAAACAAATTGATAATAAAGCTCCTGAAATGCCTGAAAGTCGTAAAAAAAATAATTGTATGACCTTTCCCCAGAAAACCTGTGAAAATGATTGACACCTAAATGTTTTATAGTAGCATATTTATATTCTATGCCTTAAAAAAACTCTTCCAAAATATTCTATTAAGGTGTTCATACTTTTATCTTGAACTACAATTTATATAAATCATCAATGGGTCGGGGCGAGCTAGGTTTGGATGAATACTCCCTAGCTATCAAATAAATGAGCTGGATGGACTATAATGCCAATGCTCGATATAGGATTAATATCATGACATTTAAATCTGAACAAATCCGATCTCTTCCTCTCTCCGTCGAGGAAAATATTACTTATGTTGTGTTTATAATATAACTTGAAATTGTGAATCCCCTTATACCCATTTACTTTTTTTTTTTGCCAATAGAGAGAATTTCATTTCACGAGAAATGCTATTACAAATTACCGAGTATGAAGACAACAGAATAAAAAATAATCATACAGACGAGAAGAACATAGACAGAACCAAAACAAATGAAGGATACAAGTCCAGCGTCCTTGATCAATGTATGATGTTGAGCTACTTTTGTCACGGTAGTTCCACGTGAATGGCGATTCTTCCAACACACAGAAAGACAGGTAACCACCGAAGAGATTTAAGGAGGTATCCAGCGGTCAACTTGTCGAGGAACTGCATGCTTGATAATGATACCAAACAGAAACTGACCGATCCAAACCAGGTGTCTGTCACACACCTATGGTCGAGAACTCCGCGGCACGGATAGACGTCGTGCAACTAGAAGGCCAAGGCTAACTACGGAGCTCTATAATCGGTAGAGAAACTGCCGAAAAGAATCGCAACCGTGGTTATTTAAAGAAATTGTTGCGGAGAATCTCTTTGCATCTGTGGTGATCTCCCTGAGCTTATTTGCACCTAAACGAAGTAGAGAAAATCCTTCCACCCCAAATGACCACTGAGCCAACCCGAATAACCCCATAAAGCAACTCCCATTCGGCCAAATCATATAAACCCATATACCAACTGAATAACCCAAATCCAAACTTTCCCAACCTTGCCCATCTGAAGAAGGCTATTACTTTCTCATTGTCTTCATGACTTTTTGTATATTCATTCATTTTTACTTCTTTCTGGAAATTCAAAACCCATGATAGACCATCAAAACAGAGCCAACTAACCCAATATTTCCTTCACCTTAGAGCAAAGTTCAACCACCCTCCAAAGCATCCAAAGCAGCCTAACTCCACTAGACCAAACTATCAACAAACTCAATATTCTAAGAAAGGTGTGTAATCATTCAGTGCTCCCGGACAGAGCCAGCTCAAGCATTAGACAACTAAAGCCTTTGCTTTAGGCTTTCAAATTTTTAAGGATCCCGAATCCTTTTGTTTTAGACACTATATCTCTAATTTATACTCCAGTACTTTTTAGGGCCAAAAGAGGTCTACGTTCCTAACGGTACTCGAAACACTACAATTTTAGTTATGTTTTCTAACAATCAAAAGGGATAAAACATGTCTCAATAAAAGCAGATTTTAATTGTTCCTTTGATGTTTGCTTGTGTGCAAAATCAAGTTTAAAAAAAATATGATTGACCAATTGAGTTTACAGTGGCATAATGTGGGTTGGCGATTGTATCAATTCCAATTAACTTGTTGGTATGATCCGAGTACAAGAATTCAATAAGTAAATTTAAATCTCAAGTGTCATGACGCGAAAATAAATACTACTCCCTCCGTCCCTTTTTAAGTGATTCATATGGGAATACGTGCAATTTCAAATCCCTAAAAAACATATTTCTCTATATAACTTTTTAATTTGTTTTATACCAAATTAAAGTGCTCATTGAGTACTTTAATTTGGTGCAAAAAAAATTTAAAAACGATTTACGAAAGTACATTTTTAAACGTCCGCAAAAATACACGTTACCAAGTGGATCACTTAAAAAGGGACGGAGGGAGTATTATGCAAGGGATTTTCGAACAACATTAACAAAAGTAAAAGGCCTCATCAGAATTGTCACTTTAGGCCTCAAATCATCTTGAGACGGTCCTACTCCACACATTTATGTGAGCTTCGTACACTTATAAGAGCATCTCCTACCCATTTCTCTCTCTTTCTCCATTTTGAAGACTCAAAAAAATATATTTTATTCAAAAAGCAAATATGGAGAATGAACAACTCCAACCCAAATTCTTCATTTTTCATCTCCCAAATTCCCTCCAAGATTTTGCTCCCAAAAATCTCCTAAAATTCCCTCTCAATTATACCCACTTTTAAGAGTCACTTGGTCTTTTCCCGGAGTTTTTGTCTGACCTTACTTTTAACACCCCCCAGCAAGCTTTAGCCTTTAATCCTCACTTTCAGGTCGAAGTTGCCAGGAAAAAAAAACCCTTTTCTTTCCGGAATGAATTTTCCCAAATTTAAGCCACCAAGTCCAAGCTTTCTAGATGAAGAAATGGAAGAGGAATTAGTATGTTTCCAACACTAATGTATTTATGTTTAATGTCATTTCAAAGTGTATTTATACCTATGTAATATTAGGCTTATTTTGAAGATACTATTAATATCTTTTCAATGATATAAATTTTATAAAAATTGAGTCTATAATGTAAAAGTTATATGTCATTCAAGAAAATTTAGTCAAAAGAAATTAGGATATGGTTGGTATTGTAATTTGTTATCAATACATCCAAAGGATAAAATGGTGATTTTAAGTAAAAAGGTAGAAATGGAGATGGGTCTCCATTTGGTGGGAGATTCTCCAAATATGGAGGATGGGAGTTGGGTCTCCAAAATGAAGACCCCAAATGGAGATGGGTTGGAGGGCATGGATTCTCTAAAAGGGAGATTTGGTCCTCCAAAATGGAGATTTGGAGATGGGTAGAAGATGCTCTAATTACTCAAATTTTGATGTTACTTTGCTATTTTGGCGACACAATCTTTTCATTTTCATTTACAGAAAAAACACATATATCAGCGGCAATCAGAACCAGTTTAATTGACTAATAACTCCACACTAGGACCGAAAATTTTCGTTTTGATTCCCATGAAACCATGCACCCTCTCAAATGATTAAAAAGGTCATGCTTTTTACTTCATTTTTTCTCACAAAAACAGTACTATAATCAAGCTACTAAACCATAGCCTTTGACCACCTTTTCCCCCTCATGTCTCGGACTACCCACCCCACAAGGACTTTGAGAGGCCAACAGGTGACCTGATCACTTTTTGCTGTTGTCTTTCATTTTATCGAGAAAGAATCAAAGAATCTCTTTCTCCCATGGATGGATCCGAGAATATTATATAAAAAAAGAAATTTTAATTTTTTTTCCATGAATTATATAGGCTTGTCCCTTTACTCCGTTCCTGTTGTCTACAACGATTGCAGCCCTTTGGATTGAGTCATTTTAATGAGAAAAAAAGGGTTATGCTTTCTAATTTCTCAAACGACTTGATTCACACACTAGCCACGGTAATTATTTCGGCCTAGTAGCATCACTTCAAAAGTTATATCAAGCTTTGGATGTACCATTTAGGTAGTGGTATACACTTACTCTACGTACGCGTAATGCACGGACGTCGAATTTGAGGGATGTTTCAATCAAATTTGACGTTACGTGATTGCAAATAATATTACATTTGTTTTATTTGAGGGATGTTTTTTTTGTACATTTGGTCTTATTGACATAGCTAGGGCTTGCTTGGAGTCTTGGTATTTTTAGGTCCAAACAAGTTATATACACTGGCGGCCTCCTTTGGGTAAAAAATCGGTTTTTGGTTTTTTGATTTTTCTATTTTGTCCTTATTCAAATTTTTTTTGCATTCGTTAGTTTTGCATCAAGATTTTGTGGTTTCTGGATACCTCTCGACGAGACGAATCTAACAAGTATAAATTTATGGTCAAAACTCAATAATCCACCTATTTTGGCTTTATTCAAAAAAATATTTGGTTTGACCATAAATTTATACTTGTTAGATTCGTCTCGTCGAGAGGAATCCAGAAACCATAAAATCTTTATGCAAAACTAACGAATGCAAAAAAAAATTGAATAAAGACAAATGAAAAAGCCAAAAAACCAAAAACCAGTTTTTTACCCACCCAAAGGAGGCCACGTGATTTTCCACCATCCTGCGGTGGGCCACGTGACTCATGGGTCCTATCCTAACCACACCATCAAACTTCACATGACCCATGTGCGATTGTGTCCTCTATTTCTTACTATAATTCATTCCATATTAAAGTATTACTAGATTCTTCTGAAAGAATGACAGTGATATGTGAGAATTCTCTAACATACCCAGAAATTCAAGAGTAAATTATCAATAAGGTAAAAAAAAAAAAATTATTACCACCAAGGTCAAATACTCTTTTTTAATTACTATTAATGTTAATTACTTTTTTTTTTTTTGGATTTTTAGTCACTTAGGGTATTAAAGTTTAGGCACTTTCATAGGGTTTTTGGGGGTTTAGGCACTTTCTATATGGTTTTTGGATTTAGGCACTTAGGATATCATGCGGTTTCATAGAGTTTTAGAAATTTAGGCACTTTCATAAAATTTTGGGGGTTTAGGCATTTTTATATGGTTTGAGGGTTTATGCCCTTTCATAAGGTTAGGGGTTTATGCACTTTCATACGGTTTGGGGTTTAGGAGAGAGAGAGATTACTCCAAAAAAAAACTAACCTTACACATAACTTCCCCAAAATTCTACCCACAAATTACCCTGAAAACTGGAATGAGGGGGTAAATTTCTCCAAAAAAAAAAAACTAACCTTACACGTAAATTCCCCGAAATTCTACCCACAAATTACCCCGAAAACTAGAATGAGTGGCTCAGATTCTAGTTTTCTAGGTAGAATTTCCGAGCACTTGACATTTTCCAAAAATTTTAAAAATGTGGCTTGGATTTTCCTATGGAAAAGTACTTCAAAGAATTGTTTCTATATACAGCTAGTTTGTGGTCCTTTCAGATCTCATATTGTTACTTTGTAGAGCTCTCGAGACTTACAGTCATGAAAGTCATGTTAATTACATATTGTTTAATGGGATTCGGGGATCCTGTAGTGCACTGCCGCACTACAACCCTGTAGTGCGGCACACGAGCCGTTGATCTCGGCAATGAACGGTTCGGATTTCATAGTATGAAACAATATCAATCGATTTCCCGTGACTTTTAGCTTGTTTGTTATTCTCAATGAGCTTCAAAAATAAACCGTTTCGATCATCGAAATATATACTCAAAAAGGGCCCAGAAAATTGAACTTAATTTTCTATATATTTTTTTAATAGAGAATGTGTATAAAATGAGAGAAGGTACGACCTATTACCTAAACAAATACTACTAATGATCTTCTTTAAGCTGTTTAAGGAATTAGGGTTGACTGCAATCTTGTTAACGGATTCGGATCCTCTGCCCCCTTATACTGTCCCCATCCTCTGCCCCCATCATCTAAAACTGCCATGTGTACATAATAGATCTCAACCCTCAAAATTAAAAACCCAGACTCTTTCTCTTGTAACACATGTTCTCTCTCTGTTCTCATAACCAAAATTCACTCCGAACCAAAAATCAAATTTGATCTCTCTGTTCATTTGATTAGGAGAGAGAGAGAGAGAGAGAACATATATGAGAGAGAGAGAGAAAGAGTCTGGGTCTCTCCGTTCGCATACACCTTTGGTCATGGGAAAAGTATAGTTCTTAAATCAATAAATTATAAAACCCACCACACAAATATTGCTCCAGAAATTAAATCAAAACGAATTGGTTCTTTATTTGATCCGTCCGAAGAATTTTAATTGGTTCTGAATGAAATTCCTCCATTTTTGGCTGGAGGTGTATGTGTGTGTGTGTGTGAGAGAGAGAGAGAGAGGAGAAAGAGTGTGTGGGTTATAATTTTGAAGGGTTGAGATCAATTCTGTACGCATGGCAGTCTTAGATAATGGGGGCAGAGTATGGGGACAGCATAAGGGGGCAGAGGATCCCGAGCCCTTGTTAACCACTTTTCCTTAAATTTCTCCGGATTTTCTTCCTCTTCTTGCAAAAAAAAAAAAAATGAAATAATGATAAGGTTGTTGTAATATAAATGATACCAAATTGATCATTGCCTTAGCCATATATGTCAAATATTCATTGGCTGGGCTTGTAGTACTGCATAAAGTTTAGGCATTTGATGTGTGCCCGGGGAACACAAAGAATCAATTGCCTTTTGCCTTTGTAGCCCACCAATAGATCATCATGCACCATAATTTGCTTTTGGTGCCATAAGATACTTTGGCCATAAGATTATATGCAAAATGTGCTATGCATGTACATATAATGTTGGGAATTCACATTAGATAAATAGAAAAAATGTTAGATCGTAATATGCATTTGGGTGGATTTCCACTTTTAGTCTTTAATTGGATATGAGTCATTTAATGTATATTAAGTTCAGGTAATGTTATGTGAACTAAGTGGATACTCCCCAATGAATTGAGCCTACGCACAAATGAAAAGAACCTTAGGCGGATCCGTCTCAACATATAATGCCAAACATGCAAGTTTTAATTTCAAAATGTATCTCACAGATATCAATGTATATTTTCACGGTTCAATACACTTTCCTTGAATATTGGTGCAGTTTTAACAAATTATCCACCACCCTAAAAGCTGTGCTCAATATTTTTCTTCATACCTATATCGTAAACAATATAATGATGAAGAAACACTATATCAATCCTAGCTACGAATTCTTCAACCTTAAGTTAATGCGGTTTAATTAAGTTGCAAATTGTAGATTATTGTACTAAGTGGTTTGAAAAGGCAATATTCCATCGTGGGAATGACTTCTTCCTCGTTAAGCAAGTGATGTCTCTATCGCATCCGCACAAGTAGGTGCACATATTTCACATACAAGTTATTCTCATACAAAATTTGGACTCTAACTTGTAAGACCACAAAATTTATGACCACCCCTTTGAAGAAAAATGTTAAGCTTACGCAAAATGTGTACAAACAACAAAACTTCACATAATTACATTCGTTGAGCAATCTTATGCGTACAGACAACTACTAATTCAAATTACACACGTCTCGGATTTTGGCTCGTACGTGTAACTAAAAATAGAGTGCAAAAGTTGTCATCCCATATATCTATATAATTTTTTTTTCTTTTTCTGGAGGGTGAAAATTCCAGTAATCATGGCTCAACCGATTTGTTTCGTTGAGATACTTATAGCATTATATCATTAGAGGTTTACTGCCTTAACAAAAATTATGCTAACAAAATTATTGATATCATGAACCTTGAAATGATTTTAAAATTTGTGTGGAAAGGCTCACGAATATAAATTTTTATGTGGAATAAAATGAGTGAATGTATAAATTGGGATTTGGGAGGGGTCCATGGCCGGCCCGAGCTGTTTTTATGCAATTGTGACTCTGGTCTCTGGAGTAGGCCCCAAGTAATAAGAATTGTGTACAACTTTTCCAGTCTTTCAAAGGCATAATATTCGTTTACTTTAATATTCCGTGCAAATAATTATGGTGGGTTTTGGCTAAAGAAGTTGGCTTAACTTTTTTTTTTTTGCATTTTTTAGTTTTGCATCAACTTTTTGTGTATTATTGGTTCATCTCGGCGAGAGGAATCAAAAAAATATAAAATTATGACCGAAGCTTAAATTTTTTTTGAATAAAGACAAAAATAAGCCAAAGAGTCAGTTTTTTACACTTTTTTCGATCTTATTCAAAAAATTGAAAGTTCTAGCCATAATCTTTAACCTTTCTGGATTCGTCTCGCCGAGACGAACCAATAATACTCAAAAAATCGATGCAAAACTAACAAACGCAAAAAAAAATCAAATAAAGACAAAACAAAAAGCTAAGTTGGCTTTTTTAGCCAAACCTCACCTTAGTATTCAAACATATAGTTTTGTGATAATCAGGTATCCGGACCAATTATCGCACACCTATGTATTATAATGGATTGAGTTACTCCATATATTTCACAAAATCACCAATTAAACAAGTACCTATTGTTGGATGCTTCTAGAGAACGCTAGGGTACATAATCACCTTGGCACTGTTCGTTTCCCAGTTTAGTTTTAGTTTTAGTTTTAGTTTTGATGACATCATCATTTCCCTCATTTCTCTCTCTATTTCTCTCCACTCATTACATCTGATGACATCATCAAAACTAAACTAAACTATCTAACCAAACACGGCCCTTACCATCATGTAAAATCTTTACAGCGGAGCCGTTTCACTAACTTTGGTTTTCTTTAATTAATTAATTAATATATATGAGAAAAATGACTTATCTTGAAAAGCGTGAAAAATAATAATAAAAAGCCCGTTGTGGACCTTACATGATTTTACTAGTTGGTTCAGGCAATCGGAAGTGGGGTTCCTATTGTGCAACCCCCGCACGACACCGTGTTGTGCACATTCAGGCCGTTTGTTGCCCAAATGGACAGCCCATATTTGATTTCGCATTGCACGCCAATGAATGATTTGGATGCAAAGGAACTGAGATGAAATCTGGATCGTCCATCTGAACAATGAAAGACCCGAACGTGCAGGGCACGGTGCCGTGCGGGAGCTACACAACAGCGACCCCCTTCCCAGGCAACCCTAGCCCACTTGGTGGTGATGAGCTGTTCCTGACTGGCCCACAAGATCTTTCTGCTCAACTGGCAAAACTTTGCTTTGTAGGATTAGCTTAACCGAAAGTAATCGACTGGTTGACAGGTCAATGCCATATGTCTTTGCCACAGCTGTTTTCTACTAAGCACCCACTCTTTTGTTGATTCTTCTCTGGCGTTATTTTTTATAAGAAAATACTTCTAAGTTGGAACCAGTTAAAAAAAGACCTGTTGACTCGCATAATAGCTTTGGTAGTAAGCAAAAAACCCGTAGTGCCGTGTGGACAATTTCATGTGGGGTGCTCGTTTTCTTTCTTGCCAGTTGCCCCACATATGCTTTGTCCTTTATGTTCTGTTTTGTAATTCTGATATCCGGGTCGATTTACGTACATTTTTAATTAATTTGAGGTTTCAATTTCATCGCTTCTTTGGGACGAGCCCAATTAACGTCGGAGTATATTTCCGTCTGGATTAAACTTAAAAGAGTTGACAACGTCTGAGAAATTTCGAATCTGAAATCATAAGATGGAACAAAACCATAATCTTAACCCTTAACCACCGGTCGAACCTCTTGGCATCTTTATGCTTATGCTTTGTTTAGTTGCATTAAACTGACAATTCAGTTCCAAAACCCCCCATCAATGACGAAAACAACCCTTCATCTTTTCTATTCGCTTTTCATGAAAAACGATGTTTTTTTAAGAACGGAAATTTCATCGCAAAAGCTAAAACTAGCTGAACGAGTATATATATAGAATAATGGGG
Source organism: Vaccinium vitis-idaea (assembly GCA_963854785.1). Taxonomy (NCBI): domain Eukaryota; kingdom Viridiplantae; phylum Streptophyta; class Magnoliopsida; order Ericales; family Ericaceae; genus Vaccinium; species Vaccinium vitis-idaea. The sequence goes on along the minus strand of OY978225.1, from coordinate 35,874,626 downwards.
GGCCATGCATCCTAAATCGCGAGGCTAGGGGAAAGGGATCACTAAATTTTCAAAATACAAAAAATAAGCAAAATCCACAATCTAGTATGATCGTATCCACGTTGAATTACCGTAATATAACTATAAACAAATCAACTAAATATCGAACTAGGATAGCAACGACGACATTTCTAAAAAGTCAGCAATTTTTGGGATCTAAAAATGGATGTTTGAAAAACATGTTTGGAGATCTAATATTTTCTAAAAAGTCTGCGATTTTGTAGATCTAAAAATGGATGTTTGGAAAACATGTTTGGAGATCTAATAATTCAAATATTGAGCTTTATAATATTTCATAACCAAGGGGTTTCATGTTGATGGTCCATAATAAATGGTGTTCAACTAATTGTATTTTAAAATGGTTAAAGCTTGTTGATAAGAAAGGGTCCATGATTGGACCCAACTAATAGAATGTAAATGTTCATATTTTTCCTCAGGGCGAGACTTGAGCTTCGGTCTCAACTAGATGCGACGAAGTCATCTACAATTGACTATGTAATCTTTAGCGTAGCTGACAACAGTTATATGTAATAGCATATCTATTATGTAATGAGAAACATATCTATTATGTAACGAACAAAAGTATCTATTACGTAAGTAGAAAAAAGATAATGTTGTACTGATTATTCCATTAGGGGAATACTCTATCATCATGCACCATGATGGTCATATTTGTCACTTTGGTTAAATCCTATAAAGTTGTTCAATTGGCAGTTGCACATTTTGTACTTTTATCACAACAAAAACAAGCAATGTGTATGCTAATCTTCCAAACAAGTTTCCTCCTTCAAGCTCTATTCTTTCCTTCTTTGTAGGGTAAAACCATGAGTTTTTATACGTTTACAAAATGTAGCAATATTTTAGGCTCCCACTTATTCTTTCGAACATACAAATCTAATAATCAAATTTAATACAAATCTTATCACGATGCAGACAAATATCTGCATTTTTTGGATTTTATAAAACGTCAAATAAATAGTATTATCAATTATTGTGAGAATTTTTAACATTGTTTTATAACTCGGTATCCGGCTTATAGACTGATTATAGGCTTGACAAAATAATACTACAATTATCCCATTTTTCGTGAGATTCTTAATCTTAGAGCGCACACACAGTCTCCCAAAAGTCTTCTTAACTCCAAGGCTTGAAGCCCGACTTGGTAAAAACTACTCGTAAAAAGCAAGCATTAACACGCTACAATTCGGCTCGACTCGTTCCCAACACATATGCGACCTTCGGAAAAGAAAAAAACAAATACTTTTGGCAAAATGGGTAATTTTTAATTACCTTAAAAATATAAAACACATGCATTTTTTCTCTCCAAATAAGACCTGGAAATAATTACAAATTTAGAATTGAATATAAAATCAGTATCTATACATAGATTATACACACTATATATGTGCGAATATATCTAATGTCTATGTGTATCGGTAAGCTCAAGTTCATCAACCTTAAAACATGGGATTCCTAAATTCACCGAATCAACGAACACGCCTAGATCGTCAACATTCTTCTCTCTCTCTCTCTCTCTCTGTCCCGCGTTTTCCACTCTCGGTCTCTCATCCCCCCCGCCGATTTCGTTCCCGATAAGCTCCCCCGATTTCTTACATTCCCCAAAATACCCTCAATTTCACCGCCCAAATCCCCCACTCACTTGCAGAACCCCCGTCCAATTCAGTCAATTCACATCCAGTATTCCATACTACTCCCCTTGTTTTCAGAGAGAGAAATATATATGTATATACGCACATAGATATATAGAGAGAGAGACTCCTACGTGGCAACAAGGACCTTTTGATTCACCTGCTTATTCTGCATCTGCTCTCTCTCTCTCTCTCTCTCTCAACTTCCGTATCCACCCTCTTGATCTTCTTTATTTCACTCTGTTTCGAGTTCCCTTACAACACTGCTAGTGTATATATAGAGAGGTTCTTTCGTTCTTCTTTCTATATATCTGTGGCCAAGTTTCTTTCTCTCTCTCTCTCTCTCTCTCTGAAACAATCTTCTTTTTCTTTTTCTTTGGGCTTATTCAATCCAAAACTTGATCTCCATTTAAGGAAAGCAACATTTGTTCTTCTTTAAATTGACCACCACCCCACATTCAATTCAATTCCCAAATCCTCAAATTTACACCCGATAAAGACCCACGAAAGAGACCCAACAAAATGTTCGACGGCTTATTGAAAAGCAAGTTCTACACAAAATGGTTGGTATCCAAAAAAACCCAAATCTTCTCTGCTTTCTTTATTTATCGATTTCATTGGTTTAATCTGATCATTAATGGGTTTTCTTTTTTGGGTTCTTGGTTTTTTTAGCAAGACATCAATCAAGCTAACGAAGACTCGAATCGAGATGATAAAGAGAAAGAGAAACGCGATGCAGAAGTACTTGAGGAATGATATTGCCGATCTTCTTAAAAATGGGCTTGACATCAAAGCTTATGGCAGGGTAAATTGGTTTTTTTTTTTTCGCTTTTCTTCTCATATTGAATTGAATGCTCTCTTCAATTTTCCATTCTGAAATTTAATTGGGTTTTCATAGTTTTATGGGTATGTGTGTGTTCTTTCCTTTTCTGTTTTCTGCTCTGTTTTTATTTGTGTTTTCCAGAATTCGAATCCTATTTTCATTTTTTTTCTCTTTATCAATGGCTTCTGAAATTTATCCAGTTATGTCTGTATGCATGTATTTTTTGCTTCCTTTCTCTCTCCTCTCTCTCTCTCTCTATATGTGTGTGTGTTTTCTCGCTTATTTGGTTTATGTTCTGTTTTCGAATTGGGTTTTCTTGAAATCGAAGCATTATTTCTCGTTACGTGTGTTGTGTATAATTTGCGTTTCCTTTCTGTTTCCCAATGGGTCTTCTCGAATTGGAAGCCTGTTTTCATGACCTCTCTCTCTCTCTCTCTCTCTCTCAAGCTGTCTAATTCATACACAATATGTTTTCCATTTTCGTTTATAATTTGAACTAACTTGGAATTTCTTGGCAATGAAACAGGCTGAAGGGCTTCTGGTTGAGGTGAATATGTCAGCCTGTTATGATTTCGTCGACCAATTTTGTGGCCTTATCTCAAATAATCTTTCCCTAATGAGTAAACAAAGGTACATTCATACATATAAAATACTCCTCTGTTCTATCCTGTTCTCTGCTGCATCATGGTTAATTTGTGATAGATTTTTATATATTTTTTTTCCGGAAATACGTAACAGATTAATTCCAAAAAAATTATAGTAATTGTTTTGTTGGGAAAAGATTCGTTATAACCACCACCTGCAGATGAGACTTCTTTTTTATTTTGTTGAATCATTGCTTCAAGCTGTTTGCACTCTAACTAATTGATTAGGAATTTTGTTGGTCTGTTGGACATAAAATATATTTTGTTAGTTTTTCTTTTCCTTTCTACTGATAGTTTGAGGCATTCGTGTTAAAACAATTATATTGCAAGATACGTATTTATGGCGTATTCTACATGAAATTTTGATTGACAATTTGGTTCGTTCATTTTGGGTTTTAGAGGTTTTTCCCTCAAGAATTGGTTTTCAAAAATCTCCCGGTCATTGTTCCCGAGAGAGAGAGAGAGAGAGCGCAAGTGGGGCTTTCTCAAAAGGAAAATGATTCGCGTACACCAGGATGCGTACCCCACTTGCACACCAGCACATCCCGACCGTCCAAAAGCTTTTTTCGACGTTTCAGATTTGAAATGAATTCTTACCGGTAAGAATTAACTCTTACCGGTAAGAATTTATTTTAAATACGGACCATTGATTCTTGAAATGGACGATCGGAATGTGCTGGTGTGCATTTGATGTGCGCGTAGAATTGTCCTTCTCATAAACAAGTTCTCAAAACCGTTAAATGAACGCTAAAAAGTTTTAGTTCTCTGCATAAATAGACAAGTGATGTCATCGGTTAAGTTGCGCTGGCTCTCATTCATAGTGTTTTATACTAGAATGCTAATCCACCTACATGATAGATGTTCCATATGTTAATCTACTTACATATATCTTTCAAGATTGATTTTTGGCTATCGGAATAACATGCTTCATCTGCTTTTTTGTGTTCTTGTTTTTATAGAGTGCCCGGAGGAATGCAAGGAAGCTGTATCGTCTCTGATGTTTGCAGCAGCAAGATTTGCTGATATGCCAGAATTACGCGAGCTGAGAAGTGTATTTGCTGACAGATACGGGAATTCCATCGAAGCTAATACCAATAAAGAGGTGCTTATCCATGGTTTCTCTTGAGCATAAATGCATAGTTTCTTAGAAAATTTTACTAATGTAGTTGGCAAATTAGAAGAAAAGAAACTGACATGCTAATTGGTTATATGCTCAGTTTGTTGAGAAGTTGAAGGCTCTACCTCCTCCAAAGGACCTGAAGCTTCAATTAATCCTAGAGATAGCACTTGAGTCTGATTTACAATGGGATTCCAAGGCTTTGGAGCAGAAGCTGTATAATCCACCTCCTTCTGCACAAGTAAGCTTTCATTTATATACCCTTTCCAGCTTTTGATTTTTTTCGAGAAACGGGGATTTCATTTCGTAAGCTGAAACCATTTGAAAGAGTATACAGAGCTTAGGGGAATGTCCTAAACAAGCACTAATTCATAACTTGGAACGAATCTGCACTGAACTACAGTAATACTGTGACGGTGCTTTCAATTGATTGAGTAGAAATGACTTGATTGCTCTCCTAGCTCGAGATTCAGTTGACTTACTCAATTTTCAAAACAAATACCTGTTGGGATGCCTGTTTTATGTAAAGGAATGGGGGATAATATCATAATACCAAAAGAATTGACAGATATGACTATTTGTGTTTCTTGTGCTTATGGAAACATATCCTGTTTTTATTTGCAGGCCCAGTCTAAGAATAAGAGCGATGAGAAGTACAACGCACACAAAGGCATCAAGGAACCTGTCAGAAAGATAGACAAACAGGTTGCCGAGGATAGACAGCAAAATGTGAGGGATTCGGCTTCCAGAGGGAACAAGGAAGAACTTCCATCTTATGGAAGGAAGAAAGTTGGTGATGATATTCGAGGGGGAAGTATTGACCAAAATGACCGACAGAAAAGTTCGAATTCAGAAGTCAATGTTGCTGAGGAAAATACAGATGACAAGAAGCTCTTCTACAACAGATTTGCCCCCCCTCCTTACACCAAGTCAAAAGCTGGTCAAACCGAAAAGTCCAGTTCCGAGGTTCCTTCTTCTGATGGGAAGGATAGTCATCATCGCGATGATTCAGTTGGTGAAGAAGCCAATAAGCCAAAACCAAGATCAGTTCGAAGGAGACCTTTGAAGCCTCCACCGGATCATGCAACTAGGCAAGACACTGCCAGAAAAGGCCTTCAAATCTTAAACGAGGACCATCAGGATCGAAAGGATGAAGATGAGAGGGCAATGGACAGGCTTTTGATGCATTACAGTAGGAAAAATTCGCCTTATGAGGTGGGCAAAGCAAAAGCAAATCTAAAGCCGCCTCATTCACATTCTAGAGCTGAGATTACTGACAATCCCACAAAGAGCAGAACCACAGATGATCTTCCAGTCAGAGCAGCATCTCTCCCAACAGAACCAATGAGCCCGGTTGAGAAGAGTAAAGGACACGTTCGAGCATCTTCATATGAACCGGATACTGGGCATGTGCATCCAATGCTGCCAGATTATGATGATTTTGTCGCAAGGCTTGCTGCTTTTAGAGGGAAGTGAAGTTCTTAATTAGTACCATTAGAAGCTGTAGATTCCCCCTTTTCTTTCTTCGGTAATTTTTCATTCTTTATAGTTTATACAGTTATGTCCCTTTGTTCTTCTCCCATGTTTCAGGAATATATGTAGAAATGTATGTATCCACTACATTCTTGTAGTTCTACCCACCAAGCTCCAATCTGTTGCTTTTTAGTTCAATCAACTATCAGTAAAATGGATATGATCCATGAGATGTAGATGTTATGGAGATGCCCTTCCTTGCAGGATTGCTGCTTTTCTTGAATTTTATGTAGTTTTTTGGCCCAAGATAAGAATGCTGCTTGTTTGTTTGTCTATTAATGTCAATGTGGTGCTCAATGATTTTTTATGACTCAAGTGTTCGGGGCAAGCATGCGCGAGTATACCTCTAACTGATGAACAAAGATGAATGTGGGGGTCTCTTCGCCGGAGTGAACTCTTTGAACCTCTTGGAGTGAGAAGGGCACTGGTGGAAAGGGCAATGCACGTCTGAGCCGCTGCTGCTCGCCGGAGATGATAACCTGCACACGTAGGTAACCACGTCAGTGCCTAGCCCGGACGGTGGTGGTCCGGGAAGGCACTCCGATGATTAAGTCAGTCACCGGAGGGGAGAAATGCACCAGAAATCTCAGTGAAGAAGAAGAGTTATGAGGGTAGTGAATGAGGAGAGAGGAATACCCATTGTGGTAGTTGTGGCTGGGTATTTATAGGCTGAGGGGCGTGCGTCCCACGCGCTCGGCGCCCCTCACGCGCCTGTCATTCACGCTCGGAATGACAGGTGATATGACCTTCACCCCAGCCCCAGACGCCATGTCTGGGCTGACGTCACGGCACATGGGTTCGAGTAGTCAAATCAGCTCGAGACATTCCCCATCACCCACGTGCCTCTGCAGGCGGCGGTGGCAGAGTAGGTGACTGCCGCATTTAATGCCTCATCATGGACTGTGTGGGGTGCCCGACACACTTCCACCAAACCGGATGTGTCCGAGCCCCCACGTTACCGAGGTCAACAGACTCGGCAGGCGTACGGCCCAGCCCCCTGGGCGCTCGGCGCGTCGCTCGGCGGAGCTCCCGAGGGTTGTCTGGGAACCAAGCTGCGAGTACCATGCTCTCGGCACCGAGCCATTCGGTAGCCTCCGTTCAAACCTATATTCGTCCAAGACCCTGTGTCCGCACCGTCCGCCGTGGGCACCGTTCGTTCGGCATCGTCCAGGCGGTTCGATCTGCATTCGGTTTTGCAGATTCTGAGGTAATGATCTTTTTGGCTCTTCGTGATGTGGAGGGAGGGCCTTCGCTGACCCCTATGAACCCGGCCGCTACAATAGCCCCATCAACTTCCCATGACGAGGGACGACGAATGTGGGAGTTGATTCGATCGGATTATGCGGTCGGCAAAACGGAGGTCGGGGAGCCATGATCGGAGGGTCGCTCCTGCGGTCGGGGCCCTGACGATCCGAGTCTCTTTATATCAAGCGCTCGGGTTGGATAGAGCTTGAAGCGTCGCGTCAATGAGTGACGTGAAAAGACGCCTGACACGCCGTGTCAGGAATCTATGACGCGTGGTGACGTTGCTGCCACGCGTCGCCGCACGGTTGGTCCGAGCGCCGTTACATGGATTCGTGCCCAAACGGTTTAAACGTCGTGGGCAGGTGTCACGTTGCTATTGGGCGCCGCTTCGCCTCCCGAGCCGGCGCCTTAATGGCTCTTCAGCCCTTCCCCCTATAAATACAAGGAGGGGAGGAGAGAGAGGGGACCGTTACCCTCTCTCTCTAGCGCCAGAACCCTACGCCGCCACCGTTCGCCGTGCTCAACCGCCCCTTCCTCGCGGAGATCTCACTTTCAGGCCAAGACTCTTCCACCAAATCCAAGGTATTGTGTTCTTCCCTTGTTTCTACGCGTTTTGTGAAGCTTTTTGTGCATTTTTGTTGCATTTCCGGGGGTTTTGGTCGTTTTTCTTTTCTCGCCCTTCTGCCTCTGTTTTTGTTTGAGTTTTCCGGCAGTTTGTGCGGCGGAGCACGGCTGCCGGATTCTGGGCTTGAAGAACACTCAACGTGTTCTTCCGTGCGTCCCCTCATCGAGCGAACCGCTTTTCGCCGAGGGCGGAGGATATACCCGAGCGTGATTTCTCTTTTAGGTATTGCCGAGAGCTCATAGGTAGTAGGGCTCTCGGACAATCAACGTCGTGCGGGGAGCTCGGCAGGGGCCGACGCTCAACCCTTTGAATATTTTCTGAAATCACACCTGTGCATATCGCTGATGGTTGTTTCACCCGTGCACTGTAGGTCTTTCTTGGATGAGCTCAGACTCCTCGGACTCATCTTTCGACGACGTCCTTGCCGAATCCCAGTTCAGCGATTTCATCCAGAGCGTCCTCTTCAGAGAGCAATTGAGAAGTCTCGGGAGAGACTATAGGAGCCGAGCACAGTTCAACCCTCCACCACCCGGAGTCATACCCCTAGACATAGCCCCGCTTCAGGCCATAACCCCCGAGCGCTGGATGGAGATGGAAATGGAAACCAGGCGCGCCGAGAGCGGCGCTCAAGCCTCTTCGTCCGGGCAGAGCCCTCGTCCGAACCCGGTCCCCGAGACGGCCGTGCCGACCGATGTCCCTTCATCCCCCACCATTGACCCTACCGAGCTCCCAGATCTCTCCGGGGACTGGGCTTCGGACCCCGAAGTGGTTGAGATTGACAGGGAGACAGCTGGGTTCAAGGAGCCCGAGACCGCGGTGGTCCTGGAGGTGGACGATTTCTTGGTCCAGTCTCCTCATACCGAGGGGAGCGTCCCTCACGCCGAGGGTGAAGGCTCGCAAACCGGCCTGAACGCTCGAGCAGAGGATGATGACGGCCCCTTGCACCGCGATGTCGAGGACGAAGGGCAGGAGCAAGCTCCCGAGGATGAGGATGAGGCTGATGTAGAGGGGGGCGTCGAGTACGGGCACGGCTGGGAGTCGATTCCGCCGCCGAACCCAAAGCACGGGAAGTGCAAGTACGTCGACACGTACTTCGACGGCTCTCCGGACAAGCTTGCCGCGTTCCGAAGGGACTACAACATCCCCGAAGACGTGGAGATCGCGAGGCCTACAGACAACAGAATCCACTACGTGGAAGGGCAGGTGACCGTGCCCCTGATGGCCATCGCCGAGGGTGGGTTGACCTTTCCCATGCCACGCCTCCTCCGACAATTCCTGGATGTGTACGAGCTCGCCCCTCACCAACTGGTCACCAATGTGTACCGCATCATCTGCTCAGTGGTGAGGTTATCCGAGCGGCACAACATCCCCTTCCGCCTGTCCGACCTCATGGCAGTTTATACCGCGGCGCGAAGCAAAAGCTACGGCCGCTATTACTTCTCGAGGCGCCCCGAGTACCCCCACCTCATCGGTCAACTCTCGGACTCGGAGAGGCATGCCTGCGAGTTAGTTATAGTCAGAGGGAACTTCGAAAAACCCCCGGGCGAGGACTCCAGGTGGTCCGTGCCCTGGAGTCGCGGGAGACCCAGTAAGCCGAGCTCGTTCATCATTTTTTTTTTATTATTATTATTATTTTTTTTTATTCCATTGTACTTTTCTAATCTGCATTTGGCCTCCCTTTTTTTTTTTTTTTTTTTTAGATTGCAGGAAGGTGACAAGGAAGCTCGCCGAAGACGCGGACGACGACGTCATCGACCAGATCTTTGCCATCCCCAACCGCACTGCTCCTGAAGTCCTCGGTTACGTGCCGTCGTACAAGGGCTTCCTGAGGAGGGGAAAGAGTCCCGTGAGGAGGACAGGTGAGCGCCGAAGGCGACTCTTCGACCCTGATCTTCTGCTGTCCGACTTCGTCGGCCGGGAGCGCTTACCGCCGAGTACCCAACAACCACCCCAGTCCTTCGCCGAGGGAATCATCCCCGAAGGTGATATGGCCGGATCTTCCGCTTTAAGGGAGGCCCAGAGGAGGGAGAGGGCCGAGAAGAAGAGGAAGGATGCCGAGAAGGCAGCGGGCCTCAAGGCCGGTCATGCAGCTGAGGGGGAAGGTCCAACGAAGAAGGCGCGGACGAACGAGGCCCCAGAGGGATCCAGGGAGCCCCTGCCACCAACACCTCCTCCCCAAGCCACCCCGACCGAAATTCAGCCGAGGAGGTCGGCCCCCAAAGACAAGCAGGTGGTATCTCCGCCACTCGGGGACACGCCTTCCCCGGTTGAGAAAGACGAGCCGTGGATCCCTGTCATCCGGACGTCGAGCGGCGAGCCGGTAAAGAAGAATGCCAGCGTTCGGGAGAGCCGAAAGACGGCGATGACCCTGCTGAAGGCCCTCGCCCTGCCGAGGGACATAAAAGCCGAGGCGAAGAATACGGCGGATAACTACGCCGATCTCTGCACTCATATCGTGAGGGTAAAACTCCAACTTCACACTTCGTATTTTTCCCAAGTATTTTCCTTCGGTTTGATAATTAATTAGCTTGTGGGAATTTTTTTTTTTTTTGTTACAGGCTGGCCAATCGGCTTTGGTCCTCGGCGACAAGGTGTACAAACTTGGCGCCGAGAAGAGCGAGGTTGAGAAGAAGCTGGAGGCGGAGCGGAAGGCTCGGGCGGATCTGAAGAAGAGCGCCGAAGCCCTAGCCGCTGACGGCCAAGAGCTCGAGAAGCAGCTGGCGGAGGCTCGCCGTCTTCAGAAGGATGCCGAAGAGAGGGCCATAATTGCCGAAAGCAAAGTCACGGCCGCTGAAGAGAGGGCCGTTAATGCCGAGAAGGATCTGCAGCGTGCCCAGGCCGATCACGATGAGATGATGGCCGCTGCTGATTCCAACGGCTACCAACGGGGGGCGCGCGAGACGCTGCAAAAGTTCGCCAAGGAGGCGAACGAGAATGAAGAAAAAGCCTTCGGAAAAGGGTACCTCCTTGGTCGCGCTGATTGCTGGCCCCAAGCCTTCGCTCAAGCCTTTGACATCATTTCTGTGCCGGCGGACTCCGCCCTTCGGTCCTCCATTCCTCCTGTGCCCGAGACCGAGGTCCCGGAGATGCCCTTTGATGACGACGAGGAGGACGCTCCCGAAGGGAATGGGACCGAAGGCGAGAATGCCGCCGACGCCACTGCCGACAACCAGGACCAGACTTCCGACGGCACCAACGCGGAGGCCATCCTCTCATAGTCTGTTTTTTTTTTTTTGTTTTAAGTACTTGTACCCGGGGCCGAGCCCCTGCACTATTGTAATGAATGAATGAATGTTTGTTTTGACATTTTTGTACCCTCATCTGCATGATTTCATATCTTTGTTCGAGTAATTCTGCAAGTCATAGCTCTCGTGGGTAATATCATTGTATAAGCCGAATCGTGATCGCCGAACCGCGTCGTAATCACTGGAATTGGAAATAACTAACAGTTAACCACCGGAAGTACATAACAGCCCCTGCTTCGGCGGGGGTCAATGCAATAATGGCGCCTTGCCGAAGCGAGTGAGTAGGCCTAACCGAACGCTAACGTATCGTTTCGGCCAAGTAGAGACTTTTGTTCAATCGAACATAAGCGATAATTTCACCGAACGGGGTCGGGTCGTTCCATCGAACGGCGGTGATCTCGATATGGTCTTCATGCCGAAGGTAGTTACTAATTGAGAAAAATCGAGAAATAATTGAGACATGATGGCACGCAGCCGAACCAAATACAATAACATTGTAGAGAAAAAATTTCGCGCCGAGCGATAATCACATACAATAGCCCGCGACTAGTGTAATAAGGCGGTCCTGAGACCTTGGGCATATCCCCGAGCGCTTGTACATATCAGCGCCGTTCTATCCGTCACAACCAGACGTTCCACCGAACGATTTAATGATTGTCTTAGCGAACAGAAATTTTTGTTCGACCGAACATAAGTGATCCAGAGGCGGCCCCGTTGCCGAGGGCGATTACTTTATAAATAATGAGAATCGAAGGGTAACAAAGAAAGGATCTTATCATTAACATTTCGCCCCTCAGGCATTACAAAAGGCTACCGAGGGCACCAGAAAGTAAAAAATGATAAACACAAGATCCTAACCATAGAATTTTCTTAACTTTGATGCATTCCATGGGTTGCTCACGGCCGTGCCGTCCATTTCAGCAAGCTTGTAGGCCCCATAACCAGCTTTGGCCAGGATTCGGTAGGGACCCTCCCAATTGGGCATGAACTTCTTTTTGTTTTTCTTTTGCACGACCGCTCGGAGGACGAGATCATCAACATTAAAGGGGCGGAGGCGAACGTGCTTGTTATAACCCCGAGCCACCTCCTGCTGGTAGGCCGCGTACTTGATGTGAGCTTCATCACGGAGATCCTCAACTTGATCAAGCTCGGAGGCTAGGTGCTCATCTTTCGTGGCTGGGTGGAACGCTTCGGTTCGGGCGGAGGGAACAACAGCTGCAAGTGGAAGCACGGCCTCCATCCCGTAAGCCATGGAGAACGGTGTTCGGCCAGTTCCTCGCCGGGGGGTCGTTCGGTAACCCCAGAGGACCTTGGGGAGTTCCTCTACCCACTTCCCGCGCTTGTTAGTTAGCCGACGCTTGAGGCCTGCCGAGATCGACTTGTTCGATGCCTCGGCTTGGCCATTTCCTTGAGGGTAAGCCACGGTTGAATTAAAAACTCGGATGCTTTTCTTCTTGCACAGCGATTTAATGGCCTCGGCGACGAACTGAGTGCCGTTGTCGGATATGATAGCATAGGGTACGCCGAATCGAGATATGATGTTCTTCCAAATGAACTGCTCGACCTCGGAGGCCGTGATGTGGATCAGCGGTTCGGCCTCCACCCACTTGGTAAAGTAGTCCGTGGCCGTGATTAGGTGCCGAAACCCGCCGGGGGCCGTAGGAAGAACTCCGACAATATCAAGCCCCCACTGGGCGAACGGCCATGGGCTTGTGACGGGCTGCAGGGACATGGTGGGCTGGTGAAGGATGGGGGAGTGTCTTTGGCATGCCTCACACTTTTTGACGTAATCCTCAGCGCTCTTCTTCATTTTCGGCCACCAGTAGCCCTGGGTGACAGCCCGCTCGGAGAGAGAGCGACTTCCCGAGTGGCTACCGCAGCTTCCTTCATGGAGCTCACGGAGGACGTGAGGTACCTCGGCGCTGTACAGCACGCGGAGGTCCGGACCGACGTAGGTGCGGCGGTATAGCTGTCCAGTTGGGGAGAGGAAGTAGGACGCGGACTGACAGCGGATTCGGTGTGCTTCTTTCTTATCTGAAGGGAGGGCCTGGTCTCGGAGGTAGGAGATCAGGGGATCCATCCAGCTCGAGCCAGAAGCAGCGATTGTCATAACGTCTTCGGCGCCCGGCTCGAAGCTTGGGAGCGCGATTTCTCCGAGCGTGATCGTCCGCGTGCCTCCGAGCTCGTCACAGGCCGATCCAAGAGCAGCAAGGGCGTCGGCATGAGCGTTTTTGGCTCGGCCGATGTGGGAAAAGTGGACGGTCTTGAAGCCTTTTTGCAGCTCCAGGACATGGCTGAGGTATTTCAGCATCCGAGCATCTCCAGAGCCATAATCGCTATTCAGCTGATTCACGACCAGCATGGAATCACTATAAACCTGCAGTTTATCCACCCCGAGAGCAAGAGCAAGGCGGAGTCCAGCAATTAAGGCCTCGTATTCGGCCTCGTTGTTTGTGGCTGGGAAACCGATGCTCATTGCACACTCGTGGATGGTCCCTTCAGGAGAAATAAGCACAATACCAGCCCCCGCCCCTCGGCTGTTTGACGCGCCGTCAACGTGCATCCGCCAGGACTCGCCCGTATAAATTGTAGCCGTGCGGGGAGGGGAGCGCTTGAGGACGAACCCAGATTGCTCGGGGGCGGTGGCGCTTTCGGCCCCCTCGGCACCTCCTTCTCCGGTTATCATTTCCTTCTGGAAATCAATTTCCAGCTTTGGTGTGAGCTCGGCGACGAAATCGGCCAATGCCTGACCCTTAATCGCCGTCCGGGGCTCGTACCGGATGTCGAAGTTGGCCAATTCCAAGGACCACTTGCAGATCCGATCCGAGAGATCTGCCTTGCGCATGACGGTTCTCAGAGGGTACGCTGTGATTACCACGACCGTGTGGCTCTGGAAATAGGGTAGGAGTTTCCTCTTTGCCGTAACCAGCGAAAGTGCCAACTTCTCAATTGGCAAGTATCTGGTTTCGGCTGGGAGCATTGTTTTGCTCGAGTAATAGATCGGGAACTGCTCCAAACCCTCTTGCCGAACCAGTGCCGAGCTCACAGCATGTTCGGACACTGCCAGGTAAAGGTAGAGATCTTCGTCTTCCCTCGGCATGACTAGCAGGGGTGCTCGGGACATGTAGTCTTTAAGCCCGGCGAACGCAGCGTCGCACTCGGGATTCCAGACAAAGGCTCTCTTACTGGTTTTGATGGATTGGAAGAAGGGTCGGCAGGCATCGGACGACCTGCTTATAAATCGGTTGAGGGCAGCAGCCATCCCTGTCAACCACTGAACCTCCTTGATTGTTGACGGTGCTCGGAGCTTCTGTATTGCTTCAAGCTGGTTGGGGTCGGCCTCGATCCCTCGGCGGGTGACGAGGTACCCCAAGAATTTCCCGGAACCGACCCCGAACGCACACTTTTCTGCGTTAAGCTTCAAACTGTGCTTCCTGAGTATAGAGAAGACCCTTCCGAGGTGGGAGAGATGGTCTTCCGCGAATTTGCTTTTGATCACCATATCGTCAATGTAAGCTTCCATAATGTCGCCGAGCTCCCTAGCGAACATCTTGGAAACCATTCTTTGGTAGGTTGCCCCAGCGTTTTTCAGTCCGAACGGCATGACCTGGTAGCAATAGGTACCCCTCGGCGTGATGAATGCGGTTTTCTCGACGTCCATGCTGTGCATCGCAATCTGGTGGTACCCGCGGTAAGCGTCCATAAAGCTGAGTCTAGCATGGCCAGCCGTGGCGTCGACCAGCTGATCTATCCGAGGGAGGGGGAAGCAGTCCTTGGGGCATGCGTCATTGAGGTTAGTGTAGTCTACACATACCCTCCACTTCCCGTTCTTCTTTTTCACTACCACGGTGTTTGCCAGCCACGTGGGGTACATCACCTCTCGGATAGCTTCCGCCTCGATCAGGCGGTCAACCTCTTCCAAAACGGCGTCGGAGTGAATGGCCGAGGACCGCCTCGGTTTCTGCACTACCGGCCTCCTAGCCGGATCAACATTGAGGGCGTGCGTGATGAAATCAGGGCTGACACCCGGCATTTCATAAGGAGTCCACGCAAAGACCTCGATGTTATCCTTGAGGAAGCATACCAAGTCGTTGCGCTCGGGATTAGAGAGATCCGAACCGAGCATGAAGTACCTGGTGCCTTCTTCGTTGATGGGCACCTTAATCAATTCTTCCACCGACTTGTCTTCAGCCTTTGAGCCAACGTCTTCGAGGACCGGGGTGCATTCGGGCGCCTCTATCCAGTGCACCTGCTTTGGCGGTCTGCCCTCCCTTCTGTCCTTCTGGCGGACGGCATTGACAAAGCACCTCTTGGAGGCCATCTGGTTGCCCCGGATGGTTTCCTGTTTCCCAGTCGTGCCAATGAACCGGACGCACTGGTGGAGGGTCGACGCGATAGCTCCCATTGCGTGGAGCCAGCCTCGTCCCAGAATGGCGTTGTATGGGCTCGGGGAGTCCACCACTGTAAACTCTATCTCCAAACGCATCGACCCCGCCCAGACCGGGAGGATGATGCTGCCGAGCGGGTACACCGGGAACCCGGAGAACCCGACAAGGGGGGTGTCGGCAGGGGTAAGCTCATCACGCGTTCGTCCAATGGCTTTGTATGCCGAGTAGTAAAGGACGTCGGCGGAGCTCCCCTGGTCCACCAAGATCCGCCTGACCTCCACGTGGTCGATACTCACCTCGATCACCAGGGCGTCGTCATGCGGGAGCTGCAGCCCATCCAGATCCTGCTCGGAAAAGGAAATAGTGTACGGGTCATTGGGCTCCACATACTTCCGCTTTGGCGCTCTGCCGAGCGTCATTACTTGCATGGCAGCCTCCATCTTTTGCAGCTCTTCATGCATCGCCTCGGCTCGGGCTTTCCCAACCGGGCCGTGGATCGTAACGACCACCCCCGGGCGCACTCTGTCCCCTTGCGCCAGCTGCCCTTGCGGCTGAGGTACGATAGCCTGCTGGTTCGGCTGGGGGGCAGCCCCTCTGAGCACGGTCGGTGTGCGGCTGCGGTCTATCCAATCCTCCATGCGTCCCTCGGCGACCAATCGCTCGAGGTGCGCTTTAAACGGCCGGCAGCTAGTCGTGTAGTGGCCCACCTCATTGTGGTACGTGCACTTTCCTTTTTGGGTGGGATCTGACCCCATTTTCTCCTCCGGCCAGTAGAACCACCGTTTCCTGCCGATTTCCATCAGCAACCTGTAGATTGGCATGGTAAAGACTGTGGTCTCGGCGACATAATCGTTGTCATTTCGGGGGGGCTTGTCCCATCCCCCTCTGCCGTTGTTGCTCCCGCCGGCATCCCGGGGGCCCCTGCTCCCGTCTGCCCCGCCCTGATCGTTTCTCCCCTTCCTCAGGTTGTTAACTTGTTTCTTCGCCTCCTTCGGCATGCTCTTGCCGGAGGCTCCTTTTGACGCTCGGTCAAAGAGCAACTCTTCAAGCTCTCGGAAACGGTTCACCGTTTCCATCAGTTCCACCATGTTCTTTGGAGGTCGCACCATAAGTTCCCTGAAAAGGTCGGAGCGGTCATCGAGCCCATTTTTGAATGAAGTGGAAGCGATCCTTTGATCACAACCTTCCACGAGGCTGTACACCTCCCAGTATCGTGCAATGTACTCTTTCAGGGTCTCGTCCGAACCTCTCTTCATGTTGACAAGCGCGTCGAGCGTCTTCGGCTGTGTGTTGCTAGTCACAAACCGAGACGTGAACGCGCGCTCGAGCTCATCGAAGTCATTTATGGACCCCGGAGCGAGCTGGCTATACCAAAGGAGGGCCGTGGTCCCCAGGCTCATGGAGAACGTTCGGCACATGATGGAATCGCTATGGCCGTAGAGCTCGGAGACCAGGCGGTACTGCTGGACGTGCGTAATCGCGTCCGTCTTGGGCTCATATTTATCGAATTTGGGTATTTTGAACCCGCGCGGCGGCGCTGCCTCGGCTATTGTTCGTGAGAAAGGGGATTGTTTTGCTTTTTCTAACCTGGAGTCGGCAGGGTAAGGGCGGTTGAGGTCCACCGCTCGGTATTCCTCATGGGCGCGTTTTGCTGGCCCAGCGGCTCGGCGCTCCGTATCGTGCCCGTCTGCGTGCACATTGCTCCTCTCGGAGGACAGCCTTTTGTTGCGCCCCTCCCGGGCCCCTGCCAACTCTTCCCGGTGGCGACGGTCCCTGGTTTCGGGCTCGGCGTGGTAAACCTTAGTTTCGCCCGTCTGTGCGTTAACAAGGACGATGCTGCCACCGTCATTCCGCAGCGTGTATCTGTCCCCGGGCCTGAGACCGTTTTTTTCGTTCCGGCCATGACCTGCCGAGACTTCGACAGGGTCGGTGACCACGTTGCCTCGCGGGCAATTACCCCGAACGTTGGGTGCCCCGCTTCCAACGCCATGCCTATCCACCGATCGGCTATGACGCCGGTCACGGTCCCGGTCCCCCGACTGGTTATCGTTACGGTTATCCCCCCGTTGTTCGTGTGATCGGTCCTGGCCGTTGTGGTTCTGAGGAGCGTCCGCCGGGCCCTTTCCCTTATGTTGTTGATTTTCCACCTCCCGAGCGTATTCCACATCCCTTCGGACGTTTGGTGTCCGAGCGCTCGATGCCGTGGCGCTATCCTCGGCGTGGTCAGTCCGCTGAGAATTCCAGCCGCGCGTATGCTGCTGGTGCGAACGCGCCGCATCCGACCGGATGACAAGTGCGCTGCCTCGGCGGTCTACCTCCACGACCTGTCCGAGACGTGAAAATACTGGGGCACGTCCCTCGTTGTCGGGCCTCGTGCTCGGCGGTGGCCTCCGAGTCCTCGTCCGCCCGCCAGACCTTGATCTTGTGGGCTGATGCCTGGCCTCCTTCATGGCCAGTACTTCTTTCCTCAATAGCGCTAGTTCGGCCTCTATAGTGAGAGGAGGGGGTGGGGGAAGAACTTCTGTGAGCGCTGGAGTCGTGAGGTTGTCGAGAGAGAGAACGTTTCCATCCATGCTGAAAAGAATGTTGCTGGCTCCGGCGTTGCTGGGGCCGGCGCCGTTAGTTGTCATGGTGACCGTTCCGTCTCTGTTGATGACGGGAGACAGGGTGAGGCCCAAGTCACTCCTGACCCGATGGTACCGGTGCCGGTCGGAGGAGCTGCGGAACTCTCCGGTGGGACCAAACGCGTCAAGGCCCAGAGTGAGGTCGGCCATTTGGAGCAATATTTGAAGAGGTTTTTAGGAGTTTCTTGGAGAAGGGGAAGATACACCACCAATGTGTTCAGAGAGGCTGGGAGGAGTGGCTTTTCTCTTGTCCCCAGCGGAGTCGCCAATTGTGGGGGTCTCTTCGCCGGAGTGAACTCTTTGAACCTCTTGGAGTGAGAAGGGCACTGGTGGAAAGGGCAATGCACGTCTGAGCCGCTGCTGCTCGCCGGAGATGATAACCTGCACACGTAGGTAACCACGTCAGTGCCTAGCCCGGACGGTGGTGGTCCGGGAAGGCACTCCGATGATTAAGTCAGTCACCGGAGGGGAGAAATGCACCAGAAATCTCAGTGAAGAAGAAGAGTTATGAGGGTAGTGAATGAGGAGAGAGGAATACCCATTGTGGTAGTTGTGGCTGGGTATTTATAGGCTGAGGGGCGTGCGTCCCACGCGCTCGGCGCCCCTCACGCGCCTGTCATTCACGCTCGGAATGACAGGTGATATGACCTTCACCCCAGCCCCAGACGCCATGTCTGGGCTGACGTCACGGCACATGGGTTCGAGTAGTCAAATCAGCTCGAGACATTCCCCATCACCCACGTGCCTCTGCAGGCGGCGGTGGCAGAGTAGGTGACTGCCGCATTTAATGCCTCATCATGGACTGTGTGGGGTGCCCGACACACTTCCACCAAACCGGATGTGTCCGAGCCCCCACGTTACCGAGGTCAACAGACTCGGCAGGCGTACGGCCCAGCCCCCTGGGCGCTCGGCGCGTCGCTCGGCGGAGCTCCCGAGGGTTGTCTGGGAACCAAGCTGCGAGTACCATGCTCTCGGCACCGAGCCATTCGGTAGCCTCCGTTCAAACCTATATTCGTCCAAGACCCTGTGTCCGCACCGTCCGCCGTGGGCACCGTTCGTTCGGCATCGTCCAGGCGGTTCGATCTGCATTCGGTTTTGCAGATTCTGAGGTAATGATCTTTTTGGCTCTTCGTGATGTGGAGGGAGGGCCTTCGCTGACCCCTATGAACCCGGCCGCTACAATGAACTTTAATTTGGCTTCAGCTGTGGTGTTTGTGGATCCTTAATGAGTCCACAAGGTTAATCTTTTAAAATTTTATTCCCCAAACTACTTTAGAACGTTTTTTTTTATTCCTAATAACGCTCTCAAACAAGCATTTTTAGCAATAATGCTTTTTCTGGTATGTCAAGGTTAGAAGTAACCTAAAAAATTAAGTTAATCTTAATCCACCTTAAAAGCGTTATTTGTAATAATGCTCCGTTCAATTGTAGAAAAAGGAAAAGAAAGTACATGAGTGTTTAATTTTCCTTTATTTTCAATGTGTTCAGTTAGCAGAAAAATTGTGAGACCCACGTCTTTAGTTTTCTCACTAGGATTAGTTTTCCCACAAAACATGGCCAGTAAAAAACAAAAGATTTTGCAGGAATCTTGTAGCTTCAGTAATTTCTACCCAATTAAACTACTAGTTTGTAACTTTCTCTTAAATTTCTTTTAACATATGAACACGTAGTTCACCCCACTATAATTTTCTCAGAAAAAGTTTTCATGCATTAGTTTCTTGACAACTGAACGGAGTCACATGTTGTTCAATTGGACTCTGATAAAAAGGCCTAATTGGATTATATTTTTTCACACAGTAAAAGCGTTCTTGCCAATTACGCTCTTAAAGTTAATGAGGCAAAAAAAAAAAATACTACCACTTGGTAAATTTTGATGGCGTGAAGTTGGTAGGCTATGGTGGCAAGATGATAACTGGTGGTGCAGGTGGTAAGACAGTAGGTGGTGTCGTGGTGATGCTGACTTCATAGTTCGACGACGAGATAGGATATCGAGGTTGTGGGATTTCCTCGGGGAGCAAGAGATATTATCGTGTTAAAAAATGATACACGTAATGCTCCAACAAAGTTCTCCAACTGCCAAAACGACGTCGTTTTGGCACTGTTGGAAAAAAAAAAAAATGAGAGAGAGAGAGAGATCGACTTTTGTGGTGGAGTTTTTTTGAGTGTTTGAAGCTAGTATGGGTCGTCTGTATCGAAGCATCTTGGCGGCGGCGGCTGTGGTCGCCGAAGGTGGAGAGGGACGCCGGAGGAGCTGGGTTGCCGATGGTGGCGGGTGATCGTTGGTTGGGTTTGCTGCTCGCTCTCCATCTCTCTCTCTCTCTGTATTTGGTCGAACTAAATGGGACGGGGAAGAAGCCAGCTCTAATTTTCAATTTTTTTTTCCAGCAATGCCAAAACGACTTCATTTTATCTGTTGGAGAACTTTGTTCGAGCATTATGCTGTACGTGTCTCATTTTTGTATTGTGTTTACGAGTATAGGGGTTGGGTTTAGGGTAGAAATAAGTTGATGGGTAAGGGGCAATCTAGTCAATTAACCATCACCGTTAACTATATTCACTCTATTTTGTAGTTCTATAGTTGAAGTGGGTCAAGTGTTGACTCTAAAACTTCAACCCGTCTACAGGTACCGACCAAGTGGGTATCGATAGGAACAGGGGCCCACTTTCGGGTCTTACACGGATGATCCGGGCCATTCAATAATTTTTTTAAAAACCTTGTGGGCCCGTGAAAAATTAGCTCAATCTGATATGGATACAATCCAATCTTTCATTTTTTTCATTCAAATTGCAGGTTCGGCTCGAATCATCCGTGCAGAATCAGTAGTAGACCCCGCGTGCCTGTCGGTACCCATTTGGTCGGCACATATCATTTAACTACTTAAAACTTTAAACTACATCTATAGTTGAAGGGAGTTTAATGTAATCTACCCAAATAATTGCTCTCCGTACTAGCACTTCGGTAAACTCCATCGATCAACCCATTTTAGGCGCCGGCGGTCAGTGCTCCGAAAATATCCCCCTGGTATTCTCTCTCTTTCTCTCTCTGCGCGCGGGGGGATCTCTTTTTGGGCATCTTTACTTGTATATATACGTGTATATACGTTTGGCTGGAATTAACCCAGTGTGCAGTTCAAGTAGCGCCTCCTTAGAT
The DNA here is from genome assembly GCA_963854785.1 of Vaccinium vitis-idaea. Lineage (NCBI taxonomy): Eukaryota > Viridiplantae > Streptophyta > Magnoliopsida > Ericales > Ericaceae > Vaccinium > Vaccinium vitis-idaea. The sequence continues at coordinate 35,853,543 of OY978225.1, read as the reverse complement.
AAAGCACTGATGTTGATGAAGTAAGAATTGTATAATTTTCTTCTAATGCATTTCAAGAAATGATTTTTGGTAGTCTTCGGCCTTAGAAATTCAAGTGGCATATCCCCAGGTCTTCCCCGAACTTGGAAGTAAGAATTCTATAATTCTCTGTTGCATTTTCATGTTTATGTGTCTGGGTTTGCAAGTAATTGGGACTTGTGATTTCGGTGCCCTCAATCTGTATGCTTCATTTATTGGTTTTATGTTTTCTCTCTGTTTAACTTGTGGCTTTTTTTGGTTGAATGTGTGTTTCATGTAATGTTCTGATTTAGAACTTGAGCCCGTCATACTCGTGCAGTCAAAGATTAAGCTACTTCAACAAACCAAGTTGTTACCTCTCTCTTGTAGTATTTTTATTGATATCAATGAAATGTTACCTTTTTTGCTGATCAAAAAAAGAAAAAGAAAAAACAAACGCTTGGATGAATATGGTGACCTTGTTATTACTTGACAAAGCATTAAGTTGTTTCTCATTGACAGGCAATCTTATGTCGCATATGTTTTCTTGTTTTATCCCTGTACATTGTGAGCCATTTTGTATGATATGCAATCTTTGTCTTTTGTGATTGACTAACTGATAGGCAATCTAATCTTTTGTCATCTTTTTTAAGGAAGTTTATGGATTTTGGTGACCTTGGGTACCATGATGATTTATAATTTTCTTTACTCCTACATGGAGTTTTCACTGATTCGGCAAATTACCAGGTATTTTTTCCCTGTAGTAATTAGCTACAAAGATTCAATGAATTTGATACCAGATCAACCACTTTCACCGTCGCCAGAGGCACTCTCTAGCTGTGGCAAGTCGGAGGAGGATCTCGTAATGAGCGAGGTTCACTTGGGCTGCCCACCCTTCTTCTCTGGACCCCACCTCTCCCACTTCACCTTCTCCCTTCCACCTGGTAAGAAACGCAACAGCTTGATTTGGTTTTGTTGTATCATCTCCATCTATTTTCTTCAATAATAACATGTCACTATATTACTCATGTGAACCTCAATCAACCCACCCACAAAAAATCAGGTTGAACGAGTTAACGAGTTCAGGTGAATTCTAGATTAGTCTTTGAAGTTGGAAATGGCTAATTATTGTCACTCATATGCTGAATTGCTAGTAGTGGGAGATTGAAGAAAGCAAGGATAGGTTTTGAGGTTAATGCCGTTGGCTGGAAACTCTTTGTTGGCTGGGAACTCTTCTATTTTGTTAAGTGGAAGGTGTAAATTGATGGTGTAAGGCCTAGTATTATCCACTTCTTCATTTTCTTAGTTGATGGAATAGTTGATGGAATCAGGATGGAATGGTTTTAAAACCATGGTGATTTTGCTGTTAATGTATTTCCTTGTTAATGAAAAGGCTTTTATGGCAAATTTAGCATAATAGTACTTGTATGTGCCAAGTTTGTATGGGTGAGTTCTTACTTCTTAGTTTAAGGTCTTCTGAATGTTCGTTGCTAAAGCACGTACTTAGTTTTTGATGGTTTTTGCCTGCATTAACAGCTGTTTGTCAAGATTGTGGAAATCGTAGATTAACTAGTTTTGGATATCAACAGAATAATAACACATGTTTGTGATGTTTAATGGTTTAGAATTCAAACCAGTGGATAGCAAATGTACTGGTGCTGTGGAAGATGAAACAACTTCGACAAACGAAGTTGGCTTGGATGAAGATGGTGACCTTGTAGTTACGCGACGCTGCAGTGAGTTGCTATTGACTCTTGGATATGGATCTTATGTCATTAATCCTGGTCTCTTTATTCTAGAACAGGATGTTATGAGCTTATCCCTCTTTTTCATGGGAAGTAGTACACATGCTGATTTGGTAGTCTTGATTACCCAGTCAAAACCCAGGCAAAGGACTAGTAGTTCGCTGTATGTCTAAATTGTTGTAATTATGAATGTGAATCCTTCGTTTACTTTTTCATCCTGATTTTGTTGTCCATTACCAGCTTGATTTTCTTTCGGTGGTAAATACTCCCTCCGTCCAAATTTGTTGTGCCTGTGTCTTTTTTGGGTTCTCTCAAAAAATGGTCTATATTTCATAATCTATAATGTTTTTTATGATATCAAAATCTCTGTTTAACAAAATTAATTGAAATCTATCAAACAAGATCTATATTGAATTTAAAAAACTTTATAGATTAAAAGATATAGTCAATTTTTTGAGACGTCCAAAAAAGGAAATAGGCACAACAAATTGGGAATGAGGGAGCAACTAAGAAGCTATTTACCACAGGCATACAATTAGTTATCACTTTGTTTCAAAATATGAAAAATGGTTTTTTCTTCCTGACCCTGATTACAGGGTCAGGGGTCCAGAATTAATCTGGAAAAGACCAACATGGGCTGTACCAGCCTATATTGTCTATTCATTGTATAAGTAGTTCAATTTGGGAAACTGGAATTTGGTTGAACTGCTTTGGGTTTGCCCTTTTAATTGCCTGAAATCTGGTCCGGGATACAAGTCTAAAGCATCTAGATTCTAGAGTTATATGAGTGAGTTTGTGATTGGTTTCGGCTCAATCTTTATATGCATCACTAGTTTCTGGATGAGGTTTTCCTAAAGCCAAGCCAACCTTATCACAAGGAAATATGTAATAGGCAAATGTCATAGTGGAAGTGGTGGCTGTTATATACTTACTTCTGTACAACAAACCTGAAGAACCACACCATTTGTACATGCAGGGCGACATGAGAATGATTATGTTGTTACCATCCAGCATAATATCACATCATCAATTCCAAGCGTTGGTTTGCAGGTGAGAAGTACATGGTCATGATGCTATACAAGTTAGTGGATCCTTTTGACCCTAGTTCCCCACCTGAATTGGGATGTAAATTGTTTTCTCCTCATTCCACTCTAAGGGCATGTCTCTTATAAGATATCCCTATGATGGTTGGTTTTTGCTGCCACATTATCTTGTTGCACCAAACTGTTTCCCTCGATGCATCGATTTCCGTTACTAGGCGTTCACTATAACCCTCTTCCATTTCAGGTATGGAGAGCAGAACTGATACTTGCTGATTTTGTTTTGCACAAGATGGTTACATCATCTGAATTTGATGGAATTGTTGCAATAGAACTTGGTGCGGGTACAGGTAATGATATTTGTGTGCAACTTAAGGCTTATGAAAAACCAAATGATAATGATCTCTTTTTATGTATTGCACCATATGTCAAGGGCGTGAACTCCTGCCTTGCTCCTTTTCCTTAAATGTGTCTGAATTCTCCATCAAAATTCCCTTCAATAACGAAATTTTTCGCCAATAATACCCAACAATGAAACAATTTATCCACTATCTATTTCAGGTTTGGTGGGCATATTACTTGCATGGGTTGCTAAAACCGTCTTCTTGACAGGTATGAGGTAAGTGTAGTCCATGTGTCAGTTGCCTTTTTGCCTGCTATGCCTAAACTCCATGCGACTCTATTAACTGAATGGCCTTGTTCCTTAGTTTCTATGTTTCACATGTTTTTAAGCTTGTGTATGCAACCAGTGGTGAAGCCACCTTGAGACCAATGTGCCTTTTCCTATTTTGTTTGTTTTTTTTTTATTACGGTAAGGGGTGTTTGAGCCAGCTTATGTGCACCTCGACTTTTCTCCTCCCCGGTCCGGTCAAAGGTAGGCCATCCACGCCGGGACCAAAGGATTCACAAGAAATTTCTCTCTTGTGGCCTAGCCCCAAGAGGTTGTCAAGTATTGAGGTTCCCTGTTGCCGCTTGAGCTACCCCTTGGGGTTTCTTATTTTGCTAGTTTTACTTGCTACTTGAACCCTTAGTCATGTAATCCTTCAAAATGGTCATTGCTCTCACTCTCAATTCTCGCTTTGCGCTCGCGTTTTCAATCCTTGCACTCATGAATTTTAGTTGTCTGGGAGGTTTTTGGAACTCTTTTACACTTGCACGCCCGCACCTGCACTCGCCCGCGCATTATGTGAGAACCGATCAGTTATCATTATTTAAACAATTCTTCACTTACACAAACATTGGGGGGTAACATTCACCTTCCTTTAAGTGGGTGAAACTCTCATTAATTTCTAACGCCGCAAGACGCATGTCACCGTCAAATCGTCAACAGTCATCAACTTGTGGGCGTGCAGATTGTTGTTGAAGCCTAGTTATTCTCGGAGCTCGTGGTTAATTTATAGTGCCCACACTAATGCATAATCCTGGGTACGCCACTATGTGCAACCTATCTATATATCCCATCCATGAGTGCATTATCCAGTATATGTTGAATTCCGCTTCAGCAATTGAAAATGTAACAGAGCAGCTGAATTGTTACATACAAGTTTCTCTCATATCTTATGGTCTAAGGTAGACTTGTTAAATTCATTCTGATATTGAAGCATAAGATGAAGCCAAATAACCTAAATCAATCTTTCATTTTTTTGGGCACCCAAGCCGATGGAGTTGCCGGGGCCTGACAAGTCAATTAGAAGAAGTATCAATGCTTCTGTGCCTAAGGTTCTCCATATTTCCATTTCTCGGAGAGATTGCTTTTTTTGATTTTTTACTGCTTTCTTTTACTCCCGGTGCTTTTCATTTAGATTAGTTTAGCTTCAATCACTTTTGCTGTCCTTATTCCAACCGTTCATTTAGAATATGAGATTTATCATAGTGTTTTTTCAGCTTCCAAAGGAAACCCGCCACTTTTAGTTTGTGTGATCTATAAACCATTTGTTATTGTTTGACAGACCATGGTGATGAAGTTCTTGACAACTGTGCTGACAATGTTCACCTCAACTCCGGAATCATCCACTCTGAAGCTTCAGTTCATGTACGCGAACTTGATTGGAAGGATTCGTGGCCCACTAAAGTTGTAGAAAATTCTCAATCTCAAGAAAGGTGAACTATTTAGTTACAGTTGATCCTCTTTTAATTCTTCTTCTTCTTCCCACCCTCAGGACTCTTCGTGGTCTATAAATGTGTCTTTAGAGTTTAGACCATTTCAATACACTGGGCTGGGAAAGATGATGAAATCTGGGGAGTCCTATTTCCAGGTATGCTTGGACCTCGGCAGAAGTTGAAGAGCTCCAGAAAGCTTCTCTGATCCTAGCTGCTGATGTAATTTACAGTGATGACTTGACCGATGCATTCTTCAAGACTTTGGAGAGACTAATGAAGCTTAGACCAGAAAAGGTATGGCTATGAAAGTAGAATCGACAGCTCAAGGTATTATACAGAGAAATCGAGGTCTATGACAGAATGCGTTGTTGCTTCTGCCTGAACTTCAGATAAGCAACTAGAACAATGAAGGAACAGGGCGATGAGAATCCTATAAAGTTCGACAATATCAGTTAAAGAACGTGCTTCTTTTCTCTTATTTCAGGTGGCATACTTGGCATTGGAAAAGCGTTACAACTTCACGCTTGATGATCTTAATGTCGTCGCAAATGGATATTCTCACTTTCGAAGTTATCTAAGGGACGAATTTGGTAAGTTCGGTGTTTAGGCAAGTTTCTCTTGTTATTTCTTCTGAAACATTGGCTTGTAATGTGCTTTTGCAATGTATGATGCAGAATGCAATGACATAAAGAGTAAATCTTTACCCTGTTTTGTTGGCAAGCGCATTGATCGCACAGAGATTCCGCAGTACATGAGAGAGTATGACAGAGGAAATGATGTTGAGATTTGGCAGATCAAGTATGAGAAGCAGAAACCCTAACTTTCTTCAGCTTGTAGATAGACAAATCTCCCATTTTGTAGGCCACATGACACCCTTCACTGTATTTGAAGTTTTGAACCGTTTATAGGCCAAGTTACTATCTGGAGAATCTGTATCTTTGGTGGTGTAAGGTTAATTACTTAATTCTATGCCAATGCATCACTCATTTATCACACAGATTTTTTTTTTTTTTTTTATGAGATGAGAGACAGATTCAAGGCATATTTATGTAACATCCTCGGATTAATTCCTCTCTATACCCCATCCCTCCATATGCCTCCATACTCTCAATTTTCGTCCACATATCGGACTCAACAGTATGATCCGAACCCTTCAGTACCTAGAACAAGTTGAAAACTATAGGTCTCCATAAGTTTTCAGTCTGATTGGATACCGATAAATATGTGAATAAGTTATTCTTTAAATTGTAAGTTTAGACTGTACAATATATTTCCCATTCATTTTGCATTAAAATTTGCAATGTGTCTATTCATTGTCGATCATACCCGTATTTTACAGTCTTGAAGTTCTTTGTGTGTTGTACAGAGTGAACAGTTCGGACCATAATTTTGAGTTCGATATATGAAAAAAAATTAAGAGTATAGAGGGATGAAGTATAATGCGGAACACATCTTTTCTTCCTTTCAAGTTATTAAACCTTTGTAAGTTTGCAACCCGGTATTAAAATCTTGAATGCATAACTTTTACTATATTGATGCCAAAACCAAAATATTCCCTTCCTCTCATAATCATAAAGAAAAGAAAGAAAGAGAGATTTCAAAAAAGGAATGTAGAAAAGGTAGTAAATGGTAGTGGTGATGAGATAACCAGGATGTTCCATAAAGTACAGCTAATTTATGTAATACTCCTATTAATTAACTATGGCTCCAATGAATATTTAAACTCTTCTAGCTTTTGCTGGTAGATTTCTTTCTTATTATTCTTTCTCAAATCTTCCTACCTTTCTGCCCTTTCTTCTTTTTCCTCTCCACTTGCCAAATCACCCATACAAGGAAAGATCCATACCACGACATAATATCTTAATAACGTAATTCTTTAACAACTCCTTCGTTCTGTCGGTAAAGAAAAAAAGAAAAAAAAACTCTAAATCACTCTTTCTCTCAATCTTTCGTGTTACGCTTTGGCTTTCAATTCCCCGCAAATTTTAGTAAAATTAAAATATTTTTAAATACGCTTTCATGTACGTACCTATTATCTCACTTGGGTCCTTGTCACATATTATTTCTCTCCCTTTTCCCTTAATCTTCCTCCCTTTTTGCCCTTCTCCTTTTCCCTCTCCACTTGCCAAGTCAATACAAGGAAAGATCGATGCCATATGACATAATATCTTAATAACATAATTCTTTAACAACTCCTTCGCTCTGCCGATATATAAAAAAAAAAAAAACAACTCCTTCGCCCTTTCTCTCAATCTTTGTTTATGCTTCGGTTTTTAATTCCCGCAAATTTTAGTAACATTAAAATATTTTTAAAAACGATTTCACGTTCGTATCTATTATCTCACTTAAGTCCTTATTGCACATTATTGTCTTTCCCTTTTCTCAATGTTTTAACCAAAAAAAGAAAGAAAGGAGGAAAAAAGACAAACACGCATTCTCTCTCCTCCAGCTGTGCACAGATCGTCCTCGAAGCTCACTTCAATTCTGAAATTCTCTCTCTCTCTCTCTCTCTCTCTCTCCTATTGTTTAGATTCTCTCACTAAAAATCTGTAAACAATTACACTCCGTCCTCTTCACTGATCAGATCCTGAGAATTGTCAGTAGAATCAAACCAGTGTGTGGACCCCACCATGGGCTGCACACAATCCAAGATCGAGAACGAGGAAGCCGTGAACCGATGCAAGGACCGAAAGAGGTTCATGAAAGAAGCCGTCGCGGCCCGCAACGCCTTTGCCGCCGCCCACTCCGGCTACGCCATGTCGTTGAAGAACACCGGCGCCGCCCTCAGCGACTACGCCCGTGGCGAGGTCAACCACCCACACCTCCCCCTCTCCGCCAGCGCCTCCGCCCTCTCCACCGTGACTCCTTCGCCCTCTTACGAAACCTTACCGCCTCCTCCCCCTCCCCTCCCCAATTTTACTCCCGCTCCTCTCCAGCGCGCCGCTTCCATGCCCGAAATCTCGATCCTCAAGCCTGATCCGAAGCTGTCGGATCCTATAATTGAGGAAGAAGAGGAAGGGGAAATCGAGAACGAGAGTCACCATGGCTTGAAACATAGAACCTCGAGGAGTAGTGGCGGCGGTGGTGGAGGGATTAGGAGTGGTGTTAATGATGAGAATTTACCACCACCGCCATCACCGCCGAGGACACCCCCGATGAATAAGAGGGTGGTGCCGCCGCCTCCTCTGCCGGAGTCGAATGGGATGAGTACTTGGGATTTTTTCTTCCCGGAGGTGGAGAACGTGCCGGGGCCGACTTTGGCTGGAATTGATGAAGGTAAGGTCATTAGAGCATCTCCAATCCTTGCTCAAAATTGTACTCAAATGTGGGTAAATACTTTAGCAAAAGCTTTATTGATATTAATTGCCACAACAATTACGAACTCAAATTTTAGAAGAGGTTCATTAATGGCATAATTATAAATTGTGAAGAGCAAAACAATTCGAGTCTGACTTGATTTGGTAATAGAATTGATGAAACTCAATCGGCTAGAATTGATTCTGAGTCCATTAAAATGGGGATGCTCTCTCAATGTATTTCTTTTCGTGTTGCACTGATTTCATATCTTTTCCTGTGGTACTGATTTTATTAATTTATCTTTCCAACGTAATGATATGTGAAATTTCTTTTGCCGATCAAAAAAAAAAGTTGATGAACGTAGGGATGAGAGGGAGGAGATGGAGCGGAAGATGAACGAGGAACAACGGGCGAAGAGAGCTGAGAGGGAGGAGATGGAGCGGAAGTGGAATGAGGAACAACGGGCGAAGAGAGCTGAGAGGGAGGAGATGGAGCGGAAGTGGAATGAGGAACAACGGGCGAAGAGAGCTGATGTAGTTTATGACGGTGGCGATGGCAGCAGAGGAGGGAGGAGGAGAAGTGGGAAAGTTGAGGCTACTGAGGTGGCGGAGAAGATGGATGAGGAGGAACTGCCACCTCAGCCGCCTCCGCCTCCGACCAAAGCAGCGAAGAAAGTGAAGCAAGTGGGTCCAACGGAGAGTAGGAGAGGGGGGAAGGTTGCTCCTAACGTTAGTTTGCTGCAGATATTTACTGAGCTCGATGATTGTTTTCTCAAGGCATCAGAGAGTGCTCATGAGGTTTCAAAGATGCTTGAAGCGCATCGGTTGCATTACCATTCCAATTTTGCCGATAATCGAGGTAGTTAAGGCTTTATGTGCTCATAGATTTATATGCTCTTTTTGTTTGTGCATAAAGAAAGGTCTGTAGTTTGAAGCATTGGCGATTCTTCATGCGTGTTTGTTGTAGTTTGATCCAAAGGTGTATTTTAGTAATCTGAATTTAATGATCTGCGGAATCTTCTTGATGAATCATTAATAGTTGTATCCATGGTAATGTCAAAGAGGATAAGTTGTTGATAGATTGCATGAGTTCCTTTACTTCAAGCTAGACCTGTCAAATCAGAATCCAATAACACCAATCCGTTAATCCGAATCCCTATCAGATCGGATTCGGATATAATCAATCCGATCCGAATTAAAAAAAAATTCAAATGCACACAGACACCATTCTGGTAGCCACCAACCAACACTCCGTTACCATTACAATCACACTTTCAAGTCTCAACCACAAAAGAGTGTCCGGACTCGTGGGTGCCCATCCAGACCTCGGCATAGGGCCTGAATTCATCCACATGGACCCCTGAATTCAACGAGATGAGCCTGGCCATGGGGGATTCATGCCCGATTGGACCCCAATCGTAGTTTTGGACTGAACATCTCAGTCTGTGAACTCTACGATGGGGTGCACTGGCCTGGGGAGACATTGCTAGAGAGAGAGAGAGAGAGAGAGAGAGAGAGAGAGAGAGAGAGAGAGAGAGAGAGAGAGAGAGAGAGAGAGAGGAGAGAGAGAAGGAGAAGTGTGGAGTTTAGGTTTGTCCATTGCACGCAGTGTCTGGTTTTGAACGGCCACCGACGAGAGGGGAAGGAAGAGTGTGTGCTTGTGGTTTTGTAGTCTTAGTGGTTGCCAATGGTGGTTTATTTCTGCTGTAAAAAATATATCAACATCCAATTGTTCTTCCCTATTTTGTCATGGTCCTGTTTTGGTAATTGATTTCCCTGTTTTTTGTTTTTTTACAGTTTTGAAAAAAATAATGTAATTATTTCCCCTTTTTTGGCTAAAATTCTGTATAAGTAAAAGTTAAAATAAAAATATCAGATTGGCTTCGTATTACCGAGATCGGATTTGATGAATTCTAATTTGGGTTCAGATATGAACTATTTGGATTCGGATCGAATCCGGTCCATTGACAGGCCTACTTCACGCGGTAATCTTTATGGAAGTTACTCCCTGATAACTGAATTCAGCATGGGCAAGAAATGCTTTTGATTTCCAATATGCGATGTAGTTTAAACCTGTTACAGTTCTTGAGTTTCCTCACTTCCATGTTGTAATACACTGGTAGTAAAGGAAGGAAAGAACTTTATCTGTGCTAGTAAGTGAATACCGAGTTCCTTGGCATGAAGTTCTGGTGTTTTCATTTGCCCTATTATGTGAGATATGATAAGATGGGCATCTCATTATTCTTTCGTCGAAGAAAACTATGATGCAGCAGACAATATGGTGGGCCCGTTTCGATAGTTTTAGCAGTGTTTGAGAGAAAAAGGTATTTATCATATGATGGGGAGGATTTAGCCACTCTTCCAATGCTACTCTGTGGATACAACTTATTCACCCCATTGATTGGTTCGTCTTCTTAACACTTTATTACTGTGACTTTTCTTTGTAGGAAATATTGATCATTCTGCAAGGGTTATGCGAGTCATCACTTGGAACAGGTCGTTTAGAGGCTTACCAAATGCAGAAGATGGGATGGACGACTTAGATTCAGAAGAGCACGAAACGCATGCAACTGTGCTGGATAAGATGCTAGCATGGGAGAAAAAGCTTTACGATGAAGTGAAGGTATAGCATTCCACTGAATTACATTTTCACCTTTTGTCCTCCTATTATTTCGATATGAAAAAGCTAACCATGATTACGATTTTCTTGTCCTGTGATTTTAACCGCTAGAGCATTATCTGCAGCGACCTATATTTACTTGCATTTCTTTGACTCTTTGGCTTGTTTTTTCTTCTATTAAAGCACTTACCCCATTTGATCATCTAAGGTCCTAAAATGACCAATTATGTGATCTTGCTTCCTGAAATACAGGGCTCACTGTTACATTTCATGGTCTTTATCGTATCCCTGATTCTCAATTGATCTGAAGAGTGATTTTGCAAGCATTTCTGGCAAATTCAGTGAGAGTATTAACAGAAAAGGCAGGGCTATTTGTTTTTTTTTTTTTTGGTAAGTAAAATTTTATACCACCAAAGAGCAAAAAGCTACAAAGAATCATCAGGGGCATACCCCTGGACCAAATACATCAGAAAAACTATACACAACTCACACACCACATACATCAAAACACACTCTAAGGGCAGTTATTAACAGCAAAAATCCTAGAGTCTAGAAGCCAATCTTCACACAGCCTTCTATTCAAGGCTGAAAATTTAATAGCCGACCAAGAGCTGACTTTGGCTCTAATAGAATTGAAAATGGCTAGAGACACCCCATCCACATCCCGAGCTTTCCCTTGAAAAATCCGCATGTTACGTTCCTCCCATAGTGTGTAAATGGAAGCTGCCAATGACAGCTTGTAAAGGACATTGCGAAAGCTTGTCCCGTTCCTGTTATGTACTGCCCACTCCAATTCTTGGGCAAAAGGTAGAATAGGCCGAGATATTCCATTCCTAACCAGCATTCGTCTCCAAATCATTGAAGAAAAAGGGCAATCAAAGAAGAGATGACTATGAGATTCCAACTCAGTCATGCATAAAGTACATTGAGGGGACACCGCCATACCCCAACTAATCAGCCTATCCTTCGTAGATAGTCTTCCTAACACCACCATCCATTCAATGAAACTCCATCGAGGAACTCCTTGCCCAAACCACACAAGAGAATGCCACGGTTGGAAGGGACTCCTATACCTACAAGCCTCCCAAGCTGATTTAGTAGTGAATTGACCATCCGAAGTTAAAGTCCACAAGACCTTATCAGGAAGGGATGGATTAGGGAGAAAGCCATCAGGAGTGTGTCTTATAATGTCCATGATCCACCTATTACGCTGCCTAGGCCATTTCCAAGACCCATGGTCAATGATGGAGGATACTTTAGCTCGTAGAGCATTGCCTCTACTAACCACCACAGATTCACCAAACCTTCGATATAAAGGCCCCATAGGATGCCAATTATCTGTCCAAAGAAACGTGTCCCTGCCATTACCAATGGAATTTTTAATCCAGTCCTGGCAAAAATATCTGAGCTTGAGAAGTTTCCTCATCACCCAAGAGGCTTCACAAGGAATTTGAACCCCCCACAGACTTTGGCCCTTAAGAATATAAACGTGAACCCATTTGATCCAAAGCGTATCAGCTTTTTGACTAAGGGCCCATAGATGTTTCATATTACTGGCTCGATTCCACATGTTTATGGACCTTAACCCAAGACCGCCCTCATTCTTAGGGACACAAAGAGAAGTCCAGCTAACCTTTGCACCGGTATGTTTCATATCAGCTCCAGTCCACAAGAAGGCACTAAGTAAACTTTCAATCTCTTTAATGATGCGTTGGGGCAAAATAAAGATTGAACTCCAATAAGTTTGTATGTTAAAAAGAACTGATTGTACTAGCTGTACTCTGCCCCCATATGAAAGGGATTTTAGCGTCCAACCACGAATACGAGCCAAAATTTTATCTTTCAAAATTGCACAATCAGCAGAAGTAAGTCTACTACTAATCAAAGGAACCCCCAAATACTTCACAGGAAGCTGGCCTTCAGGCATACCCAATAAACCAGTAAAAGCGTGCTTGGAAGATTCAGGTACACCAGCAAAATAAATGGCGCTCTTTTGTACATTAGCCTGCAATCCGGAAAAGCTATGAAAATCCTTTAGAGTCTGTAAACAAATCTGCAAGGATCCCATGTGAGCCCTACTCAGCATAAAGAGGTCAGGGCTATTTGTTGTTACACAGAATTAGAACAAATGGCTTTGATAGTGTAAAAGTTGTTCCGAATCGTCATCGTCTAAAGTCTAAAAAAAAATTAATCCTGTAATCTCTATAATGTCAATTTATTAGCCGAAAATATTATGGAATGTATAAATCAGTTGGGGTTAAGTAGCTCCATCAAGATAACTTATTTGTGCAGTTATGAGTATTTTTTGAATATTCACCATCCTCAATCCCGCTTGAATAAAGAAATAGTATTGAAAGGATAACAATGATGGAATAGATTGAGATTCTCAAATCACTTTGCGTAGGGATTTTGAAGGATCGATTGCTCATCAGAATTATCAAAAGAATGGTTGCTCATTAAACTTCTTCGGTAAAGTACACCAAACATCTAAAGGTGACTTGCAATATCATGTGAAGAAAAATTCCTGACAATTTCTCCAAAAACATTATGGGGAGATAAATATGCTGATTTGTGTTCCATTTATGAGGAGATAGATGTCAAGCAAATGAAAGATTAGGAACATAAAAGACGAGAGAGTGAAAACACTTAGTGTCTTCCTAGCTCCTTGTTTGGAACAGTAACCTCATGGAAGAAGAATGTACGTGCGCGCGCACACACACACATGCAACACCTAGCAAGAAAACTCAATCTTCATGCTGCATCATGGACTGAAGGCTTCATGGTGTAATCAACTGCATTTGGTCTGCCTCCCCGGTCATTGTCTTGTTTTATTTGTATATTTTCAGAGTACTTTGTATGCCCCCATAGTCAGGGCAGGCTTTGATTTTCACTGACTTTGGTTTGTTCTTGTTGATGATCAACAGACTGGGGAGCAGATGAAGTTTGAATATCAGAGAAAAGTTGCTTCACTGAATAAGCTAAAGAAACGCAATGCCAGTGCTGAAACTATAGAGAGAACAAAAGCAGCATTAAGTCATCTGCATACAAGATACATTGTTGACATGCAATCCTTGGATTCTACTGTGTCGGAAATTAATCGTCTGCGTGATGACCAATTGTACCCAAGACTTGTTGCACTTGTTGATGGGTCAGTTCCAACTAAGAACAAATACTTTGATAGTGCACTTACATGGCAGACTTTTAACTTGGTTTATATATGTTCGATATCGTCTGTGAACTGTTTATTTCTCCTTTGCAAACATGTCCTGAGTTTTCATGCTAGGTAATTGTAACTGCAAAACTATATATTTTTTAGTTTTTATCTATGAAGCACCTATACTTCTAGAGGTCGCCGTGTCCAAGTATTGGACACGGGGACACACGTGTCCGTGCGAGGACATGTATTGGACACGTCACATGATGTGCCCACGAATTAAACTATTTATTGGAGGGCCATGGACACGCGTGACACACACACGCATGTGTATGTATATGTGTAGTTATGTACTGGTATATATATTTACATTGCTTTGTGGGTAGTATATCTTACATATATATATATGTGAGTACTGGTATATGTACCAGTACATAATAGTGTAGATATCTTACATATTAAAAGAAAGTGTTTACATTTATGTATATAAACTATTACTGTATACACATATATGATATATTTATATATAGTTTTGTTTTTGCCGTGTCCTCCGTCGTGTCCGTGTCTATTTTTTAGAATTCCCGTGTCCCATGTCTATATCCGTGTTGGTGTCTGTACTACATAGGTTTTTATTGTTATTTTTCCTGGGACTGCAGGATGGCGACAATGTGGGAAAAGATGAAGACACAGCACGAAGAACAGTCAAAGATCGTGACGGCATTGAAGTTTATTGACATCTCCCAGTCCCCCGAAGAAACAAGTGGGCATCATCACGAATGTACAAGCCAGCTGTGGGACGTTGCCCGTATTTGGCATTCACAATTCGAAAAACTCATGAAGCATCAAAAGGAGTACACAGGAGCTCTCAACAGTTGGTTGAGACTAAATCTTGTCCCCATAGACAACAACTTAAAGGAGAAGGTCTCATCCCCTCAGAGGCCTCAAAACCCCCCAATTCAGTCACTCCTACACGCCTGGCATGATTTTCTTGAGAAACTACCGGATGAACACGCAAAAACTGCTATTGCCAATTTTGCTGCTGTGATAGGGACAATAGTACAGTATCAAGTGGAAGAAATGAAGTTGAGGGACAAATGTGAGGAAACGCAGAAAGAACTTGACCGCAAGACCCGACAGTTTAAAGATTGGCATAACAAATACATGCAGCGGAGGACCCCACCGGATGAGATAGATCCGAATAGGGCGCATGATAAAGAGGCTATCGAAGAACGGCAGATCGCATTGGATGCTGTGAAGAAGAGGTTGGAAGAGGAGAAAGCTGCTTGCCGGAAGCAGTGTATTCAGGTTAGGGACAAGTCTTTGAATACTCTGAGAACTGGCCTCCCGGTGCTTTTCAAGGCCATGTCGGATTTCTCTATCGAATGCTCGGAGATGTATTGGAGGTTGCAGTCCATTTCACAGCCACATAAGCTAAGTGAGAGCTCATAGTAAATTATGGTTTGCATACTTTGTATAATTTGTATAATTTGCTTGTATGTTACACGTATGTATTACTTTTTTTAAGAGGATATATTTTATTATATATAATTTGTATAATTTGCTTGTATGTTACATTGGTGGATTACTTGAAAGGCATTATTTTGGGCGTTGCCTCAACCAAGCCCTTATATTTTATGGTTGTCTTCATTAATAACAGGAAGAAAGAACGCGCTTTTATTCATTTATGTGATTGTTTAAAAGGCTTCTTTTTGGCTCTCCCAGTTTATTTTGCATGCTAATTATCCGAAACAAGTTATGGAGAAGGTGGATACCCCATGGGAAATTTGGGGATAATGTTCTTTTAGTCGATTCTTCCTTAGTTTTAACTCTTACCTCTTGGCTCTCCTATTTTGCGAGTTGCCGGAAAGGAGTTGGATCCATTGTTTTCTTTTTTTTATGAATTGCAGAGTCAGAAAATTTGGAGCAACCCAATCTTTACCAACACCCAAATGCACACACTTTATGATTGATGAGACTGGTTAAAATTTCATGAGACCAATTACTTTTACAAATTTCTGGAAACACCTCTTTTGCATTGAAGCAATTCCATGGAGATACATTATCGGAATTAAGAAAAGAGGTTCTTGACAACATTAAAGGAAAAAAAAAAATACTATGATTCTGGAAAGAAGTATCTATTTACACATAAAAGAAAGAAGGCTCGGTCTCATGGAAGAAAAGAATGCTTGGTGTCACTGTTCATCTTGATTTACTGCTTCAACTCTTTAAACAGAAATTCAATGTCAAACTGAGCAGCAAAACCAACTTCTCCGGTTCTGTGGTCTACTCTGCAGATTGATTCCAGTAGGCTTCGGAGGACTGGCTTTTGCTAATCGCTTCGCTGCAGAAGGTAGAAAGGAGTTGTTTAACCCAGTGCCGTTTTCAGTTTCTCTAAGCAAGAACTGCAATAAGGACTCTTGACAAATTGAACCAGAAAAATATAGACGGAAAAGTAGCTAGGGAAGATCAAAACTCAGAAGAAGATTGCTGTCTTTGGCTCGAACTATAAACCGTAGCTCTCTGTTGAGATAAATAAGCTAGGATTTACCTATTTCATAGAAAAGCTCATTAATGTTCAGGGAAGCCTTCGCAGATGTTTCTATGAAGAACATCCCATTTTCTTGAGCAAGTTGCTGGCCCTCCTGTAAGAGTAACAGACAATATCTTCAACGTAAAAGTCCAAGTCCAACGATAAAAAGGAAGTGATTGGGAAAAACTCACCCACAGTGACAAAGGAGATAAGCTTTATGCTGCTGATAGACTTTATATGAACTGATTAAATCTTCATTTTGCATTTGACTGTAATTGGAGAGTTATCTGAGGAGTGTCGATGAGGTAGATTTATCTTTATCATCAAAATCCAGAATCTAACTCTCTCACTGAACTTTTTTTTTTTTTTGATAACCGGATGTCCGGGTCAGCTTGAGTGCATCTCGACAACTCTTACCACATAATGAAGTGTATTGGCGACATAGAATGTCTGACATGCTTATTTCACTATTTCATGTCCATATGCATTCAAAGGAGCTTGTGCTCGGGCTTTTCGCCTTTGCTACATACCCATCGGATTTAAGACACCAAGCGGTACAACTCATACCCTTCATATAACCACGAATTATGTTAACATGGAATTGACCTTGCGAAATTACCGTTCGACATTGTTGGGTTCCTCTTTTGGCATCAACCACTTCTCTTATCATGCTTATATCTATTAATACAGGCATGCAGATCCAGAAGAAAAGCGGAAAAATTAAAAAATAGAAGAAGATTAATATAAGACCTTGAATATACCTCAGAATCCACCTCTCTTTCTGCTTCCAAGTCAGACTTGTTTGCCACCAACGCCAATATCAAATTTGTATTTCCTAGAAAAAGTTACGAGATAAGTACTTAAAATGAGTCGTGCAATCATCATAGAGACAGAAAAGACACAATGAATGGCAAACAGAAAAAATATACAAGTTTTAATTTCACGTTGTTTCACAAAGAAGCGAACATACATAAGTTCAAGAGAGGTCAATGCTGGAATAGGCAAATCGATGTCGTTTTGCTGGTTAAGACTAAATTAGAAGGCTTTAAGACCAGAAAAGAACTGCAGAGAGGTCTCAAAGTCGGTGACTGTAGTAAAACTCATGATAACACTGGTAGCATTGACATTCTTATTCAATTTTCTGTGACTTTATTGAAATGGTAAATTTCAGCAACATAACATTGCTAGAAGTTCGTTACAAAAGACAATGCATAGAGCTCTGAAATGAGAGGAAAGAAATAGAATGCACTTTGAAAGGGATGGTGCAATTAGTTTCAATGTTTGACCACTGAAGGTACAAATACAAAATGATTCCAACAGTTTATATTAAGCGCTCCCATCCATCATAACCACACCTCGTCCATGGAGAGGCAAACAGCCTGAACTAAGCAGGTGCACAAATACACTCAGAATAACTGAACACTAATAACGAAGTTAACCCATGACAGCCTGGACCGGACCTATTGTAAGATGCAAGATCACCAATTTTGTCCTAAAGCTTAAGCTGTTTAGAAAAATATTCCAACATAGTACATGAAGTTATGAGTTATCTTAAATATAAGCTCACAAGGTCTTGATACGAGGAAATTATGTTGACAATTTTCCATGTAGGAATTAGAGAGTTGAGGAAGAAAAGAGCAGAAAACAACACAAGTTTGCAAGTTCATTGTGTCACCTTGTTTTTTCAGTTCTTGAACCCATTTTTTGGCTCGAACAAATGTGTCCTGAAGATAAGGCACCACATTATCATTGTAAGAATTACTAATTAAGAAATTAAACAAAAAATTAAACAGAGGAAGATTGGAAACTATCTATCAGTTTTGCAGGATTTGCGTTCACATGAAAAACTGAGATTTCAAGAATGTTGCCAGCAGAGAATTCAGGAATGACTAGATCACATTGCTGTTATACAAAACTGTGACCGAAACATTGACCAGTAAACATCGATCCATCCTTGCAGAAATCAGTTTACACTAACACTTTAGCAATACATTAATATCATTCCAGTAAATGTTTGTATAGGAGACAGAGAAGAATAATACTTTTAAAGAGAGGGAACTTCGTGCTGTGTTGTACTTCAAAGATGCAAGACACTCTTTCACTTGATATGTCCTATGGCATTATCACCCAAGTACTTTAGCATCATCCAAGTCTTTTCATGAATCCATACACTAAACTTGCAAATTGGAAATAAGTGGAATAACTAGTTTTAATAACACAACTTAAGTGGGTTATCTACATTATCCGTAAAGTTGATTTTAACGAGGACATAACATCAAGTTATCAAATATGAGATCCAATGACTTGTTAGAATAAAAGAGGGATAGTTAGGTCTTTGTGTATTATTCCTCTTCTCTATGTACTATTCCTCTTCTCTATATGTTATTTGTGCATTAGGGTTGATTAGAATACCCTAAACACTTTTCTAAGCTCTACTAAAGATAAGAGCAAGGACTATACAAAATTGCTACCATGCTAGACATGTCGTAGACAACAACGGCTGCTGCGGCACCACGGTAGTACATTGGAGCCAAACTATGGTAGCGCTCCTGTCCTGCCGTGTCCCATATGTCGAACTTTACAGTGGCTTCAGATAACGACAATATCTGCGTGAAAAAAGCTGCTCCAATGGTTGGCTCCTGCATTACATTTCTGTCAGGTATCCTTGGCCAGAGAAATATGCAAAAGGTTTACTAGAAAAAGAATACTCTGGTAGAAAAAAGACAAGAAACTGAAACCTGGTTGTCGAAAAATTGGCCCTTGACAAATCTCAATACCAAACTGGTTTTCCCAGTACCCATGTCGCCTAAAAGCACCTGCAGGGAAATGTAAGAAAATACTTACAATAAAGTATGCATGATCATTATCGATGATGTGTTAAACACTATATACTTCTCCAAAACAACATCAGCAAATAACGAAAGTTTAAGTCCTAACATGAAATCAATAAAGACACTAAAGTTGATGTGAAATGAATCATTGTATCAGTCTCACAAAGAGACACACAACGATCCAACAAGCGGAAACTTCTTTTCACTTGGGGTGAAATCACTTGAGCTTTAAATCACAAATTGGGTATCGATGGCCTGTGATTCTTGATGCGAACTTTAATTCCATGCGACAAAGTATAATTCAGATATTTACAGCATGATCTTAATGAAAACCCAAATCGAGGAGCTGGTCAATTTGAGCTAATAGATGCATTGAACTGCCATTGCATTTGGAATCTCAGTGAGAAAGCATTCAACAAATTCTTCCCTAAGATTTTCTTCACTCAGTAGTCAGTCAGTACAACAAGAGCATTTTTTCCCAATTAGTCTACCAAACTTACAAAGACAAATCAAGTGTGACTCTAATACTCAAACTCACAACTTTAATTCTATAAAGATTTCTACAGAGAATATAAGAAACAGGAAAACTGATCTGATCGATCTATAAAAAATAGCAGTAGTTTGGGGACCTAAATTTGTTTGTGTGTTCATTATACATGTAGAGGAAGTGTAGTTATAGAAAAACGAAAGAGGGTAAAGACGTACCTACCAGCTTGGCATGTATAATCTTGTTGCCAGGCCTCGCCATTCAACTTCGATTCAAACCCAGATCGCTGCGTCTTTTAGAGAGAGAGAGAGAGAGAAAGAAAGAGCCGCAGTAACGAAAGTAACACAATTGGAGTAATAATCGAAGAGAAGTAACTGGATGCTCCGAGTGGAGAGAAAGAAGAAGACGAGACTGGTTAGTTTGATTTCTCTGTCGTTTTCGCGATTTCTTCCTTTATTCTTTGACTGGTAGTTACTATTCGAGTCCCATTCGTTTTCTTTGGGTGAATTTCACTGACCTCCTTTGGTTTACAAATTATTACCAAGATTCCCCATTCCATTAATTTTACTCTAACGCCGGTAGTTTAGGCCTACAATAAAACCAATAAAACCAAAATTAGACTTTAGGTTGTATGTGACAAAATTTGTGTCAGTATTTGTACGTTTTATATATTTAATAAATTATACTCCTTCCGTTCCAAAATTTTTGTCCGGCTCGCAAAACGAGGACCGAAAAAAATTAGTCTTTTAAAAGAAAATTTTCGAACTTTTTTTTTTTGTAAATTAAAAGTACTCGTTGATATCTAGTAAATTGTTAAAAAAAAATTGAATTTTTCCTGATTTTTTTTTGTTATTTTCAAGTCCTCGTTTTGCGGACCGGACAAAATTTTTGGGATGAAGAGAGTATTTACCCTATAACCGAATGAAAAAAGAACGAAAAAATGAAAAATTTCGTAGTAGAAGAATCTTGGCAATTACATTGACCTCCCCTGAGGTTCTAATAATTACACTAATCTCGCTTGGTTTACAAACTATTACCAAGATTCCCCCATTTTGTTAATTTTACGCTAACGCCATTAGTTTAGGCCTACATTTAACTGAATACCCCTAAATATTTGGGTAATTTAAGCATTTAAGTCTTTTTTTTTTCAATTGGAAGTTTAAACAATAAAACCAAAATTTGGGTAATTTAAGCAATTAAGTCTTTTTTTTTTTTCAATTGAAAGTTTAAACAATAAAACCAAAATTAGACTTTTGGTTATATATATGTGATTGAATTTGTATAAGTATTTGTATGTTTTATATATTTACTAAATTATAAATTTTTCTTAAATGATAGTTGTCACTTAATGTATCTTGTTCTTTTTTGGTCACCGAGAAGTATTTTTCCTAGTAAAATGTGTATGCAAATTTCTATCTTACAATATCCCCCTCCAAAAAAATAAAGAAGAATGAAAAACAATATAATTTTTTTTTTTTTTGCAATGACATATTTTTACAAGCGAAAATAATGTAATTGACAAGGTTCTTCTACTAAGAAATTTTCATTTTTTCATTCTTTTTTCATTCAGTTATAGAGTAAATATAATTTATTAAATATATAAAACGCACAAATACTTACATAAATTCAATCACATATAACCTAAAGTCCTATTGGGTTTTAATGTTTAAAATTCTAATTAAAAAAAAGAGACTTAATTGTTTAAATCACCCAAATATTTAAGAGTATTTTCAGTTGTTTGTCAGCTAAACTAATGGTGTTAGAATTAATTTAACGGGATGAGGGAATCTTGGTAATAGTTTGTAAAGTAAGGAAGGTTAGTGTAACTATTAGAACTTCAATGGAGGTCCCTGCATTTGTCAGAAACTTCAGGGGAGTTAGTGAAATTTACCCTTTTTCTTTTCCATTGCTTTGGCCTATTTTATTGAAATCATAGTAGGAGTCGCGGGAAGTCAAGTGCCTCTCATGTGATAATCCCCTCTCGTGATTTCTCACCCGATGCAAAATGGAACATATCACGGTATTATTTCCCGATTGAAATCATTTATTTAGTTAGTTTCGATAAGTTCAACATCCATGTAAAAATTCAAGTTGATGGGAGATCAAGAAAAGCTTGGTCGAATCATATTTGTTTGAAGAGAAATGAACAGTTTGACAATATTTTTCTCTTGTAAAAAATATGATTTGTTCAACGAGATACCAATGTCTGATGAACTTGATTTTTTTGCATGGATGTTCATACATCTATACTTACATAATTAATTGTTCAGATTGTCAAATGAACTCATGTTCGATTCCATTTTACGTCTCATGAAGAATCATCCTATGAGATAATCTTGATTCGTCGTGGAGCGCTTTTTGCCGCTATTCATAAAGGTACATTTTGCTCTTGTTAATGTTGAGAGATTATTGACTAAGGTTTTTTTGAGATGGATATATAAAGGTTGTTCCACATATTTAGTTAAAAGTAGGTGGTTCTCCGTAAGGGATCTCACCACACATAAGCTGGGGCCGAGGTCTTGGCCCCATTGTGTGATATGGTCTCGGGAAAAATTGTTTAACCCCACTAAACTATGGGGAGTCAGAGAGGTGCAACATTCATAAGTTTGGGCCGGGGTCTTGGTCCCTCTATGCACAAGTTTAGCCACATTATACAGGGAGAATGATTTCGATCTCCCTAGATAAAAACTTAGGAGTTGTTTCACAAAATTAACTTAAACTCAAAATTTTATTATTGCATTTATAACGAGATAAGTTACTCTATCACAATACATTCTAACTCAAAGTCAATTTATAAAACAACCCCTAATCTTTTGCACTTGCTTGTTGATGTAAGTTGCAGAGTGTTGAATAGCATTGGTTGTTTGTCTTTTGACCAACTAAGTTCCAACAAAGCCTTGATCAATTTTAGCTAGAAAAATCAAATCTTGTTTTTTTTTAAAACTAGTAGTAAATATGCAGATAGACTACTTATTACACACTTACATACAACCATTGGCACAATAAAATTTTTGCAAGGACTACACTACATCTCTATAATAAGGGAGCTCATACTTTTTGAATTCCCATAAATCACAACCATTGAATTTTGATCCAAGGGCCCATATTGGGTTTCATTAAATACTCAACGGTTCAGCTTGAAATGGTAAAAACCCATGGTTAGGATCATTTTCAGCCTTTACTATTGTCCCGCTCAAAAATGTCGTTCAGGAGTACTGAGGTAACGTGGAGAAATTGAAGCTCTTGTACGCAACCCAAAATTGCAGTCAGTGCTTTCTTTGCTCTGGAAACCAAAACCCCATTTGAGAAATTCAAGAACCATTCTCATTCCAACGTTGGAAGGAAAAAAAACCCATGCATTCATGCTCATCATCAAACGGAAAAACCCATTACCATTCCAATCAAAATCCTTATTTCCTTAATCTCTACTTCCCTCATCCTCTCTGATCACTCTCCTCCGCTGGCATCATTACAGGTAACTCTGTTTTTGTGGGTGTTTTGTGTGGGGAATGTGGATGCTTGGGTCGATTAGTGTAGGAAAATAGGAGTGTTTACAACTTGGAGGAAGTTCGGTCAATAAATTTTGGAGGACCCGGAGATTTCTGTATCACTCTAGAATGAACGAAATGATGTGTATGGGGGCAAAGAGAAAGAATCCTTGAATTTCTTTTAAGTTTGGGGGGGGCATTGGCGCAATAGTTAATGGATTTTCCATCCATTACTCCCTCTCCATTTAGTGAGGTCAAGAAATTGAGGTAAATCTAAATAGTTGATTGCCAAATAAATCAAGGGTGATAATCTATGATACTTTTTCTATCCTACCAAAAAATATGGTGAAAAGTTGGATGCAATTATGCATATGATCTTGCAGCGAAAAAACGTCATCCAACATTCTGGGTTTGTGGTTGAAAATGGGAATAGGGTTTCTTAGTATTTTGTTGGTATATGTCATTAGATTTTTAGTACTGTATCTTTGAATATTCTAATTTTTCTTCCCACAAAATTGTAGGATTCAAAGTAAGGGGAACCAGAGGGCCGAACTTCCTATCTGTGTGGATAGAAACCCAGGTAAAGGGAAATCTTTCACCTGAAATTTTCATTCTTACGAAACATTTTCTTCGTTTTGATTTCTAACAAAATAAAAAAAATAATTGCTTGGTGTTCGGCTTTTCATTTTTTCCACTTATATTGCTCAAATTGTGAAGCTTAAAACAAAAACTGAACTTAGGAGATGAGTTCGTTGGTGGGAAAAGGGATGAAGGATAATTCATTTAGATTATACTCAAATTACGTTGCGTCGTGCCTTTAGGCACGGGCTATTCATATAGATTCCACATCGTTATTTGAAATTATGGTCGTCTCATCAAGTATGTAGTTCACACGAAAATCTATTTTGGTTAGATAACTGTAATTATTTGATCAGTAAGCATTAATTATCTAGCAGGTTTCTTTTTAAAATAAAAAAAAATCTTAGCTATTTATTTTTGCCCAAAAAAAAAAAAAAACCATTTTGAAAACATAGTTATGGATGTATGGTCAATCTAGACTTTTAGTCTACCACTCGACGAGACAAATAAAATTATCGCTTCCGTTCGTATAAAATAGGTGGGTCCCGTAGTAGGGGCACAACACAGAGTCTTGTACCATAGCTAAGTAATTTCTGCATCAAGCTCAGAAAAGTTGCCTAGTGTAGCAAAAGGAATTTCGACATCAGGCCTGGAAAGATCTCCCACAAATACACACCCAAACAAACCAATCAATAGCAAACAAACAAAAGCATTAGGCCCACAAATACACTCCCTTGGGCCCACTGGACCTTCCTTGTTACCCTTCCCTCTTTCACAAAAAGTGAACATTCAACAAGTTAACGAGCGGAAGAGGGGAGCTGGTGACTGTCCACTGGATAGCGCCTCTCGTGAGCGTATCTGAGTCATTTGGATCGTCGATTGTTGAGATGAACAGTTCGAATGCGATCACCACGAAGATACATAAGTAATAGGAGTATGTAAAAGAGCATGTGGAATCACAAGTAGGAAGATTTTTTTACACATGATGTAGCGGGTGGCTCTCCTTTAGGCCATCTTTAATAGCGAGATTAAAATTGTGTTGGATATTTGATATAAAAGTGAAAAAAAAATAAATGAAGCCCAATTATGCGTGTTATATGACAAATGAGGCATGCTAGTTTAGTGAGCGTATGCACATTCCAAAGTGTTGTTAAACATGTATTAGCAGGGGATAATGTGTGAAAAAATACACACGTATATTAAGGGTAGTGATTTTTACACCCTCTTTTTTGAACAAACTAATGATTTTCGCACCCTCTTTTTTTTATAATTGCATGCCCTTTAATGTCTTTTTAGTGAAAATACAAGAAGGGACGTGCAATTATAATAAAAAAAAAAAAGAAAAAAAAAAGAGTGAAAATCATTTCCCAAAATTAATCTGACAAATGAATGAATACGCAAATACACAATTTCACATACATACATAGAGGTGTCAAATGGATCGTGCCGTGCTGACATGACCCATTTAATTTCGTGTCAACCGTGTTTCGTGTCGTGCCGTGCCGGCCCGTTTACTTAATCGTATCGCATCGTGTCGTGCCATTTTGTAATCGTGTCGTACCTATGCCGGCACATCTCCGAGTTTCGTCAATTTTTTTTTTTTTTGTTGGTATAATCAGCCGATTTTTGACAAAAAAATTTGTATATCTAATAACTATAGCTATATTGACTTATTAAAAAGTGTATAACATATAATTCGAAATTTTTGTATAAGCTAGCCGAGTTTCGGCGTATTGAGATTCTCAAAATATTTGTATTGACTTATTAAAAAGTGTATAACAAATAATTAGAAAATTCATCATTAAAAATTAATTTTTTTTGGTACATTAAAAATTAGTAGTATGTGTTGTGCCGTGCCGTGCCGCGTCTAGCCCACTTCTGTGTCGTGCCCGTCTAGACCGTGTCGTGTCATGCCCACGCCAGCCCGACCCGTTTGACACCTTTGTACATACATTACCTTTACCACCACAAAACTATTTGCATCTGTGTAAAAATATAAAGTCCCACCTCCTTGTCCGAAAAGTTAATTTTTTTCTCGGGCGTCCAAGTTATATTAATCCAAAAAGTATAAGGAATTTCAGTACAAAAAAGCCTAGCAAAGATTACCATTCAATTTACCCAAAAAAGATTATCATTCATCGGAATTGGGGGCCCTGTAGTGAGTGAGCTCACTACATGCATGTAGTGAGCTCTTTCGGCCATCCGATCCGAGATCAACGGTCTGGATAAATTGGAGTTAAACTAAATGTAAAAGTGTTTTTTAAAGTGTAAGACGATCCGGACCGTTGATCTCGGATCGGACGGCCGAGAGAGCTCACTACACCAAGCAAACAAAAACAATTATGCCCACAAATACAGCCCCTTGGGCCCACCGCACCTTCCTTTATTACCTTTCTCTCGTTCACCAACCCCATCTGAAAAACAGGCCCTAACCAAATAAATACTCCAATTAAAAACCCCACCTGAAAACAGGCCCAAATCAAATAAATAAATAAACCCACTTCCTCCCTCCCACTTCCCCGGGCCAAATCCACCGGACCCAACGCAACCCAATGGCTTCATCAAAACCCGACGAGTTCTACCACCCTATCCCCAACCACCAACAAAACTACGTCGTCTTACCCATCTACCTCCCCGCCACCACCACCCGCCCCCAAATCAGCCGCCGCAGCGTTCGTCCTCCTCGCCGTGGCCGTCTACTTCCTCTACCCCTCCGATCCCGACCTCAAAATCGCCCGCCTACGCCTCGACCGCATCCACATCCAGACCGCTCCGTTTGTCGCCGTCGACGTCACGTTGGGCCTCACCGTTAAGATCCGTAACGTTGACCTCTACTCTTCCGATTACAGGCAAGGACGGACCATCCCCGGCCACCAATTAACCCACGGTTTAATTTTCTAGTAGTAGAATTATACCACATCGTCATTTCAACTCAAAAAATAAAATGTATTTTTTTTTGTCATTCGTTAATCATAATTTACTCTATCCCAAGGGACATGGGGAGGGATTCGTTAATCATAATCTACTCTATCCTAGGGAACTTGGGGAGGGAAAATGGTGCTTACGGGAATCGAATTCTGCATATGTGCATGGGAGTATAAGGGAGACACCAACAGCACTTCATTCCACTCTACTTGCAATAAAATGTATTTCAGAAAATAAAATTTTTGACTTTTTTTTTTCACATTTCATAAAGTACTGATTGAAATCTTTTAGTGTGGTGAATTTTTTTTTTTTGGAGAAGTAATTTATTTTTTGTGGTTAAAATGATAAGTACTTTATCTAAAAAAATGTAAAAATTTCCCGTAGCAAACAAAATGAGACGTGAAGACGTGATTAATAAATTCCACTACAGTCAATTGGCTTTTTTGACTTTTTAGACTTTTTTTTAGATAATTTAATGTACGTAACTAGCATGACGTGACATGAAAAATAAAAATAAAAATGCAACAATCACATGTTCTGTAAAACGTGAAAAAGAAGAAGAATTCAAGTAGTGGAACGGGCCTAAAAAAGTAGTAATAATATGAGTTTTTTCCACTTGTTTGTTTGTGTTTGCAGGTCGGTTGCGGTGTCAATAGGATACAGGAGGAAGCAGCTAGGTTCATGACATCGGATGGTGGTCACGTGGGGGCGAGGGGGTCGTCGTACGTGGACGCTACACTTGAGCTTGACGGGGTCAAGGTGTTAACCAACGTCGTTTGGTTGCTTGAGGATTTGGCTAGGGGTTTGGTTCCATTTGATACGGTTACGGAAATTCATTGTCAGCTTGGGGTGTTCTTCTTTCATCTTCCTCTCAAGGTAAGAGTATTTAGGCCCAGTTTTCCAAAAGATTTTAGCACCCAAATGCTAAAATCATGATATTTCAAATCAAAAAATGAAGTGGTTCCGTGTATCGTTTTTCGATTTTTTCCGCACCAAATTAAAGTACTCCTCGTGTACTTTAGTTTGGTGCAAAAAAAATTGAAAAAAGATATACGGAACCACTTCATTTTTTGATTTGAAAAATCATGATTTTAGCACATGATTTTGCTTACTACTTAATAATGCTAAGGAAATAGACGCGCATTAAAATATGTCGAACAACTCAAATTTACGAGAGTGAGGATTTAAAATGGGAGCGTGTCATGAGTATTTAGAGCGGCAGCAAGGTCCTAGTGGTGTATTATGTGACCTCGTTCGTTCTATATCTGTGTCCGAATATGTGTAATAAGTGATTAGTCATATATGAATTAAGGTTGTCCTTAGTATATCTAGAAACTAGGTACAGGGCGACGTGCATTGCACGATTAATATGCCCGTTGTTTTTGGAGCATTTTTGTTAGGATATTTTTGAAGCATGTATAATAACTATTTAGGGAGAGTCGTACAACTACATAATATTAACATGTATGATCTTGAATTCCATCCAGTTTATTAGTGTGGAAATGATGATAAAAATTCTTTCCTGATTAGTCATTACACCCAAATAGTTGAGGGGTAAAATTGACCCAAATAGTTGAGGGGTAAAATTGACCCAAATTGGCCAAATGACCAAACAACTTGAAATTGGAACCCTCCCTTATATAAGCCCTTCGGGTGAGGGGTACGATGCTACGTGCGTTGCACGAGTTTTATGCCTGTTTTGTGTTGGTTTGGTTGTAATATGGTATTCAAGTTTGTATTGATAATTTGAAGTAGTTTATTTGCTTGTGGTATTTTATATTGTTTTGTTAGCATTACCCTTGGCATCATTCAAACAGAACACATTCTATACATAACTTCGTTTTCCAGTCCATCTTCTACAACCAAAACCTTTAACGTTATTTGACATACAATAAATTCAATATGCCATTGCATCTTATTAATTAACCAAAGATATTCGACTTTGCACTATAGCTAACTCACCACGTCATTTTCGAATTTAAACAAATTTTATCCTCTACTTTTACAGTGGATTTTTCAGCATCCCAACTAATAGCAAAAGGGAGTCTACAGGGTTTCAAATTATATTCTTTCAAACAGAATATAATCAAAATAATTTTTAGTCCCAGTACCAAAATTCTTGGTGAACTATATTGTGCACATTTTCGCCGAAGGAATGTTTCTTCATTCACACTAAAGGTCATAGTTAATAAAATCTGTAAACTAAGATATGCAGTATATTCGCACGAACCAAGGCCCATTTTTGTATTGTTTTAATTGGGCAGAAGAAAAGGAGGTAAAGAAGAAAAGAATAAGAAAATGGAAAAGGTGATCAAGTGGCGCAGAGAAAGTCATAGGGTGACTCGTAATTTTGCCCAAATTGGAGGGCAATTGACCAAACAACTCCAATTTGAAAGCCTTGCTTATATAAGTCCCTTAGGGTCTGGATACATGTTTTTTTTTTTTCCGTTCTTTTTTTGAGCTTTTGAGGAAATACACAAAATATAAAATTGAGTAATAAATAAATGAAAGAAATGCAGAAAAAGCAATACTTAGATTCCAAAGGAAAAGTGGCTTTTTAAGAAAACTGCAAGGTTGCAACTGGATATTGGAAAACAAAATTCTTTAAACTGGGGGATTGTTTAAACTGGGGGATTGTGGGAGGGCTTCAACTGGATATGCCGCTATGAGTGGCGAGCATAGTTGTTGAAAACCTACGATACACGATACGTATCCTACTAGGGATGGCAATTTCCCCCGACCCGATCGAATCCCCGATCCGAATGGATCGGCATTTTGGAGATCTGTTTGGAGACTGGGTCGGATTTGGGGATTTTTTTAAAAAAAAATCGGGGATCGGATCGGGGACGGGTAGTAGTGTATCCCCGCCCCGAATCCCCGTTTTATATTTTATTATTTTATTTATATATATATATAATATTTATTTAGGGTTTGAGTTAACAAATAACAAAACACAGCCGACACTCCTCACTCCTCAGCCTCCTCTCTCTCTCTCTCTCTCTCTCTCTCTCTCTCTCTCTCGAATTCGAACCCTTTCTTTCTGAACACGACGATCGCAGCCAAGCCATGGATGTTTCAACACCCTACGGGTTTGAGGTATTTTGGTTCTCTTTCAAACCCAAAAAATGTTCGTCCAAATGTTCAGATTTTAAGCTACTGGTTTTCATTCGAATAAACCCAGTTTGCCTGAGTTTTGTGGTAGTTCAACTGTTCTTCATGGTTCACCTGGAGAAGATGACAGTGGGGCCCACGCCCCTTGCAATCCAATCAAACTCGAAGTGGTTTTGCTCTCTTTGAGAGGTTCTATACGCACAGATCTGAAAGTTTTGTGGCAACTCGTTTTGCTTGTTCTGCTTCTTGATTTCAACTTCAAAATCTAAGCATATACACTCAATTCGTTCGTATATTCTTGTTGTTATCGAAAAGCAAGACAGCTGATTTATGCTCCTAGATTTTTGTAATGCTGTTGGATTCAATTGTCCTGTATTATGAAGATCCCGGAGAGTGCTCGATTATCTTGGGATGAAAAAGCATCTATTTTAAAGATCAGTCTATCAATATGCAGTAATTTTGATTTTGTATTCAATCTTTTTGTTAACTTAGTTTTCTATTTTAAAGACCAGGATTGGAATGTTGAATTTTGAAATGTTGAATTTTGGAATTCCCCGAATCCCCGGTTTGGATCTCCGTTCCCCATTTGGGGCGGGGATGGAGGGGAAAAAATGATCCCCATTGGGGATCGGGGCGGGGACGGGGATGGGGGAGAGATTCGGGGATCGGGGACGGGGATAGTAGTCTCCGGCCTCGCCCCGTCCCCATTGCCAACCCAATATCCTACGATTTGTATCGTTCCCTTTGGAAAATGATACGTATCGCACCCTGTATTTTTTTTCAATAGAAATCCTACGATACGATTGTGTATCCTACGATTTATATACGTATCCCAATTTGGTACGTATCCTACAATTACTTATTGAAAAAAATCAGATCTTATTTTAAAAAGCGGAATCCTAAACGTATTAATCTAAACCATTTGAACTTATTATGGCAATATTCAAACATTTGATAGAAATTCAATCTCAAGAAAGGGCTTGAATAGAGGAAAGGACCATAATTCAATTGTGTTTTGCCTGAATCATATAAGGACTCTTCTTTTCTTTCCATAACCAAGGCAGCAAAAAGCCTTAATGTGACAGACCCCAATTGAGAGACTTGAAATTTTGCATCTTAATTTTATTATATATTTTTTTTGTGGTAAATGTAAGTATAGTTTGTGATATCCTCAGGTATGACTACTTTTTAATTGTATATCAATTATGATTATTGTTGTTGAAGTATAATCTAGATTTAGTATTTTGGCCCAAGAAAACAAAATCCAAATAAGCCCAATTGACAAAGTTCAAAGATGAAAGATCTTATTGGTTTAGATATAAATATCTAGTTTCTAAAAGCCTATAATATCTATATCTTAGAAATTCTACAATACCCTTGTGAAACATCTAGATTTTTTTTTTGAGAATTAGTCACATTTGTAATTCTAACATCTACCTCAAACTTTATCTTATATGAAAATATATTTGGACTAGACCCTTCCATGAAGCAATATAGATAGGGATGAGTTTTAGTCACTTTGTACCAAGCCAAAAAAAGAGTTTGGAGTTTAAGTGTAATATAAATTCCCTCCTTCCCCACTCTTGCCTTAATTATTTGTCTCTCTCCCAAAATCTTGTCTAACTAAACATTAGAAACTCCAACTCTTCCATCAAACGTATCTTAAGATACGCGATACGTATCCCAATACAATTTATACAATGAAAAAATAATACATGATACGTATCCCGATTTGAAAACATTGGTGGCGAGAAGACGGTATTCTTTAGCAAAAGGCAAAAGAATAGTTCGCTTTGTGCTCACCACACGGCTCCGTGATTATTCCCTGACAAAACCACTTGTTTAATATACTAAACCAAGTGTCTCATGTGTGCTTCTCTTTTCCAATGTGGGAGAGTTTTAGTTATTGAAATGGCGCAATAACTTCAAGTGCCTCTCTCTCTCTCTCTCTCTCTCTCTCTCTCTCTCATAGTATGGAGCACTTCATAGCCATCTCTCTCCTTCCTCCCATCAATGCCATTTTCTAACTCTTCAAAGTTAGAAAAGTAGCATTTTGTGGAATCATTACAGGCTTAGAGAAATGTTGATTGTGTTTGGAAGTTTGTGTATAATTTTCGTGTGTAATTTCACACGGTTACCCCTTTCATGTATAATTTTTCTTTTTCTTTTTCTTTTTGGGATTTTGCAGAGATGGTTCAGATGGATTGGCTGAAGTGAATTATCGAATGAAAGCTCGGAAGTTGAGATGTTAGACTGTGAGTGCGAGATGAAAAGGTTTCTACTTGGGTTCTATCTTATCTTCCAATTACGAAAATTTCACACGGTTACCCCTTTCAAATCATTTTTTCTGTTTCTTTTTTGCCTTTTTCAGAGATAGTTCAACAAAAGGAGACCAGTAAGAAGAGAGTAGATCGACTACAAAGTTGGAGGAAATAGACTTCAATTTCTTCAGAGCATCATTAATTTCCAATCTTTCAGTCCCAAGTCTTCTCTTCAATTTCTTGAAAGTATCATCTATTTCCTCCAACTTTGCAGTCGATCTACTTTTCTCTCGCACTCGCTGTCTAACATCTCAACTTCCGAGCTTTCATTCGATAAATTCACTTCAGCCAATCCGTCTCTCTCTCTCTCTCTCTCTCTCTCTCTCTCTCCCCTAGTATGGAGCACTTCATAGCCATCTCTCTCCTTCCTCTCATCAACGCCATTTTCCAACTCTTCAAAGTTCAAACCAATCTTCCAAAGAAAAACACCAGTCCTGCAACACTTCTTCCACCGTGAACCGTCTAGAAAGTAGCATTTTGTGGAATCATTATAAGCTTAGAGAAATGTTGATTGTGTTTGGAAGTTCGTGTATAATTTCACACGGTTACCCCTTTCATGTATAATTTTCATGTATAATTTTTCTTTTTCTTTTTCTCTTTGGGATTTTGCAGAGATGGTTAGGATGGATTGATTGAAGTGAATTTATCTAATGAAAGCTCGGAAGTTGAGATGTTAGACTGTGAGTGTGAGACGAAAAGGTTTTTACTTGGGTTCTATCCTATCTTCCAATCACAAAAATTTCACACAGTTACCCCTTTCAAATCAATTTTTCTTTTCCTTTTCGGCTTTTTCAGAGATGGTTCAACAGAAGGAGACCAGCAAGAAGAGAGAAGATCGGCTACAAAGTTGGAGGAAATAGATGATACTTTCAAGAAATTGAAGAGAAGATTGGGACTGAAAGATTGGAAATTGATGATGCTCTGAAAAAATTGAAGTACAAACTAGGGAGTGTGGTGTTGGAATGGGTTGATGAAATCAAGGACAACATTAAAGATTTTGTTGTAGAAAAGGATGAGAAGGAGGAGGACCATTATATTGGTCTATATGAAGGTGAATTCTCCCCTGAGAAGGTACGGTTTGATGACAGAAATCATTATCAAAGGATGTGAAAACTATGAAGACTTTGTTAGCTCCAAAAAGCGGCATTCTTTTTTAGTTGGCAATTCCATCCGACAAATCACATTTTTACATGTATCTCTTTGATTATCGAGTTGTAACTTTTCTAAGTAGAAGTCTGTATAGGGTTAGAGTGGAAGGAATCTTTTTATTATGTAATTTGAGAGTGAGTATCTTAGTTGTTGTGTTACCGATCAATTTGGTGCATTTAGAACAGGACGATCGATCATGGGATCAATCGATTTATTGGTCGGGTATCTCCAATATTGGCACAGGTTGCACAGGGCGTGCGTTTTTCAAAGCATATCGACTGCTAAGAGGATCAATTGGGTTGTTAATCGACATCTCCAAAAATTAGATCTACAATGTTCCGATCAAGCGGCTTACGATGCGATTGATCAGATTGACAACTCTATAAATATGTCACGTTTTTTGTTAGAATAATCACCACACGCACACAACAGAATACGAAAACAGTAAAGGAAATCAACACAGGAATTTACGTGGTTCCCCAAGATCGGGTACGTCCACGGGAGCGATGAGCGAGTCTGTATATTATGATAAAAAATCGGCCGAGGTTTTTACAATAGAGAGTATATATAGCCCTACTCTATTTCAACCCTAATAATTCTGTACCGTACCGCGATAGAATTATTCGGCCCTACAGGCCACTCGTGACAACAGTTGGATCCGCAATGGGCCAGATGCCGTCGCTCCGCTCGGTGAGCTGCGCTCCGTTCCACTTCAGCATCTGGCCTTTCATTAGAACTCTTTGGTACCTCTCTATATGAGCCACAAGTTCCAACATTTTTAGATCTAGGTTAAGTCGGCTGAAAAGAAAAGTGAACCGTGTTTTTGTTCATCAATATATCAAAACCTAGAGTGTTAACAGTGTATCTTGAAACACTTTGTTCGTGGATTATTAATCAAAGCTTCAAGAGGTTTCTACATCTTCAATCAAGTTCAATTTTTCGGTGGATTTCTGGAAGAACATTTGGAAGACTCGAGGATTCGAGGCAGCGGCAATCAAATACTGGGTGTGGTGAACGAGGAGTCGACAATCGATCTTAGGTCAATTGCGAGGAGTCTCAATTGTGAGTAAGGTCAACTATAACCACACAATGTGTTTTATAGTGTTTGATTCCTTCCCGTGGTTTTTGCCCATATAGGGTTTTTTCACGTATATTTTTGTGTTCATCGTTGCTCTTTAAATTCTTATTTATTTGTTTTAATTAATTGGAAGCAAATTAAGAATTTCAGACTTGACATACGTCCTACATAAGGAATGGGCAGAGCTTTAGGGAAGAAAAGATGAGGTTGACTGACTGTTGGACCAATCACGATATTAGATTCACGACGAGTGTGGATAGGGATTTTAAAGAGCTCCCATTTTCGATCCCCTGGGCTGAATTCAAGTCCAAACTTTCAAAGGTTCTGGTACAATCTGCGTTGGCCTCCAAGAGAAATATTATTGCTGGGATTTATAAATTGCATACTGTTGCATACTGTTAATGTCCTTGACTACGTACCTGTGAATAGTCTATTACTGAGCTCTTCGATTTCTGTTGTTGGTGGTGAAGCTAAACTATTACTACTTTTAAGAACTGTAAAAGGATGCTCCAAGTGGAGAGAAAGAAGAAGACGAGACTGGTTAGTTTGATTTTTCTGTCGTTTTCGCGATTCTTTCTTTATTCTGACTGGTAGTTACTATTTGAGTCCCATTTATTTATTTATTTATTTTTTGGCTTTGGCTTTTTTCTTGAATTTACAATAGGAAGTCGAGAGCCTCTCATGTGATAACCCCTCTAGTGATTTCTCACGTGACGCAAAAACAGGACTTAGCAGTATTATCTCATGGTTGGAATCGTTTACTTAGTTGGTTTTGATAAGTTCAACGTGAGGTCAGTGGGAGATCGGCAAAAGCTTGGTCAAATCATATTTATTTGGAGAGAAATATAACGGTCTGACTGTATTTTTCTCTTGTGAAGAATATGATTTGTTCAACTAGATATCGATGTCTAATAAATTTGATTTTTTTGCACGGATGTTAAAATACATCCATACTTACATAATTAATTGTTCAGATCATCAAATGAACTCATGTTCGATTTCATTTTACACTTCGTGAGGAATCATCCTATGAGATAATCTTGATTTGTCGTGGAGCGCTTTGCCGCTATTTGTAAAGGTGCAATTTGCTATTGTTAATGTTGAGAGATTATTGATTAAGTTTTTTTTTTAGATGGATATATAAAGGTTGCTCCAAATATTTAGTTAAAAGTATTGCCTTCAATATTATGTGTGTAATGCCCCATGCAGACCACTAGCCAGTACCTTGATTTGATCCACAAGCCACACCACATGGCCCAAAATGCTTAAGCCCAAGGTACTAGTAGTAGCCAACATGGTTTGTTATATATCCAAGATAACTCATCTAAACAACAAATGTGAGACTAAACACCATCTACCCCCAAACCTGGGGTGTTACAATCTTCCCCCCTTAGGGATGCAACGTCCTCGTTGCATAGTCCCAATAACCTCCCCTGGTGTCCGTGGTGGCAGAGCGCATCTGTGGACGGCCCACCGAGATTGTACGAAAAGATTGTGATTGTTAGAGTCGCCACCCGGATTTGAGGTCCGAACCCGAGAAACCGATAAAAATATGACTCGTTTGCCCATTTGAAAAAGATTTCACTGATCTTGGCGGAACCAAAGATTTCTCGGATTCGGGAGTTTGGTTACGAGAGGGGAAGGGTTTTACGGCACCCATCTCGCCCGGTTCGTGAACCGGTCTCTACTCAACATTTTGTGGGATTTTGAAAACGTTTGAAATTCGATTTATCCACGTAGCTACGGTGGATGCTCGTGCACGTGATCTACATGGGTGATGATGATAACAATAATGGAAAACACTACAAATATTTACAGAATAAAGATATCACAGAAACTGTACAGCAATTGCAAGAGATTATGAACATAGAAACTTAATAAACTGACTTATAATCTGGATCCCAGAATAGGGGTTGAGCGCTCAAGGCCTGAGGCTTGAGCGCTCAATCCTCAAGAACAGCTTGAGCGCTCAAGTGAATGACCTTGAGCGCTCAAGCCATAATCTGGCTTTCTGGTTTCTGACTTGAAAATAGATTTTGAGTGATTCTCAGGACCATAAACATGCAGATTAAAGATGTTTGAAGTTGAACAGTCACTGTTTTACTCTTAACTATGAGATTTGCAAAGATTTTGATATTTGATCATCATAAAATAGTTAATTTACGCTCATACATGTGATTTTGAGGTAGAAATAAGCTGTTTAAGAGTGACATGAACATAATTAACTATTGAATGATGATCAAAACCAGGAGAAAGCACAAAAATCAGCAAAACAGTGACTGACCCAGATCTGGGTTTGAGCGCTCAAGGCCTGAGGCTTGAGCGCTCAACCCCTGTTGAAACTGCAAATTTGAAAGATGTTTTTAAACAACTTTTAGACCTTTGTGAGTTCAATACAAGTATAAAGAACTTGTTTGAACTCACTAGTCTTCCTCAGAAGGATCAAAACAGTGATTTTCACATGGTTTTAACTACCTTTTGGCTATGATCAAGGCTTGAACTTGTGGTTTGATGAATGGATGGGTAGTGGCTGTGTTTATGGGCTATAGATGAAGTATTTTGGACAGAGGAGTGTGAGTGTAGGGCTGATTGAGTGATTGATTGAGTGGATGATGGAGGATTTGAGCTTAAAATGGTGATTTTGGCTTGGATGAGGTGGGTTTTGATGGAAGAGCTAGGTTTGGACGAAATTGATGGAGTGTATGGGCTGTAAATGGCTTATTAGAGTGAGAGAGGGGCTGTTGTAGTTGGTTTTTCAAAGACCCATATGTTGTAGGCCTTTTAAAGAAGGTTTTTGGGTGTTTTGGAGGTTGAAGATGATGGAGGATGGTGGCTATGGAGGAGAGAGAGGCTAAAACGTGATTGAAGTGATGAGAGAGAGTGGGTTTGATCTGATGGGGGGAGAAAATGGCAGTAGGGGTAGTCAAGCTTGTGAGTGAGGGAGTGGAGGAGGTTTATATAGAGAGAGAAATGGGAGGAAAATGGGTTTAATTTTTGAATTGGGTTTGGGGGGTGATTGAGGAGATGTTCAAGGGTCTAGGAAGTGTATTTAGGCAGTAGAAAACATAGGTAGACGCTCCTCTTGCAGTAGAATATCATGATTAGATGCTCTGCAGAAAACTGATCTGGATCAGAGTTGAGCGCTCAAAGCCATGGGCTTGAGCGCTCAAGGTGGGATTTTTGGGCTTGAGCGCTCAAGGTCCAGGGCTTGAGCGCTCAAGGCTGTTGCTCAAAAGGTAAAACTTTGTGGGGCCGCCCCGGGTGCTACCGAACTCCGTTTCATGCGTGGTTTGAAGCGTTGGAAAGCTTGTCGAGTGTACTTTCTAACCCAAGTAGTTTGAACCCAAGATAATTTGTACATTCAAGTATGTGACCATTTTACCCTCAGAAGGTCGGGAAAATAAGTCATTTTGGTAAAACGGACACATCTCCCTCATTTCAAAATGGATTGAGACGAATTATATATCAATAAAGAGAGTTTTGAATGTACTAGAAGATGGTGTAGGCTTTGGTTTGTTTTGAAGAGGTTTTTGGGTGGTTTTGCCAAGTTCCAAGCATTGTTCAAGCCTCGGGTAGCCACGATTGGTCCATTTCATCATCGGGAATGCTCGAGCGCATCCCGGGTTCAAAATCGAGGTGTCTACAGCATCCTACCCACCACTTGGACCAGGGCGGGGCTCTGATACCATTTGTAATGCCCCATGCAGACCACTAGCCAGTACCTTGATTTGATCCACAAGCCACACCACATGGCCCAAAATGCTTAAGCCCAAGGTACTAGTAGTAGCCCACATGGTTTGTTATATATCCAAGATAACTCATCTAAACAACCAATGTGGGACTAAACACCATCTACCCCCAAACCTGGGGTGTTACAATGTGGTTCTCCGTAAGGGATCTCACCACACATAAGTTGGGGCCAAGGTCTTGGTCCCACTGTGTGATATGGTCTCGGGAAAAATTGCCCCACTAAACTAGGGAGAGTCGGAGAGTTGCAACATTCATAAGTTGGGGCTGAGGTCTTGGTCCCTTTATGCACAAGTTTAGCCACATTATACAGGAGAATGATTTCGATCTCCTTGAACAAAAATTTAGGAGTTGTTTCACAAAATTAACTCAGACTCAAAATTATATTATTGTATTTAACGAGACAAGTTATTTTATCACAACACATTCTAACTTAAAGCTAGTTTCTAGAACAATCCCTAATCTTTTGCTCTTGCTTGTTGATTTAAGCTGTAGAGTGTGAGTAGCATCGGTTGTTTTGTCTTTCGACCAAGTTCCACCAAAGTCTTGATAAATGTTGTGCCCATTATTGTTCTGGATTCCGTAATCCACTCCATTATTAGAGCAGGTGCACCAGACCATGAATATCTCATTTTTTAGCAATAATAAAGAGTGCTTTTACAAAAAAGAGCTTGCACCAAACTTGCCAAACCAAAAGGCAAAATACATTTTGTCAGAGAGGCTCGGTACATCTACCTAGCCACTGTTCACAAGGGATTGAATAGTTTACTGTATTGTTTGTACCTCTCTCCTTGTTCCACACCCTCTCTCTTCTTCCAGTTTTCATTCTATATTAAAATACTATTAAAATAATTATATTTTAATAAGGGATAGGTAAATTTAGAAGGTGCTGGTGGAGTTTGAGAGGAAAAAGTGGCAAGGTAAAATGGATTTTGACACTGCTGAAGAGCATTTTTAGCTATTCATTGGTGCACTTGCTCTTAGCATTGGTTGTTTTAGCTAGAAAAATCAAATATATATAGTTTTATAAACTTAGTAAATATGCAGATAGACTTCTTATTACACACTTACATACATTATCATTCGCACAAATTTTTTTTTTGCAAGGACTACACTACATCTATGTAGATTCCACCTCGTTAATTGAAACTATGGTCGTCTCGTCAATAACGTAGTTCACATGAAAATCTATGTTGGTCTGATAACTGTAATTATTTGATTAGTAAGCATTTAGTATATAGCAGTTTTTTTTAAATAAAAAAAAATCTTAGCTAGTTTTTTTTTTTCAAAAAAAAAAAAAACATTTTGAAAACATAGTTATTGATGTCTGATCAATCTAGATTTTTAGTAGAACTACTGCAGCACTGCTCAATGAAACAGTTCTGTTCATATAAAATCGGTGGGTCCCATAATAGGGGCACAACACATTCTTGTACCATAGGTAAGTAAATTTCGGCATCAAGCTCAGAAAACTTGCGTAGCGTAGTAAAGGAATTTCGACATCAGGCCTGGAAAGATTTCCCGTGTATCATCCCCACCCAAACAAACCAATCAATAGCAAACAAAACAAAAATATTAGGCCCACAAATACACTCCCTTGGGCCCACCGGACCTTCCTTATTACCCTTCCCTCTTTCACAAAGTGTGAACATTATTAAACAAGCTAACGAACCAATGGAAGAGGGGTGCTGGTGATAGCCCCTAGAAAGCGCCCTGGTAATATATTTTAGGGGTGTCCACGGATCCGATCTGGACGGATCGGATCCGGATTCGA
Source organism: Vaccinium vitis-idaea (assembly GCA_963854785.1). Classification (NCBI taxonomy): domain Eukaryota; kingdom Viridiplantae; phylum Streptophyta; class Magnoliopsida; order Ericales; family Ericaceae; genus Vaccinium; species Vaccinium vitis-idaea. The sequence continues at coordinate 35,813,571 of OY978225.1, read as the reverse complement.
TCCGATCCGCTCAGAGCGGATTATGGTTTTTAAGATCCGGAACCGAACCGAACATTCACGGATCAGATCGAGCGGATTTGACAGATTAAAGAAAGATTATTGAGCAGATTGAGCGGATCAAGCGGATCCGATCCAGATCCGGAACCGCCAGATAAGAAATTCTCGATCCGGAACCGAACCGAACATTCACAGATGGGTTAACGGATGGATTGGATTGGACGGATTTGGCGGATTGAGCGGATTGGATGATCCGCTAGACAGCCCTAAATTATATTTGAACTGTTCAAAAGTGTTTTGGAGAGTTCAAATTTTTTCATGGAAGAGTTCACTCTTTCATGGAAATATTCGAACTGTCGATTGCCGAGATGGACGGCCCGAATGTGATCACCTCGACCAGGCACAAAGGAGTATTCTATGTAATAGGAGTATGTAAAAGACCATGTGGAATCACAAGTAGGACGAATTTTTTAAACGTGATGTAGCAGTTAGCTCCCCTTTAGGCCATCTTTAATAGCAAAGGTTAAAACTGTGTTGATATTTGATATAAAAGTGAAACAAAATAAATGAAGCCCAATTACGTGTGTTACATGCAAGGATGGAGCTAGGGGGTGGCTAGTAGAGACTATCGCTCCTGCTACAATTTGAAAAAATATATAGTCCGCCCTCGCTACACAAAAATCCTGGTTCCATCACTGGTTATATGACAAATTGAGGTGTGTTAATTTAGTGAGTGTATGCACATTCCAAAGTATTGTTAAACATGTATTAGCAGGTGATAATGTGTGAAAAAATACACACGTATACTAAGGGTTATGATTTTCACACGCTCTTTTTTTGAACAAACTAATGATTTTCACACCCTCTTTTTTTGAACAAACTAATGATTTTCACACCCTCTTTTTTTGAACAAACTAATGATTTTCACACCCTCTTTTTTTGAACAAACTAATGATTTTCACACCCTCTTTTTTTATAATTGCACACCCTTTCTTCTCTTTGTGAAAATTTTGCACATATAAATGCACTACAAGACAAGAAAGAGTGTACAATTATAAAAAAAAAAAGGAGTGTAAAAATCATTTCTCAAAATTAATCCGACAAACGAATGAATACGCAAATACACAATTCCACATACATACATTACCTTTACCACCCCAAAATTATTTGCATCTGCGTAAAAATATAGGTCCCACCTCGTTGTCCGGAAAGTTAATTTTTTTTCTCAAGCTTACAGATCATCCCAGTTATATTAATCGAAAAAGTTGTTTAGTAAGGAATTTCAGTACCCGAATATGTTGGAAACATGAAAAGAAAACATGAAGTGGAACATGAAAAAGCATCCGATGGGTGAGATTCATGCGGTACACTGTTGAGATTCATGCAATACAGTACCGCATGAATCTCACCCGTCAGATGCGTTTTCATATTCCATTTTATGTACTCTACGAGGCCTCTTCAGTACCAAGCCTAACAAAGATTTCCCTTCATCATCCACACCAAAACAAAACACCTTCATCATCCACACAAAAACAAGACAATCAAGTAATCAATAGCAAGCAAACAAAAATAATTAGGCGCACAAATACAACCCCTTGGGCCCACCGCACCTTCCTTATTACCCTTTCCCTCTTTCACCAACCCCACCTGTAAAAACAGGCCCAAACCAAATAAATAAATTAAAAACCCACTTCCTCTCTCCCCCTTCCCCGGGCCAATTCCACCGGACCCAACGCAACCCAATGGCTCCATCAAAACCCGACGAGTTCTACCACCCCATCCCCAACCACCAACAAAACTACGTCGTCTTACCCATCTACCTCCCCCCCACCACCACCACCCTTCCCCAAATCAGCCGCCGCATCCTCTACGCCGCCGCGTTCCTTCTCCTGGCCGTCGCCGTCTACTTCCTCTACCCCTCCGATCCCGACCTCAAAATCGCCCGCCTCCGCCTCGACCGCATCCACATCCAGACCGTTCCGTGCATCGCCGTCGACGTCACGTTGGGCCTCACCGTTAAGATCCGTAACGTTGACCTCTACTCTTTCGATTACAGGCAAGAACGGACCATCCTCGACCACCAATTAACCCACGGTTTAATTTTCTAGAAGACTTTATACCACGTCGTCATTTAGCCTAAAAAATTACTAATGTATTTTGGAAAATAATTTTTCCGATTTTTTTTTTTCACATTTCAAAAAAGTAATGATTGAAATCTTTTAGTGTGGTGAAAAAAAGACAAAAATTTATTTTGTGAAGTAATTTATTTTTTGGGGTTAAAATTAAACAATCGCCCTCGAAATCGCAAACAACGTCCGAACAAATAAAACCGGACAGGAGTAATAGGTAGTTTTTTTATTTTATCTAAAAAAATATAAATTCCCCGTAAATAGCAAATGTAATGAGATGTGATTAAGCTTATGTGCCGAGGAGTTTAGGGTCGTTATATTGTGAGTTTTATTTTTATTTTTAACATTTCTAGGTGATCCAACGGTCGACAAATCAGTCGGCACAGGGGCACAAGATTTTTTGGCACGGAGAAATCTGGGGCCTTACATACGGTTGGCTTTTTGTGAATTTTTAGACTTCGTTAGATAATGCATGCAGGTGACCGATATGATGTCTCGTAAAGCGTGAAAAAACTTGGAAGAATAAACATAGTGGAACGTGCTTAAGAGGATTAATAATATAAGTTTTTTCCACTTGTGCGTTTGTGATTGCAGGTCGGTTGCGGTGTCGATAGGGTACAGGGGGAAGAAGCTAGGGTTCGTGACATCGGATGGTGGTCACGTGAGAGCGAGGGGGTCGTCGTACGTGGACGCTATGCTTGAGCTTGACGGGGTCGAGGTGTTAACCGACGTGGTTTGGTTGCTTGAGGATTTGGCTAAAGGTTTGGTTCCGTTTGATACAGTCACGGAAGTTCGTGGTCGGCTTGGGGTGTTCTTCTTTCATCTTCCTCTCAAGGTAGGAGTATTTTGCTTACCAGTTAATAATGCTAAGGAAATAGACGTGCATTAAAATATGTCGAACAACTCAAATTTACGAGAGCGAGGATTTAAAGCGGGAGCGTGTGACGTGTCATGAGTATTTAGAGCGGGAGCGGGGTCCTAGTGGTGTATTATGTGACCTCATTCATTCTAAATCTGTGTCCGAATATGTGTGACCTCGTTCGTTCTGTAGCTGTGTCCGAATGTGTGTAATAAGTGATTAGTCATACCTGAATTAAGGTTGTCCTTAGTATGTCTAGAAATACTTTATTTTTTCCCCTCTTTTTTTAAGCGTGTGAGGAAATACACAAAATATAATTTGAGTAATAAATAAATGAAAGAAATGCAGAAAAGGCAATAGATTCCAATGGAAGAGTGGCCTTTTTAAGAAAGCTGCAAGGTTGCAACTAGATATTGTAAAACAAAATCCTTTATACTGGTGGATTGTGGGAGGGCTCCAACGGAGACCCCCCTCCAAAAATAGGCGTATGCCGCTATGAGTGGCGAGAACACGGTATTCTTTAGTAAAAGGCGAAAGAATAGTTCGCTTTGTGCTCACCACACGGCTCCGTGATTTTTTCCTGACAAAGCCACTTGCTTAATATACTAACCCAAGTGCTTCATGTGTGCTTCTCTTTTCCGATGTGGGAGAGTTTTAGTTATTGAAATGGCACGGAGACTTAAAAACTCTCTCTCTCACACACACACACACAGAGTACGGAGCACTTCATAGCCATCTCTCTCCTTCCTCCATCTATGCCATCTTCCAACTCTTCAAAGTTCAAACCAAATTTTCCAAAGAAAACACCAATCCTGTGGAATCTTTACTAGCTCAGAGAATGTTGATTGTGTTTGAAAGTTCGTTTCAAAGATTGTAAAGTGGTAATAGGAGTTGTTTCCCTTCTAGAGATACAAGGAATTCAAAGGAATTGAACGCAAGTTTATAATTTGTGAAAAAATGGATCTTTACTGAGTGTAATGTGAAAGAGTTGAAGAATGAAACTCAATGCCTTCTGGGTTTTAGAATGCAGCAATGTGTTGGGACAATTGCAAATAGGCTAACCGCTGTTTCTGAGGAGCTGGAGCTAGTCTTGTGCACGTCTTGTTCTGTTAGCCGACTGCAATTGCAAATAGGCTAACCGAACAAGTTTTCCTATCTTTTCCCTGTTAATACTTAGCCTCATGTGAGTATGATCACCTCATTTCCAGCTGAATTTGTTTGTGATAGAAAATCCATGCTGCTTTAGGTCTGAGTGGCATTATTAAGTAGGCGTCGAGAATGTTTGAACTGTTCTTTTTCAGGCATTGTTTCTTAGAAGGGGCAGTATTTGTATTTTGTAAATGGCATACTGTTAGCATACCTGTTGAACGTGAGATACCCAGGATTGAATGTAGAGAACAAGTAGAATGTTGTCATTTGTATCATCTATTGCTGTAATATGATCCTCAAGAGAAACAAAGAGAGATATAATCTCAGGTTCGATTCTCCTTGCCAGCAAACTCTTGGGGCCACTGGGGGTTAATGCCCAGTCGTTACCTCCAGGGCTCCGGAATTAGTCGAGTTGCGCATAAGCTGGCCCGGACATCCGGTTACCAAAAATAATAATAATTAGAGAGAAACAAAGATATGGGCTGTAATATGATGGTGAGTCGAGGTTAAATTTCGGGAACCTCTCTCAAACACCGTTACTTAACATCAGATGAGTATTCTGGTGAAAGTAGCAGAGGATCACTCAAGTGATTTTGTCTGTGCTCAAGGTGTTTTTCTTGTTAAATTGTGCTGTAGTCTTTTTGGAAAGGTCTGCTATCTCTGCTGGCATCGAAAACATTCCGTTTGATTTTTACTGGCATTAAAGAATCAACTTATCCCTTTTCTACAGTCTTTTGCATTCCTTGCTAATTGGTTTATATGAATCGCATGCTGTTAGATGTTCCCTAAAAACACGTTATTGTAATCATTGCTCCATATCAGAGTACCATAATCATTTCACAATTGGAGTCTGCTGTCATTTTTCCCATGCTCGCGGTGGTTCTTCAGGTTAGGTTTTGGGGTGAACATGCATGTATAGGACATTAGCGGTATCTTATTCCATTCAGTCATCAATTGGTCCATTGAAATTCATCGTGATGATGGAATCATCCTAATCACCTAGATAGTTTACAGATCAGTACGGCTTGCCTTCTTAATCCTTGTCATTTAATTGATCAATGATTTTCAACAGGCGAAAGTGTCATGCGAGGTGAAGGTAAACATTCGGAACCAAACAATCATCCGTCAGAATTGTTACCCTGAGGTAAGGCTCATTCATTTATGGTTCCTTCTTTTGTTAGCAGGGTAGTATTTCCTTGTACAATTCAACTAGTACACTTATGTAGTTCTAATCTTATATTTTGTTAAACACCACTAGCCATCAACGTAAAATGCTCCAGTCAGTGGACAGTGGACAATATGTGATATACTGATACTGAATACTTTTTGACCAGTGATGAACATGGAGTGGGAGCAGAGGTCTATCCGTCTATGGTTCGGTGGTGCTGCTGGTCTCGACGTGTACACATTGAAACAGTTTCTGGTATGTGGAATCCAGTTTGCTTACATGAAGGCCCAGTTTCTGTAATATAATCGACTAAAACTGTTGGAACGTCATCGGTTGAATATCAATTCATCATCTAAGTATTGTTTTCCCATGTTATGAAATATAAGGTGCTAATTAATCCTGCAGCTCTTGAATCTTAAAATTACAGACTTCTGTTATAGACCAATTCTTGAATACCAATTCTGGGATCCAAAACACCAATTCTTTACAGTTCCTCACTAGCAGGAAGGGGAAATCAATGTAGAATATTGATGTTTTTCTTTGGGGTACATATAGATGGGTTTTTTTTTCTTCTTCTTTTTGTACAACAAAAGAAGCTCACTTACAACCTTTGCTTGGGCCCCGACGACCCCATTCATACTCGGCATGATGGTGCCTACACCTGAATGATCCGGGGTGGCGCGTGGGTGAACAAATACATTGCGTCACATCTCCGCCACCACTACCACTGCCACCTCTACTAGTAGCCACCCCATTTAGTTGAATTGGTGCTTGCTGGATCACAACCACCTCTTCTGCCCTCCGCACTGGCAAAATCAAACGCCTGTCATTCAATTCCACTGCGTAGCACATATCTTTTTTGATGAAAGAAGTGGTTGAGACTGAACACAAAGATGCTAGTATTATAGAGGAAGAAAGGTAAGGAGGAGAAAAAGAAGAGAAGATAAGGAGTATAATAAAAAGATTGAGAATGAACCACAAAAAGGTGTGGCTTTTGTGTTGTGGCTTCTTTTTCTTTTTTTTGTTCTCTTTTGGTGGATGGGGAATAAATGGTGGGGAGTATGTGTGATCAGAGTTGCAGCTCAGAAGCTGGTTAGTTCGGTTGGTTGGTGGGTTTGCTTCTCACATAATTGACTAGGGTTCGATTCTTGAGGTCAGGCCACAAGAAAGTAATTTCTTTTTTGTGAATCTCCTAATCCTTGAGTGGATGACTTGCCTTTGACCGAACTAGAGAGCAGATAAGTCGTGATACACGTAAGCTGGCCCGCCACGTCGATCCGAAAAAAGAGAGTTATGGCTCAGTAGATGAGTGTCTAAAATTAGTTGCCAATTCTTGGTCTAGTATGGGTCCTTGAGTTTAAAAGGTTGGTGTTGAAGTGCCAACCAAAGGTTCTAACAACTTGTCATTTGTTTGTTTGTTTGGGAACAATGAAAAGGCTATTTTGGAAGAGAAATTTTAATCAGCAGTCCCTATATTTCTTTGCCTGTTGATTTTGATTTTGGTTTGGAAACTTTACTGGGGTGGTGTAGGCTGACGCTCCTCCTAGTCAGTCTATTGACTAGTTGTGGTTCCTTTTAACTGGGTTCTACTTTCCAACCCATACGAGAGAAAAAGAGGGGTGGGGTGAGGTATCCATCCACTAGAGGAAAATGACTTTTGGGAACCGTAATTTTCCGACACAACTATATCTAGAGCCGTTTAATGTATGTGAGTTTACATGTATCAAATGGCTCTGGTCATATGGCCCACGATCATTGAATGGTTTTAAATATAGTTTTGTCCCGACTTGTGTTTTAGAATATAATTTATAGAATCATACTTGTGCGAGTTGTGTTTTAGAATTGTATTTATATAATTACACTTTCCGCCCTTTTAGAATAAGATAAGACATTTTCAACCCCATCACCCACTAGCAGAAAAGGCCCTTTTCCTATGAATTTTTTTGTGTGTTTTAATTAGCAAAATAAATTTCATTTATCACAAGGATAAAAGAAGAAAATGACTTTTAGGAACCGTAATTTTCCGACACAACTATATCTGGAGCCGTTTAATGTATATGGGTTTACATGTATTGAATGGCTCTGGTCACATGGTCCACGATCATTGAATGGTTTTAAATATCCCAACTTGTGCTTTATAATTGTAATATATAGAATCATACTTATGCAGTTGTGTTTTAGAATCGTATTTATATAATTACACTTTTCCCCCTTTTAAAATAAGATAAGACATTTTCAACCCCATCACCCACTAGCAGAAAAGGCCCTTTTTCCTATCTTTTTTTTTTTTTTGATTTAATCAGCGAAATAAATTTTATTTATCACAAGGATAAAAGAATGAAATCAGTTCAATAAGAAAAGAAAAGCATTGAGAGAGGCTCTGAGAGTGCACAATATCCTCTTACTACTTAACGCAATTGTCGGACACCATTGTGTCCGGAGCCGTTCAATGTATATGTGGGCCTACATGCATCGAACAGATTCGGCCACAAGATCCCAATCATTGAATGGTTGTAAACAGTTTGTCCGGAGCTGTGTTTTAAAATTGTATTTCTAGAATCAGACGTTTCCCTAATAAGGCATTTCCCATCTTTTATTCCTACCGATAACAAAAACGCCTTTGTATGCATTTTATCTTTTGCGAAAACAAATTCCCTTCAACAGAATAAATTAGAGGCCCCTTCCTATGAAGGATTTCACGCTTTGCTAAAGTGTGAGAATCATAGTTCCCGGCCACATTTTGATAATCTAAATCGTCAGTGCCGGCTCAAAGTTTTTTGGGGCCGAAAGTAAAATTTTAACTTGGCCCCCCGTATATCTTTGCCAAAAAAAAAAACCCTTAAATTCGACTAGAACATGGGATTGATAAGTGAAACTTCAACTAACATCCGACCTAGTAGCGAAAAAAAATTGCTATTCATAGTACAACAAAAATCTGCCGTGTTTTCGCATTATTTAGGTTTAAGTAGTCTATTCTAATTGATACATGAAGATTGATGGGGAAAATCTAGAAGAGGAAAATAAAATGGGCAAAAAAAATAATTCCACTCCATCCTTCGCAAAAGACAGCATGTGTTATTTCTGTTATTTTACATCTTCATCCGCAATTATTTGCGACTTTGTAAATAATCCCATCTATATTTTTCAAAAGTCCTAATATTCAATTTTTTGTTAAAGAGTTAGAAAAATATTATTAAATCAAAAACTTGTGGCCAAAAAACCGGGTACACACAAAATTGTCTGCCCTAAAATCACCGGCCACAAAACTACCTACAAATAAAAAAAATATTAAAGTACAGAAAATAAGGACGCAGGAGCATGTTGCCAGAGCTGTCACCTACCGACGCCGCCACCCATCATGAGCCCGGATCTGAAAACCCCAGATCCGGCTCACCCTTGGTCCCAAAATCGGGCGTGGTCACCCATACCAAAACGGAGGGGAATGTCCGCCACGGGGAGTCTCCGAATGCCAAAGAAACTCAGCCATAGAGGAGATCGGGGAATCGGAAGGAAGCTGAGGTAGGCGGATGGAAGGGGTGCGGAGGGGGAGGGGGTATGGATCGGCCGCCAGGGGCTGAGCCGCCGCATATATCACTCGATCTCACTCTCTCTCTATAGGACTTCCTCTCTTGATCATCATGCCTTTAAGACTGGGAAGATGCGGCGTTCCTAATATTAAATCTTCGCATGTGAGAGGAAAGAGAACTGAATTTGTGCTTGATAGTGGTTGCTTTGCAGTATCTCCTCCACATAGCCGGAATAGCCCTACATCGGAAGATAAATGGGAAGTAAAGCCTTAAATACTCTCTGTCACAAGAAAATTTTGGGGGCATGTAGGGTACACGTGGTGCCCGGCACCACATCCGAGCCGTCCAAACATGTTTTGGACGGCCCAGATCTGGGGTGGCATTTTTGTAAATTTTGGGGCCAAATTTACTCCCACAGATCTGGGCCGTCCAAAAATTTTGGACGACTCAAATGTGGTGCCAGGGCACCACGTGTATCTACCCTACACGCACCCAGAATTTTCTCCTCTATCACCTTTTGAAACTTTTCAATTGCAATCCCACATCAAAAATTTCGTGAAAGCAAATAGTCTCTCGGAACTTCAAATATGTGCTCAATCCGTTAATTAATGCATGAGCTTTGGGCCTTCTATGTTAGCAATTAAGTCAATCATGTGCAAACCACTACAATATACATTACTATAACAACCACTGGAGACTCCAAATTTGGCTTGAAATTTAGGGGCTAGAAGCAACCGCTTTTTGTACTTTGCCTCTAAGCTGGCACTGCAAACCGTTTAATGTGTTTAAAACGTGTTTTTAAGGATCCTCACAAGGATTCATAAAAACAAATGACCGGAAAGGGTTTGATCCGAGCAGTTTGGATGCAACCCTTCCTGGTCATTTTTGTTTTGTAATTCCTTGAGGGGACTTTTAAAAACACTTTGTAAACACATTGAACGATTCGGATTATCAAAATTCGTTCGGGAACTATGAGTTACGTACGTTACCCCATATGTGGGATCGCTCATAGAAAAGAGGGTGGAGAAAATCATATTGTACAAATATTCTTGCCAACAATCAAGTTCTGTTTGTTTGTATAGAATATAGATCCCGAAATGATTAGCAAATCATATACTCCCTCCGTCTTTTTTTAAAAGGCATGTATTGCTTAGTAAATCTAACGGCCCGTTTGGATGACGTATTGATTTTGGAAGGATTAAATAGTAAGGGGATAAAATAGTCAAGGAGATTAAATAAAAAGGGTGGACCCACATTGATGTGATAGTTAAGAATGAGGGATTAAATAGTCCATGGTTTGGATGAGGGATAAAAAAAATAGAGATCAGAAAGGTGGATGATGTAAAATCATGGCAAAAGACTTTATTGCCCTTGGTAATGCATATATTAGATTACGTATTTATATAATTATATAAATACCAAAATTAATTGTTTTATTTTAAATTATATTAAGTACTTCATTTCAATATTCTTTTATAGTATAAATTAAGAATATTAAATATTAAAATTAACTCAACAAGTCAACAAACAAACAATGTAAAATTCTAAAGTATAATTTTTTTTTTAAATTTTGTATCGAATTAAAGATCTCTAGTAGTAGTTTAATTTGGTGTAAAAATAAATAAAAATTTATATGCGGAAGTATTTTATTTTTTAATCTGAAGGAATTGCATGAGGGGTAAGGAGGTAAAATGGGGTGAGATATCACCCCCGATTAAATATAAGCACCTCCTCCCCTTGCTTTTATTTAATGCGGCTTCTCCCCGACCATTTAGCCCGCAACTATTTAGTGTGGGTGTGTTTTTTGTTCCCAAACCACGGGCTAAACATCTCATCATGCCCTTATCCCTCGGATTGACTCATCCCTCTTCCTAAGCCTTCATCCAAACGAGCCCTAACTTACTAAAAAAATATCGTCATTACTTCTTTTACATCAATTTTTACCCCCACTTTACACCTTTCACATCAATTTTTACTTACACTTTCCAAAATTATTCTCCACTTTACCCATTAAATTCTTTTTCTATTAACTTTTCAGAAGGGCAAAACAATAATTGTAAAAAAATTTACGCATTAACTTTTAAAAACACATAAGGGACAGCACGAAACAAAATACTCAACCATTAAAAAGAGACATATGTAGTAAGATAGAGGGAACGTAAGAACATAGCACACAAATCAGATACTCAACAATTAAAAATGGTCAGTGTGTAACTTTATAAATGCTACGTAAACCTCTTCAGCCTGCAATGACCTGGATGGATGTGCCTAATTCAAAATGTGCTTAATTCGAAAGTACAAGAAAATGACTTGGATCCGCAGCTACAAAATTAAAGATATGTGTGTAACCATCATTGCTGACTCATGGTCCAGTCTTGCTAATCATATTTACACATCCTACACAGCTGCAATTCTGGAATAGAATAGTACAAAGATTTGTAGTACAAATACTCCTTTGTATTCATTTAACCATATTCCACTCATTGACCAACAATAGACTACCTCTTATATCCATCTGCCAAACTAAATACAAGCATTGCTCTCTCTTTCTATGGCCATGGACGTCGGAAGTTGGTGCAACTCAGGCCACCAGCACGCCGGTTGGACCCGTAACTTCTCAGAAATCGGCGAGTTTGATCGCTTTGTGCCTTTGGCCGAATCGAAGACGCCCATTTGGAGATTGATGTGGAGGAAGATCAAGAAAGAGAAAAGGAAGATTTTGCAGCGTTCATATTCAACTGCCAAGCAACTCCCTTGCGATATTTTCACTTATGCCCAGAATTTCGATGAGAGCTCGTCGAGTGATTCTGATGACCTCTCCTCTCGGATCTTTGAAAAGAACGAAAGAGTACTTTTGGATTGATGAATGCGGAGTCAGGATTTTAAGTTTGCAGTTTCTATTGTCAATATTCTTGTAAGCTTACTCGCTCCTTATAGCAATTGCAAAACCATAGATACTTCTCCATTGTCATTGCTACGCTTATCTTTAGAGCTGCAAACAAGTCTATTTGAATTTTGAGGTGTTTGAGCTCGGCTCATTTAAAGTTAATTCAATTAGAGCTCAATTTGAGCTTAAAATGAGGTCAAGCTTGATAGTATTTGCCTTTACCCATCTAGTATATGAATATGTAAACATACATAGCAAAGAAGAATTATTGGAAATTGTAAACTTATAGCCAGGCCTAAAAAGTGTTTAAAATTTATCAGAAATTGTGTTTTTTTGTATTTTTCTTGCCTTATTGATACCCTAATGAGTTGTCAATAGCCTAACCATTATTTTCATTTAGGAAACCCAAAAAGTATTCCAAAGCATATAATAGGCCAAGTGAAATGTTACGAAAATAAGTTCTAGAAAACTAAAACTTCAAACTGTCATTTATGCAAACTCTATTTGTATTAAGGTGTTAGATCAATAAAATGTAAAAACCTAACATCAATAGAAGAAAGGAAAATAGCCTGTTCAACAACATCCATAAGTTGTGATACCGTTCATATGAGAAATATCGTTTATTATACTAATTAATTTTTTAGTTTATTATGTTGATTTTTATCTCAAGTTGACAAATATTTCTATTTTTTCATTTATTTTACATGTTCACCACCACTTAGGTCAAATCCTCACTCCGTTCAAACTGCCAGAATACGGCCACATGGCACTCCGAGTACTCTACCACCACACATTCTCATATGGGCTTGAATTAAGTGTGTAAAAATCACATAAATATAACGATCCATAACACCACATAACTATGCTCTGGGACTACGGAATAGTTACTCAAAATGAACAGCCGAATTTCTTTGCAACCACTATCGTCAGAACATGGTATACGACTTTTTTTGGCTCTCTTATCCTTGACTTTTTTCATATCACAGTTGAAGCAAGACCTGTAACGGCAAAAGGAATCTACTGGCATATTTGCTTTTGCTTTACTCTTGCGGAAAAAAATAAGAGCAAAATTATTTATGTTAATACTAAGAAGTTTTGTATTATTATTATTATTATTATTTATATAATACAAGACTTTTAAGCACTGCAAGTTAGTATTTTCCTTATAATAATGAACAGAATGTTACCCGATCAAAAATTTATCTATTAATTTTTTTTTTTTTAGTACATGCAAGAAGTGTTAGAGCATCCATGTGGCTCTCTACTTTAAAGTTAAAGTAGAGAGCAAAGTCTCCAAAAACTTTAAAAATCAGGCTCCTTAAATGCCTCCCTAATTTGCTACATTTTGTAACTTTGCTACAGTAACCTCCCAAATTTAGGGAGGTACTGTTCACGCACCAAAAGATGAGAGGGAGGGAAGAGTAAAAGTTTGAATAAAGAGTCTGATTTTGTGATATTTTTATAAAGTGACTTGCTAAAGTTTGAATAGAGAGTCTGATTTTGTGAATTTTTGAAAAGTGACTTGTTAAATTATAAAAGGTATTTTTGAGGTTAAATTTGGTTTTTTTTTGTGTGTATGAGATAAGGATGCTCTTAGTGATTAGTGAGACTTGAATCTTGATCTGATGCATGGGGGTATATGTGTCTTCCAACTTAGCTACCACTCCACTTGCAATGTATCTATTAACTGTCCGTTTAGGAAATTGAGATGGCGATGTAAGCTCTCTTTTCATACTTGAGCGGCTAGAATAAAAATAAATCAAAAGAAATATAGTATGATAGGACCAATGACAGCTTATTAAAAAAAGGGGTCCAATGACCAAGCTTGTGATCACAAATTCTAGGGCTTTATTTGTTTGACTAAAAATATTATATGTACCATAAAATATTATATGTACTTACGTAATAAACCAGAACCTAAGTCAGATAATGCGCGTGCGTGTGCAAAAGTCGGGAAGCGCGAGTATGAAAGCATTTTGAAACACGTCCCAACCTACTAAAATTTGCGATTGCGAAGATTGAGGCGCAGTGCTAGAATTGAGAGCAAAACACAGGACATTTTAAAGAATTATGTGACTAAGCTCATAGCCCACAAAATTCACAAACTTGGCAAATATATCTCGAGATGATCACCTGGTGACACAAACTTTGTGTCACTATCATTATTCATCTAAATTCTAGAAGTCTCTGTCGTATTGAGGTACAACATTGAAATGCCTAGCCCACATGCATCAAGAAAACTAAAACCCAATAATTTAACCAAGAGAAAAATAAGACTTTTCTTTTTCTTCATTTTTTTTTTTTAATCTTATGATAAACTGGAGTACCCCTAGTTTAATGAACACTTACAATAATCCCTTGCTATACCGTTAAACTCGATCGCATGAAATCGCGGATCTTCCCTGTAACTGAAAAATCTCATCTGGTCTTAATTAATTATATATTCAACTGTTTTTTTTTTTTTTTTCGTTATTCATTGGGACTCGATCCTGGGACATCCAAGAGCTCTACCGCATGAGTTATCCACCACTTCAAAATTCAATTGTTGAGCTCCTAAGTTTTGTTACCTTTTTTTCTTCCCCTTCAATGGAATGGTTAGAAAGGGACGACCTACGGGTGACCCTTAGGCGTGACCGCAGGAGTCCCACCGTTGAGTAATGTTTGGTTGGGAGATGCTCTTACAATGTAACTACTGTCCCGGAAGGAACAAACCTGTCGCTACAGCCCCACCAAGGAGGGAGTTGAACAGGGTTAAGAGTTCAACGTACCCTTTGAAAACCTATTTGTCCATCACAAAAAAAGTGATCTTAATTTGCACTAAATGCATATTTATGTATAATCAGTAAGCCTATTTTTACTGCCTCTCCCTCTGTCATTCTTGCAAAACTAGACACTAATTTGTCAACAAGCAGATTTTCCACCAAAATACTTGATCATTTGATGTATATCAATTAATATTCATGGTACCCTGCACTCAACCCAATGAGTTGGGGTTAAGTGGGAGCATGACGATAAGTAAGAGCTTCTTTCCAAAGTCGAAGAGGCTCTTGGGCTGAGCATGACACGGGCTAGGCTAGATTCTTATGTCTGGGACAGTGTGTGTAACTTTATAAGTGCTATGGAAAACCTCTTCGGTTCGCAATTAGCTAGATGGATGTGTAGGAACAATTAGAGTGGCATAGAAACCCAAAGAACAATTCCATTGATATAAACACAGAAATTACAATTGCAGAAATTGAAATAACAGATTACGCTGAACAGAAATCAAATTAAAAAAACCGAACCGAGTACTATAAAAACCACAAACCACAGTCTCCTTAAAACGGATTCACCGCCTACCGACAGTGTTGTAGGTTGATCGGTGTCCATCTCCCTGGATAAAACGGTTGAACCACTAACGTCGGAACACCTCCAATGAACGCCCTGGCAAACTGAACCTCGTTTGTCTCTCTCTCTAAAAAAAAAAAAAGAAAGGTGCTTTCGGTGTAGTGATAGGAATCCGAAAATCTGGTAACAAGCACAATACGGGACTACTGAATATATGCACCAAAGGAGAGACCTTTGAACTGCCCACAAAAAAATTCAATTCCGAAATTGCCAGAATGAAGTCTGGCATAATCCCAAATCATGATTCATGAGGAGTCTTCAAACCAGCTATAACCGGTGGGCTCTTTGGTTGCCCATTTTAATTCACAACATTTCCAACAGGATGTGCCTAATAATCAACGTAGCACAAAATGACTTGGATCCGAAGCCACAAAATTGAAGATAAGAGTAACCATCATGGCTGACGCATGGTCCAGTCTTGTTGGTCATATTTCCACATCCAACAGCTACAATTTACAATATAATACTACAAAAATTAATACTCCATAGCATTTCATTTACCCATATTCCACTCATTGACCAACAACAGCCCAGCTCTTATATCTGCCAAACCAAATACAAAACATTGCTCTCTCTGTTTCTATACAGCCATGGACGTCGGGTGTTGGTGCAACTCAGGCCACCGGCATGCGGGTTGGACCCGTAACTTCTCGGAAACCGCTGAGTCCGATGGCTTTTTGCCTTCTCACTCTCTGGCGACTGAATCAAAGACACCCATTTGGAGATTGATGTGGAGGAAGATCAAGAAAGAGAAAAAGAAGATTTTGGAGCGTTCAAATTCGACTTTGGTGCATCTCCCTTATGATATATGCAGTTATGCCCAGAATTTCGATGAGGGCTCGACGTGGGACGATTCCGACTACCTCTCCTCTCGCTCCTTCTCTGCCCGGTTTGCCGTTCCGTCAAGAATCTTTGAAACGACTGAAGGACTTTTGGATTGATGAACGGCACAATTAGAAGGAAATGGAATTCTCAGTTCACATCTGTTTTGAAAATTGGTAATGCAAATTTATGTATGACAAAGTCTAGAAACATAATCAATTTGCATAGCATTTGGCATCGTGTTGTTAGTAATTGATATTTTTCCATTCTCAAGCTATCAATGCCTTAATGAAATATTACGTCTAATGTTATGTCTGTAGCATTACTCTTCGTAGTAGTCGTTCTGGTAGGTAACACTCCTTCCCCATATATTCTATATAGCTTCTTCTCCAGTATCAGCGTCACACACGTATCTTTATGGCTACAAACGAATCGAGCCGACTTTTTGAGCTTCACTCATGTTAAATTAGTTTAATTCAAGCTAGGGTTTAGAACTCGGATCTAGCTTATTCTTATATATGAGCTGAGCTCGAGATCAAGGAGAGAAATCAAGCTTAGACTAAATTCACAAAAAACTTTACTAAACAAAATAATGTAACTTGATGTGTGTTTCTTCTAAATGAACTTCTTAACAAGCTTTTGTCTTCATGATCCTACTCAAGCCAAACTAAGGCGTACCGAAGCTCAGCTCATTAACAAACGAGCATAAAATTTTGGCACGAATTCGTACTCATACAGCTTATTTTTCTAGCCGTGCCTCACTTTATTTTATTTTTTTGACAACTCAGTATTCAGTTTACTGAACCGACTAATTTTGAGGATCAATCCATGATGTACAAATGATAGGTCAACTATAGCCATGGACGGCTTAACTGAAAAATGCTTTGGGACCCTTTTTGCCCCTCTAATCTTGTCTTTTCTCCTGTGTTGCAGTTGAAGCAAAACCAGTAACGGCAAAAGGAATCTACGGGATTTGCTTTTGCTTTATTTAGTAATTCTTCAATACCTATAGCCATTAAATAACCGTGCGAAGATTATAATACTGAATAGAATGTTATCTCCAATGAAAAAAATATGTATACGTACACGAATCTAATACTTTTTCAACGGGTTTAAGTGATCGGGAGTTGGGACGGCAAAGTAATGCAGGTGTCCAGGTTAGTTTACGACAAAATTTGTTCTCTTTTCATACTTGACCGGCTAGAATACAATACTTTCTCAACGGGTTTAGGTGATTGGGAGTTGGGACGGCAAAGTAATGCAGGTGTCCGGGCCAGTTTGTGACAAAGTTTGTTCTCTTTTCATACTTAAGCTGCTAGAATACAAAACTCCAATAATATCATAAACATTGAATAGTATGCCAGAGTTACGATGTTTGAATAGTCACAAGATTCGCAGGCTTGGCTTTATATCTATAGGTAATCATCTGGCAAATCACCAGATTATCTATCTAGAAATCTCTATAAGCATGTGCTACCGAGGAATTAACAACGAAAACCCTAACCCACATTCAATCGAGAAAACTCGGGCTCGGGCTTGGTATGGCTAGACTGTAAATGAGTCAACCCTTAACCTTGGTATGGCTAGACTGTAAATGAGTCAACCCTTAACCTTGGTATGGCTAGACTGTAAATGAGTCAACCCTTAACAAGCCGGGCCCGGTTTATTTACTAAATGAAACGTTATAAACTTGGTGAGCCTATACAAATGAACTGAGCCGAGCCGAGTTTTGGAATGTTGAGCTTGGCTTGTTTTACTAAACAATCCTAAAACTCGAGCTCAAGCTCGGCTTGATTTTTAAATGAGCCAAGCCTCGAGCTGCTCCCGAGCAACTCGATCATTTGCAGCCCTAGCTGTCTCATTGAATCAAATATGAGTTGTTCGATCGATCGACATTATTTCAGAGGGCTATGGCTCAGAGTCAGAGCCATGAATGAAGTGACCTAACAAACACTTGGAATAATTTCTGGGTTTCTAGCAACAAACTCGCATGAAATCATGGATCTGCCCTATTTGTCTATGGTTATAACCCAAAGGCCAAACCCCATGTGATTCATTTCATTGAATAAACTCATAGTACAAAGTAATGTCCTTAACTACGTACCTATGAATATTCTATTCTTCGATTTCTGTACTTGGTGAAGCTAAACTATTACAATTAAGAACTGTCAAAAGATTTGCCAGGGTCAACAAAAACTATAATACTGAGAGAAGAGTCAGACAAATTAACATGAAGCTCGCAAATTCCAGAAATGGATGGGAAGAATTTTCAATGCCAAACAGAAATGATCATAACTGGCAGCAAATGAATAGGTTATACACCAGCCATTAAGCCAAATTTCCGGGGAACAAGCAGAGTTTTCGCCAAAATTCTTCACGAATTCTATCAACTCTATGTATTCCAATTATTCACTATCTTAAGTCAAAATGCCTATGAATAATTAGTCAGGTACCCTTACCAAATGTGTAATCGCATAGGCCACTTGGCGTTTGTCAAGTAAGTGTTTTATTTTCTTGATTACCTTCTTTGTTTGATCTTCATGTAGAAGCTGGCTTGTTAGCAAAGCGTAAATGCTCCAATTCTCAACCCAGGGGGGTTGGTCGGGTGGGAGAATGACAAAAGGTAAGGGGCTTACACCATAAGTTCACAAGGACACTCCACTGCCAGCTAAAAACTTTGGAACCACTAAAAGTTTGCCCCGTCGTTTACTTTAGAGCTGGGGAATCAGTAGAGTTGTGCATAAGATAGCCTTGATATCCGATTATCTAAATATACAAATAAATGTATGGTCCAATCATCAGAATTGGTCCCCTAGTTCATTCATTGAATTCCAAGCATATCAACAATAGCCTGCCCAGGCTGGTTTTTCACAACCACCAACTACATTTATGTTTCTATTCCTCAGAGTTCATTTGAGTAAAAGAGAAAGCATAAATTTCCTTTTTAACCAATAGGAAGTCATAATTCCTAAATGTAAGATGTTAAGCAACAGTCCACTTCGAACTCAAGATTAAAAGCACGTAAACAACAAAGCACCACATTCCGAGGCTAAAATAATTACGGAGTACTTGTGTTAAAAGAAAAACAGATTTACATTGCTGATACAAAAGAAGAGTGTTGTGCTCTCAGTGGCTCCAGAGAGACAATAACTCGGCAAATCTAACTAGAGCAACAACTGGAAAACTATAATTAAATTAATGGAATAGTTTAAAGGACAAGGGAAAATTTCTCACTGGGTATTATGTATGAAGCTGCCGTCCAGTGATCATAACCTCAAGTAAAGCTAAACCAGAGAAAGGCCACAGATGACAACTACCATATAGAAACTGCAATCGATGAAGAGAGCCCGTATTATCTGGTAGAAAACCAAACCTATTTCCAAAATCTTGACGGCTCCCATCCAATTTGGCCCATCTCCGTGGATTTCAAGTTTTTCTCCTTCTTCAGCCTTGTCAAAACTCCTTCGCTTCTCTAGCAGTCGTACCACCACAATTGTTACATCCGTCAGCAGAAGTATGTAAAGCGGCTGTGAAGCTATAGTGCTCCTTGACTTCACAATGTTACGAGGAAGATTGATATTGGATAGGACAACCAACAGTGCTATTATGACAGCACAGAAAACACGTATAATTTCTGAACCCACGATGCAGGAGTTTATTTCTTTGGCATTGAAGAAATGGAAGTGACTGTTGCTTGCATTTGAAAATGCTTCCTTACCAACTAATGTTTTAGGAGCCTTTGGAGTGACGTGTAACGGCTGTTCCTCGTTCTTTGCTTCTACCTCAGGAGCTTGTGTGGCTCCTATGTTCGTTTCACATTTGCTCAATTGCGGTTCTCCCTTGCCTCTGAAGTTAAATGCATTTCCCCTCGAAAGTTTATTGCTGAGGTCATGTTTCGCTGATGTACCAGAAGCATCATCTTCTTCGCTCTTATTCACAACTGTGATGAGAATAGTGCCATTGAGATTAATGCAGAATATCTATCACACGCAGGTTAACCGTATAAGTAATACATAAACCTTGTTGTTGATCAAAAGGAAAGTCATGTGCAGCAAGAAAGCTAAGCCCATTCTGATATTCAATCAAGACGCTGAAAACAACATACAAATGAAATACTAAAAACTTCATTCAACTTCATAAGTGGATTTTAACTTGAGTGCAACGTGGCTGACTTCCTACAGCATATTTGGGACTTTTGTGAAGTCAAAACCAACGTGGGACGAGGTGAGGAAGTAAAAGACGCAGGCAGGGTGTTTGACAAACAAGACCCGCTTGATGGGGTATATTGGACATGGGATCGGAATACACATCCAATGTCCACATTTTAATGTTTGGAAAAGGAATTACATTTTCATTGGACAATAAAAATCAAAACACAAGCATGTTCTGCCCTTAGATTTGGTATCCAAATTGAGTGCAAAGGACAGATTCAATGATCATATATAGAAAGTTTTAATAAGAGTTATTCGACACGTCTAAAGTACTCACCTACACGAAAAAGTGAAAAACCAATGATCTGTCATCATCACACTTCGTGGAAACTTTCTAGCACTTAAATTTTGGAATACATTGTTAGTTTACAAAACACACAGACTTCGAGTCCCGTAGTCTATGTGGCATCAACACGGACATGCGACACGACACCAACACTCCGACACTCAAATTTTGAAAACTGGAGGACACGACACGTTGGGGGAACGTTTTAAAAAGCATTTATATTCAATTATATGACTAAATGGCTCTTTTAAATATGTAATACTACCTTAAATCTTATTTATCATCACTTCATCACCAAAAGTATTCCAACAGAAAGTGTTTCATCATCTATGTGTCTTTGTAATTAATAAGCTGTCATATGTCACACGAAAAAGAAAGACTTTTCTAAGCTTTAACAAGAGTCTACTATCTATTTTAACACCCCTGACGTGTCTTGTGATGTGTGAATTTGTGAGAGTCCAGATAGTGCCCAGAGTAATTTTTAGAGTGTCCCCGGAGTGTCCAAACCAAAAACATTTAGACAAAAATAGGACACTTCGGATTTGAGTGTGGGGCACATGTCCCGAGAGTGTCGCCGTCCGACACCCCCGTACCGCGTACGTGGTCTCCGATGAAGTGTCCATGCTACACAGCCTATAGTTAAAATGATAAAAGACAAACACACCAAACATGTATACCAAAATCATGTTTCATTGCTGTGGTTGTTTATGGGTGGGCCAGTGGGGGTCGGGGGGTGTTGGAGGAGAGTCAGGAGACCGGAATCGCCGGGACAGCAGGTGCTCCCCCTCATTCCAAATCCATAGCTACATAGCCCATAGCTATTATATAAATCCTCTTTTGCTGAGCCTTGTACCTTTGTACAACAACCAACAACAAACGGTCAAAGTCAAACCAAAACAACATATTGTAATTCAATTAGCTTTTGTCCATCTCTTAGGGAGTGTTTGGTTACTGGAATGAACTGGATTGGATTGATACATTAATTCCCTCGAAATCGTCATCCCGACATTTGCTCGTTAAGAAAATGACAGCATTCGTACACTGCAAATATAATCATCGTTCACCAGTTTACGTGCATAACTATGAATCAACGTCAGAATAATTCCAGCGAACCAAAGCCATATGCATATATAATTATACAGGAAATACGACGAAAATTAAAACGCAGGAGAGAGAGAGAGAACCGTGAATTTGATCGGAGGAAGTGAGGGGAGGTTGGGGAAAAGTCTGATCTTGGAATAATAGAGCAGGAGACGATTGCGAATGCAAGTGTTTCGTCGATGATAAAGAAGAAGAAGGGGAATTGGGAGGAGGAGGCAGGGTTTGGATGCGGCCAGTTATGAGTGCCATACGATCAGACCCTCTCTCCGCTATTCGCTGCCGCCGCCGCCGAGCAGCTTCTCCTCCGGTCGTCATCCCCGCCTCTTCCGTCGTTTCCATCTCGCTCGTTCGATCCATCGATTTCTCTCTCTCTCTCTCTCTCTCTCTCTCTCTCTCGTTCGCTCGCTCTTTGGGAAATGCTTGGAAGTCGTTAACAATGAGAGGCAGTTGGAGGCTGTCTCAGGACACCACGTCGTACCGAGAATCTGACTTCTCCAAGTCTGTTTGGCTACGCGACTTGCGTAAAGTTCATTTTTTTTATTTTGTTTATAGATTGCTACAATTTTAAAAAGCCAAACAATAGTAATCTCATTACATTGGTTTGGTGTCATTTTGACACAATCTTACATCCAGGCCGTGGAAATTAAACTCTTCTCATTTATAAAATGCAAATTAAATGGCTTGGATGATTTAGCAAGTTTGTCAATTGCCAAATTGGAGCAATTTTTTTAGTGCCGAGAAGGTACGCGGTACCCCGCGCACGATCTTGGCCGTTTATTACAGTTTTGGACGGATCAGACTATGGAGAGAGAAACATGAGAGAGAGAGAGAGAGAAAGAAAGAGGAGAGAGAGTTTCGATTTGGGCTGTCTTTATTGCTCCAAGTTTTTCGTCAATTTGGCGAAAAAAATTTGGGTACCGAATAGGTACCACATGGCCGCGCCTACGTGGTACCCGAACGTTGCATCGGGGCCATTCAAAAGTGTATTGGACAGCCCAGATTGAAACCGTCTCTCTCCTCCCCTCTCTCCTCCTAATTCTCTCTCCATAATCCGGATCATCCAAAATCGAAATGGATGGCCCAGATCACGCGCAAGGTACCACGTGATACCCACTCGACACTGAAAAATTGCTCCCAATACACACACAAAAAAAGGAACAATTTCATCTAATGATAATGTTTCTTTAATAAGTTAGATTTACAAAGCAAACTACTTAAAAAAGGAAGGAAGGAAGAGAACTACCGACAACTGCATCATCTCATCTGCAGTTGAACATCTAATTATTACAATTACGTACCTAAACTCTTTAACTTATTATCAATCATGCTCCCGGCCGGCATCAAACTGTTATTGAACACCAGGCTAAATTGGATGAGCTCGAAAAGCCAATCATTTTGGAGCAGAAATAGTCCAAAAAGTCACTTCGGGGTGTTCCGCAAACGGTGTTTTTTAGAATAAACTAGCTTTTTAAGGTTTTCTATGTAATGTATTGTGAGAGAATGAGTTGTTTTGATTTTTGGAAAAAACTGTTTTTGGTTAGTGGAACTCCAGTAGTTTCACAGAGCATCTCTCGAATCTTGATTGCTCCCACCTTAGTCTGGACTGAAGGCCAACTCGATCTCCATGCTGATGATATCAACTCATCTTCTAACTCCTTAGATAATGTATAAATGCTCCTTCATTGAAGTTGAGCTTGATATATGCCTCATCTTTTTTTAATAACAAGGTGAGGGATGTTGTGGCGAAGCCGCGATGGGTTGTGGCGGCTTTAGTGAGGGTTGGAGTCGTTGGACGCTACTATGGTGGCCAAGGTGGACTTGGAGGCAGAGAATATGGGGGTGGTGGGTGTTGTGGTGGTAGAGGCGGCCGGTACAGTGGCGGAAATAGAGGTGGCATTGGAGGGGAAGATGGGCTTATGGCAAGGGACTGCTACCAGGAGGTCGCGACAACAGCAGAAAAGGGATATTTGGGTGACATTGGACCCAGTGGATGAGGGGTGTTCTTTCGGTTAGATCGTCCATTGACGAAGGTGACCCTGTGGTCACCGCCGGAGTTGGTTAGCTAGGGTGGTGTTGTGTTCTAGTGTTGGTGGCGTCAAACTTTGTGTTTTCTAGTGATCTGTTTGGTTTTGGCCTTGTTGTTTGTGGTGGTGCGGCGATGGCACGAGCTCTCCCTTATCGATGATGACAGTGTGGTGACGTGGTTCTCTACCTAACTAATGATGTCGGTGAGGCTGAGGTTGTTGGGTAGCTATTGTTTGGGTGGTCTTTTTTTGTTTTTGTTTTTCTTTGTTTTCGTCCAACCTTTGGTTGGAATCCCCTCGATCCCCCTGTCGATGTACAATAATCGAGTTTCTTTAATATATTGAGTAATTTTGCTGATTAATATTCATAATAAAAATAATAATGGTACAAGTTGCATCAAGGTCTTAACTGTTATTTAGTAGTCCCCAGCCATAGACATTTGGTGCTCCGGGAGCACTGAATAATTAGACGGCATTTTATGGTTAGTTCAGGGAGCAGTTTTTTTCTTTTTCTTTTTTTTTTTCTCCCTATTCCAAATGAAAATCAAAAGCAGACCTCTGAATTGGCCTACGTCTGGGGAAAAAAAAAAATGGTTCTAGGTGATAGCCCAAATTGTAAATAATGGAGTAGTAAAAAAACACCTGCATGATTTAAAATGTTTAATCCATCATAAGTACAGTAGTGCATTTTAATGGAAATTTAAAGTTTAAGGCCGCGGATCCAAGACGTCTTGATCTCAGAGCACTGGGGATCTAAGGTCTGCATCATGGACTAATCAGCATGTTAGACGGGCTGAGTTTGCACTTTGGTATTTTTGATATTTTCAATATTTTCCCTAAAGTCATTCTTTTGTCATATTTCACATGCAATACAAAGTTACCATTTAGTAGAAACAACACTAACTTTTGATTACCGTGCGAAGAATATATTTTTAGTAGAAACTCAGCCTAATTTCAATAAAAATATAAAGCCCAAAACTTCAATTCAAATAAAGAATAAAAGACACAGAGATATCATCTTGGAAAGAGCAAATTACCCTTAACATTGGAGTTTGTGTAGCTTTCTTTTGGAGCGTGATTGCGTGAAATCTAAGGTTTGACTCATATGTACAGGAGGTTAGCTCTCGTAGTAATCTAACAAAGAGATTAGTTCTCGTAGTAATCTAACAATATTAACATACTAACATCCTATCATTTGAAGGGAGAATGGGAACCCGCAAATTCCCTTTTATTATTCAATCCAAAACTGAAACATGAAAGTTGATATCTTGCCCAAAAAAAAGTTTTAAGTTATAGATCTTTCTCCAAATTTTATTTTTTTTAATTTTTTGTAAAAAAAATCAAGTTATAGACAATCTTCACTTACTGTAACAAAATCCAGAAGTATCATCTCATTAATCTCGAACTTGGCATGAAAAGATCAATAAATTGTAACTTAAGCATCGAATAGAATAACCTCGTTCTTAATGCTTTAAGAAACGGCACCCCTTCATTTACACTCTTGTCATATTATATTATATGTTACTTTCATTCTTGTTCTGGAAATGTATAAAACCACACCCATCACCATTATCTCCACAAACCCATCACAGCAAACAAACAGAAAGCCAGAAAAATGCCCAAACCCCAGAAAACTCTTGAAGACTACCTCTCCAAGGCCAAAAAAAGCCCCACTCCACATATCCATTTCCCATCTAAAAAGATCTCTTCCTCCACCAGTTGGATCCTCAGAGGGTGCAAACACCCCAAAACAAACTCCTTTGCTTTGGATCGCAACGCGAAAGAGGTCACTAAAAATGATGGTCATGATGCAGCAACACTAGCAGATATCGATCGTTTCCTGTTTGAGAATTTCAAGTCGTTTTACATAAACGACGACGATGGAGAGACCAAGAAAATGGGTAGTTATGAAGATGCTCGCGGAGAAAAAACAGGTGGGGTTTTTCTTGAATCGCCTCGGCTGATGGATCCACCGCCGGATGTTCGTAGCTCTCACCGGTTTTTTGCGGGCCCCGGCTCATCTAGTTCACTGATGGAGGAATCCAGGACGAGTATTACAACCACATCAGAGGGGATGGGCTCAAACTCCACCACCACTACCACCACCTCCAGCTCCACCTCCCCCGCCACTACTGAAACAATCACTGAAGTTGGTGAGGATGCTAAGGAAGTCATGGGCGCCAATAATTTTATTGCTGTTTTCACTTACTCTCCAAGTCCATACGATGATTTCAGGCATTCAATGGAGGAAATGATTGAAGCCAGGTTGCAACATCAGGGGAAGGTAGATTGGGAATTCATGGAAGAGCTTTTGTTTTGTTTATTGGATTTGAATGACAAAAAATCATACAAGTACATACTAAGCGCATACGTTGACCTGATCACGGTTTTACGTGAGAATTCTGGCAACATCACAGCAAGTTCGGTCAAGAGGTGATAGGAGATATGGTAAAGAAGAGATCTGAAGTAAGGTTTTGGTCACAGGGTTCTTTTTAAGAGAATTTAGCCCTCAGAGGCAATTTCTGCATGTGATACGGATATACATTAATAGTAAAGTATATATAGCTCTGCCTGACAGTAATGTTGGAGGGTTAAACTTTGGCAATAAGTTGGGCTTTGATTATTTCTGGTTTTTGTTGAGATTTCGTAGATATCAAATAGTGGTCTTGTCTGTGTGTAGTATGCAAAGTTGCAAACACGTCAACAAGTAAAACCAATTACTTACCAAAAAATACAAGTAGAACTAATGACTCAATGTGAGCAGTGTACCTAAGACCGGGATGGATAACTAACCAAGTGTGTTTCCCAAGTGTCCGTTAATTCTCTTCAAAACCCATATTTGAGCAGATTCGATGGTTTTCCAACCTTCGCTGATTTTTTTCCTGTAGCTTTTTAGGATTGTAATAAGCTTCTGGGCTTTTTTTTCGTTGTTGTTTCTTTCCTTATGATAGTTGTACAAGGCCTATGGGCTGTGAGTTTATATCTGATTCCAATCTATATGAGCTTCATTTCTTCGCTCCTCAAAATCTCCAAAGAGTGAATCTGAATCCGGCAGCTGATCAAATAGTTTCTTTCACAAAGATAATTTAACAGGAGTACTGTCTTTACAGGACAAAGAATTAAACAATATTTGTGACATTGTAGATGTACAAACAATTGCATATCTGCATCTTACCTCCCATTGCCAATACCTCTACTGAATTCTGCTCCATAACCTTCAGCATGTAGAATTTAATTTCTTGTCTTCTTTTTTAGCATGTTCCGGCACAGCAAAATTGTCTTCACCATGTCTATCTTCACATCTTTGAAGCAATAACTTCCAGTTCCTTAAGCTTCAAAGTTCATATGAAGGGAGACCTAATATTGTGGCTTCCCACAATCTGGAAGTAGGAAGCCCACAGCAAAATGGAGCATACGTCTTCCTTGGCAGTACTTACATCAGAACAGCCCTTCCTATTGAGATGGCTTTTTCATATTTCTTGCTTTGTTTTGTCCCAATAGCAATGTGATTGATTATGGATTGTTGACCTTAAATGCTCTGTGCATCAAAACCAAGTTAATAAGTGCACATTTCGAGTTGTCAGTTGAGGAATTGAGCTAACCAAATGTTCTAACATAAGAGAACAAATAAATGTAGCCTCTTGGCCCTTCAGCCACTTGATCATATGGTGAGTTCTTCTAGGCATAAAATACTAAGTTGTCCTCTTAGAGTTTATCTTGAAAGGCGCCAAGCACCGATAAGCACACCAAAAAAATTCTGCTCCTATATTCATCATCCACCATATTCTACCACTGGTATATTAGAGATGAAACACCCAGATTACATTGAGTATACAAACAGTTTACCAAGCGAGGATTTCTTACTTACATGGGTCAACTGCATCATCACTTCTTTTGAGGCATTGCTCATACAAGGAGTAGTACTTCGCTGGGATATAATGCTTGAATCTGTGAACAACGACATCAATGATTTAGAACCATGGATGTTAATGTAGAGTGTAGACAAAGCAAAGACTTTACACCATCATAGTTATTGCCGCGTAAGGAAATTCCTAGAATTAAAAGGAAAGTGTCACGTATTCTCTCACAAAGGAGCCAGTTATTGAAGATTTATGAGCTCTACTGAAAATAATGCGGGTAAAGCCATTGATTTTCAAAAATATCTATTAAAATCTCCTTAAGTTTACAGAAAGGGGAGTAGGCCATGGTAACAGTGGACGTATCTGGTGTAAAAGTGTCAACTTCTGACTAAATAACAAACAAAAAAAGAGAAGCAGCTTATTTTTTCCACAGTAGTTTATCAGGAACCCCACACAAAATTTCCCACAACAAAAACAAACTACCAACTCAAAAAGAACCTAGCATAAAAGACAAGTCATGTAATTTGATGATTTTTAAACCTTGCAAAACTCTTGCTTGTAGTGTACAAAGCACTCTTATACCTTTGAAGAAGAGGAAGCCGATCTGGAGGAGAGAATATTCTCACAATGGATTGTAAAGCTTGACCTATTTTCATGGTTTTACACTTGAGCGCATTCATACAAGCCACAAACTGTTCATACTCCAAATCTGTAAGCTTCTCTTTGACCTGTAAACCTCAAGTTTCAATCACATCCGAAGTCAAATACTCTGACAATAAGATACGGAAAGTTAAATTTACAGAGTAAAAATGCTTGCTTTAGAGTATCTATCGGTTCCATTCAATCATCTGCTATGTGGGAAATCAAGATCGTCCCAGAATGATTACAGGAATCAAAATTTCATATGGGTGAAGAAGAGGTATAGGATCAAATCAGTTATTGACCAAAAGAAGCAAGTTTGAATACCTAACCTGTACCAGAAAAGCTGATCCCTTTCTTTCTTCATCACTGCAAGGTGCAGGACTAGGCATAACAACCTTGTCTTTCTGACTCCTTTGTGCAATTACCTCTTCTCTAAGGAGCTCTGCTGAATTAATTTTAGCACTTTGACGGCCTCCAATATCAGAGACTTCCACTTTCTCATGCTTTACCAGATTGACTATGCAAGAGTTATTTTTCTGTTGTTTTCCCCTACCCATAGATGAAGGCTTGCGAGGATTCTCACTAGGTTGAGTTAAATTTTCCAGTTTTGGCTTCTTCAAAGAACAGGGTGCAATCAGTTTTCCCTTTGTTTCTTCCTCCACCGAAGAGTTACTGGTGAAACCTTGTTCATGATTTATGTGGTGTATATTTTTCCTCCTAGGAACCAACAAAATGTTCTCATTGCAGAGAAGACCACTTGAAGATTTCACGGTTAAACTCTGGGCGTTCTTGTGAGAAGACAGAGTTGAACGATTGGCAGGAAGAATTCTTTCCCAAAGGCTCGAATTGTCTCCAACATCAGATATAGAAGATGGAAACTTAACAGAGTAATTTGAATCCATTGAGGTTGTCTGCATACAATTATCACCAAGAAAGAGGAAATGTTGAGAATTAACATAAACTCCACTATGGCTTTACAATGAGAAAAATTGCAAGATTTACCATTGGAGCAATATATTTTTGGAGGCGAAGTTTGTCCATAGACTGGGCAGTTTCCAATCTATCTGCATTCCCTGCAGCAAGAAATAAGCAAAGAATTAGACCTAACATATTAACCACATTTTAGTTGTATAAAATAAGAAATAAATGCAAGACTCGGATTTGAATTAGGAATTCGAGGACCGTGTTTGGTCCCCAAATTGAATCAGATAATTGGAGTAATACAGCCTTTAATTTACCAGACAAGCACACAAACATTAAAAACTCTAAGGCGCCAAAGCAAGTTGTTTTCATGATCTCGACAATCATAAGATCAGAAAGCAAATTGGTTTACCCATTCTCAAACAGTCGTCGCATAATCGAGGAAGAAAAACTAGAATTAGTGGAACAGGGGAGTAATGGTTCATTGTCTTATTAAATATAATCCTTCAGGTTTTATTTGGGTAAGGAAAAGGAATGGGAAATGGAACAAAGTTGGACCAATCTAGCCTTAGTGAACTGTTATATCCATGACTTTTCTACTTCCTTTTTCTCCTTGCCAAAATCACCAATAGAAATACAACCTAAGAGAACACGATTCGAGGAGGCAATCAGTACGATGCCCTTCTTTAAATTCCATGGATCAGGATTTGGAAAGCGCAAACTGGTGTGAAATTCTGCAACGGGACTCTGACTCTTGGACTAAACAATATACTACCATTGCTTTCTGAATGTGTTTTCTACACACCCAGATGATCCAAATTTGATCTTCAGGGCACCACAGAATTCTGAGTTTACTAGCAGTCTAGCATCATACTATTTCATATACGGTTACTAACCATACAGCACTTAATTAGATTAATTATCCACAAACCAAAAAAAAATCTCAACTTGCAAACTATCTTTTGCTAGTTGCCATCTTTAACCCGAAAAGCAGGCAAACCAATTTAAGGCTCACAAAATTGACGATACCAAAGGAAAATCCAAAACATGCCATAACCAATTTACTTACAAAGAAGCAAGTGAATTTACCTTTAATAAAATTAGTAACTAACACATTTCCTATTTTATCATGAAATTTATGAAAAAAAGAAAAAAGAAATGTAATGTCAGAAACATGAATTAGTACTATTGCTTATGATTCAGCTTAAAGATACTTAACCATGATCTTCACTTCGTGTTAGTTCCAGCTTCGTTGGACCACGAGTCGCTCCATCTCGGAAAAAACGCGTCAATGTGAAAACTACTTCCCCAAATTTGGAGTAACTCTGCATGAGTAACACCACAGTCATAAGTAAGTTCCAAGGAATTAGCTTCTCAACCACAAAACTCAATCTAACCAAAATGCACCTTTATATGAGGTTGTATCCAAAGTGATATCTGGGACTGACGATTTGGATGCGCAAACCTGTTTACAGCACAAAGAGGTAAAATAAAGACTGAATTAGTGTAATGCATGACAAATGAAGTCTAATGCAATAAAATGTAGCACATCTAGCAGGTTCAACAAGAGGAATGCGATAATCATAGAACCAGCAATCAATATAATTTTCATACACAAAAGCGAATCATCCAAGTGACCATTCATCTTCCCAAATTCTGTAGGGCCCTTTGGTAAAAACTTCTTAAAACATAAACGATTTGACAATTTTGCACTTCTATAGCTCAATAATGGTCCACATCCCCATAGTCACCATTCCAAACATGCAGTATGCGATACGATCTGAAATGGTGATAGTATGGAGGGGGAAATAGTCATCAAAACTTAGCTTTCATGTTAATTAGTTCCAAATAAAATCCATCCACAAAGATTTATTTCATGAACGGCTAAATTTAGTCACCTATTAAACTCCAAAAAGTTTCAAAGTTTTAACTAGGCCAAAGTTCAAGAGCCCTACCAATAGGATTATCCATTTGAAGCTAATGAAAGCTTAACACAAGACTCCCCAACGATGTTTGAAAGGTTTGAACTTTTGGTGAAAAGAGACAAAAGTATACCCTTGAAGTTAACAAAGCTTAAATCCATGATTCCAAGTCTGGTGAACATGTGTAGTGAATAGCCAAGGCCTATACAGTGGTGTACTGTTTACTCAAATAGAAGAAACATGAACGTTTGCTAAGGAAGGCTGTTCAGATAATATATTCAACATTCTGTTTAAGAAAACTAACAAGAACCCACTAAAATACTTAAGGACTATGAAGAATGAATGGGAACAAATATAAAATTATAAATGGTTATACCACGATGCAGTTGCAAGTTTTTGCTATTAACTTAACAACCTTTCATCACAAAAGATAATTGCACCATAATCATGGCGATGACGAATTACACGACCTACAGCCTGATTCACAGCCCGTGAAGCTTGTTGACTGTACCACTCTTCTCCAGTCAGAACCTGCGAATTCAAGTTGTATAAGTACAGCACCAAAAATTAACACTAAAAAGTTTGTATAAAATGCTCCTACATACTACAAGCTTGAGAGAGGTAGTAGGTAGCAACCTTACCCCAACTCTTTGGGGAGGGGCTGATAGTGATTCCACTTTTTTATCTATGCGTAAAGCAATTATAAACTTGTAACAAGAGAGGAGAGATCACTAAAGACCAAAAGTCCAGTATCATATCTGGTGGTACAAGAATACCTTGGATCCTATCTGAAGTGACTGTGTATTTTGATCCAAGAACTCCCGTTTTAAGCGAACCTGTCAGACATGTCAAAAACACAACATTCACATAACAAAATGGTGACATGACTTAAATTCTGAGTAATGAGTACAAAAGGTAATATCTCTAGAGTGATTGAGAGAACACAAAAGGTTTCTCACACAAGCATGCCAAAAGAAAAAACAAAAATCTGGACAGACACATTTGCTTTTCCGTTTCTGTCCTAGTCCTAGAGTAAGATAGTCAGAGAAATGCAAATTAGAACGAAGAAGACAAAATAATACATGAAAACAGTTCAGAGACAATGGCATATAATTAGATAGTTCACAGCCATAATTTGCAAAATAAAATGAAAAAAGTTATTACTGGAAATAAGATTGGGCATGGTATCATATTGAGGCCAACTAATCTAAGATATGAACTTGAGTTACCAAGGTAACTAAAATGACTCCTGGGGAACTCGAACACTCCACTTTTGAAGACAATGAAGTATTAACAAGTTAATAACAAAGACACAAAGTATTAATCATTTAACAGCTCGGTTTAAGACCGCATCAGCATAAAAGGTACCTGGCACAAAGAAACTTTAAGAAAGTATCATGCTTCTCGCCCATTAAAAAGTGGGGTATGGTTCCACTATAGTATGGAAGATACACAAATCAGATGCTAATCATATCCCAAAGGATTTACACAAACGAAACTCAAATGGAAGACAATCGACAAGGAAAACAGGATCCAAGATAATGAACCTTCGGATCAGTCCTCGTGGCAAATGGTATACCGGTAATCACCACAGCTCTCCCAGCATGGTCTGCAAAATCTAACCCTTCACTTACCTATTAAATAAAAGGCGGTTAACAAAGGGAAAAAATGGAACTTCTGAAACGTAGTCCACTGCAGGATAATAAGTAGCCAAAAAACTTTGATCTTTAAAAGAATGACTCTGTCCATATGGCGCAACAAGTACCACAGGAAATGCAACACGTTTGCTCCACCGCGTAAGATCCTCAAACTTACCACAATCACTATCTAAAACAAGCATCAATATAAACGGTACCACACAAAAAGACAAAAATAGTAATACTAGA
The DNA here is from genome assembly GCA_963854785.1 of Vaccinium vitis-idaea. NCBI lineage: Eukaryota > Viridiplantae > Streptophyta > Magnoliopsida > Ericales > Ericaceae > Vaccinium > Vaccinium vitis-idaea. The sequence continues at coordinate 35,780,793 of OY978225.1, read as the reverse complement.
CTTATGCCAATGTGGAAAATTTATTCCAGGATACCAAACTTCGTCATCAGTTACCCATATACACAGCCTTACCATGTGTGATGCTCATGGAACTGCTGACTTTGGTGCTAAGGAAACTTTTCAGGTTACAACTAATAACACTTATTTTCCCTCCTCCAAATACAATAACTATGGTATCTAAGACTAGCACGTGCCAAAATTCCTTACTGATGACACTTTCTACTGCATCAACTGCATATTTCAAGAAATAACTACCACCTGTCCTCCATGTACAAGAAATTAGCTTCTATGGAATCTATTTTAACATGTTCCAAGCATGTCAGTTGACCTGGGAGCCACCCTACGAGGAGTAGAAAATAGTGTAGTAATGAGGTCACAAGTTTGAGGGCTTCTATCAAGCAGAGGGAATTTTCATTGACATGAATACTCATTGCAAGAGCCAGATATCACTAGGAACCTGGCTAGAACACACTTAGGTCAAAACATTGCATCACGGTACAGTCGTCAATAAATGAGAGGCATTTACAAAGCTTCAAGTATGGTAGAAATAATGAGGTAACAAATTCAAGATTAGTGCATTCAGACGTTTCCAAGCACGATCTGAGGTTGCTAGTGGCCTAAAATCATGAGCCGGTGGTCGGCGAAGGCAAAGATCAGGTCGCTCGAGGTCACCAAGGTATGAGTGACGATCGAAGGTGGTTGGCTGCTGCTGGAGATGTTTGAATTGAGTACCAATGGAGAGAGAGAGAGAGATGCTTAGGGTTTGTGCAAATAGAAGAAAGAAATCAGATGCAGTGAGAGAGAGACGATTGAAGGAGAGCTGGTTACCCTATTCATGCTATGGTACCAAGTGACATTGCAAAAGAGAGAAGTGAAACAACATAACAATCTTATTGCATTAGAAAGATTGAATGATTACAAGACTAATGAAGAGGCTATATAGGCTAACTCTAATAACCTTAGCAAAACCCTAATAACACAAAAAGACTAAAACTATCCTGAACATAAAAGATAAATAATGATTACCTTAGCGAAACTCTAATAACACAAAAGGACTAAACTACCATGAACATAAAAGATAAATAATTGAAACCCTAAAATTATACTTCACATAAACCACACCTTGCCTCGACACACTGCAAAGAATACTGCACCAGAAGTTGACGAGTCCTTTAACTTAGTCATAAAGTCCTGCCGAAAACAAATGAAAATGAAATATATGAGGTGAGGACAGTATACAAGTAAAATGGGAAGAATGTTGAGTATGTAGCTTACTTACATCAATTGCCAAGGGGAAAAGGGATGATTGCCTAGGTTCTACAACAGGTTGCTTATGTTTGCAAATTCTCTCCCAGACTGTGCTCGAATTTGTTAAGTTTGTAGGATTCTGGAAAATTGGGCAGATAGTCCATCAATACAGAAGGGAACAAATGACCATTGTACATTAAGTGTGCTAGAAGACTTACCATATTCTTCCAGCAGCCAATACATTGGTCCATAAGATAGTAAGATGGAAAAAATACTAGCAGGCCATCTGGTACAATTCGAGCGAAATTGACTGCAAGGTCGAAACGAAGGAACAAACACTTCATTAACTAGTTAGCCACTGACTTCAAATAGAAGACTATGTTAAACAGAGCTTGATATAGTTTTCCCCTGGTAATGTCCGTGACATCTTTATGAGGTGGAATGAAGAGGCAGGCTTTCCTTCCATCAGTAAAGAAGTAAGGTTCCACAATGCCATTTTCCATCACAATTATCATTGTGCAGGGAGTTCAAAATCCAAATCATTATCCATTGCTACTATTAGTGATACGTGCTTATCATTACCTGTGATTATGATTTTAACAAGTGATACATATCATTATTCATTACATAGAACTGTCATTATCAATATCTACAACATACCAATAGCATTCCCAAGCTCCATCTTGTATTCTACCAAATCACGGCACCGATATGAGGAGTTAAAAGCATAAGAAGATGGACCAGATGGTACAACACCAACCCAAATCTGGTTTGCTGATATAACATGAGGGTTCTCCAAACGAATAGGAAATTCTCTGATATGGAAAACAAAGATATGAAAAAATAATGACTTTTATCAGCTTTGTAAGTCGTGAACAACCAAGTGAGAACTAAGAGCAATATGCCTAAAAACAACTTACAACTTGAACTCGTGAGCAAATGAATCCAGTGGAGATAATGTGCCTGATGTCAAAATGATGGATCCGACACCCATCTGAGAGAACCAATCCATGGAAAGTCCTGGATTAAAACACCACCAACTGAGTGTTCTAGATGCCTTGCCTGCAGCATGAATGCCAATGATAAATATACAAGTGATATGCTTAAGGAATGCGTGTCTACACGGCATACAAAAGACGTTAAAATAACATAATTCGAGGATCTCACCAAAATCCATTAGAGTAAGTCACCAAACTAAGTATGCAATCTTACTAACCCAAAAAAAAGTGCACAATCTTATTAGTCCTATATGTTACACATATAAATTATACATATATTATCATGTGTGTATAACCGAGATTGAGAGCTTATTGGAAGCATCCCAAAAGAAGAAGGAAAAAAAAGATCAATACATTGTGGAGGATGATCATAAAGGTGTATATATTCTGGTTTAATCAAAAGTCCTAATATTATAAAGCCTATATGTTACAGTTGTATATTATAGATGTACGAAATCTTTCCCATCAGGACTCCCTGATGGGCTTCCCATCAGGGACTCCTATTTCCCAATCAAATTTTCACGATCCGAACCGTCCAATGTGTTTAAAAGGTGTTTTTAAGGGTCCCCATGAAAAATCAGTGAAAAAAAATACCGGGAAGGGCTTGATCCGATCAGTTTTCGATAAAAACTGTATATATGCATTTTTATCGAAAACTGATCGGATCAAGCCCTTCCCGGTATTTTTTTTTACTGATTTTTCACGAGGACCCTTAAAAACACCTTTTAAACACATTGGACGGTTCGGATCGTGAAAATTTGATCGGGAAACAGGAGAATTGGAGGGCTCCCTGATGGGAAGCCCATCAGGGAGTCCTGATGGGAAGCTCACTGTATATATGTATATACACATATATATATCATCATCTGTATATAACAGAGGTTGAGAGCATATTGGAAGCATCCCAAAAGAAGAAGAAGAAGCATCCCAAAAGAAGGATATATTGTGGAAGACGATCATAAAGGGGTATATATTTGGGTTCAATCAAAGAGTCCTTCTAACATTTCTGTAAGACATCTATTGAGAGGCAGATGAAGCTTGAAAATATTTGCTTGTTACTATTCTTCAACATAGATACAATATTCTGTTTGATCCAGAAAAGTCATTCCTAAGACAAAGTTTCCTGTTTCAACAATTCGAAAAAACCTATACGTTAAGAAGAAGAAGAAGACATATATTGTGGAAGACGATCATAAAGGGGTATATATCTGGGTTCAATCAAAGAGTCTTCCTAATATTTCTGTAAGACATCTATTGAGAGGCCGGTGAAGCTTGAAAATATTTGCTTGTTACTATTCTTCAACATAGATACAATATTCTGTTTGATCCAGAAAAGTCATTCCTAAGACAAAGTTCCTGCTTCAACAATTCGAAAAAAACTATACGTTGCAGAAATTATGTAAGACTGATAATTCAAGCGAAAAAAATAAAGAATGCACAAAACAGAGTAAAAGAATCTTCAAATTACACACCAAGCTACCAAATGAAGTTCAGACCCAAATTTTAGAAAGAAAAAAAAAACAAAAACAAAAACAAAAACTTCACTATCACCTTTAAAAGCAGCTGTAGCACTTGCCTCAACTTCCTGAACATGAAACTTCAGGTAACAAAAAAGGAGTTTCAAGTCAGACAATTATCCAACTATGAAACCACGAAGAAGGATCATGGAACAAATCTATCTGCAAGGAGTAACAGTGCATGTAATAGCTGGTTAAAGCAACAATAATAGCCGAACTTACACGATAATATCCAGCATGAGATGTACCACCATCTCTGAAAATTAACTTAAGAATGTCGCCCATACTTTCCAACCTGCATACAGTTCCCTTCATCTTGCGTGGCCCTTCATTATCAGCAACATTTGTGCCTATAGAACAAGAAATCCAGGTCTAAATAACTGAAAAGGATATAACAAGAACTATGACATATAAAAGCAAAACTACTCAGTATCCAAGTTCTTAATACAACCGTGTCCAACCGACATTGATCAAACAAGAAAACACAGTGGAATACTGACTCCTAATTTTGATTACATCCACCTAACAAAACAATATCTCCCCCACAAAAAACAACTTCATGACAATTACCCTGGACAGTGGTGAGATCTCTAGTGTCAAGGCGACGATGGTTTGGAGCTTACCTTCCTCGAGAAGAAGAGCTGCTTCTTCAATTGTTCCAATCAGCATTGTGGCAGTTTTATACGTGATATTCAGCTCAGCAAGTAGTTCAAAAATGTAAGGCCCTGGCTTTGTAAATCCTAACTCTCTGGATTCAATAGGGATTTCAGCAATCCGCTTCTCAAGCTTTAGAAGAAGTGCTGCAAGAAATTCATGATTAAAGCCTAACATTGAAAACCTACCAATTTATAAAAGAAATGGAGTAAGCAACAAAAATACTAAGCTATGGGCAAGTCCGTGATAAGACACATTATCCAGAGGAAAAGGAATGTCAGATTAAAGATAACTTTGCTAAAAGCTGTTTTCTGAAATAGCAAGCAACCGGAAGATATATATATATATATATATACAAAAAACTTCCAATCCAAACTCCCGGATTTTATTTCGTCCGGACCTCCACCTTCCAAATTTTTTTTTGAAAATCCGAACCGTTAGGTGTCTTTAAAACGTGATTTTAAGGTCCAACGCGAAGATTTGGCAAAAAAAAATACCCGGAAGGGCTTGATCGGGGCAGTTTTTCATAAAACTGTTTTTATAGCGTTTTTGTGAAAAACTGCCCCGATCAAGCCCTTCCGGGTATTTTTTTTTGCCAAATCTTCGCGTTGGACCTTAAAATCACGTTTTAAACACATCTAACGGTTCGGATTTTCAAAAAAATATTGGGAAGGTGGAGGTCCGGACGTTAGGTCCGTAAAAAGGGGTTTGGATGTGAAGGGGTTCCTATATATATATATATATATATATATATATATATATATATATATATATATATATATACGAAAAACTTCCAATCCAAACTCCCGGATTTTAAAACGTCCGGACCTCCACCTTCCAAATTTTTTTTTGAAAATCCGAACCGTTAGATGTGTTTAAAACGTGATTTTAAGGTAGCGTTTTTGTGAAAAACTGCCCCGATCAAGCCCTTCCGGGTATTTTTTTTTGCCAAATCTTCGCGTTGGACCTTAAAATCACGTTTTAAACACATCTAACGGTTCGGATTTTCAAAAAAATATTGGGAAGGTGGAGGTCCGGACGTTAGGTCCGTAAAAAGGGGTTTGGATGTGAAGTGGTTCCTATATATATATATATATATATATATATAAACTGTTTTGGTTTATTAAGCAGTTCGACATCTTACTATAGACGTATGTGAATGAACCTCATCACACTTCCAAAAAGGCGTGTGCACAAGTACGGAGAAAGCCAACTGCAATAAGAGTGAACACACAACGCCTAGAATAGAAACTCTTCAACCTAAGAAGCCAGGTAAGATAACCACACCTCTTGAAACAAGAGAGGAAGAAATGACAGGCAAAAATACTACTAGCACAGTACACATGTGCACCTTGAAATTGGCAAAGGAATGGATACTTTTATATAATATGTTCGTTCAATCAACTTCATTTACCTCTAAGAATAGAAAAATCATCTGGATTGCATGATTTGTCATTTGATTTATCCCTCCTTGCCACGGCAAGATCTATACAATTTTTTGCTTCAGAGATGCAAGCTGTCAGAATCCATGAAGGCAGATCAAATGACGCAGCATCTGCACATAAGCTTTCCTGCATTTCATTGGACATATTTCTTTCTTCAGTTGCTAAGGTTTTGAAGGATTATATACAAGCTATACAACTGCCAAGATTTACAGCGAATAGATAAGTTCACTTGCATGGATTACACATATTAGAAGAGACAAAAGTTTCGAGTAAAAAAAAAAAAGAGTCAAAAGTAGTCATTTCCGCTTACCAAGTTGTGAGCTTCATCAAAAATCAGTATGCTATTATTCCATCTAACTGAAAGAGATTTCCTGTTTCCCCGATCTATAAGATAGTTATACGGGGCAAACATGATATCAGCAACTTTGTGGAGCTCTCGTGACACATAATATGGGCACCTACAAAAAAGTGTTTACGTTTAACCGCAAGCAAACATCAACTGAACATTCACTATATGCTTTTCAAATACAACAAAAAGAAAACCAACGTTCCACAGCTTTTTCCAATGTTGACCAGGTCTTCTATGTCTATAGGTTCATCTCCGAGACTAGGATTTTCTTTCATGAACCCTACAAAGAAAAGTGAAAAGGCATGACGGAAAAGTCAAAAGGAAGCAGGAAAAAAAAAAAATCACGAGTGTTAAGTCATAATGTTATCCGATTGAGCTATACAAGCCCATTATTTACTCCACTCTATGCTCTTCAATGTGTTTACTATAAAAGCTCAAGAACTATGATTACAACTAAAGCGACTTATGATCCTGGAACATAAAAACAACAATCCGTAATACATACAAAATTACCTGCTACACGAGGAAAATGGGAGCAATATCGCTTTTTGCGCTTTTTACAAAGAGAATGGCAGGCGTTTGTCTGGGTCCTTCCTTGGAGCAAACTCACTTCCTCATGAATGCATAACTGCTCACGAGATCCTAATACGACCATTTTGGGCCTGCATTTGTCTATCATTATGCCATTTTATATTCACGCTAATGTGATAATCATTCAAAGCATGTATAAATGACAAACTCCAATAACTTTCAAAGATGTAACTAAAAATCCTGCCAAATTCTCTCAGTTGCATAGGAAGTTCTCTGCATGTTCAATTACAGTAAGCTCCATATCTCCTATTTAGAATAAATGCAAGTTCATCATAATAGGTATGGCATCTAAAATTTTATGCATCGCCTTCATTACGATCACATAATGCCTCCATGTGAAGCAAAATCAATATAACAATAATCTGCTACAACCAATATTTTCAGAAAAAGAAATTTGTCAGCCATGCCATATTGTGACAAAAATGTCCCAAGGTCCCTTATTGGTACTGAATAATAGCTGCTGAAACAATAAACTGGTACTGATAAGAAAAACAGTTGAATTAAAGGACTGGTAAGATTGATACGGTCTAAGTTCAAGCTGATAGAGTAGCTATTTTACAAGAACAACCAGATCTATATGATTGTGCACATGGCTTCACCACACTCCTGCAATGGAAGTAGGTAAGTGAATATTACGTTGTTGAAATCCACACTAGAAAAAGGAATTCATTGGGTTGGACGTATTAGTAGGTTTTAACTCCAAGCCCATTTGCAGTAATGCACTCTGATGGCAAAAGCGTAAGAGCCAGCAACTCATGTAGCAATTCCAAATGGAGGGAACCATGTAAAAAATAATAATAATAATAAAAATAAAAAAAGACCCTCCATTGGATGCACCAAAGGTAGAGTAGTAAGGTAGAAAGCAAACAAAGACTGTCAAAATGTTCAACTTCAATTTGAAGCAATTATGTTGTACACTTACAAATTGACTGACATAAAACAAGTAGGTAAATAAAGAAGAACAGAGAAAACATGCGACCAGTATAGGAGAAAGAATTCCAACCAAGTTACAAGTTACTACAGATCATCAAAAAGTCTGACCTATAATTGGTTCTTTTCAACTCTTGGATAACTTGCCGAAGCTGGCTGTGTGTCCTTGATGCGTATACTATAGTAGGTAGAATCGACGGATCAGACTGCGATAGTGGTTTATCGGAAAGTTCGTTTCCCATGGAATGACCACTTCTCTCACTACTACATGTGGAGAAGCCTCCCAAACTCTTCCTCCAAGCCAGCGTAGCACAAAGGAGACACAAGGTTTTTCCGGTTCCAGTTGGGCTCTCCAGTAATGCATTACTTTTCTGCCATGGTTTACAGCAAGAATAATCAGAGAATTAAACTAATGATGGTTATGATTGTGTCGTTGATCTGGGAAATTGACCACCTATAAAGTTCAAACATAAATATTCATAACCTTTAGAAAAAATGGAGAGAGATATTGTTGATAAACATACTAACACTGTATATATGTTAGTAGAGGGATCAATATTACATCTCCTGATAGTATCGAAAGGTTTCAAAACGCAGGTGAATTCACCGACATTAAACATTTGCTGTTGAGACTTCCAATTCTGGCAAAAGGAGCACCTTTCCAGAAATCTTTCTTCAAATAAAAAATCCTAGTATTAAAAAAAAAAAAAAACTGAAGTTGCTCACTACCGTACAATAAGTTTTTATGAGAAACTACTATGCATGCTTAGAAGGTCCTGCACATTGCGTTTTGTTTTATAACTCATGTGTTCGGACTAGCTTACACGCACCCCCACTAATTCTGGGACACCAATTCCACCGTCCACTAAGAGCATCTCCACTCCTACACCAAATTTTTACTCAAATTTGAGTAAAAATTTGGTCAAAAACTTGATTTGATAGAGCATCTCCACTCCTACACCAAATTCAAATTTGAGTAAAAATCACCAAAAAAACCCACTCCACTCCTTCACCAAATTTACTCAAATTTTTCACCAAATTTGCTCAACACCAAACCCAACATCAAATTATCAACGGCTATATTTGTTCAAAGCAGGTGTACTATTTGTTCCTTGTTTCCTTGTTTCCGCAGAAGAGGAAGAAGAGGATGAAAAGGAATTTGTGCAGAAGAGGAAGAAGAGGATGAAAAGGAATTTGTTCACTGCAAGTTTTGCAGGTAAAATGAAAAGAAAAAAAAAAAAAACTGTTTTTGACAAAATTTTAACTAGAATTTGGTAAAAAAGTGGTTTCCCATTGGAAGAGGTGATATCAAATCAAGTTTTTGGCCAAATTTTTACTCAAATTTGAGTAAAAATTTGGTGTAAGGTGGGGCAATTAAAGCCAGAGCAAACCCCTTCTGAACTGACGCCAAAGGAATTGACAGCACCCGGAAGGTTTCCAAACTGAGATCAAGGTCCTAGCATTGCTAATATGATGACCGACACTAACAACAGGCAATATGATTTCTGATTGGCATTGACATGCATAAACTATAAGTAGGACCTTTTAAGTGTCCACACGATCAACCAAATTGGTATGCAAATCTATGTACCTAACTTATCACTGAAAACAAGACGTACTCCTTCATTAGTGATACATTTGAAATAACATAATGAAAAAGAATTAATTGAGTCAAAAAAGAAAGCATACTTCTTGGAGAGATTGGATCACTTTTTCCATGTACACGAGCTGGCAATCGTAAGCCTCGTATGGGAAATCCACATCGACTCCCCTGATCTTGTAAATCGGCATCTCACTCAATAAACCTCTCTCTCTAAAAGTATAGATTTAGATATGAAATGCTAAGGTGATTTCAGTGATATGATTCTTTACAGAGGGATAAACACTCGTTCCTGGCAAAACCCTAGAACAGAAATGATGTTTTCCCGCCATTTTATGATGACTGCTGCACTGAACTACCATTGCAATGAAGCCGGGTCAGTTAGCGTGTCGAACAAATGCACCGGGCCCGCCAGATACGTATTCGGGTACGGGCTAATTAGCCTCCTTTTTCTCCACGGACCGGTTTAGCCGGATTTGGGGTCCTGCTATACATCAAGTGCATGGCACGTATGAATCCATCCAACCGTTCATTGCAAAAATACGCTGCTTGGATTAAATCCAACTCCATGTGAGATTCGTTGCTTGTATTTGATCTGAACCATATATTTTCGCAACGGACGCTACTTGGATATGATCCGAGCCGTACTTTTCGCAACGGACGGCCGGATGAGATTCATGATACGGTGACATGCACCTAGTATACAACAGAGACCCCTTGTCTCGATTTAGCCTCCTTGTGATTTGTCTTTTACAACAAAATTTACCTACTTTGATAACTCTTGTAAGGCTTTGTTTCTCATTTGCTAAAATGATAATACCAAAAATAAAATGGGTTAATTTTAGCAAATGAGGAAACCATTTGTTAAAATCAACCCATAAAATTTTATGTGAAACAATAAATCCAACTCCATGTGAGATTCGTTGCTTGTATTTGATTTGAGCCGTACATTTTCGCAACGGACGCTGCTTGGATATGATCCGAGCCGTACATTTTCGCAACGGACGGCCGGATGAGATTCATGACACGGTGACATGCACCTAGTATACAACAGAGACCCCTTGTCCCGATTTAGCCTCCTTGTGATTTGTCTTTTACAACAAAATTTACCTACTTTGATAACTCTTGTAAGGCTTTGTTTCTCGTTTGCTAAAATGATAATACCAAAAATAAAATGGGTTAATTTTAGCAAATGAGGAAACCATTTGTTAAAATCAACCCATAAAATTTTATGTGTTGATTTTAGCAAATGGTTTCCTCATTTGCTAAAATCAACCCACTTAATATTATGAGATTCTTGTTTTATTAAATAGGAAACAAGGCCTAAAAATAAATTTATTGTCATGTTCTAACAAATGATCGATGACTTGAACCGTTAGTACTAGCACTTTTTGTTTCACATATCGTGTAAATTTTATCCAACGTTTAGACTTGTTTTGTTTCAATGTACAGGCCTGGAAGTTCGAGGACCTTTAGTACTGTACTCTACCCCAAAACAACAGCCTTCGCGTCGAGCAAGACCGCCGTTGTCCCTTTCCTTTCTCCATTTTCGCACAAGCCTTGCACTGGATTTCAGGCTCTTTGAAAATGTCCTATCACTTTCCTATCCCAATCTAGCCAACCCAGTGAACTAGTCAATCTAACTTTTAATATTTTACAGACCATGTTATACTGAATCATGATACACAATTAAATATGGCGAAATACTTTGTGCCTGTACACATTTACAATAACTTCGATACGACTCATTGAAATTATTTGTTTTTATGTTAAATGTGGCTCAATTAACTAAGTTTATCTATAGTACTTTTCTCTCAACGACTGTTTATCTACATACAACTAATTCAAATAAATAAAATGTCAACGACAATACAATTATAGTATTAGTTATTGCAGCATTAGAAAAAAATCTACAAGTTGTTAAATAAATCAAAATCTTCTTTTTATGTGATACCCAACTTGCGAAAAACTCTCTCTTATGTGATATTCAGCTAATCCGAGTGATGGTTAACTGGTTAAGTAACTATAATACTAGTAACTTTCAAGCACTTGCCGATCAAAAAAAAAAAAAATTCAAGCACTTGCCTAATTCTAATGGATAGTAGTAAACAAAATGTCACGAAACTTCAACATCTACCTACATCTGTATGATTGGTTTCAATAATCAGAGAATCTAAACTAGTGTTAATTAATTCAATTCACTTAGAGCGTGACAATTACGAAAAAGAAAACTTTGTGACGTTGCTACTTTTTTTTTTTTTTTTTTTAGGAAAAAATAAAGTTCACCTAAAATAATAAATATACAATCCACTAAATACCGTTATTACAACAACCAGAGAAAAAACTTAGATAAACAGTTGCAACAGTGGTATGTCTTCCCTTCATAGTGCCTATTTAAACATTTTGTCAGCATCTGTTTATGTACATACAGCAAATTCAAATAACGAAAAATGTCAACGACAATAAAGTTATTCTATTAGTTATTGCAGTATTAGGAAAAAAGATCTACAAGTTGTTAAATAAATCAAAACCTTCTCCAATGTGATACCCAACTTGTGTATAAAAGTAACCAATTATGCTAACCCGGGTGATGGTTAAGTACGTACTGTAAGAACTCGTAATTTTATACAATTTTTCTAAAATTAATGTTGGGGAAGTGTAAGGAAATGAAAATAGAGTAATATAGGGTCAATGTGAAGTTAGTGTTGCATTTGAGTCTTTGTAAGATGCATTATGAACACGAGGGGTGTAAGTGTGATTTGTGGGAGTGCATATAGATATGTGGCTGATTTTTTTCAAGAAAAACATTCATCCTCTTCCTCCCAAAATAGGCAGCCATTCTCTCTCTCTCTAACCCTCCATAGCTCTTCATCTTTTTCCTCAAATTTCTTCCAAAATCTCACAAGACCCACTCAACTCTTGCACAAATTCTTCATCTACACACTTTTGGAGCTTGGTGTCTCCTAGCTTTGTCATTGGGAAAGCTCAATTTGGTGATTTCTAGAGTTGGGAAGCTTGGGTTTGGAATCAACTTTGATCTAGAGCTTGTCTTCACTTGAGGCAGGGAACAATCTTCTACCTCCTCTAAGTGTATATTGATTGAATGAGTGCATTGTTCTTATCCTTGTTCCTAAATCCCTTGTTGAACTTGATTATCACCATGAAATTGAATTTGACTCTTGAATAAGTTTGGGTTTGCATATTTGGTTGATAACTCTATAAATTGGTTGTGAATATGTCTATCTCCTTTGCTTAGTTGTGTTTTGAAACCCCAAATTGGACTTGGAATGAAGCCCCATCCATTTGAGCAAGGTTGTTGATTTTCCATCCGAAACCCAGGTGGATCGATCCACTCTCAAAATGCTCTGTTGCACTTTTGAACCACTATGGATCGATCCACTCCTTGCTTGGATCGATCCAAAACCCTCTATTTCACTTTTGGTACGTAGTGGATCGATCCACTCCTTGCTTGGATCGATCCAAAACCCTCTGTTTCACTTTTGGTACGTAGTGGATCGATCCACTCCTTGCTTGGATCGATCCAAAATGGTCTGTTCACGGATTTCACTAGAGTGGATCGATCCACTCCTTGCATGGATCGATCCAGATTCCTTTGTTCAGGCAGATTTTTTTTCCAACTTCGCGGGCACGCCCCGGCTTCGTCCGAACTCCGATTGAGGCGATTCTTGAACCGTTGGAAAGCTCTATGAGTCTACTTTCAAACCCCATTGATCTCATATTCATAGCCTTTGTATTTTGAGAGAAATGTGCTTTTTACTATCAGCGTGTCGTGTTTTCTTGAGATTCACAACTCCATTTTCATGTTCCATCGCTTCGGGCCCTCATTGGTCCTTTCAAAACTTCTCGAATTGACCTCTAAGCTTCGGTAACCTATCATGGTGCATTTTATGATTTGTCTTGGTTTCTCACGCACTTGGACACGTGCTAACTTGACCATCACCGACACGTTTTGAGTTTTTGAACAAAGATGATTGTGTGAATGTTTTGGGCACTAAGTTGAACTTATGAGTTGATAAATGGAAATGTAAATGTGAATTATGTGACACGGGGCCCGAAAGGGTATGCTCGGAGTGACACGGGGCCTTTATGGTATGCCCGGAGTGACACGGGGCCTATATGGCATGCCCGGAGAATAAACGAATGATTAAAAGGAAAAGGATGTATATGATAAATGTGAAGGATACTTGGATTATTTTAGATGTTTTGGGTATTTGTGAAGTATTGTGCAATGAAATGCTTGTGTAAATGACTGTGTTTTGAAGGGAATAAACCCACGACACGAAATGTAACGTTTACGAGGAAACATATGGACACTTGGGTTTGGTTAGGTCTTTGGGGCATCTCCTAGACACTTCATTATTAAGTTGATCTATCTTGGTCCACTTTAGCTTACTCATTCTTATGTACCACATCATCATGTGCATCTTTCATTCTCTATACCCTTAGTGTTGGTAGAGAAGTTTCCTACGAGCTAGTGAGCTCACTCTATCATTTTTCAGGTACTCGGCAAGGCACATGATTGAGATGCTTGACGTGTGGATGCATAGCATGAAGCATACTTTGCATGGAGTTATCTCATCCTCTCCATAGTTTACTATATTTTTGGGAGATGATTTTGTAACTTCTAATCTTTTAAACTTTTGACAAACCCAATATATGTAATAACTTTATTTATTGTTGGAACTTAAGTACTTGGGTTCGGGTACCTTTGGTGAGAGACATGTAGACTTGTAATTTGGAAATTGTACTTGACTTTGACTATTCTACGGAAGTTGTTTGACTTTGATCGATCCTACATGGATTTTTATTTGTATTTTGGCTTATTGAAATTGAGGGCGTGACACGTACTCCGTACAAAGTAGCATTTGCCTAACTCTAATGGACATGAGTAAACAAAATGTCACAAAACCGCAACATCCTGCCTATGCATGTAATATCAATTTCAATAATCAGAGAGTCTAATTATTGTTAACTAATTCAATTAATGTAGAACGTGACAGTTAAAGAAAAGAAAACTCTGCGACATTGTTATTTGATTTATTTTTATTTTTTGGAAAAACGAGTTCATTAAAATAACAAATATACAACCCACTAAGTACCGTTATCACAACGGACTGAGAAAATTTTTAGATAAACAGTTGCAACAGTGGTTACGTATTTGCTTATACAGTTATACTAGTGTTTACTCCCTCTGTTTTAAAAAGTTTGGCCTACTTATAAATTTTCAAATTATATGTACAATATAAAATGTTACCCAAAACTTATAAATTTTCAAGTTTGCCCTTCATTAGTTGACTCTAATAAAATAGGATTTAATCAAGTTTTGAATTTAAATTAGTTTCCGGAAAGTAGAAAATCTCGTTGCCAATGTAATCGGAGCACTTTTTCAAAATTTAAAAAACGCACTTTAAACTTTAAAATTTTGAATTATTCTTGTCTTGGTGTCATTATTTTGATTGTTAAAAGCATCTCAAGGGCAGAAATTAAATTTATCGGCTTTTCTTTGTTGAAAATTTTAAATTGGTCATATATTTTGGGACAACCAAAAAAGGAAAGTAGGTCAATTTTTTTGGGAATATTTATCTTAACCATTATTTTTTGGAAAAATTATCGAAATGGTCCCTCTAGTTTAACCCCAGTCTCGATTTCGTCCCCCACCTTTCAATTTCACTCAAACGACCCCTGTAGTTTTAATTTTGGTCGAATTGAGTCAAAAAGTTAACTTCCGCTAGTAAAGTTTACAAAAATCCCAATTTGGGGTTTTTTTGAGGGGTAGAATAGATATTTTGCCATCCCTCTTGCCCAATAACAAACCCTATCTCCTCCTACTCCTTTTTTACTCTCTGCAAATCTAAAAAATAAATAAAAAATTTCACTAAAATTATAAAAGTGAGAGGCAAAAAGAAATTCACCAGAAAAAAAAAAAAATCACCAAAATTCACCCTAACGACTCATTCTAGGGTTGCAGTGTCTATATATTTTCTTAGGTAGGCTGAGAATGAGCAAATGCCTAGTGTATGGATGATAGCATGGATACAACACACATTTTGGTGAATTTTGGTGATTTTTTTTTTGAATTTTGGTGAATTTCTTTTGCCTCAATTTTATAATTTTGGTGATTTTTAAATTTTTTTTTAGATTTGCAGAGGGTAAAAAAGAGGTAGAATGAGTTAGGGTTTGTTATTGAGCAAGAGGGAGGGCAAAATTTTGTTCTACCTCTAAAAAAACCCCCAAATTGGGATTTCCGTTAACTTCATTAACATAAGTTAACTTTTGGACTCAATTCGACTAAAATTGAAACTACATGGATTATTAGAGTAAAAATGAATAGTGAGAGGGCAAAAGGTCTGTTCTACCCCTACAAAAAAAACCCCAAATTCAAAAGCTTCACATTCCACGGGTCCGAAAGTTAAAATTCTCCTTCCCAAAGATCTTTCTAGAAGCAAGCAGCAATATCTAGACCCCCTACCGACTTTTGACCGTCTTTATATTCCCAAAAAAAGAAAACCAAAAAAGAAATATAAATTCCACAAATTTTCCTCGCAACAATTCGCAAACCCTTTCGCAAATCTCACATTAAACCCCTATTCTCCTATCTCTCTCTCCCCCCTCGCATCTTCAGAACACAGGAGAGAGAATCCACAACCTCCTCGAGGAAGCCGTACTCGGAATTCCTTGAAAAGTCGCTCGTACTTGCGCGGCGCACCCGATCAGAGGTACGATCTCCCAAACCCTAGTCCTCTCTCTCTCTAGAACTTTCAGATCTGTCGATGTCTTAGATTCATAAACTGTACTGTCGAATTGGTTTGACGAATGCAGATTGACTTCATTAATGATTGCGATTCAGCAGTTTATTACGGTGCTCACTCGTTATAACAGGAGTTAGTGATGCTTTTGTTGGGTTAATCACTTGTGTTGCTGTGTTTTAGTGATGTTGGAATGGGTCAAGTAGTGTTGCTGGCGTTTGATTTGGCTCGTAGGGCTTAACATTGCTTCAGCAGAAGATGTTTTCGATTTTTTCACTTAAATATAATGCATGGATATATATATTTGTTTGTGAATTTTGTTTTTCTTTCTGAGAGCAACTAAAAGGGGAGAAGATTACGTCTGTTGCAGCAAATTTTATAGGAGAAATTATGTTTGCTGACTTCAATTGTAAATTGAGAGTGATAATAGTTGCTTAATGTTCAGATGTGGATTTTTAATTGTATTGAGCCTGATTAGGTAAAATCCTGTGTATGTAGTTGCGTAGGTTTTGTAATACAGCTACTTTGCATTGTATGGGACGTCGGCATTTTTTCTCAAGATCATCCCATGAAGTTGTTATGACGGGAATTTTTTTGGGGTTCTATCGTGTTTATGGTTGTTAGGGCTGCGCAAGAGCCTAGCTTCGTGCTGCTCGAGCTTGGCTTATCCTAACTCCGATGGGTTCGAGCTCGGCTCCAGCTCGAAATGAGCTAAGAAAATTAGGCTCAAGCTTGGCTCTCACAATCTTCTCTGAGCTTGAGCTTGGCTTAGGCCCGACCTTGAGATTTTCGGGGGCCCTAAGAGGTTTTTAACAATGGGGCTTGTTAGAATTGGTATATATACATAGTTGTTACTCCTAAAATATATTAAAACTCCAACTGGTGCAGTGGTTCTTGGCAGTCAGTAGTAACACTTACCAGAAGCCGTGGGTTCGATACCCATTGCCGGCTATATGTTATAAATTTTTGAACTTGCTCAAAATTTGTTATTAGTGTAAAAAATGAAGGTGTTAAGTCTTGAACGCGTAACCTAATGGATAAATGGATATAAAACAGCAACCTTACCGCTGAACCACTACAGCCTTAACTCATAAACCATTTGCCTAGAAAATATTTAACATGATATTGCATTTCAGGGCCCTATTATTGGGCCAAAAATTGGGAGCCCTAAGCGGTTGCTTGGTGGGTTTATGCCCAGGGCCGGCGCTGCCTTGGCTTGTAGTGCTTGGTATCTTAGAAGCAGCAGTGGCTAGCCAAGGGATACGGGTGCTGCGTTCTTTACTTATATGGGTCTATTTGGTTGTCAGTTATCTTGGTTTCCAATGTGGAACTAAGAAAACCAAGCAATCCCGATTTGTTGATCCTCCTAGTGCACTACCCTTGAGTTTTGTCCCACATTGCCGAAGAAATTCAAAAGGCTTGATTCCAATGCTATTTATTGATGCCAGTGACCAGGGACTTTCTAGGGCCTAGGCGGCGAGTACTCGACCTTCCATACCTTTTTTCCGAACATTGATTGAATGGGACCTCGGCGTTTTCATGTAGTTGTTAAAAAGGGAATTTTTTTGGGGTTCTTTTGTGTTTATGGTGGTCCATGCTAATGTACTAATAAAGTAATAAGTTTGTCATGTTTTCGGAATGCATGGCTATATTAATTGTTATGCCATTCTCTCTTTCCGAGACTAAGGGGAAAAATTATGCCTTCTGTAGACAACTTTATTGGGAATATATGTTTGCTGACTCTAAAGTCTAATGGTTAAATTGAAGGTGATAATAGTAGTTTAAGTTTCATATGTTCTTATTAATTAGATTCCTGATTTGTTAAAATCCTGTCTAAGTACTGGTACTTGCCGTAAGGTTTGTAACTGTGTACTTTTCATTGAAGGGGACCCGTTTCTTCTTAAGATCGCTCTATTATGAAGTTGTTAATTTATTTATTTTTTTTGAAGTTTGTAATAAAGCAATTAATGGGTTTTATTCGCCTATCAGAAAAATAAATGGAGTTTTGTTTAGTTTACTTTCAGGTTGTCACGTTTACTGCTGGGAATTGATTGATTTGGTGGCCCAAGCAAAACTTTCTTTTCAAGATGAGCGTGGTTGGATTGGATTTTGGGAATGAGAGCGGCGTTGTTGCGGTAGCAAGGCAAAGAGGAATTGATGTTGTACTCAATGATGAGTCCAAACGTGAGACTCCTGCTCTTGTATGCTTTGGGGACAAACAACGATTCCTTGGAACAGCGGGGGCTGCGTCAAGTATGATGAACCCAAAGAATACAATTTCTCAGATAAAGCGTCTAATTGGGCGCCAGTTTTCAGACCCTGAGCTGCAAAGAGATATCAAGACATTGCCTTTTGCTGTTACTGAAGGCCCTGATGGATACCCTCTTATTCATGCACAATATCTAGGAGAATCAAGGACATTTACGCCAACTCAAGTATTGGGAATGGTGCTCTCTAATCTTAAGAGCATTGCGGAGAAGAACTTAAATGCTGCAGTTGTGGACTGCTGTATTGGGATACCAGTTTATTTCACTGATCTCCAAAGAAGAGCTGTTTTAGATGCAGCTACCATAGCAGGTTTGCATCCTCTTCGATTGATTCACGAAACAACTGCAACTGCTTTAGCGTACGGAATTTATAAGACAGATTTACCTGAGAATGACCAACTAAATGTTGCATTTGTTGACATTGGCCACGCGAGTATGCAAGTTTGCATTGCTGGCTTCAAGAAAGGCCAGCTAAAGATATTGGCCCATTCATTCGACCGATCATTAGGTGGTAGAGATTTTGATGAAGTTCTATTCCAGCATTTTGCCACCCAGTTCAAAGAACAGTATAAGATTGACGTTTACCAGAATGCTAGGGCTTGCCTTCGCCTCCGTGCTGCTTGTGAAAAGCTGAAGAAAGTTCTTAGTGCAAACCCAGAGGCACCTCTGAATATTGAGTGCTTGATGGATGAGAAGGATGTTAGGAGTTTCATCAAGAGAGAGGAGTTTGAACAAATAAGCATTCCAATTTTGGAGCGCGTGAGGAGGCCATTGGAGAAGGCTCTTTCCGAAGCTGGACTGACGGTTGAGAATATTCACTCGGTTGAGGTTGTTGGTTCTGGCTCTCGTGTTCCTGCCATGATCAGGATTTTAACAGAGTTCTTTGGGAAGGAGCCTAGGCGGACGATGAATGCAAGTGAGTGTGTTGCCAAAGGCTGTGCCTTGGAGTGTGCGATTCTCAGCCCCACGTTTAAAGTGCGGGAATTTCAGGTAAGGATGCCTTTTATTGAATTTTGTGGCTTACTTTTTTCCCTGTTTGTCTGAACTCCCACAAAACCCACTACATGCTTTTCTGAAGGAGGGCATGCAATGTTGTTCAGAGTTTTTCCTCCCAACATGTCTATTAATTGATTGGTATTTCATTTGGATTCTACATGCAAGCTTGGGACTATTTTTTGTCCTAGTTGCTTCTATAACCTGAATCTGTTTTGCGGGCATGCATGATTAATTGAACCCACTGTAGTTTATTTTACTACGTACCCTATCGATGCATTGAAAATAAGATCATGAAATTTGTAAAGAAATAGATGAGTGGAGAGGACAGTCATACGTGAAATATGGGCTCAACATGGTATTGATGCTAAAAATGAGGCTTTTCTTTTCTTTCTTTTTTTCCTAACAAAAATTCGTTACCTTTTAAGTTCATAAAGGAGTCATTTATTCTGCACAACTAGCTATGCCAATTGTTGTCATTCTTCACATTTTGGTATTTCAAAAGAGCGAGTATGGTAAGTTAGTAAGTTACTTATAGTTAACTTTGATTTCCGACTCCGAATCTCATGTTAGATCAAATGAATCTGCATATTTTGTGGCATGTTAATGAACTACTAATTCTCTTCTTTTTTCAAGGTCAACGAGAGTTTCCCATTTCCCATTGCTTTGTCATGGAAAGGTGCTGCTCCGGATACTGAAAATGGAGGTGCAGATAATCAACAAAGCACTGTTGTTTTTCCTAAGGGGAATCCAATTCCTAATGTCAAAGCCTTGACATTCTATAGATCCGGAACTTTTACAATAGATGTTCAATATGGTGATGTCAGCGAACTGCAGGCGCCCGCTAAGATTAGCACCTATACGGTAATTGACCCATTTATGTTAGAATAGTTTTCATTTAGTGGCCTAAGTTGAGGACTTTGTAGTTCTTTGAAATATTTTCCTTGACGAAGATGTTCGTGTTTGTGGATAGATTGGCCCTTTTAAACCCACAAAGAGTGAACGGTCAAAACTGAAGGTGAAAGTTCGTCTAAATCTCCATGGGATTGTATCTGTCGAGTCTGCCACAGTAAGTCCTTGAAAAAGTTTTTGTATTTGTTTTTGCATTGTTTGCGAATTATACACGAGTGTTAAATTATTTGTGATCATCTTTGATGTTCAGATGTTGGAAGAAGAGGAAGTTGAAGTTCCAGTTGCAAAAGAAGCAGCTAAGATGGACACAGATGAAACTTCATGCGACTCTGCTCCCTCAGCTACTGAAACCGACGTGAATATGCAAGATGCCAAATCTGACACTCCTGGAGCTGAAAATGGTGTCCCAGGGTCCGGGGACAAGCCTATTCAAATGGAAACAGATGCTAAGGTAATTAGGAGACACTTCCCATATAATAAGCTATCATGCAGTTTAGCAGGCAGGCTCTCAAAAAGCTTCTGTAAATTATATTTGGTTGCACTGATTGGATACTATAATGGTCTCACCTTACACCATTTACATCACCTTGTCCGTGGACATACATGGAGTTCTTCAATATCCAGTAGCAAATCATTCACTAGAGGCGTCATTGGTGGGTCACTGAGGATGTCAACTGGCCTTCACTTCTTGCTAGTCTCCTAATCTTCTGCTATGCGATGGGTTTTACAGACTCGTTTCTGTAGCTTTGATTTCTGCTTTTTAGTATGTCTATTTTTTGCACTGTGCTTTTCGGTTGTCAGAACCTTTATACTTTTGGCTTTAAATATGATAACTAAGTCGGTCTTTCCGATGAAGTTGGAAATGCATGCTGACAGATGGCAATCTGTAAGCCACTTGAAACGTGGATTATGTGGCACTAGAGACAAGATTGTCCTTCAAAGCACAAAGCTCGCAGAGCTTTAAGGAATTTAAAACTTAAGTCCGTCCTTCAAATTACAGTGCTGTAGAAGCTAGGGGTGAAAGTGTAGACCGGATAAACCGGACCGAACCGGAAACCGGACCGAACCGGCCTTATTCGGTCCCCATTTTTTGCATCTGGTTCGGTCCCGGTTTGGGAAATTGGTGAAACCAAGAAACCGGTCCGGTTTGCAGTTTAAGGCTCCCAATAACCGGACCGAACCGGACCGGACCGTTTGCTTTAATACTTGTAAAAAATACTTGGAGTGGGAATCGAAGCCAGACGCAAACTATGGGTGCAGTGCTCTTTACCACTGCGCTGTCAACACCCTTTGTTTATTAAATGAGGAAATATAATATTTAAACTATTAATGAGCTACTACTAGTACTTACATATAAACATTTCCCGATTAGTAGATCTGGTTCAATCCCCAAAAATCCTCTCTCTCTCTCTCTCTCAACTCTCTCATCTCTTCGTCTCTATCTCCATACTCCTGCCGCCGCCACGCCTCGACCACTTCCCTCTCTGCCCCCGAGATCGATGGCGGCGAAACTCCCTCTCTCTCTCCCCCCAAAGATTGATTCGGCGAAGAGGACGACAACCATGGGGATTCGACGAAGAAGACGACAACCACGGTGAAGCTCCATCTGGTTTGTCACAAAATCTTTGTAATATCAGTGTAGAATACTAAGAATAGTGTAGAATTTCTGCAATTTCTCTCTCTCTCTCTCTCTCTCTGATTTTGAAGTTAATTTGTTGATTTGGTTCAATTTGAAGTTTTGAACTTGGGTACTGCTCTCATGCGCTGTTTGGATCTGCATCTCCCTCTCTCTCCCCCTGGTCTGACCAAACCGGTAAACCGGCGGAACTGAACCGAGACCGGATGAAACCGACAGGAACCGAACCGGCCTTATTTGGTCTGGTCCCGGTTTCAAAAATTCCCAAACCGAATGTCCGGTTCGGTCCTGAAAATACCCCAAAACCGGACCGGACCGGACCGTTTTCACCCCTAGTAGAAGCTACCGGAAACAAGAAGTATGTAGCATGATGATAGATGTTATACATGCCTGTTTTGTGTTTGTTACCTTCTAGGCTGGCCCATCACAGATTTGCAGTTTTGAAGACTGTGGGAGGTGCTTCACTGAAGTTACCCCCTTTGGACCTTCTGGTCTGGTAGAGTGCTGAAAAAGAGACTGAACTTGGCATGAACCCTAATGAACTTTGCCTGAGCGCACTGAGTAGCCATGTTAGCGCCGAGCCCGGACGATGGTAGTTTGGGATGGCATTCTGACGGTCCAGTGAGTGACAGGATAAGATGAAGTAAAATGGAAAACCTAGAGAGAGAAAGCTTGTGTTTGTAGAGAGAGAAGGTCTAGAGAGGGATCCCCAATGAGGTTGCTCACGAAATTATTCGTGGACCTCAAGTGCGCCGTCTGTATCTCTCGTGTGCTGTCCGAATCTGACACATCATGCGGTCTGGTTAGAATGCCTTGAGTAGACCCGCCGCTTTGGCTGACGTCACTCCTGACACGCCCGATAAGAAAAAAAGTCTAGGAATACTCCCCGGTCTATCACATGGACCTGCAGGTGCTGCATGCATGCCGCTTGACATCACATCTGTCGCATCAGGTAATGCACCGCTCGGATAACCAGCCTCTGAAGCTCACCGGCTCGGCGAGAACCAAGCCACCTTGAACCCACCAGTTCGGTGCCTTCCAGAGCACCACCGATACCCAATGGTTCAACAGGCGTACCCGTGTCACAACTGATATTTGAGCTGCGCTGGTCGTTCCAGATGCCTGGCCTTCGGTGAATCCGGTTCAGCGGAGCTACATGGCCTGAGCTTACCTCATATGGGCCCACCGTCACAGCCGAAGAGATCACCGAAACCACCAATCTGGAGAAGGTCCCTCGGCAGGGATGTTCCCAACCTTGTGACGCCATCCGCCGACGCGAGCTGCTGGTTGATTACTGACCCTCGGCAGCCCAGGTACGGCTCAACCTTGTGCCCCGACCCTTCCCGCCGCGGGTCAGCCCGGTCTTAGGGGTTTGGTGGGTCCCTCGACCCTTGGTAATTCCTGGCCACTACAGAGACTGATTATTGTGTTCTATTAACTTTTATGGTAGCATTTTATGTATAACAAATTACTGTGAAAACTATTGCTTTTTACATGGAAATTTGTTTTTATTCTAAATTTGTAGGTAGAGGTTCCAAAGAAGAAGGTCAAGAAATGGAACGTTCCTGTAACCGAGATTGTTTATGGAGGAATGGCTCCTGCTGATGTGCAAAAAGCAGTGGAAAAGGAGTTTGAAATGGCTTTGCAGGATCGTATTATGGAAGAGACCAAAGACAAAAAGAATGCAGTTGAGGCCTATGTTTATGACATGAGAAACAAGGTATTACAATGACCTCCTAGAACAGATCCTGTGAGAAGCTTTAATTTATTTTGAACTCAACAGTTTCTCTGTTTTCAACAGCTCCACGACAAATACCAAGAGTTTGTAATTGATTCAGAGAGGGAAGAGTTTACTGCTAAACTCCAAGAGGTGGAAGATTGGTTGTATGAAGATGGCGAGGACGAGACCAAAGGTGTTTACATTGCCAAGCTTGAGGAGCTCAAGAAGGTTGCTTGTGTGTAATTGATTCATTTGTTTTTTTCTTCCCCTCTGATTCAGTTACTGGGTTTATATATGACTTGGAATTTAAAATTGTCAGCAAGGAGATCCCATTGAGGAGCGCTACAAGGAGCATACTGAGAGGGGACCGGTGATTGACCAACTTGTCTATTGTGTGAATAGTTTCAGAGAAGCTGCAATTTCAAGTGATCCTAAATTTGATCACATTGACTTAGTGGAGAAGCAGAAGGTGTGAGATGATCTCTCTCTCTCTCTCTCTCTCTCTCTCTCTCTCACACACACACACACACACACACACACACACATACGCACACACACTCACACATCACACAGACGGGCACGTGCATGCGTAAATGCTGTCGATATTGGTTTTTATGTTTGTTGTGGGTTGTTGGTAGGTTATCAATGAATGCGTGGAAGCAGAAGCTTGGTTGAGAGAGAGAAAGCAGCAACAGGACTTGCAGCCCAAGTGTGCTACTCCAGTCTTCTTGTCGGCTGACATTAGAAAGAAGACTGAAGCCCTCGACAGGTTCTGTATTTTTACTTGATGCTGCTGAAAATGACTTTAATTTTCTTCTTGTTAGTATTTTCTTAAACTTTCAATTTAATGCATTCATACTTAAGCTGGTTAACAAAATATTATGGACATGATTTTGTCTAATATCTGTCGTCCTGATCTGTGGTAAGAAAGTTTTCTGGTTCTCATTTCGGCATTAACTAGAAAAGAATTTTCTACCTTTGAATTCATTAATGAGGGGAAAGAGACCGGGAATGAAACTCTCCTCCTCCATTCTCCACAACATTGTCGCCTTGTCGGAACAAAAATATTAGATAAATGGAAATGTTTTGGTATGTGAAACATCTAAATAGGTGTATCTTATAGAGAGAGCAATTAAAAATGAATGGTACAAAATTTCATTGACTGACTGATAGTTCAATTGAATTAGATGGACTTATATAGGTAAACATAAAATCTTAGTCTTGTATTATTTGTTGTACATATCCTTCAAGGTGCAATGACTGCTTGCCAGTAGTCTGTCACGTTATTGATTTGTAGAATTTGTTCCAACAGGTTTTGCCGGCCCATAATGACGAAACCAAAGCCGGCCAAACCATCTACACCTGAAACTCCATCACCTGCCACTCCCCAAGAAAGTGAGCCGCAGAGTCAGGGTTCTAGTGAGAATGATGGAGTTGATAATACTGAGGTGCCACCAGCTGATGCGGAGCCTATGGAGACTGAAAAGTCCGAGACAGCACCTGGTTCTGCATGATCTAGTAAACCTACTTATTCTTTAGTGTTGAATGCAGGATAAAATTGTTGTCGTTTTTTATTAATATTTCTGAGCCTAAACTCTTTTGGTGGACCCATGGGTGAAAGGCTACAGGGAGGTTTTGCTGGTGAAATTTGTTTGGATCTGTGAAACCATTTTTCTGTTTCGATGGTTGGTGAATTCTATCGTTACGAAGATAGATATTCAGAATCCAATTTTCGGAACGTGTTTGTAAGAGTGACATTCATCTTGCATTCTGTATTTGTTGGAAGATAGACCTATTTTCTACTCTTACCGGCATTTTAAGGGCCATATTTTTGTTATGGTTATGTTTTACGGGTTTCATCCCATTGCTGGATTTATGCTTCCCTTATATGGCTCAGGATTTTTCTTCCCTGATTTATCGTTACACGGCCCGTTTATCAACTGTGCCGTGTTGTGACATGTTTGAATAAACTAGCCCAATCTTGCCTGTGGGCACGTCACATCTGTGTCGTGCTGTGCCGTGTCTATCAATGTAGTCGCTGTACAGTACTGTGGATTTAGTCGGTCCTAGTAAACGTAAGTAAAAAATCATTAGTCAGAATTCATAATTCAATATACATGACACGACATTATTCTGTTGTATTATTATAATTTTGCAGTTTTCTTTTATCGTTGTGTATTTCTGTGAGCGGTACATCTTGAATCATAGGATTGTGATGATAAAAAAGTAAAAAAAATAAATGGATCAAAACTATCCAATGTTAAATTGATTGCAGAAAAAACATTTTTTCTTTTTAGTATGTAATTGATTTGGTGGGTCAATCTCCATGTGACCATGTATAGCAATGATACATTCATGCTTGTGTTGTACTTGTGTTGCACCTGTGTCATGCCAGTGCTATGGCTCCGTTCTTTTGTTGTTTTTTGGTGTTTTGTTCGAATTTTCTGAATTTTTGTTATATTTTTTGGATTGATCATCCGTTTTGAGAGAGAAGCTTGAAAGTAAAAATTATGACAAAGAGCAAAAAAAGTTCGCTATAGACGGAAAAAAAAGTACCAAACTCTTTTTTTTTGTCGAAAGTGTCGTCTTACATGAACTATTTTTTCAACTTTGGCCCATATTATTATACTTTTCTGATTCTTTTCGTTGGTGCGAATGATTAATCCAAAAAATAACGGTAAAAAGTTAAAACAAAAAAATTACGAATTGACAAAGACGATTAGACAAAAAGACGAGAATGGAGCCATGCCTAGGTCTTATGCCCCATAATGATGGCCTAGCCCAGTATTAGTACCTTAGTTTTTAAGTGATTTGGATATGCCAAAAATATCTAAACATGTTATTGTGGTTAACATATATTTGGACATGTGATTTTTCAAGACCTTGGTTACTAAAACTGACAAGTATATCATGGATTCGATTTATAATTTTGGTTGATAATTAATCCAAAAAAGCAACTTAACTCGCTGAATTGCTGTTACAATAATAACATGATGAAAAAAAGCACATATTTGTTGCTGCTAAATTTATTATTGTCGTCGAGAGGTGTCGTGAAAAAAATTTGACGATGAACTTAAGATTTTAAAATGAAAGTTGGATTTGGACAATTGATTACGGTATATATTTAATTTAACACGACCACTTCTGCATTGCAAATGATACATTACACAGCAATAAAAGTATATAGTAATCGCTTCTGAGTTGATTACAAAGTAATTTGAATACATTCATATTAAGACAATCTAAGAAGTAAGAAACACACAACTCAAAAACCATGAAACAATTATAGACCAACTACTCGTGATTAATATATTTCTGCATGTATAACGATGATACCTTCGTGCTTGTGTCGTACATGTCGTGCTTGTGTCGTGCATGTCATGCCAGTACCATGGCTAACCCAATTCACTTAATTTGCACAAAATTCCATATACCGATATTTTGTCCGTTATTTATTATGACTTTCTTTTGATAACTGTATACTTTTTCTTGTCTTGTGGTGCACTTTGATGTGTAATTTTTCACAAAATACAACAAAAAGTGTGCAATTATAAAAAGGGGTTGTGAAAATAATTTCCCAATGTTTTTTCCGTAAAGTTTATGCATAGTTATTTGAGTTGTGTTGGAACTTGTAGCTAGCTCATATGGAGAGGTACCAAGAAGTTCTAGTAAAGGTTAGATGTGAAGCATAGCAGAGTGAGGGAAGCCAAGTGACCGAACGGAGAAGAGCGAAGCGCGCATCTGGCCCATCGCAGATTCAACTGATTGAGGGTTTTTTTTTAGGGTTGGAATTGAGTAGACGTTATAAATACTCTCTATTGTAAAAACCTGGACGACTTAATCAAATAACAGACTCACTCTCGCTCTTGTGGAAGTACTCAGTTTTGCGGAACCACGTAAATCTTGCAGTCGATTCTCTTTACTGTTTTCGTATTCTATATTGTGTGTGTGATTGTTTTCACTAACAAGTTGGTTCAATTATGGGTAGTTACTATAAGCTGATTTAGAATAGTGTAGGCAGTCTTTTTGGTATAATTCGTCTATCGTAGTATTTGGTATAGAGTTAATTCTACACGTGTATGGATTGTTTCATGATGTAACAAGTGGACCTTTTTACTTATGAGTGTGTATACTTTTGGATTCGAAATTAAAAAAATTCCATATATCGATATCTTGTATGTTATTTATTGTATGACTTTCTTTTGACCCCCTATCATTCAAGTCGTATAGTGTTATTTAACTTTAGATTTTGACAATAGATCATGATATATATTTTTACACGGCCAATCTGAATTGCGAATGATACATTACCCAACGATAAAATTATATATATTTATCGTTTCTGAGTTAATTACAATGTTTGAATATTTTCGTATGGCGACAAGCTAAGAAGTAAGAAACATACAAGTCGAAATCATGAAACAATTAATTGTGGACCAACTACTCGTGTTTAGTATATTCATATCATGAAACATTTTTTTTTTAAATTTTATCTTTATGTAATTTAATTTGATGGATTATCTCATTTATACATGTATAGCGATGATACCTTCGTGCTTGTATCGTACCTGCGTCGTGCTTGTGTCGTGCATGTAGTGCTAGTTCTATGCCTTACCCAGTTCACTTAATTTACACAAATTTCCATTTATCGATGTCTTATCCGTTATTTATTGTATGATTTTCTTTTGTTAAATTTACACTTTTTCTTGTGTTGTAGTGCACTTTTATGTGCAAATTTTCACTAAAATACAACAAAAAGCGTGCAATTATATATAAAAAAAAGGGGTTGTGAAAATGATTTCCCAATGTTTTTTCCGTAAAATTTATGAATAGTTATTTGAGCTGGTTCAATTATGGGTAGTTACTATAATCTGATATAGAACAGTGTAGGCAGTTTTTTTTTTTCTTTTCTATAATTCGTCTCTCATATTTGGTATAGAGTTAATTCTACACGTGTATATATTATTTCATGACGTAACAAGTGGACCTTTTTACTTATGACTAGTGTATGCTTTTGGATTCGATACTAAAAAAATTCCACATATCGATATCTTGTCCGTTATTTATTGTATGACTTTCTTTTGACCCCCTATCATTCAAGTCAGATAGTGTTAATTTTAGATTTGGACAATTGATCATGGTATATAGTTGAATAAGACCAATCTGAATTGCGAAGGATACATTACACAATGATACAAATATATATATATTAATCGCTTCTGAGTTAATTACAATGTTAATTTGAATATTTTCGTATGGAGAAAATCTAATAAGTAAGATATACACAAGTCAAAAGCATGGAACAATGTGAACCAACTACTTGTGATTAGTATATTCATATCATGAAACATTTTTTTAATTTTCATATAATTCAATTTGATGGATCAACCTCATTTTTTATATAGCAATGCTACATTCGTGATTGCACGACAGTACCATGCCTAGGTCTTGTGCCCCAAAACAATGGCCCAACCCAGTTCACTTAAGTATTCGTACCGTGCCATGTTTACTTCAAAACTTGACGTGTCTAGGTTTTAAAAGAGAAAATACATTTAAGAAAAAAAAAGGTATGTAGTTGCCTCGATTAAGCTGATCAACTTCAAAATAAAATGTGAGAGCTTAATTCATTTGGTACTGCCAAAAATATCTACACATGTTATTGTCGTTAACGAAGTTAGGACATCTGATTTTTCATTACCTTGGTTACTACAAAATTGACAAGTTAATAATGGATTCGATTTATAATTTTGGTTGACAATTATTTGAGAGTCGCATTTGGTATGAATGGTGTTTTAAGGCATCTCCAACAGCCTAACCAAAATTTTCGCCATATTGGCATGAAAAAGTGCCAAATACTATTTTGGCAAGCCACCCAAAAGGTGCAACACCCAACAGCCTAGCCATTAGCCTCAAAAAAAAAAGAAAAAAAAGAAAAGCGGCGTCACCTTCTCCCTAATCACGCGGGCGCGTGTACATCTCGCGCTGCGACTGCATCTCACTCTCTTGCATGCGCCGCCTTTGACTAGCGTGTGCGGTCACCACGAGATTCCGTTGGCGACGTCACCTTCTCCCTCACACGGGCGCGTATACGTCACGCGCTGCGACTGCATCTCACTCTCTTGCACACGCCGCCTTTGACCGGCGCGCGGTCACCACGTACGAGACTCCGTCACCGACGGGTCATGGACCAATGTCTTCGACTTGAGGAGATCTATAATCTTCTGATCTCAGAATGATTTTAGGACTCGTTTTTTGGCGACTGTTTTTTTTTTCTTTTCCCGGTGACTCGTTTTCCTTCGGCGAAGCGAGCTACAACCCACTCCTCGCCGTTCTTTGTCGTCGATTTACAGAGAGAGAGAGAGAGAGAGAGAGAGAGAGAGAGAGAGAGAGAGAGGCCAGGCGAGCTCGCTTTTCCTTGCCCCCTGTGGCGAGGTACTGTAGAGAGTGTCACGATGGCGAGGCCGCTAGCTAGGTTGCTGAGCAGTGGTTTTTGGGGGGTTTTCTGGGAAAACTTGCCACCGCTGGCAAGGAAGGAGCTCTAGGGCCCTAGGCGAGTCTCCTGGAGATGGTCTTAGGGGGAAAAGAAAGAGGCTAGAATCCAAGGGTATTGTTGTCATTCAGCCTATAGCTATAGCCACCGATTTTCTGAATTGGCGATCGTAATTCAATTCTTTGTCCCGTGGAAAAATTACAAAAGAAGGCGTTTGCATCAGTTTTCTGGTTCCTGCCCCACGGTCCCACATCCAAAAAGTTCATAAAAAACCAAGCGTCGTTGAATTCGCACCAAATGCAATAAAAATATATACCGGAATAGATGTGTTTGGAATTGTCCAATTCTACAAACTTTACGTACATCGTTTGCATTTCATTTACATCGAATGATTTCAAACAATCATCCGTATGAAATCTGTAACATTGAACATGAAATGATATTCACATCATGTGAATATGCGGGTGATCTAGTTAATTAGAGCTTCATCAGCATATGGGAATTGCTTTCTAGAGCTGAAAACTGCGAGTGGTTTCTGAATCCAATGGCCTTTTTAATATTCCCAATCAAAATGGTGGAGGACTGGAGATATATACCAATTTTTTTTTTCTTTTTGGCGTCATCATAGAAAATTCAGACCCGTGACATGCTCCGCGAGGGATCAATCAATCACCCATAGATTTCTGTTAATCCACCAACGCTAGTGAATCACAACCGGAGAGGATACGAGAGGACATCGTTAGCACGCTTCGAATCACATGGGAGTGATCCAATGGGCCTAAATGATCACTAGTTAAGATGCATCATCGGTTTGTTCCATTTACAAAAATCCTAAGAACACAATTATTCGGACACAACCTCTCACATACACGTGGGTCCCGCGTAAGCCTAGAATATTTTGGGTCCACTTACATATCCCTAGACAAGACAGGTGCCATACGTGTGAACTAAAAATATAGCACAAGAGTGCTAAGCCTTAAAGTTTTGTGACATAATTGCATGTGGTGGAGAGAGAGAGAGAGAGAGAGAGAGAGAGAGAGAGAGAGAGAGAGAGGAGGAGGAGGAAGAGGAGGCAAATTTCACACCTGGTTGTCAGCATCCATGCATAAAAACCGCATTTTGGTCTCTCAAGCTCATCTTTGAACTACATTCGAGAGAGAGAGAAGGAGAAGCAGGTACGTTCTCAGGTTAAGTCCATTCTTCTATATACATACGATCCGGCTCTCGTACACCTCGATTAAGTCTCTCATGTCTTTCAGCAGTTTATACAGCTTAATTACCAGTTTTGAAATGCTAGAGAACTATCATTTGAGTCCGTCAAATCTTTATTTATTTATTTTTTTTACACGCTTTTTCTGATTCTTGCTAAATGTTTTTTTCGTAAAGTTTATGTATAGTTATTTGTGTTGCTTCAATTATGGGGAGTTACTATAATCTGATTTAGATTAGTGTAGGCAGTCTTTTTAGTAAAATTCGTCTATCTTATTTGGTATAGAGTTGATTCTACACGCGTATAAATTGTTATTTCATGACGTAACCAGTGGACTGTACCTTTTCACTTAAGAGTGTACGTATACTTTTTGGATTCGATATTAAAAGAATTCCATATATCGTTATCTTTTCCGTTATTAATTTATTGTACGACTTTTTTTTGACCGCGTATCAGTCAAGTCGGGTGAAAGTCAATTTCAAATTACAGACAGATTGAATTAAGATGCTTTATATAAAAACTTCTAACTCACAAAATAATATAATCATTTGTACTTGTTATCTGAATTAAAATTTCTACCATTCTGGCTCATATTTCAATTTTTTTAATGATAGCAAAGTGAGTTTGGCTCATAATTTCAAAATTTAAATTCTCGTAAAAAGAGTTTTGCTATTAAAAATTCTAGTTGTAAATTAACATTCTTTTCCAAAAATTACTACTCCCTCCGTTCCTTAATTTTGGTCTACTACGGTCTACGGGAGAACGTGCATTTTCAAACTCAAATAAAATGTATTTTCATAATTAAGTTTCTAAATTTTTTTGGACCAAATTAAAGTGCTCATTGTGCTCTTTAATTTGGTGCAAAAATACATGTTTCCCAAGGTGGACCAAAATTAAGGGACAGAGGGAGTAGTTAGCAAATCAAGTCCAACTAAGATAAATCTATCTGTTAAGTTTCAAACGTAATCATTTCAAACGTTCAAATATTAATCACATGTTTCTGGTGTGTTGTAATATGAACCCTCTAAATCTATAACTGTTAAGTTTCAGACATAATCATTTCAAAGTACAACAGAACTATCGTTTGATTACCAGTTTTGGTATGTTGAAATTACCAGTTTTGAAGTACTAGAGAACTATTGTTTAAGTCCGACGTATCTTTGTTTACCTTTTTTTGGTTTTCTAATTCTTGCTAAATTTGTTTTTCTTAAAATTTATGTGAGTTGCTTCGATCATACATAGTGTTTTGGAGATATGCCTCGAATTTTGGACATTCAAAGAAATGTGTAGTTTCTCGCTTGTTTATGGAGCCTCTAGATTTTCCTTCCGGACGAGAGTCATCTCCGTCCATCCAGATGGACACGGTACGTACGCGTTTTTAGTCGATTTTGTTTATTTTTCTTAGGATTTGTCCCTCTTGGGTCCATTAAGGTTAAGCTCCTTTGGGTACCATTTTGGAGTGTTTTCATGTTTGGTATCATTGTGGAGATAGTAGAGGTTGATCCTTTTGTGTGGGGGGCTTGATATTAGGGTTTTGGTTATTTCTTTGGGTTCCATCTAGGGTTTGGTCTCCCTATCGAGTTCCACCAAAGATTTGTCCCCCAATATAATTTGGATGCTTCATTAAGAGTTACGACTTACGAGTATAGCCGGCTCTTTGTATTCTCTACTCGTTCATGGTGAATCTTTCTCGCTCTTCGCCTATGGAATACGTTCTTGCTTTGTGCTTGAGCGAACCATGCAAATCTTTGTATCCTTATTTATTGCTTGTTGGTATGTTTATTCGATCTCTTACTTCGTGGCTGTCATAACACATAGTTACTATAATTTGATTTAAAATAGTGTGAGTAATCTTTTTGGTTTAATTTGTCTACCGAATTTGGTGTAGAATTAATTTTACACGCGTATAAATTATTTCATGACGTAACAAGTGAACCTTTTTACTTTTGGATTCGATATTAAAAAAGTTCCATATATTATCTTGTCCGTTATTTAGACGTATGAATTTTTTTTGACCGCCTGTCATTCAAGTCGGATGAAGGTCAATCGTTTGTACATGTCATTTGAATTAAAATTTCCACCATTCTGGCTCATACTTCAAAATTTTAATGATAGCAAATCGAGTTCTACTAAGGTGGTTTTTTGGCTTTCCACAATTTTTTTGTGATGTATTGTGAGAGAATGACCTATCTTGAGTATTGAAATAAGCTGGTTTTTTGGCTTTTTAGGTTTACGGAATGGGGCCACAAAAATTTTAATGATAGCAAAATGAGTTTGGCCCATAATTTCAAAATTTTAATTATCGCAAGATGATTCGATAAATCCAATGAGATGCTATGAATGTCATTAATTTTCTCATTAAACTTTTTCCCTCTTTTAAAAAGACAAAAATACTTCACATGCTTCTGGTGTGTTGTCTATCTGTTAATTCATTTAATAGACAAAATCATTTTAATTTTTCACTTATATATTCTTTCAATTTAAATGCAGGGAGTACTACTTGCAATGGATACCAAAACTTCATCAAAATTTAAACCACTTAAATCCTCAGATTTATCGTCAGAAATTGGGTTATTAGGCTTATTGGACATAACCTCCAAGGAGGTTTCTGATAAGTCACCAATGACTAATGGTAAAATGATTTTTGGAACCCATTTGAACACCTTATCTTCTTTTTCAAAGTCTACGCCCGCAAATGACCAAAACACCCCTGACCATGAGATACCGATGGCGATAACAGCAAGTGAGATGTTGTTACCTTCTTTTTCAAAGTCTACGCCCGCAAATGACCAAAACACCCCTGACCATGAGATACCGATGGCGATAACAGCAAGTGAGATATTGTTACCTTCTTTTTCAAAGTCTATGCCCACAAATGACCAAAATACCCTTGACCATGAGATACCGATGACGATAACAGCAAGTGAGACATTGCTATCCGAGGAATATACCCGTGTAACTTGTTATGGTCCAAACCCTAGAATCACCCACATTTTCCGTGACTTTAGCCTGGAATGCCGTCCCGATCGGTTGATCTTCAATTCTGGAAAGAAGAGAGAAGATGTGATGAGTTTATTTAATCAAGTGGACATATGTTCTTACCCTTCTGTCGAGCTCCTCAACTTGTGTGAAGCATGCAACGAGAAATTCAAAGAAGGGGAAGATCTTTACAAATACAGGTATGCTTATGTTCTTTAGTTTCAAAATTCGCGTCGTTAGGAGCTTTTTTGAAATTTACTCATTTTGTAAAGTAGTGAAAATTGAATCCATTTGAGAATTAAACCTTTTAAATTGAGCTTGAACTCTGCTTGATAAATTCATGTTTTACCTACTAATAGATTACATAATCGGTTCCTGCAGAGGTAGCTAGCTAGATTTAATTTTGGTTCTCCTAGCAAGTTAGTTTCATCAATTAAAACTCTACCACTTTCCTTTTACTGGATTATAATTCTTTTGTTATTGCTTTCGCTCGTATTTTGAAAGGAAAAAAAGAAAAAAACACTTATGACTCTGGGTTATTTTAGACTTTTCATACACATTCCAGAAAGGAACAACATTTTAACTCGTGTTCAATGTTTTTCGGTTTTTCCCACTAAGTTCAAACTAATATGTCTTCTTCTTTCTTGCATCCAAAAAAATGTGTCTTCTTTCCATTGGAATATTAACGCAGGATGATTAGAGGAAAAAATTGAAAGGAAATTTAAATTTGTGGTATAAATTATTAAAATTAAAACACTGGCCGGTGACCAAATTGAAACAATGATAAAAGGATGGGGAGCAATAGCTAGCATAGCATGCAATAGTGTACCATGCTCTCTATATGGAAAATCTAAGCTATTCAAGTTCAGTTTGATTGAAATTCGTTTGAGATTAGCTGAAATCAATAAAGGAGCCAAACAAACTTAACCACATTTTGGAATGATCATGTAGTTTTTACATCAAGATTAAACCAATCGGTTGATGGCTCGACTTCTTTACGATCCTAGTTTCAACTTTACTTGAAACCGCAGTTTTTTCTTGAGCATGCGATTAATTTAAAACCATTTCCTTGCAGGGGTAAGTCATTATTTTGCAGCTCTGAATGCCTAGCTGTGGGGATTTTAGCAGAGGAAATATCGAAAGCAGCCGATAAGAGCCTTTCCTTCTCCAGCGACGACGAACGGTTTAAAAAACCATTCCATTGCAGGGGTTAAGTCATCATTTTGCAGCTCTGACTGCCTAGCTGTTGGGATTTTAGCTGAGGAAATATCGAAAGCAGCCGATAAGAGCCTTTCTTTCTCCAGCGACGACGAACTTATCTTCCTTTTGGATCACTGAGCTTCCATGTGAGTGGTCAACTGAATTTGAGATCATCTTTTCAATCTAGCTGAGTGCTGTTAGCCTGTTAATTAATCCTTTGAGCTGGATATCAAGCCAATGGAAGTGTGACAATTATTGTTCTCTGGACTTGGTATCGTTTGCGTCTTGAGTTCTTCGTCATTCTTGAGTTCTTTGTTATTTATTTTGTCATTTGGTTTGAATCATCACCAAATGAAGTGCCCATTATCTGCTCTACTGACTGAGTTAGGAAGCAACTTCATTTTGCCTTGTCAATTGGATTATTTGGTCCAATAAGACTTTCAAAATTGTGTATTTGAATCTATTGGGTTCTTTATTTCAAATTTATTGCCTTCTTGCACAAATTGTTGAATTAACGTATGGATTTAGAGCAAGTCCATGAAAACAAGAAATTCTACAAGCTTATGCACAACACCCAAATGTGTCATTGTTTAATTTGTTTAATTGGAGAGTGATAAATAGCATATTGTGTAAATTGTTATTTTCTTTTTTGACTTTTAAATTTAAAACTTGACTAGTAAATTTGGTAACTTGATGCTTGGAGCGTGAATAAATCTCATTTGTCCAGAAAAAAATTTGCCAAAAAATAGTTGAAGTGCGTGTAAGTTTGTTAGAACACTTCGAATTATCAAAAGAAAAACATAATCACGAAACTAGCCAAGTATAAATCTGAAATTATGTTTTTTAAAATATTTTTGCTAATACATCATAATTTGTTGTAGTAAGAATCAATGCTTGCGAATTAGTGTAATAAGCCCACCAATAGACCCGTCTTTGGCTGCTGTTGCTATGCCTACTTTTCAATTTTTTTTAAGGATATGTATCATTATGATTAAAATCGTTCACTTTGATTGGCAGTGATTGTCTACACAAAAATTCAACTTGACGGAACATAGTTAGCTACAGAATTAGATACCTTTTTCTCACCACTCATTCTTAAAACATACTGGTCCTTCGATTAATCTAATCTACTTCACAAACTATCAAATCAGAAAGTAAAGAAAATTATGTTATTTAACAATTCAGCATTCGGATAAAGAAGAAGAAGAATTCAACGGGCTTCTATTGAGCTCAATTTTAAGTTTTTAACTCATGGCAAGGCTGACTAGGACAGTTTGCTTAGTTGGTTATGTAGCTCCTTCTATAGGGGTGAGGTTCTGAGTTCAACTCCTATGGAGAGGAGGTCAACTCTTGTGATTTACTAACATATCAAACAGCTAACTCATGATGTATATTGAATGGCAAAAAAAAAAAAAAAAAAAACTCATAGCAAGACCTATCATGCCTTATGTAATACCCTAGAACTTAATTTTATGACTTTTAATTTCTTTATGTGTTAATTGAGTGTTTTATGTGAATATGTGGACTTATATGATTGGTGGGCACACAAACACACATGAGGAACACATACACACAATCATTTTTCCCTTAAGAGTCCAATAATAGAGTTAGAGGGAGATATTATCCTTTCCTATCTGATTTTTACGTTAGAGAGAGAGAGAGAGAGAGAGAGAGAGAGAGAGAGAGAGAGAAGAAGAGAAGAAGAGAAAAAGGAAGAAAAATCAAGAAGAGGGCTTTGTTAATTTGGATTGAAGCTTTATTAGGTAAGTTTACATGTTTTTGATCATGAATTTCATATTTTCATGTCTTATTGTTGAATCACTTGCATCTAGTGGTTTATTTTCTAGTTGGGTTGAGTTTTGATTGGGTTTTGCTAGAACTCAAGAACTTGAGTTGGAATCCTTGGATTTGGGTGTTTTGATCTTGTTTTGAGTCATGATTTCTTGGTCTTTAGAGTAATATATGTTATATTCATGTTTAGGCATGAGTTTCCCAAGTTTTAGAGTTGATTTGAGGTGTTTTTGATGAAATTTGGGGGTTGAAGTCGTAGAAAGATCGAAGTTGAATTTTCACAAAATTTACCTTTAATACTGGTATCCCCGTTTTGTAGATACCGGTATCCAACCCAAATCTACCTTCTGTTTGGCTAATACCGGTATCCACTTTTTTTAGATACCGGTATCCCTGTGCTTTTTCAGCAACTTTTTCCAAACTTCACGGTTGATCTTGCATACTTCTAGGACTTCATATTAGGCATGTATTCACTCATTTGGCATCTCCTAATCATGTTTTCGTCATTTTAATTAATATAGGAGGTCCAGGTTTACACGAGGATCAAGGTGAGTAATCGATACATAATTTACATGGTTTAAAGCGCGACTTCGTACTTTTGTACAAATGTTATATTATTTCACTTGTTTTTCTTAATGAGTTGTACTCCATGGATACTAAATCAAAGGTGGCTATATTTTGTATCTATTAATGGCATCCCTGACGTCCCAGCTTGCTAGGGAACAGTGCTAAAAGGCTAGCAAGGTTGATGTGTTTGATACGAGATATGCATAGACATCTAGGCCTATCCACACCGGGGACGCCTGGTGGTATGATTTGATTTGTTATTGGGATGTGCATTATAAATTGGATTTGGAAATATATGAATCCTTTGGATATGAATTTGTGTTTTGCTTAATTAATGTGTTTTCTAAAATATGTCCATAGAAAGCGTGTGAACTATGTATCGATTTCTCATACGAGCTTTAGCTTATGACGTTTTTCCACCTTTCAGGCGACGGGGAGTAGTCAGGTGTGTTGATAGTTCCTTTTTGTGAGCGTGCTTGGTGGTAGAAGAGTTATGTTGATAGTGCCTTGCTCTAGTCTTTGTTTTGATTGGACTAGTGTGATTGTGGGCTCGTGAAGCATGTAATTGGGAACTATCGACTTGTAATTATTTTTGTGTGGTTTGCATCTCTGTAATGTTAAGCACAAGCTCTGTTGGATACTTTAAGTTGGTACTTGTGACCCTTTTCGGATGTATAATACAAGTTATGTTTCCGCTGCTAGTTATCGTGTCCCTTCTTAATCATCATTTTTGGTTGATTTTTGTTTATGTTTTGGCCTTGGTGACTGTGTTACCGGCACTTTGTTACGCTTGTGACCTTCAACGACGGGTCTGGGGCATGACACCTTATATCCAATTTTGATTTGGATGGATTTGAATAGTTTTATGTCCCATCAATCGAAAGTTAAGGAGGTGTTCTACTAACAAAAAATAGTTTTTTAAAAAAATCAAAATAGGTCATTCTCTCATAATACATAACATAAAAAATCATGAAAAATTAGTTTATTTTAAAACATCCTTAGTGAAATACTCCCTTAGTTTTCTTTGTGGTTGCTCTCGTTAACGAGTTCTAAAATATGAAAATGAATCTGATCACATAAGTGGACCTGAAATAGGGCCAACAATGAACTTAACTACTCCCCATAAATCCAATCAGAGCCGATACTGAACTAATCCAAGGCCCGTGAGACTGGCGTCTTAGACTCCAAAAAATGAGCCGAAACTAGGCCCCCAATCATTTTTGTACTCAATATAAGCCCATCGTTTTCTTGTACTACAATCAAGGCCGGCTGGGGAGGCCTGGGTCTGAGACCCACCAAAAATAGCCCATTTTGGGGGCCCAATTAGGTATATATAATGTAGTAAGTATAAATATTTAATGTAGCAAAAGTTCTACAATAGAGGTGTTCAGTCCAGCAGAAAAGCCTCCTCTCTTCACCGTGTGTGGCAGGCAGGGTTCAATTCTTTTGGGCACTCTTTTTCTTTTTGGGAAATGCTAACGGGTGCCATAGTGCACCCGTTAAGAGTACAAAAAAATACAATTTAAAAGTACACTGGTACTTTAAAGTACATCTTTAAGTGTACTTTAACATACAAATGACTTTTAAAGTGTATTTTTTTGTTCAAGTGGGACCCACAAAAGTGTATTTTTTGTACCCTTAACGGGTGCACTATGACACCCGTTAGCATGACCCTTTCTTTTTCTTTACTATGGCATTTTCTGTGGCAATATAAAGAATAAAAAGTCAGGGTGCAATGTAAAGGTACCTTCTCTTCCTTATTATTATTTTTTTTCTCTTCTCCATGAGTTTCTAGTATAAAAGTTTTTAGGTTTTCTTTTATTAAACGTATTTATAGTTATTTTTTATGGTTTGGTTAAAATATTTTATATTATATTCCTTTTGACTAAAATAGTCGAAATAGATATTAAAAGATATCATATTTGGGAAATACCCACTTACAAACGTTGATAGACTCTTTTGCTATAAAAGATTTGTACTTCTTTAATATTTCGAAAGGTTGTTTCATTACATTTCTAGTTCAAATTACCTCAAAAAGGTGTTTCAATTGTGGGATTAATGATATAAATATTATACTAAGTTCAAAACTATCATCTTAGAAGAACTCAATTGTGTGAACATATACTTCCACCACATCCATATTGTTTGTCGATTTTTTTAAGAAAAATTTGTCAATGTCGTCATTAGGGGAAAATAAATAAAACACTTCGTGTGCATTCGTAAAATATTTGCATCGATTTATCAATTTCAATTATTTTTTTGATTGTTGCAATAAAAATAAATAATTGTGACCGAAAACTATTTTTCATTGACATAACGACACAAATACAAAAAAGACAAAATATAGAACAAAGTATCTATCATTTAAAGTTAATGTTGGTCCCCTAAAATTTTCTTTTAGGAAAAACACAGGGCCTTGTTTTATATTATTGTCTAGGGCCACGAAAATTTCAGGGCCGGGTCTGACTACAATATTAAAGAGACCAATTTAAACGCCAAACAGGTCCATCGACCTAACTTGACTTACAACATGAGATGCTAAGGCTGAGACACCAATTAATAATAAGAACGGGCCTATTGCTTGATAAAAACTCCTATGTGATTAATCAATCAAGGAGTTTTGATGGATTCTCTCCTACTTCTTAAAAAAGTCATTCCTGTTTTTTTTGGTGTGTTGAATGTATGCATTTTTTTTTTTTCAAAATTCATTTATCTAATTTCGTTAATCTCTACTATAGGCCTCCCTCAGGAGAGTTGCCTCCAAAAAGTTGCTCAAAGTCAAAAGGGTTCTAGTCAAACCGAACTAGAAGAGTAAAGACAGAAAGAAGGATCCGAGGGCAAAGAAGTCTATTCAAGTCAGAGCCATGGAAACACAGAAATAGAAGAGTAGAAACACAGAGGAAGGATCTGAGAGAGTCGACCGCTTGTTTCACCAGCAAAAATCAACACAAAGCTATGAACTTTAGAATGGGGAGTTCTTGTTTTCAACACTCTCCCTCTTCTTCTTCTTCCTCAAATTCACCATATTCTTCTAAGTCCATCTTTTTCTACCCTTTCTCAAGAAATGGAGGCTTCCATACGATGAACAGGACAACCATGGCTTGTATCCGCCAAGAGAAGCCAAACGAAGGCGTCTTATGCAAAAGGAAAGCTATTCTTTTTGTGGGTATTTCAGTTCTTCCCTTTCTTCAATTGAAGGCTAAACCTCTCGAAGGTTTAGCAATAGGTCAGTTCAGTTCTGGGCATTTTCTTGATTTTTGTGGTTTACTGAGACGATATTTTTTTTCTCTTTCTTTTTGGCAAATTGAGGAATTTGGTGAGATTGGTTATGGTGTTTATGACTTTGAATGCTCTTTTCTGAAGGGAGTTTCAAGTGAGCTGGTCTCAATTAGAGGAATAGTATTTGAATATAGTAATTGCTCACTCTGTGGTAATCTTTTCTAATTATCCTGAATACGCCTGTTCAAGCTTGAATTAATTTCGGTTCTTGCTAATGAAATTTTTGGTTTGGATCAATGTGCATGCACCATATTGATGTTAGCAGTTTAGTTTTCAACATTTTTCCCTTCCGAAAAAAAAAAAAAAAAACGACGAATGCTCTGTGGTTCTTTTCTGTCACTGTGGTTTCTTGATAAGTACTATTTGCCTTTGAATGTTTTACCACACAGCCCAAACTATGGGATCATATGTTGTTTTTAAATAGATTTTCCAAGGCAGAGGATTTACTAGGGTTTAAGATCAAAGGGGTCAGGAAGTTGAGAATAAAGGGATTTGCATCAATGCATGAGCAAATAAGTGAATACTGAAGAATTACATGATAAACAAATCGCTGTTAATGATAAGAGGACAGGCAAATCTCCAGCTTTGATGTTCTTGAATGCTAATATATATATCGTGGTCTGCGAAATTCATATTTCCTGCATTCTTTTTCTTTCTATTTCTTCGGTGACAAAGTTATATCTCATACCAGTTTTATGAATATTTTAAAGTTCAACACCTCTCCTGCTCTGTCTCTCTCTGGGTACGAATTTTGATATCCAGCCTGTCCTATAGAAGCCTTACTGATGTGTTTTGAGAGCCGTGGAACAATGAACTCAGTAATGTCCCTTTTACTAATGTAAACAGGCTTGAAATGTATCT
Source organism: Vaccinium vitis-idaea (assembly GCA_963854785.1). Taxonomy (NCBI): domain Eukaryota; kingdom Viridiplantae; phylum Streptophyta; class Magnoliopsida; order Ericales; family Ericaceae; genus Vaccinium; species Vaccinium vitis-idaea. Next base: position 35,738,789 of record OY978225.1, on the reverse strand, counting down.
TTCAATTTTAGGGTCTTGAGTAAATCTCAGGTCAAGATACAATAACTTGTAGCATCTTTGGTGTTCCAAGGCTTTGTCGCTGAAAGGAAAGAACAGATATACTCTTCATTAGCTGATTTCGTAATTCTGTCATTGATTGTTGGGTTTAAGGATAGGCACTTGGGTGGAAAAACATTGCACCTTTTCGGCTTTTCCCCTTCCCCATCCCCACAATGTCTAAGATAAGTATATATGATTTATGTGCTTCTACGAAGCAGTTATAATTTCTCTTTTTTGACATTTTTTATAATTTAGTTATTTCACTCAAGAAAGTTGAGGGGAGTAATTTCGTCATTGAGATAAATAAAAATAGGTATTCTCTCAAGATGTTTCTTCTGTTCGTCAGGTTCTTTGTATAACTCTAATTGTAAATATCATCACCAAGTCTAATAATTTATCCGCATTAGTCATTACAGATTCATTGCCCAAAGAAAAGTTGCTATGATTTTTCTTTTCGAGGTTATATTTCCTCAATATCTCATCTGTGCTATCAATTATGTTCCAGAGAAAGCTGGATTAGGGATGGCAGACCAGACACAAAAGGCAGAGGTTTGAATCCCTGCCCAACTACTCTTCAAAAGAACTCAAAGTTAATGGATCGTGTTAGTTATTCATGTTTTCTGATGATCGTGCATAGTAAAATGTTCTGAAATGAGTACATTTCTGTGCCAGCAAACACTTCAAAGAGTTACACCACCAACTTCCTTTCTTTCTCTTCTGAATGGCCTCGCAATATTCAGTTCTGTGCTGCTTGGGGCACTCTATGCATTGACTAGGAAGGAGAAGGTTGCTGCTGAAGCAATAATAAAATCTGTAAGCAATTTTCGCTTCTCTTATGCGATCTCCCCCTCTAATACAGCCGAGACTTTCTTTGGAAATATATAACACTTTGTTTTGGTAGGCAAGAATGCTGTTGACTTACCAAAAGGTTGTTTCTGATGATGATTCAACTTACTTTTACTTGTGTAGGACGGAGTTTGATGTTTCCCGGATAGCCTATTTTCCTATCTTGACTAATTATCCCCAAGCTGTAGGAAAAGCTAGAATTCTAGGTAGCACGAAGTGTTTTTTTACCTTTCTTATGCTAGATGAGTGGAAATATCCCTCACAGATTGATTTCTGCCTGAATGCTAGTATACTGCGATATGATCACCCCTTCTTTGTTAAACATTTTGTTTTGTTTCGTATCGTTTATTGTGTTATAAATTGTATTTTAACCAAATAACCGACGCGTTGGACATGCAGTTGATAAATAAACTGAATGAAAAAGAAGCGACCATTGATTCACTGGAGAAGAGGTTTGAGTCAAAGCTGCAAAGTGAGAACGAAGAAAGAGACAAGCAAATTAAAGAAGCAAATGAAGAGCAGCAGTCTCTGATGAACCAGTTCAGGTCGGCAAACGATACAGCAACAAGATTAGAAATGGAGCTGCAACATGAGAAACGATTGGTTGAGGATCTCAACTTCCAAATAGAGAGCATTCGAACTCAACTGACGAAGGCCGAGAAAGCTAAGAAGGAACTAGAAGAAAAGTTGAAGGAGAAAGTTAACTCAATGGAAGTTCTGCAAGAGAGGATAACATTGCTCAGTGCAGATATCAAGGATAAAGAAGATATTATTTGTGATCTCAATTTTACGCTTTCTGCCAAAGAATCTGACCTGAGGAAACTAAATTCTACCTATGAGCAAAAAAAGGACGAACTAACTGGAGCTAATTCAGAAATAACAAGGCTGAAACAAGAGTTTCTGAGAAATGAAAAAGAATTAGAATTGATGAATGGTGTGGTGGACGGTTTGAATGCTCAAATAAGTTCTTTAATTAAGCACAAAGAAGATTCTATCCAAAAGTTTGATGCTATTCAGACCGAATATGATGCTCTGAAGTCATCTTCAGAAGAAAAAGCAGCTGCGGATGCCAAAGTCTTGGGAGAAAGAGACTACGATCTTCATCAGCTTAAAGAAAAGATAGGTATTGCTTTCACTGAACTGAGCAGAAACCAATTGTTAGTCTCTGATTTGACCAAAGAAAAGGAAGATTTGAGGAAAATGCTCGATATAGAATTGAACCATGTTGAGAAATTGAAGTCTGAGCTCCAAACTACGCAGGAAAATTGTGAAAAGTCGAGAGACGAGATTTCTGATATGCGAAAACAACTACAGCAGTCTAGAAGTCTGTGCTTAGACCTTGAGTCGGGGGTTTCCGAGGTGAAGGCCGAGTTTTCCAAAGCTAAGGAGTTATTCAACTTGAAATTTGATGAGGCGAAACACAGTTCAAAAGTGCTATCTAGTGAGCTTAAATCAGCAAAAGATGTTTTGAAGAAAAATAAAGATGAGTTGCAAATCGCGTCCCTTGAACTGGCAGCTGCTGCAGAAAATAATAACATTCTACAGAAGGAATTGGTTGATGTCTATAAGAAAGCGGAAAGTGCAACTCATGATTTAAACGAAGAAAAGAAGGTTGTTACTTCCTTGAACGAAGAATTACAAGATTTGGAGAAACAAATCTTGAGCGATAAAGAATCTCGAAAATCTCTTGAAATGGATTTGGAGGATGCTACAACGGCACTTGGTGAGATGAATCGTAATGCATTGCTTCTTTCAAGAGAAGTAGAGATGAATAACTCTAAGATTTCTAGCCTCGAAGATGAGAAAAATGTGATTTACAATTCCCTTTTCGAGCAGAAGCAGTTTTCTCAGGAGGCTCGAGAAAATATGGAAGATGCGCGTAGCCTTATTATGAAGCTTGGGAAGGACAATGAAAACTTCGGGAATAGAGCGAAGAAACTGGAAGAAGAACTGGGATTGGCTAAGGGAGAGATATTGCGATTGAGGAGTAGAATAAATTCGTCAAGAGCTCCTGTAAATGATCGGCATCATCAAAAAGAAGGTGGCGGTAACAATGCTCCATTTTCCGGGAAGAAAATTAGCAGGAGGAGAAGGGGAAATCCCCAAAATGATAATTCATAGCAAGCTTTTTGGCTTGCTCTCTTTCCTTCAATTTTTGTTCCGCTATATTCATAGCATTGTTGACTGTTGGGACTTGAGGGAGTGTGTAAATGGTTCATATTTCAGGGATGTAATAATTTGCAAAAACAGGAGCCCCAGGAAAATAAATGACTCCGATATTTTTGAATTATTAGCCACTGATTTTTTTTACACGTACTGCTAGCGTCCTGTAAATTGCTCCGACTCTATGGCCATTTCCAGTTTCCACATCACGTTGGTGTGATTACTGATTATGTTTTACCAAGAGACTAAAGAAACAATTACCATTAAGGTCAAAAAACAAATATTCATTATCATTAAGGTCAATTACTCTTCTTTTGGGTTTAGGTTTATGGTGCACTTTCCTATTATAAAGTTTTAGTGTTTTAGGCATTTTCATAGGGTATCTTAGAGTTTTAGACACTTTCATAGGGTACCCTACGGTTTAGGTTTAGGCACTTTCAAAGAGTACCCTAGGGTTTAGGTTTAAGGTGCATTTTCCTATTATAGCGTTTTAGTGGTTTAGACACTTTCATAGAGTGCCCTAGGGTTTTAGGCATTTTCATAGGGTACCCTAGGATTTAGGATTAGACACTTTTATAGACACTTTCATACGGTTTGGGGAGTTGAGGAGAGAGAGAGAGAGAGAGAGAGAGAGAGAGAGAGAGAGAGAGAGAGAGAGAAGTTGGGAGTGCATTGGGCCGAAATGGATTGGGCGGTGTTTTTTTCCCGCATCAGGTGAAGCTTGTTGTGCATGGGGTCCAAAAATTGGACCAGCCGGTGCTTTACCCGAAAATAAATTCCACTCGAATTTTCTTCTTCTTTTCTTTTTTTTTTTTTGGTTTTTCAGGGTGCACTCTGTTTGAATGTTGGGAGAATAAAACACAATAAAAGCAGATTAAAAAAATTAAAGAAATTACAGAGAAAAGTGAAAGGTCGGTCACCAATCACTTGTGGGCATTTTGAGTAAACTTTCTTTAGCTTGCGTTTTCTCCCAATTTCACTATTAGCAGTTTTCCTTTCCAAAAAGGGATTTGCCTGAGCGTCGACCACAGTGGGAGTCGAACCCACGACCTTTTGATCCGAAGTCAAACGCGCTAATCCACTGCGCTATGCGGTCCGCTTGTGCTATATTGTCATCCAAGAAAATATATACTCCATATGTCTCAAAATGGATGTCCAAACTAATATTCACGCCTCTCAAATAACCATCTATATTTCGGAACGGGGGTGTAGTGCATCCTTCGGCCGTCCGATCATGTTTCGGATGGCCCAAATACGTTCGACAATTTTAATTTGATTTTGATTTATTTTTACCGGTAAAAAATCATTCACATCCGGGCCGTCCAAAACATGATCGGATGGTCGAGGGGTGCAAAGCACCTGGGTGCATTTCATATTTTCTAATACTTTTCATGATTTAAAAAACTTTGTTTAATAAAACTAAACAAACTCTTTCAAACAAGATCCATATTTTGTATATAATTCATCATAGTTTAAAAATTGTAGATGATTTTTTTGAGAGACGTAAATAATGATTTTGGACTTCCATTTTGGAACAGGAGGATAATTTCTACTTTCATCAAAGGAGATATATACCGTAAATAACTGCATCACCCCCTCACAGAATAACATGTTATCGAAATTCCAAGTTGGGAGTTGATATTCAAATGGGAGTCATTTGTATTTAAATTGGTTTGTACTCATCGAATTGATAAACACGGCTAACAGCCTAACGATTCTTCAGTCCTTTTTAAACATAATAAAACTCGAACCATTTAAATCTCAACCAATTTCATCTCAGCCATTTAGATAAGCCAAACCCACTACCATCATTATCACAAACAAATCAAATAATCAAATAATAAATCCTCGTCGAAATGAGATCCAAAAATGAAGGAGTATCTTTTTGGTGTTCAAAATAAAATCGTAAAGTGGCCGGTCATTTTTCTACCATTATTCCGTTGTGCTTTTCATATATTTTAGTTATCCTAGTATTTGAATCTCCATCGCACATATGGGATAAAAAAAACAAAATAGTTATCTCCTACGGTAGGAGTTCAAGTGTCGAACCCACAATCTTTAATTAGTTGTTGAATTTTTTTGCTTCCATGATAAAACATTTTTTTTTAATCGTGTCTCTATTTTAGAAGTAATGAAACTTTATTCTAGCATATATGTTCTTAGTCAACATTATTATATGAGAAGTTATACATTTTCCCAAATGCACTAAGCAAAATGTGAACCTTCCATCCAATCAAACGGATAGAAACCAATAAACAGTTTCAAAAATGATTGTGACACAAACTTTGTGCCACAACCCCACTCACATGGGCCCCACGTGCGGGCCCCACACCCCATGTGAGTGGGGTTGTGGCACAAAGTTTGTGTCATTATCATTATTCAAAGAGTTTTGAGATAAACAACTAAAATTAATTAATTAGAGTGTCACCAATAGTCAACCTCATCAAATTATATGAATTAATTAGATAATTATCGTAAATTAAAGTAATTATCATATAAGATAACCATCACCTTATCACAATCTAGCTACTTTGTTCCCTATATATAGCTACTAAATACTTTCACTTTTCATTCATCATTTTGTTGTTTGAGAGAGAAAAACCATAGCGATGAAGATGAAGTCTTCCACCCTTGTCTTCTTTCTCATTTCCCTAGCCATATTCTCACTCGCTAATGCCTTAGCCAATGAGAATAGCGATACCTCCATTGCCAAACAATCCGAAGGTGACAACGTCGTCCAGCCGGAGTGGTTGGGATGGGGCATTCGACGCCCATGGGGCCGCCCACTCCCTTGGGGCCGTTCACACCCATGGGGCCACCCATTTCCTAAGTGGCACATCCCAGGCCATGGTGGGGCACTGCCACCACTACCATCCCACAAGATTCCACCTTGGTGGGGCCATGGTGGGGCACTGCCACCACTACCGTCCCACAAGATTCCACCTTGGTGGGGCCATAAGCCTGCACCACCGAAGGCTAGTGGCAGCGGCGCTACCAATACCGAAGAACAAGTCGAGATTGCAGAGCAAGCAGAGAGCATCGAACAAGACGATGATGTTTATGAACCAGAATGGCTTGGCCACCGATACATACCAAGGGGACGTCGCCCCTACTACCCACGCCCACGCCCAGGCTACGACATCTACCCACGCCCAAGCTACGGCATCTACCCACACCCATATCATCCAATTCCTAGATATCCCCTCCCAGGTCGGGGAGCCCATCCGCCGCGACCGTCCCACCCTTGAGATCTATTTGTTATGCTTTATCAACGGGATTCATCACTGCTTTAGCATCTTTAGCGGCTAAAGATGTTTTTAGGATTTTGTTTGGTCTATTTAGTAACTAGTAAATAGGTAGTTGGTTGTTTCTTTGTCAAGGTAGGAACTTGGTATCTATTGTTAATGCAGTATCTTTAATAAATAAAGATGTTTCCCTTTAGTTTAATCGTTTTTGTTTGTTTATTTTGATTATATGTTCTCATGATGAATTTGATGGTTCTCTTAAGGCCTTTCAATTACAGAACAAAAATTATTACGGAATCAACCCAAAAAAAAAAACCAATGAAAGGAAAAATATGCCCGTGTGATCATTTCTCCCTTAACCTAATTTTTTTTTTATAATGAAAAATGCAATTCTATTTTTGCTCAACAAAATAATGCTATTCAGATAGAGCTAAAAGGATTCCAATAATTTAAGTAAAACTAATTGTAAAATAAAGTAGGAGTAGCAACTACAATCCAGAAATAATATGTGCAAGGAAGTTTACACCGAACCATTCACAGAGTGTGAATGCTTTTTTTAAAAACGTGTTTGTAAAACACGATTGTGTATGGTTCGGTGTAAGCTTCCTTGCGCATAGTATTTATTACTACAATCTATGATTATATATTGGATCAAACAGTTTTATTTCCACTTTTCTGTCTTTAAATCTTAATAAAAACCAGTAGTCTATTTTGCCTCAATATCATACAACAATTACCCTTTCTAGTTTGTACAAAAAAACAAAATTACCCTTTCTAGTGCTGATCGATTTACATATATCGTGCAATTCAAATAAATCAGATCGATGTTTTTTTTTTCATAAATAAATATTGATGCTTGGCATGATATAAACCCAAAGATAAGAACGAAACAGTAAATTTTGACTTTTTTTTTTTATCGTCACAGTCTCCTGAAATTAAGACAGTCCGTGTATATAGGATGACATATTAGTCTAACGTTAATTTACATAAATTTCAAATCCATTTAAGAAACTAGTGAAAAATGAAAAGATATACCGTATTTCGAAGCCATGGGAAACAAAGGTAATTTTGCCTAGAAAAAAATATTTTTCACATTCTTTTACCATTATTATCACAAACAAATCAAATAATCACTCTATAGTATAAGTGAGTCGCTGTAAGTGATACTTATAGTGACTACTTGCCTATCCTTCTACCCATTGGGTCTCGATAGGCAGATGATTTTTGTTGTGGGGTGCCAATCTTGTTGGACATTGCTCATCGATTTGATGTTCCTTATCTTGTCTCGTTAAATCTTTGTATACTCTACATTTGATTAATTAATAAGTTTTATTTTATTTTATTTTTAATGCTGGCCTATTTTAATACTTTCTCTCTCTCTCTAAAAGGGCGCTCTCTCTCTCTACACTTTCTGCCGTTTTTAGGGTTCCAGCCGCCTGGGGGGGGAGCAACGCCTCTTCCTCCTCCCCCCGGGCTCTCTCTCTCCCTCCCTCCCTCCCTCTCCTCTTCCCCCATCCCTCCCCTGGCGTCCTCTCCATCTTCCTGGTTTTCGTTTTCCGGCCATGGTCGCTCCGTTGGGGGCGGCCATTCTTGCTTAACGGCTCGTCGGTTCGTGTTGCACTCGCACGCCGCTTTCATCGCTGGATGTTCACGGTTCTTGGCCTAACGGCTAGTGCGTTGCTTGGCCTGGTGATGGTTGTCTCCGGTTGCGGTGATGGTGGTCTCCGGTTGAGGTGTTGGTGGGCGGCGGTTTTGTTCTTTGGTTGGCGGCTGCTCTGATCTGGTTTTGTTACGGCTGCGTGTTTCTCCGGCTCTTCGCTTCGGTTTGCCTTGGAGGGGTGTTCGAGCCGTTGTCTGGAGCAGCAACAGGGGCATGTTCCCCGGGTTCCGGTGATGGTGGTGGCAGCGGATTCTCTCTCCTCTGGTGACCGTGGTGCGTTGGGGCTTGGCTGTGGTGGTGGCTCGGGCCACCGTGTTGCGGTTGTGTTTGGCTGCAGTGATGGTGGCCGTTTGTTCTAGGGTTTTGTTTGGGCTTAGGTTTTGGGCTTTGTTGTGTATTTGGTTTACCCTTTATTGGGCTTAGGCCATTTGGTGTTTGGTTTTGTCTTGTATATCTGGTATGGCTTTTGGGTCTAGACCATTGGGTGTTTTGGGCTCGGCCCATCGGGTGCTACCTTGGTTGGTTTCTTGCTAAACTCGGTTTTGGGTCTCGGGTGGGCATAATATGTTGCCTTCATCCCTTGTCCTTTTGTCTTTGTTTCATTTCAAAGATCAATAAAATTTTTGCCTTTCAAAAAAAAAAAAAATAATAATAATAATAAGTTTTTTTGGCGTTCAAAAAAAGAAAAAGTGATAAAAGAATATGTCCGCAACTTTTGGATATTAATCTTCAAATGTAGTATTTATTTGGGTTTTAAAATAAAATAATAAAAATGTAAAATGGCTGATCAAATTATTCTTTTGTGCTTTTGATATTTTTTAATTATCCAAGTCTTGAATCTCCTTAGCACATTTACGGGGTGTTTGGATGCAGGATGTGCACCTGGATATGAGAGGACCCTGATTACATATCCTGGTCCCACCACCATCTCCTGCGTTTGGGTTGCAATTCTTCCTCCCCGATATGTTCACTATTTGGACTGGAAATCAGGGCTGGGGTGGGTTTGCGAACGACTGGGGTACCCCCTATCGTTGACAAATCCGGGTGTATTTGTGGGTTTTTGGTACGATTCTACCCCCCAAATCTAGCTTATACATGTCGTTGGGTTCTGTGGAATTAGTAGGGTTTCGTTTTTTCGAGAGAGAAGGAAAAAGAGAGAAGAGAGAGGAGGTTGCAGTTTTCGAACCGTGTGACTCCATTGCTGCTCATCTCGACTTCCTCTTCAAGTTGTTCACTGAGGTTTGATGCGTACTCCATTGATAAGCTTCATTTGTGATATAGATCGATAATGTTTGGCCTATTTTGTGCGAGTTAATTTGGGTTTCCATGGAAAATGGTGATTTTTTTGAAGCTTAATCTGGGTTTGTGCGAGTTAATCTGGGTTTCTGTGAGTTAATCTGGGTTTCCATGGTCCTTGGTAAATTGATTGAATCTGGGTTTGTTAGCCCTATGTCTGCGCTTGAATCTGGGTTTTTTTTACCTCAACTTTCTGTTCTTGAATCTGGGTTTTGTAGCCCTAATTTCTGAGAATGAATCTGGGTGTTATATGATTTAGCCCTAATGTTTGAGCTTAAATCTGGTTGATTTCCCCTAATTTCTGAGACTCAATCTTGGGTTTGCAATCGTCTTCGATTTTGCCCTAATTCTGTTGATCCTAATATATTTGGAGACTGAATTGGCTTTGTCAGCTTGTTTGGTACTTAGGTTTTGCCCTAATTTTGCCATTGATGTTAGCCTTGATTTGGGACTAATTTTCTGTATTTTCAGTTAATTAAATTAGTGTATTTTGTTTGGCGTTGTTTCGTATTATATTCAATACATGCGATGATTTTTCAAAAACAGTTTGAAGTACTAATGAGATTGTTCGTAGTTTGGTCTAATTTGTTCAACCTTTTGATTGAGGTATACAGATGGCAAGACTAACTAAACGTGAACGAAGGAAGAAGTTAAAGCGTAAGGTTGTGGTAGCAGCCATATGTTTCATGAGAGTAGTAAATACTACTCTCATGCTTTACATGTTAGTTATGAACTTGATTGCTGAACGTTTTCGACGAAGGCCTATTCGTATGGATCCTAATGTTTACCAACCCCAAATAGACGCATTGCATAGGGTAGTAGGTCGTAGTGACAAAGATTGTCACAACCTATTAAGGGTAAATAGGCACACATTCATGAGGTTGGTACATTTATGAGATGTCTAAGCCCCATTACATGAGAATGTTTGTTGATTTAATTTAGGCAAGGATGATATTTTTCTGAGCCCATTACCATTGTATTGTTTGTTTGATGCATGTCATGGATATTATGACCTGTGGTTGTTGGTATGTGGGCAGTACCAGGGGCTGTATCTATTGTTTGAGTTCTATTTGTGACAAAAAATATGTATTCTGGACTCTGAAATCAGCCAATGAGAATGTTTGTTTGAAGTGCAGTTTGACATGGTGTTTTCTGGCCATTTTTAAATGGTCACTGATTGATAGTTGTAGTGTGTTTTTGGGACCTGGAAATGCTATTTTCTGGGCTGTATTTTGGTGCAGTTTGGTTGAAATTTTGGTGTTGTTTTCTGGGCACTTTTCAGAACCTATTCTGGGCACTTTTACTCACCATTTAATAACATAACGAAAAAAAATAAGATAACGGAAAAACATGGAGATAACAAATTTAACCTACTCACCATTCAAATAAATAATTATTTGTGTATAAAAAATTTCACAAATTTGCACATAATAATTAATTTATTAATTTTTTTCCGGAATTATTTTTTCAAACTTCAAACTTGGTTTCAATATTTTTAATATATTTATTGTGTATTTTTGTAATTAGTATGTAATTATTATGTATATATTGTGATTATAATGAAATTAATCCATTTTCTTTATTAAAATAATAAACTGGGGGCAATTAAGTCATTTGCCCTCTTATCTTATCAAATCCACCCTCCAAATCCCCTTTCTCAAAAAATCAACCAAACACCTCATATACAAATCCACCCTTCTTAGGAGGTGGGATCACCCTCATTACAAATCCACCCTCAAATCTGCCCTTATTACAAGTCTACCTAAAATCAAATCCGGCATCCAAACGAGCTGTTAAGACCAAAAAAATAGAACAAAGCAGATATCTCCTACTACCCGAGGACAACAATAGGAGTCGAAGTCTCGAACCCACAACCTTTCAGTGGTTGAAACTATTTGTCCAAGTGTTGAATCACAACCTTTTAATTGTGAAAAATTTCACTTCCATGTTATAAATAGTTTTTTAATCGTTTCCATGCATGTTATAAGTAATCAAACTTAAATCTAAAATATTTCTTTTGATGGACACATGGTGCCACATGTCAAAAATAAAGAGCCACATGCTTGATTTAACGGAGTATCCAAGACAGCAAAATCCGTTATCAAATTAACGGAGTCGTTAGTCCATGTTAGTAGAATCTTTTATCAATTTGACAGATTTAGATGGCAAGGGGTAATTGATAACGGCTTAATATAGGTCATGAGTCTAATTAAAATTTAACAAAGTTTAGGTGTCTATTAGACGTTGAGATTGAAATTTGGGATTGTTTTTTGTGTTTTTAAATTCTGCATGTCTATATGAAAGCCCTTGGGCTTTCGGGGATCCGGAAGTGTGTGTCCACACTACGGGGTTGTAGGACGGCCAAAACTATGTCGTTTTGGGTGTGCAAAGAGAACACCACTACTTAATCCCTTAAAACTATGTCATTTTAACCTAGTTTTATTTGTTGAATTCCAAAATGTAAGCATTTTTAAGTGGGTGTTTATTTTCTTCAAAATCGAATTTGATTTTTGATTCCTTCTATCATGAACATAAAAGTCACTTATTTTAGGTTGGAGTTGGTTTGTTTTTTATTTATTTTGGGAGTAGAAGTTTTACCCCCTAAAACCTGGTTCTCAAAACAAAAAGTCTACAATTAAACACATTTTTAAACTTCTTAATTTTTGGGCGTCCTTCGGTTTTGTAAAACTAATGCCCGTTCGAGATGAGAAGGGTTACAATGTATAAGAATAAGAGTCAAGATGTGTAAATTGCCAATTGTTTTTTAGAAATTCTAAATTATGCCAATTGTTATATTTAGGTATCTTTTGTAATATCCAAAAAAAAATAAAAATGTATATCGTATACAAGGCCCAATTTCAAAATTAAAAGATGCCCAATTTCAAATTCATAATAACTGGACATGAAAAAAGAAAAAAGAAGCAAAAAAAAAAAAAAAATAGATGCCCTAATTCGATCTCAAGCAGGTACTCTCGATAAGTTTTTGTGTAAATCACAAAAAGAGAGTTCTAGTTTGGTTGAAGACTTGGTGGAAGAGGAACATGCAGATTCGGGAAATGAAGAACAAGAGAATTTGGAGAATATAGAAGAAACGTCTTTGGATAATGAATAACTTGAGAGTGGTTAAGAGGAACACGAAGCACATTTAAGTCGTGAGTTTGAAATCTTGGAATGTTTGATTATTGTTTTAGGATTCAAAATTCCCTAGAACCGTACAAAAGTATGAAGACTTGTATAGAATTACCTAGAATATTGTACATAATTTTAGACTTGTCTAAAGGATGGTAGAGAATTCTAGAAAATATTAGTTGACAAGCTTCAACAAAATGTTCTAGACTTCTCCCTTGGTGTGTATAAATAGGTGAGAGCCTATTTGCCCAAACCACATTGAAAGCTTTTTACTCTCAAGTTCACTAGTGAAAAACTCTTCTCTCTCTAAGTCTCTTTCTTATTGATGAATACGTATTTGTTTTTGGAAGTGTAATTTACCTATTTACATTTTGCTCATTAAGATTTTGAAAAAGGCCTCATTTTGATTTTCGCTTTAAGCCTCCAAAAAGTTAGGGCCGGCTCAGTCGGGTGCCTTTTTGCTGGTATGCCTGAGATCCTTTTAATCTTTGTTTCGATTTCCAAATATTAATAAAGTTCTTTTTGCTGATAAAAAAACAAATCGATAAACACAAGAGGCGAACATCCCCAAATCATTTAAAAAATTTGCAGATGAGATGTTATACATTATCACAATTGCACTGGGCAAAATTTGAACTTTTCATCCTCAGCCATTTAGATAAGCCAAACCCACTACCATCATTATCACAAACAAATCAAATAATCAAATAATCACTCCTCGTAGGAATGAGATCCAAAAATGTTGGAGTATCTATTAATTTGGTGTTCAAAATAAAATAGTAAAATGGCCGATCATTTTTCCACTATAATTCACTGAATCTAAAGAGACATACCTTAAATAATGGGAAAAAAAAATTATTCTGTTGTGCTTTTCACATATTTTAATTATTCTAGTATTTGAATCTGGATAAAAAAATAATAATTACCTCCTACTATGCTGAGAACATTGGTACGAGTTTAAGTGTCGAACCCACAACTTTTAACTTCTTGTCGATTTTTTTTTTTGCTTCTATGATAAAACATTTTTTAAATCGTCTCCATGTTATAAGTAATGAAACTTTTTTTCTAGAATATATGATCTTAGTCAACATTCCCATTAAATAAAAAAGAGCACAAATAAGACCCATTATTATATGAAATGTCATATATTTTCCCAAATGCACTACGCAAAATGTGAACCTTCAAACGGCTAAAAACCAATAAAGAGTTTTGAGATAAACAACTAAAATTAATTAATTAAAATGTCACCAATATTCAACCTCATCAAATTATATGAATTAATTAGATAATTATCGTAAAATAAAGTAATTATCATATAAGATAACCATCACCTTATCACAATCTTGCTACTTTGTTCCCTATATATAGCTACTAAATACTTTCACTTTTCATTCATCATTTTGTTGTTTGAGAGAGAAAGACCATAGCGATGAAGATGAAGTCTTCCACCCTTGTCTTCTTTCTCATTTCCCTAGCCATATTCTCACTCGCTAATGCCTTAGCCAATGAAAATAGCGATACCTCCATTGCCAAACAATCCGAAGGTGACATCGTCGTCCAACCGGAGTGGTTGGGATGGGGCCGCCCACACCCATGGGGCCGTCCACACCCATGGGGCCACCCATTTCCTAAGTGGCACATCCCAGGCCATGGTGAGGCACTGCCACCACTACCATCTCACAAGATTCCACCTTGGTGAGGCACTGCCACCACTACCATCCCACAAGATTCCACCTTGGTGAGGCACTGCCACCACTACCGTCCCACAAGATTCCACCTTGGTGGGGACATAAGCCCGCACCACCGAAGGCTAGTGGCAGCGGCCCTACCAATACTGAAGAACAAGTCGAGATTGCAAAGCAAGCAGAGAGCATCGAACAAGACGATGATGTTTATGAACCAGAATGGCTTGGGCACCGATACATACCTAGGGGACATCGCCCCTACTACCCACGCCCACGCCCAGGCTACGACATCTACCCCCATTTCATCCAATTCCTAGTTATCCCCTCCCAGGTCGGGGAGACCATCCGCCGCGACCGTCCCACCCTTGAAATCTATTTGTTATGCTTTATCAACGGGATTCATCACTGCTTTAGCGTCTAAAGATGTTTTTAGGATTTTGTTTGGTCTATTTAGTAACTAGTAAATAAGTAGTTGGCTGTTTCTTTGTTAAAGTAGAAACTTGGTATCTATTGTGAATGCAATATCTTAAATAAATAAAGATGTTTCCCTTTAGTTTAATCATTTTTGTTTGTTTATTTTTATTATATGTTCTCATGATGCTGTTTAATCTCATGATATAGCTCTAGACCAGTTAATAACAATAATTTGATGGTTCTCCTAAGACCTTTCAGTTGCAGAACAAAAATTATTATGGAACCAACCAAAAAAAAAATCAATAAAAGGAAAAATATGGCAGTTTGATGATTTCGCACTTAAACCTATTTTTTTTTTTTAATGAAAAATGCAGTTCTATTTTTGCTCAACAAAATAATGTTATTCAGATAGAGCTAAAAGGATTCCAATAATTTAAGTAAAACTAATTATAAAATAAAGTAGGAGTAGCAACTACAATCCAGAAATGATATGTGCAAGGAAACTTACACCAAACCATACACAGAATGTGAATGTTTTTTTAAAAACGTGTTTGCAAAACACGACTATGTATGGTTCGGTATAAGCTTCCTTGCGCATTGTATTTAGCTACAATCTACGATTATATATTGGATCAAACAGTTTTATTTCCAATTTTCTGTCTTTAGATCTTAATAAAAATCAGTAGTCTATTTTGCCTCAATATCATACAACAATTACCCTTTCTAGTTTGTACAAAAAAAAAAAACAAAATTACCCTTTCTAGTGCTGATCGATTTACATATATCGTGCAATTCAAATAAATCAGATCGATGTTTTTTTTTTTTTTGATAAATAAATATTGATGCTTAGCATGATATAAACAAAAAGATAAGAACGAAACAGTAAATTTTGACATTTTTTTTATCGCCACACAGGCTCCTAAAATTAAGACAGTTATAGGATGACATATTAGTTTAACTTCAATTTACATAAATTTCAAATCCATTTAAGAAACTAGTGAAAAATGACTTACCCAAAAAAAACTAGTGAAAAATGAAAAGATATACCGTATTTCGAAGCTATGGGAAACAAAGGTAATTTTGCCTAGAAACAAATATTTTTCACATTCTTTTACCATCATTATCACAAACAAATCAAATAATCACTCTACAGTAGAAGTGAGTCGCTGCAAGTGATACTTAATAGTGACTACTTGTCTACCCTTCTACCCATTAGGTCTCGAGAGGCAGATGATTTTCGTTGTGTGGGGTGCCAATCTTGTTGGGACATTGCTCATCGTTTTGATGTTCCTTATCTTGTCCCGTTAAATCTTTGTATACTCTACATTTGATTAATAAGTTTTTTTGCCGTTCAAAAAAAGAAAAAGTGATAAAAGAATATGTCCGCAACTTTTGGATATTAATCTTCAAATGTAGTATTTATTTGGGTTTTAAAATAAAATAATAAAAATGTAAAATGGCTGATCAAATTATTCTTTTGTGCTTTTGATATTTTTTAATTATCCAAGTCTTGAATCTCCTTAGCACATTTAAGATAAAAAAAAAACAGAACAAAGCATATGTCTCCTACTGCACGAGGACACCAATAGGAGTCGAAGTCTCGAACCCACAACCTTTCTTAAATATCAAGTGTTTGAACCCACAACCAATTAATTATGAAAATTTTCATGTTATATATAGTTTTTTAATCGTTTCCATGCATGTTATAAGTAATCAAACTTAAATCTAAAATATTTCTTTTGATGGACATGTGGTGCCTTGCACATGCCAAAAATAAAGAGTCACATGCTTGGTTTAACAGAGTATCGAAGTCAGCAAAATCCGTCATCAATTTAATGGAGTCGTTAGTCTAAGTTAGTAGAATCCTTTATCAATTTGGCAGATTTAGATGGCAAGGGGTAATTGATAGCGGCTTGCTATAGCTTATGAGTCTAATTAAAATTTTATAAAGTTTAGGTGTATTAGACGTCGAGATTGAAATTTGGGATGGCAAGGGCTTATACGGTGAGAAAGGATCAAATCTCCTTTCTCAGGTACTGTATAAATACATGTTTATACGTGAAAGTGATATATATATATGAATTTGCAAATTTAAATATACTGAGTATGTTAAATTGTGTTTTCAGGATGGGCCCAGTGATCGATCACCGCCCAGATTGCTAGAATTGGTTGAGGAAGAGGACGGTTCAATGTCGCATGGAGAAACTGTTGAGCCTGGGGTTGCTTCGATTGCGTTTTAGGTTTAATGATCTTCCTCATTTTGTCATGTTGCTTTGATTACGTACATTTGTAATTTTTCTGGGAGAGGGAGTATATATATATAGGGAGGGCTTCTAGTCCGGACCTCCCGGATCCGGACCTCCATGATCCAATTTTTTTTTTGACGATCCGAGCCGTCCAATGTGTTCAGAAGGTGTTTTCAAGGGCCCGTAGCGGAAAATCTTAAAAAAAAAATACCGGGAAGGGCTTGATCCAAGCAGTTTTCGCAAAAATATATAAATACAATTTTTGCGAAAAACTGCTTGCATCAAGCCTTTCCCGGTATTTGTTTTTGAAGATTTTTCGCGTGGACCCTTGAAAACACCTTCTGAACACATTGGATGGCTCGGATTTTCCAAAAACAATTGGCAACACAAAAAAAATCAAATTTTCCATAATCTCGGTATATATATATATATATATATATATATATATATATATATATATAGAGAGAGAGAGAGAGAGAGAGAGAGAGAGAGAGAGGGGGGGGGGGGGGGGGGGACTTGGGAGGAGGTTTGGAATAGGACTCAGAGCATCCCCAATGACATACTAAAAAAGAGAAATACTCAAATTTTGATATTTAGACACTCAAAAAGGGCTCACAATGGCATTTGAATAAATACTCAAAGTTAGCAACATTTTTTTATAAATACTCAAATTTTGGCATTTGGATACTCAAAACTACCAACATTTTTCCAATAATCAAACTTGCATACTCAAAACTACCAACATTTTTCCCTCTTTTGATTATGGACAAAAATAAATCATTGTAGAGCTTCACATTGCTAACTTTAGAAACCCATTAAATGAATACTCACAAGATGCTGTGACAACATTTGAGTATTCACATTTGAGTATGCCATTAGTGATGCTAAATCAATATTGAAAATAATGTCTTTATGTTTGATTGTAAACGTTCGTTGTCTTTCCTTTCAAAAAAATCAAAAAATATTGTATTTATGATTAATTTTTCCTTAAAAAAACTTTGTTTAATAAAACTAAATAAGATCTATCAAATAATATCTATATTGCATATATAATTCATCATAGTTTAAAAATTGTAGATCATTTTTCTGAGAAGCATAAATAATGATTTTGGACTTCCATTTTGGATAGAAAGGAAGATAATTTCTACTTTCATCAAAGAAGAGATATACTATAAATAATTGTGGGGTCTTTCTAACGGGTGCACTATTGCATCCGTTAATGGTACAAAAAAGTACACTTATAGGTCTCAATTGTACTTTAAAGTAACCTTGTACAAAAAATAAGTACAAGTGGGACCCAATAAATGTATTTTTTTATACTCTTAACGGGTGCAATAGTGCACCCATTAGCATTTCCCATAACCGTCACAGAATATCGAATTGATAAACACGGCTAACATCTTGATTCTTCAGTCCTTTAATTTTAAACATAATAAAACTCGAACCATTTAAATCTCAACCAATTTCATCCTCAGCCATTTAGATAAGCCAAACCAACTACCATCATATTATCACAAACAAATTAAAATAATCAAATAATAACTCGTAGGAATAAGATCCAAAAATGTAGGAGCTAGTATCATTTTGGTGTTCAAAATAAAATAGTAAAACGTCCAATTATTTTGCTAGGATAATTCACTGAATCTAAAGGGTCATCCCTTAAGTAATGGGGAAAAAAATTATTCTGTGCTTTTCACATATTTTAATTATCTTAGTATTTGAATCTCCATTGCACGTATGAAATAAAAAAAAAATTACCTCCTACTATGCCGAGAACATTGGTAGGAGTTTAAGTGTCGAACGCACAACCTTTAATTAGTTGTTGAATTTTTTTTTTTTGCTTCCATGACAAAGCATTTTTTTAATCGTCTCCATGTTATAAGTAACAAAACTTTGTTCTAGAATATATGATCTTAGTCAACATTTCATTTAAATAAAAAAGAGCGCAAATAAGACCCATCATTATTATATGAAATGTTATACATTTTCCCAAATGCACTAGGCAAAATGTGAGTCTTGCACCCAATCAAATGGATAAAAACCAATAGACTTTTGAGATAAACAACTAAAATTAATTAATTAGAGTCTCACCAATATTCAACCTCATCAAATTATATGAATTAATTAGATAATTATCGTAAAATAAAGTAATTATCATATAAGATAACCATCACCTTATCACAATCTAGCTACTTTGTTCCCTATATATAGCTACTAAATACTTTCACTTTTCATTCATCATTTTGTTGTTTGAGAGAGAAAGACCATAGCGATGAAGATGAAGTCTTCCACCCTTGTCTTCTTTCTCATTTCCCTAGCCATATTCTCACTCGCTAATGCCTTAGCCAATGAGAATAGCGATACCTCCATTGCCAAACAATCCGAAGGTGACAACATCGTCCAGCCGGAGTGGTTGGGATGGGGCATTCGACGCCCATGGGGCCGCCCACTCCCTTGGGGCCGTTCACACCCATGGGGCCACCCATTTCCTAAGTGGCACATCCCAGGCCATGGTGGGGCACTGCCACCACTACCGTCCCACAAGATTCCACCTTGGTGGGGCCATAAGCTTGCACCACCGAAGGTTAGTGGTAGCGGCGCTACCAATACCGAAGAACAAGTCGAGATTGCAGAGCAAGTAGAGAGCATCAAACAAGACAATGATGTTTATGAACCAGAATGGCTTGGGCACCGATACATACCAAGGGGACGTCGCCCCTACTACCCACGCCCACACCCAGGCTACGGCATATACCCACGCCCACGCCCAGGCTACGACATCTACCCACGCCCAGGCTACGGCATCTACCCACGCCCATATCATCCAATTCCTAGATATCCCCTCCCAGGTCGGGGAGCCCATCCGCCGCGACCGTCCCACCCATATCATCCAATTCCTAGATATCCCCTTCCAGGTCGGGGAGCCCATCCACCGCGACCGTCCCACCCTTGAGATCTAATTGTTTTGCTTTATCAACGGGATTCATCACTACTTTAGCATCTTTAGCGGCTAAAGATGTTTTTAGGATTTTGTTTGGTCTATTTAGTAACTAGTAAATAGGTAGTTGGTTGTTTCTTTCTTAAGGTAGGAACTTGGTATCTATTGTTAATGTAGTATCTTAAATAAATAAAGATGTTTCCCTTAATCGTTCATGTTTGTTTATTTTGATTATATGTTCTCATGATGCTGTTTAATCACATGATATAGCTCTAGACCAGTTAATAACAATAATTTGATGGTTCTCCTAAGGCCTTTCAATTGCAGAAAAAAAATTATTATGGAATCAACAACAAAAAAAATCAATAAAAGGAAAAATATGCCCGATCATTTCTCCCTTTATCTAAATTTTTTTTAATAAAAAATGCATTTCTTTTCTTTTTCTACTTTTGCTCAACAAAATAATGCTATTCAGATAGATCTAAAAGGATTTCAATAATTTGAGTAAAACTTATCAACTACAATCTACGATTATATATTGGATCAAACAGTTTAATTTCCACTTTTCTGTCCTTAAATCTTAATAAAAATCAGTGGTCTATTTTACCTTAATATCATACAAAATTGTCCTTTCTAGTGCTGATCGATTTACATATATCGTGCAATTCAAATAAATCAGATCGATGCTTTTGTTTTTGATAAATATTGATGCTTCTTAGCATGAGACAAACACAAAGATAAGAACGAGACAGTAAATTTTGACATATTTTTTTTATCGTCACACAGTCTCCTAAAATTAAGATAGTGCATGTATATAGAATGACATATTAGTTTTAACTTTTAATTTACATAAATTTCACATCTTTAATAAACTAGTGAAAAATGAAAACATATACCCTATTTCGATTCCTATGGAAAACAAAGGTAATTTTGCCTAGAAAAAAAGATTTTCACATTCTTTTACCATCATTATCACAAACAAATCAAATAATCACTCCATAATAGAAGTGAGTCGCTGTAAGTGATACTTATAGTGACTACTTGTCTGCCTTCTACCCGTTGGGTCTCGAGAGGTAGATGATTTTTGTTGTGTGGGGTGCCAACCTTGTTGGGACGCCGCTCATCATTTTAATATTCCTTCTCTTGTCCCGTTAAATCTTTGTATACTCTATATTTGATTAGTAATTTTTTTTGCCGTTCAAAAAAAGAGAAAAGTGAGAAAAGAATATGTCCGCAACTTTTGGATATTAATCTACAAATGTAGTATTTATTTGGGTTTTAAAATAAAATAAAAATAATGTAAATTGGCCGATCAAATTATCCTTTTAGGCTTTTGATATTTTTTAATTATCCAAGTCTTGAATCTCCTTGGCACATTTAAGACCAAAAAAAATAGAACAAAGCATATATTTCCTACTGCGCGAGGACAATGATAGGAGTCGAAGTCTCGGATCCACAACCTTTCTTAAATGTCAAGTGTTTGAATCCACAACCTTTTAATTGTGAAAATTTACACTTCCATGTCATAAATATTTTTTGATCGTTTCCATGTATGTTATAAGTAATCAAACTTTATTCTACAATATTTCTTTTGATGGACGTGTGGTGCCAGATGTCAAAAATAAGAAGCCACATGCTTGATTTAACGGAGTCGTTAATCCAAGTCAGCATAATCAGTCATCAATTTAATGGAGTATTTAGTCCAAGTTAGTAGAATTCTTTATCAATTTGGCAGATTTAGACGGCAAGGGGTAATTGATAATAGCTTAATATAGCTTATGCATCTAATTAAAATTAATAAAGTTTAGGTGTCTATTAGACGTTGAGATTGAAATTTGGGAATTTTTTTTCTTGAAATTCTGCATGTCGATAAAGAAAAAAAAAAGCTATACTAACATGTGGAAAATTGGAGAATATCCATTTCTCCAGTCGTTTTAAATTGGTTTGTACTCAACAAATTAATCGATAAACATGATTGTAGGTGAGAGGTTTGTTTTTAGGGGGTTGTGGTGGTCCGGTTGTTTTTTAGTGCTTTGGTTAGCTTCTTGCTGACCTTTTGGGTGTGTGTCTCGTGTGGCTTTTAGCATGTGTGCCTGAGATCCTTTTAATCTTTGTTTTCATTTTCAAAGATTAATAAAAGGTAAATGTTAATGCAAAACTGTTTTTGATTGTGTCAAAACTCCAGTGTATAAAACTCAAGGGTATAAAATTCTTTTTGCTGATAAAATGACAAATTAATAAACCCAAGAGGCCAACATATCCAAATCATTTCAAAAATTTGCATAAACTTGAACAATTAATTTAAATCTCAACCTATCCTCAAACAATTGGATATGCCAAAACCACTTCAATCATTATCGCGAACAAATCTCACTCCACAGTAGGAATGAGACAATAAAGGATGAAAGAAAATCTCCTCAACTTTTGGATATTGATTTACAAATCTAAGTATCCTATTTGGTTTTAATATAAAATAGTAAAATGGTCAATCATTCTCTATTCCTAAGTGGCCCAGCCCAGGCCATGGTGGGGCACTGCCACCACTACCGTCCCACAAGCTTCCACCTCTTCCTTGGTGAGGCCATAAGCCTCCACCACCGAAGGCTAGCGGCGCTATCAATATCGAAGAACAAGTTGAGATTGCCGAGCAGGCAGAGTGAAATTATGTGGAAGCATTTAATTTACTCCTAGAGGGGGGGTGAATAGGAGTTTTGATAAAAATTACCAATTTTTAAGAAGAATAACCGATTAAAAATTATTAAATAATTAACTGGTTAATTATCTTGATTAATTCAATTTAACCAAACCACAAGTAGTGCAGTGAAAATAAAATGGAGACAAGATACACACGATTTACGTGGAAAAACTTAGGGTCCTAAATAACCCTAAGCCAAAACCACGGCCTAACACTACTGCTTTATTCTATTAATAAAAAAGAAGTACAGATTGAGAAATAGTAAAAACCTTACCCCAAGCCTTTACCTATTCTCGCCAATCTCCGATGCTCCCAGAGCTTCTTCAAGATTCAATAGATGAACCACAGACTTCACGCCCGATCTCCGGATTCAACCGGCTCCGAATCAATGTAACGTCCCGAATTTCGGAAACGTTATTAAAACATTTTTCAAATAATTTATCTGATAAAAACTCATAAATTGATTAACAACATAAATTTTGTCTTATTACAACTAATTGAAATTTTGAATAAAGAGGTCTAACATAGAGTTACAACTTCGAATTAAAGCTTTTGAAAATAAACAGAGCATCTACGAAAAGAAAATCCAGGCTTCGTTTGATTCACTTTACAGAACAGCTTCCTCTTTGACTTGATACGGCTACTCTGCTCCGTCTTCTATACCTGATGTATGAATACCAGGGTACGTAGTACCGTGAGCATAAAACGCTCAGTAGATATATCCTACACCTACTTAACCCACACGTATCTAGCACATAAGTATGGATAATGAACAAGATATATGGAACAAAAATTTTCATTTTATGCACATAAGCATGGATAATCAATAAGTTAAAAGAAATCAAAATCTTCACTTTATTACTATCCATCAACCTATGTGATAACTAAGATTTCATCCTCAGAAATCTTTCTTACCCTGTAACCTCCAGCGTAAGCCAACTAGTGTGATTCGACTCCCCCTTGTAGATTAAGGCCCGGATGAGAGCAAAGTTTGCTACTTGGGTCTCCCACCCGCAACCACACAAGGAATGAACAAAACTTCACCGGGTTGTGACACAAGCACGCTGCCCCGGGTTGTGACGCAAGCACAATTCCACCCTTATAACCAAACCGTTGAGGAGCCAATCACCACCGTGCCTTACCTAGGGTTTCGTAATCTCAATATCCAGAATCCAGACCAATCATTTCTCCTCCAGGGCCCACAAAGGTCACCCTCACAACAGGGTTCAACCTGGTCACCCTTTTTACTCATCATCGTTTCTCATAATTGTTTTTCCATCATTACCTAATCATCGTCTACAATGAATTTCTCACGGTCCATAACCACCCCAGTGATCCTATTGGCCAATCTAAATTTTCACAAACAACTTTAATAGCAGTACAAGCAATTGTACGAAACTAAACCAATAATCCATATACACAATCAAGAATGATCAAGACAGTAATAAATAATACACACAAATTTGTAATTTCAATGCAAAATGTAGCATAATCACTTCCTCAAAGAGAATAATCTAAATGCATTAACATCATGTAACTTGGCCTCCATATTCTTTGCTTCACAAATAAAATATAATTTATGGCTAAATGCCAAACCTTCTTGGCTGTTTATGAAAAATAAATAGATGGGATTTCTATTTAGTAGATTAAGAATCAAGGTACACCCCTTCCAATTGTCAAACCCGTGCACCCCTTTGTCATAGCCACGTTTATGATATTTAGTAGAACACATGTAATGATACTCCTATGGACATGGTCGGCTAGTATGATGAATGTCCCAGTGAATTTATTCGCAATGAATGTGGCACAAATCTGGAAACTCTAAGGTCTTAAGTGTCATCAAACAAGTAATCCAATTCATAAATTTTGTTTTCGGAACATAAAATGCGGGACTGACTGTCCGAATAAAAGTTTCGGCAGCCATGGGTTTGCTCGCCGTTTTGAAGTTTCGAGCTACGGAGTTTCGTTCGTTACCCAACTAAACATTAAATTAACACATAAAAGGGTTCGGTAGGATAAACCTACCTTAAATCCCGCAGATTTAGCTAAAGTCAGAGTTGTTCGAGTGGGACACGGTGGCAACGAGCGGTGGAATTTCTTCTTCTCCGGAACTTCTTCTCCTTTAACTTTCTCTGTTCACCTCTTTCCTTTCTATCTCCCTTTCTCTTGTTTGCCAGTGTGTATAAAAAAAATAGAAGAAGATGCAGGAGTTATAGGTGAAATGGGAGACAAGGGACTGTACTAGGGAGTAATTTAGGCATGGGTAGTGTTTAAGACACTACAGGATAGGTCTAGGGAAATGGATTTCAAGGATAACGTAGTGGAATGGAAAAAATAATACATTTTTGGATTATATAAAAATGTGTATACACCTGTATATAGATATCACGTATACATGTCCATATAATCGGGAATAGCTCATACAGACTCTCAGACGGGCACATATTGAACACAGACAAAATTCGTAAACATTCAAATTACATAAAATGAACTAATATTTTTATAAATCACAATTTATATATACATATACATATATACATATATACATATACATATATACATATAGGAGCCCCTTCCAATAAGGGTCCCTTATTGAAAAATAAAATGCGGACCTAGCCTTTTTTGTGTTTCCGGACCAAATTTTGACGATCCGAACCGTTCAATGTTTTTAAAATGCATTTTTAAGGGCCCACGCGAAGATTCGTCCAAAAAAAATACCCGTAAGGGCTTCATCCGATCGGTTTTTGTTAAAAACGTTATATACAAAATTTGGCTCGGAAATGTGAGGTCCGCATTTTAACTTCAATAAGGGACCCTTATTGGAAGTTAATCCTATACATATATACATATATACATATACATATATACATATATACATATACATATACATATATATATATATACATATATATATATATATACGGCAATTGTATATATGCATATACATATATATATATACACGGACGATCCAGTCAAGGATCCCGGAAATCCCGGATTGAAGCGTTTTGAAGCCCTTCCCGATATTTTTTTGACGATCCGAGCCGTCCAATGTGTTCAAAAGATGTTTTCCAAGGCCCACGCGGGAAATCTTCAAAAAAAATTCCGGGAAGGGCTTGATCCAAGCAGTTTTTCGCAAAAATTGCATATTTACAGTTTTGCGAAAACCGCTTGGATCAAGCCCTTCCCGGTGTTTTTTTTTGAAGATTTCCCGCGTGGGCCTTGGAAAACACCTTTTGAACACATTGGACGGTTCGGATCGTCAAAAAAATATCGGGAAGGTGGAGTCCCGGATCCGGGACTCCCGGACTAGATCGGGACTCTATATATATATACATATATACATATACATATACATATATATATATACATATACATATATATATATACATATACGGCAATTATCCAATCAAGGATCCCGGATTTCCCGGATTGAAGCGTTTTGATGCTTTTAACGATTGTTTTTGGGAAATCCGAGCCGTCCAATGTGTTCAAAAGGTGTTTTCCAAGGTCCACGCGGGAAATCTTCAAAAAAAAATACCGGGAAGGGCTTGATCCAAGCAGTTTTTCGCAAAAAATGTACATTTACAGTTTTGCGAAAAACCGCTTGGATCAAGCCCTTCCCGGTATTTTTTTTGAAGATTTTCCGCGTGGACCCTTGAAAACACCTTCTGAACACATTGGACGGATCGGATTTTCAAAAAAATATCGGGAAGGTGGAGTCCCGGATCCGGGAGTCCCGGATGAGATCCGGACTCTATATATATATATATATATATATATAGGAAGCCGATCTACTAAGGACTCCCTCAAACAAAAATTCCGTGCGGACCAAGCCATTTTTCGACTTTCCGGATCAAATTTTGACGATCCAAACCGCTCAATGTTTTTAAAATGCATTTTCCAAGGTCCGCGCGGAAAATCTTCAAAAAAAAATACCCGGAAGGGCTTGATCCACACAGTTTTTGTTAAAAACGCTATATATAACGTTTTTAACAAAAACTGTGTGGATCAAGCCCTTCCGGGTATTTTTTTTTGAAGATTTTCCGCGTGGACCCTTAAAAATGCATTTTAAAAACATTGAGCGGTTCGGATCGTCAAAATTTGATCCGGAATGGTGAGGTCCGCACTCCCTTATCCTAAGGGAGTCCTCAATAGATCATTATTCTATATATATATATATATATATATATATATATATATATATATATATATATATATATATATATATATATATATTTTGATACCACGTGTTCGGAAATTTGGATCTTCATAAATATACTCAATCGAAAATAGTTTAGTACATTATAAGTAAAATAGGATCGAAAATTGGGTCGTTACAATCAATCTCTAAAAGATTCGGCCACAGCAGTTCACGGCACCACGAAACACGAACACCAAATGGATGAATGATGTGATACTAAAAATGCGAAGCTTGAAAGTATTAATGCACAATGAAAATTTTAATAGGATAAACACAGCTAGCAATTCATCTTTTTAATGAATCAATCAACGTGGATTCCTGCCTCTGAGCTCATTAGAAGAAACATTAAAGTCATTGATGAGAATTTTGATGGTTTGTGTCCATTTTGTGGAGTGCTGGTTGAATCTGCTTCTCATGTTCTTTTACACTGCAAAATTGCATGGGCAATCTGGTCGGACATCATTGATTGGTGGAAATTGAATTGGGTTTGCCCTGGCTCTATTTCTTCTTTGATATCCTGGTGGCTTCATGAAAAAAACAAATCTCTCTTGCAAGCATGCTGGAGTGCTTGCTTTTTCGCTACTATTTGGTCCATTTGGTTAGCTAGAATCGATGTTGTATTCAACGGCAAAAAATTAGTCCTCTCTGAAATTACTGATCTCATCAAAACTAGAGTTGCTGTCTGGATAAAAGCCAACTTTGATCTGCAATCTTACTCTGTGGAGAACTTCAAGCTCAATCTATCTTCCATTATATATCTCAAAGTCCCTAGAAGAATTCAAATGTGATCTTCCAATTGTGTTTCTGGTGGTGGATGCTGATGCTATCATTATGTTTGGAGTTTGGTTGAGTTGGTCCTCCTACTGTATTATCAACTCCTTACAATCTGCAGCTGCATTGGGATTCTTTAGATTCTCTTCTCTCTTAGCTGCTGATAAACTATAATCTTTTATTGTTTTTGCCTTTGGTCTTTGGTTGGATTTTATGATCTAGAGATCTCATTTTGCCGGGGCTTTTGGTGTCATCATAGTTGGGATGTCTTATCCTAGTTATGTTGCTATTTTGTCCCATGCCCTTCATCTTGTAATTTCTTCTTTCTATATATTCTTCTTTGCTTAGCAAAAAAAAAAAATCAAAAAAAAAAAAATCAACGTGGATTCCATGCTAGCAGCCTAGCACACAAGATAAAACCATTTTCCTTCTTTCGGTTTTTTTCCGTAAAAATAATGTGCATACATATTCAATGGCAAGTGCACCCATATATAGGCAAGAGAAAAAATGCCATACATGTGGCAAACAAAATCTTTTTGATGTCTTACCAAAAATTATTTAGTCTCTTTTTTGCCATTTAAAAAAATGTGCCTTTATATATCAAATATATCAAGATTGTGATCCGCTATATAGGCAAGGGAAATGCCGCCCCTCCCCAAAAGAGTATCTCGGTGATGCTTTCCAAAAAACATCACATATGGAAAAAATAAAAAATAAAAAATTCGTCCCTTGATATATGGAATGCAAATTTTCTGAGAGTTAAAGAAAAATTGTTTATTTGATGTCAACATATGTAAATATGGAAAACACAATTTTCGGCAAGGTAAAAGAAAAACTTTTGATTGATATCAATATATATATAAATATAGGTACGGAAAAAGAATTTTCGGAGAGTTTTATAGGAAAGGCAAACGTGCAAAAATATAATCTTTTATATAAAAAAATGCATGATATGTTGTGCAATGCATTTACCTCTCACACAAATAGATGGACTTCGCAGCGGTCAAATTGGCGCAGACAATAGGAGGAGAATCGAGCGAATAACTACCCCTAAAATGTCTACCCATTACAATTCAAAGGAAGTCAATATAACAATCACACGAATGATGGTTTTGGACAACCCCGGAAAATGACAAAATATCTAACACAGAGAGCATCGAACTAATGGTTTGGACACCCATACATACCAAGGGGACGTCGCCCTAGCTTAGTCCCTTACTACCCACGTCCATGCCCAGGGTTTGGCATCTACCCACATCCATACCATCCAATTCCCAGACATCCCCTCCCAGGTTGGGGAGCCCATCCGCCACGACCATCCCACCATTGAGATCGATTTATTATGTTTTATTGACGGGATTCTTCACTGTTTCAGCATCTGCTTGGCTAGTTTTTAGGATTTCATTTGGTCTATTTAGTATAAGTAGTAATTGGGTGGTTGTTTCTTTGTTCAGGTATAACTTGTTAATTTCTACATATTGTTCATGCAGTATCTAAAAATAAATAAAGATGTTTCCCTAGTTTATTCTTTTTTTGTTTGTATTTTTTTATTTTGATTATATGTTCTCATTATGGTGTTTAATCACATGATAGAGTATTCTATAATTCTAGACAAGTTAATAACAGTAAATTAATGGTTCTCTATGGCCTTCCAATTGCAGAACATAAATTATTATTGAATCGACCAATGCAAGCGTAAACAATTACAACACACAATATAGAACGGAGTATAAAACAGTGAAGAGATCAATATAGGAATTTACGTGGTTCCCCAAAACTGGGTTCCTCTACGGGAGCGAGAGCAAGTCTTTGCTTGGTCGCTACGCTTTCCTCGCTCCACTCCCCATGTGGCCTTGCCTATAACTTCTCGGTACCTCTACATATGAGCCACAAATTCTAACACCCCAAAAAAATCAATAAAGGGAAAAAACGCCCTGTTTTCCTAATTTAAGTTCTAAAATGATCAACAAATTAATATCCATGTTACAGCAACATAGTATAGGCATAATTAATAAACATGGAATGGGCAAACAAGCAGGGGACCGTCACGACCGTGTGATTATTTCTCCTTAATTTTTTTTTTTTTAAGTGAACATTGCATTTCTTTTATTTTTTCTATTTTCATAACGTACTAATTATATTCAGGTACACCAAAACGGAATCCAATAATTTGGAGTAAAAACTTATCGTCTCTTGAATCTTAATATAAAAAAAAAAACTTATATATACTCTAAAGTCTAAATCCAACACCCACAACTAACCCACCACCCACCCATCAAAATAAACCGAATCCAAAGCCATACACTCCCTCCTTCTCACAAGGGTGTTTGGGAGACCATTTTTCACATTTTCACATTCTCCATTTCAACTTTTGGGTATTTGGGTGACAACAGGAAAAAACTAGTGCCGGAGCTAGGATTTCCAATCCGGGGGGGGGGGGGGGGGGGGGGGGGTTAGCCATAGGCATTTGATAGCTCTGCTGATGCCTCTGATGAGGGCAGAATTACCCAATCATGTGTGGCATTACGGAGAGAGGACTAACCTTTATCCTCAATCCTTAAAAAGATCAATTATAACAGCTGGCAAATTAGCTTAGCAACTGCAAGCTTGACGGTTATGTAAACATTGATAATTTGAGACACTGGAAATCAAGGACGGAGCTTGGATTCGGCCACGGGGGTGGCACTATTCAATGAAAAACTAGTTACATTGTAACGACCCGGGTTTTCCGCCTATATTTTTTTTCGGATAAAATTATGTTATTAAAATTCTACTAAAGTTTATCTTTATTTTATTTTATTATTATTAGACTAATATCTTAATTGTTTTAAATCCTCATGTTTTTCCTGAAATTATATTATTACACTCACACATATGAGCATATACATATACTGAGCATATACATCTCCTTCCCTCCTAACTAAATCTAGTCCAATTCCCCTAACTAAACCCTCATAGCATTCCATCAACCCATCATTCAAACCATCAATGTTTAACCATTTTTGGTCTTTCTTTTCCCTAGCCAATTAGATCTTTACACACCCCCAAATTACTTTCCCTTAACCCTTGAATAATAAGTCATACTCACACACTCCATTAACCACTAGATTTTGGCCTAACCAATAAATCTCATTCCCATTTCCATTTTTCAGCAGAGAGAGAAGCCATTCCCCATTTCATTTTCGGGTAGCCCATGTACCCTTCATAAAACTCCATTTTTCTCCAACTTGGAGTGGTTTTTAGGCTTAGGTTTCTTCATGAAAGTTTTAGATCACTTCGAGAGCTAAGTTTTAGACACAAGAATCGTCCAGAACGGTTGAAGTTTGATTGCTCTATTGCTGTCCGAAGTTCAGTGCGAATTTGAGACTTTCTCCGAGAAAATTTTCCGAAACCGAGCTTATTCTTCCGGACCAAAGGTAGATTACTCTAGAACTCTTAATTCCAAAGTATACTACATGTATCATAGAATTGATTTATGTGTTTGGTGTTTGATTGATGCTTGAAACTTGCGTATAACTTCTTAAGTGTTGAAACTGTCTTGGTGCCGGTTAGATCAGTCAACTTCGGAAAATCATATAAAATACTACCAACCTCTTATGGCGTTTCTTCTTATGTCAAATTGTAGATACACTTCTTATCTTTAAATGGCCACTAGAATCGCTTAAATCGGACTTATAAAACTCTAGAAAAACTGATTTTAGTAAATGATGGCAAATCTGGACGGTCTAGATTCAAAGACGTTTTTGTATATCTTAAACTCATTTTTATGAAATATGTTCTATATAACAAATGTTGATAACATCCTATTCTATTACCCTGTTAAATATCATAAATTTAGGAGCTGTTTTGATATGCTTTTGAAATATATTTCTTAATAACAAAATCTGTCAGACTTGGGTAAAAATTGAAGTTCTAACAATTTATTGGAAGACTTAAACATTTTATTTTTCAAATCTATTTTTATTGGAAGTTAGACGAGGTGTTGTGAACACGTATGAATTTTTATAGCTCTTCAATCCATCTCCTTAAACCCTAAACGATCAAGTTTTCATATAGTGTAAAAAATAGACAGATTTTGTTCAATGCCGTTTTGGGTTAGCATAACTTCTGGTTTTGGAAATGTGTTCTGCAACATAAATGTTCCTAACACCCTAAATAATTTGGCCATAGAATTTCATAGTAATTGAATTTTTATTGATAGATGATTTTGGCTAAACACTAAGGTGAATGAAATATGTACTTTTCAGTAAATAAGGAGCTAACAAATAATGATCGTATGAGTTAACAAATAATGATTGTTCATAGTTGTGATTAAACTATGATGATATTATGAATTGTTATTTATCATTTCAAGTTATGACTTTGTTCATTGAGCGGTAATGTTACCGTGAACGTAGAAAGCATGTTAAGTTCATTGAATTAGTGGCGGACTTGGAGGGATCACCTAGATGTTTAAGTTATTGATGAGGTCTAGGGAGGCCATCCCACAGAGTCTCAGTTTTATGATTGGCGGTCAGCCAAAGATAATGGAATTGAGGAATTATGCGGTATTGGATATACCTATGTGCTGTATGTGCATCCCGAGGCAATGTGCTGTATGTACAACCTCACGTGTTGTATGCACGTCTCAAGGATTTGTGTTGAATGTACATCCTTATGCGCTGTATGTGCATATTGAAGAATGCACTGTATGTACATTCTCAGAGGAGGGGGGTGGGGGGAAGTGAATCTTGAAATGATGGAAAGCTGAATGTTGGCGTTGATTTGGAGATTGATCCATGAGATGGTTAGAATTCAAAACTTGTGAGAAACGAAAATGGAACTCCGTGATAATCAGGGAAACAAAAATGTATCGATCGTAGTACGACACTAATTTGAAAAGAAAGTTGAACAATGAGATGGGTAGAGTGTTGGGATTAATTGAGAGTATGATTGCTCGAGGTAATTTTCACTGTGTTGAAGGCTATTTGATGCAGTAGCCCGGGAGGAAGAGTATTTTCGGCATTTTAAGCCACGGGGGGCAAAATCGTAGTTTTGCTCTTTTTTAAGCTATCGGTATCGATACGGGTAATGTGCTGTATCGATACCGGATAGCTAAGTGGCGAACAGAAGCTTCCCGTATCGATACAGGATTATCCCTGTATCGATACCGCGTGTCCTAAGGTCGGCCCTTTGGCTTGCCTCGTTATTTTGCTATTATTTCCGATTTTTCCCTTTTGGTAATTTTAGGGTTTCCATTGATTTGACTTCCTTTTTCGGAACAAATCAATTAGGCTTTCCGGTTTCCTATATAATAAATTGTAAGCCTAAACGGCTGAGGAGTTGATTATTATTGAATGAAAACAGAGTCTAAAGAGCGTTTTCTCTAACTATCTCGTTTGTGATCGATTGTTGCGCGTCTTTTCTGTAGTTCATAAGGCGCCCTGCATCAGTTGGTATCAAAGCTTCAAGTTCCAATCCTGACTATGGCCGGAGGACGTGTTGGAGGTCGAGGGGGACGAGATGGTCGTACCGATACTTTGGAGGACATCTATGAAAGAGATGACGTAGCGCAGGAGGCGCGAACAGAGGCGCGATTCCAACAACTAGAACAGAGCATGACGGCTGCAATAGCTGCTTTAGCCGAGCAAGTTGCTGCCCTAGCTGTTGGGGGGAATCTACCTCGCCATCAACCATACAATCGGCGGCCTCGAGAGGAGGACGAAAGTACGGATGGTGAAGCGGCTGAAAACCTTTTTGCTGCGGGGGTATTCGACGTTGGCAGGGCTGGCGGCGGTGGCTTTCGTCAACAAAGGGGCAGAGGCCGGGAGATCATGGCTGATAACCGTGATTTCCGTCCCTGGGAGTCTGGTTTGAGGATCGACCTACCTGAGTTCCAGGGGGGTTTGACGCCGGAGGAGTTCCTTGATTGGGTTGCGGCTATGGATGAAGTCTTGGAGTTCAAACAAGTTCCAGAGGATAAACGGGTGTCGCTGGTGGCTACCAGATTCAGGGGTAGAGCCGCGGCATGGTGGCAGCAATTGAAGCAGACTCGGCTGCGGCAGGGAAAAGACAAGATTAGTTCGTGGGAAAAATTAAAGAAAAAGATGCGGGTGGCTTTTCTTCCCCACAACTACTCGCGTCTGATGTATCAGCGGCTGCAGAACCTCCGTCAGAATTCGCGTTCTGTGGATGATTACACCACAGAGTTCCATCAATTGGTAGCTCGGAATGATCTTGCAGAAACGGATGAGCAATTGGTATCGAGGTATGTGGGAGGTTTGCGTGAACAGTTCCAGTTTACACTAAATATGTTCGAATTATTCTCTGTTTCCGATGCCTATCAAAAGGCATTGCAGATAGAAAAACAAGCTATTCGCAGGCCTTCTTCGACCCCGTGGAGTGCTCCGGCTCGACCCGCGGTCGGCAATACTTCCACCAAACCAATTGCTAGCCTGCCCCCCACTAATCCGCCAGCAATTAGGGCAGGTGCTAGTTCTGGTTCTGGGTCGAAGTGTTTTAAATGTGGTGAGCCTGGTCATCGCGCATTTGAGTGTAGAAAGGGCGAACGGCCAGGAAAAGCTTTGTTTGTGGATTCTGAAGGGATTGTGAACGAGCACTGCGAGTCAGACGAGCAAGAGGTAGCATATGAGGAGGAAGTTGTGGAAGAGGTAGTTGGGGATAACGGTCCGTTATTGGTTGTTCGGTGACTGTGCTATGCTCCGCGTGAGGCAGAGGGAGATTCGTGGCTCCGTGGTAATGTGTTTCAGTCTACTTGCACCATTGGAGGGAAGGTGTGTCGATTTGTGATTGACTCTGGGAGTTGCGAGAACGTGGTGGCAGAAGAGGCAGTCCAAAAACTTGGTCTGAAGACGGAGGCTCATCCCAGTCCCTACAAGCTTACATGGTTGAAAAAAGGTAACGAAGTTAAAGTTTCCAAAAGATGTTTAGTTGCTTTCTCTATTGGTTCCAAGTACAGGGATGAAATCTGGTGTGATGTTGTGGCCATGGATGCTTGCCACCTTCTATTGGGGAGGCCATGGCAGTATGATCGTAAGGTGGTACATGACGGGGGCGCTAATACATATGCGCTATCATTTAATGGTGTGAAGATTGTGTTGCTGCCTTCCAAGGAGGTTGTACCCAAACCACACACGGGGGAGGGTACCACCCTTCTGACGAGAATACAGTTTGAAGAGGAGTTGTCAACAAACAAAGTGGTTTTTGTGTTAATGGCGAAGGAGGGTCCTAAGGCCTTGGTAGGAGAAGATGTTCCAGCAATGGTTCATCCTCTTCTGCAGGAATTTCAGGATGTGTTTCCAGCAGACTTACCAGATGGGTTGCCCCCTCTGCGGGATATTCAGCACCAGATTGATTTGGTGCCCAATTCAAGTTTGCCCAATTCAAGTTTGCCCAATCGGCCCCATTATCGTATGAGTCCGAAAGAGCATGAAGAGCTGCGGAGACAAGTGGAGGAACTGTTGGCTAAGGGCTTTATTCGTGAAAGCCTTAGCCCATGTGCAGTACCAGCCCTGTTAATTCCAAAAAAAGATGGCACGTGGAGGATGTGCGTTGACAGCAGAGCCATTAACAAGATCACAGTGAAGTATCGCTTTCCAATTCCAAGGCTGGATGATCTGCTAGATCAGTTGGGTAATGCCAAGGTGTTCTCGAAGCTGGACTTGAAGAGTGGGTACCATCAGCTTCGAATCAGGCCAGGGGATGAGTGGAAAACAGCGTTCAAAATTCGCGAGGGACTGTATGAGTGGATGGTGATGCCGTTCGGACTGTCCAATGCGCCTAGCACCTTCATGAGGATGATGAACCAGGCCCTTCGCCCTTTTATCGGTAAATCTGTTGTCGTTTATTTCGATGATATTTTAATATATAGTGCCACGCCTGATCAACACTTGCAGCACTTAAGAGAAGTTCTTACTGTTTTGCGTGCTGAAAAATTATTTGGGGCAATCAAGAAGTGTGTGTTCTTAACCGATACAGTGCTTTTTCTTGGATATGTTGTATCCAAGGATGGGATTTCAGTGGATGAGTCTAAGGTTGAGGCTATTCGTAGCTGGCCTCAACCGCGGACTTTATTCGATGTTCGCAGTTTCCATGGGCTTGCGGCGTTCTACCGTCGCTTTATTCCGCACTTTAGCACTATTATGGCTCCTATAACAGATTGTATGAAGGGAGGCAGGTTTGCGTGGAATGATGCAGCAACTGCTGCGTTTCAATTGATCAAGCAAAAGCTAACTTCGGCTCCTGTGTTGATCTTGCCGGATTTCTCACAGCCTTTTGAGCTGCATTGTGATGCATCAAAGGTTGGAATTGGGGCTGTCCTTAGCCAAAATTCTAAGCCTATTGCTTATTTTAGTGAGAAACTAAATGGAGCAAAGATGAATTACAGTACCTATGATGTGGAGTTCTATGCCTTGGTCCAAGCATTGAAGCATTGGTATCACTATCTTATTCATAGTGACTTCGTTCTTTATTCTGATCACGAGGCGTTGAAGCACCTCAATGCTCAAGATAAGTTGTCCAGTCGGCATGCTAAATGGGCGGCTTATATTCAGCAGTTCTCTTTCTCTATCAAGCACAAGTCTGGTGCTTTGAATCGAGTAGCTGATGCCCTCAGTCGGCGTTCCAATTTTCTTGTTTTGATGCGCACTAAAGTAACAGGTTTTGATGCTTTTCGTGATTTATTGGCAGCGGATTCGTATTTTTCTACTATCATTACAGATATTGCAGGGGGTGGCCAATCCGACTTCCACATGCACAATGGTTTCTTATTCAAAGGAAATTTGTTGTGTGTTCCGGAGTCCAGTCTGAGGTTGAAAATCATTAAGGAGTTGCATGATGAGGGGCATGTGGGCCGGGATAAGACCTATGCATTGGTTTCTGCTTCCTATTTTTGGCCGACCTTGCGGCGTGAGGTTTATAAGTTCGTGGCAGGGTGTCATATCTGTCAGATTTCCAAGGGTACGGCCACTAACGCCGGTTTATATATGCCATTGCCAATTCCGTCCCAGCCATGGGCCGATGTCAGTATGGATTTTGTATTGGGGCTGCCACGTACACAACGTGGTCATGATTCTGTCTTCGTGGTGGTCGATCGTTTCTCAAAGATGGCACACTTCATCGCTTGCAAGAAAACTACGGATGCTGTTAAGGTGGCGCAATTATATTTTTCGGAGGTTTATCGCTTGCATGGGCTGCCTATGTCTATCGTTTCTGATCGGGATACCAGGTTTTTGAGTTATTTTTGGCGTTGTTTGTGGAGGCTGGCCAACACTCAATTGGATTTTAGTACGGCTTATCATCCCCAGACCGATGGCCAGACTGAGGTGGTGAACCGTTCTTTGGGTAATTTATTGCGCAGTTTGGTGGAGGATCATCTCAAAAGTTGGGATCAAAAGCTGTGTCAAGCAGAATTTGCTTTCAACCATTCCGTCAATCGAAGCACGGGATTCTCTCCTTTCCAGGTTGTGTATGGATTTAACCCTCGCACACCAGTCGACTTAGCTCCTGTTCCAAGCTTGAAGCGTTCTAATGGCAAGGCTGAAGATTTCATGACAAGTTTACAGCGGGTCCATGCCGAGACTAAGTTGCGTTTGGAGAGTAGTACAGCCAAGTACAAGGCAGCGGCAGACAAGAAGCGCCGGCTAGTGGAGTTTGAGGTTGGTGATTTCGTGTATGCGGTCCTTACTAAAGACCGTTATACATCTCATGAGTATAACAAACTTGCTGCTCGTAAAATTGGTCCCGTTGAGATTGTTGAGAAGATCAATCCCAATGCCTATCGTTTGAAGCTGCCAAGCCATGTTCGCACTGCCGATGTGTTTAATGTCAAGCATCTCATTCCATTCCGGGGTGATAGCTCGACCGATGATGATGATGCAAATTCGAGGGCGAATTTCTTTTTAGAAGGGGAGGATGATGCAGTAGCCCGGGAGGAAGAGTATTTTCGGCATTTTAAGCCACGGGGGGCAAAATCGTAGTTTTGCTCTTTTTTAAGCTATCGGTATCGATACGGGTAATGTGCTGTATCGATACCGGATAGCTAAGTGGCGAACAGAAGCTTCCCGTATCGATACAGGATTATCCCTGTATCGATACCGCGTGTCCTAAGGTCGGCCCTTTGGCTTGCCTCGTTATTTTGCTATTATTTCCGATTTTTCCCTTTTGGTAATTTTAGGGTTTCCATTGATTTGACTTCCTTTTTCGGAACAAATCAATTAGGCTTTCCGGTTTCCTATATAATAAATTGTAAGCCTAAACGGCTGAGGAGTTGATTATTATTGAATGAAAACAGAGTCTAGAGAGCGTTTTCTCTAACTATCTCGTTTGTGATCGATTGTTGCGCGTCTTTTCTGTAGTTCATAAGGCGCCCTGCATCACTATTCATTGAATCAATTTATTTGACCCTTAATGTTGTACTGCCTTTATATCAAATTGTGTATTGCTTGTAATGTAAGGATTAACGGGTAGGAGTATATCTGCTGAGCGTCATTCGCTCATGGTATTCGTGTACCCTGGCTTTTCATGCCAGGTATTGAAAACGGAATTGAAAGACAAGATAAAGATAAGGATAGATCCCACTGGAGAACAAAAGATGTCGAGCCCTAGATTCCGTACTAGTTATTGCTCCATTCCTTTATCGAAATTATATTTCAAGTTGTAATCTTGCTTAGTAATTAAACCTATTTTGTCAAGTTGGTGAAATCAAACTTTCCTTCCGCTGTTATTTAAGAAATTGGCTTTTTATTTAATGGAATCATTCTGGAAAATATTTTATTAACGTGTCTGAATTTTGGGGCGTTACATACATGTTGTACGGAAAAATGAGAAGAAAAAAATTACTAGAAAATCATAGAATTAGGTTTTCTAATAAGTTTTTTTGTGAAAAATACATCAATGCTTCCTCCAACTTTCTTATGGTATTCAAATACAAGACATTACGATACTAATTTATTCATTCAAATATTTAAATCAACATGTTTGTGATTTTATTTTCAATGTACATTAATTCTCACCATAGTCTGTAAAAAGACATTACAATACTAATTTATTCATACAAACATTTAAATCAACATGTTTGTGATTTTATTTTCATTGTACATGAATTCTCACCATAGTCCGTAAAAAAAAACATGCAGTAAAAATGCTAAACTTTGAGAAAAAAATTTAATGTTCAAAGGTTTCACGTTTCTCTCCATTTAGTAAATTTTTTTTTGCAAACCTTTAGAGAGAGAGAGAGAGAGAGAGAGAGAGAGAGAGAGAGAGAGAGAGAGAAGAGTATTCTAGTTGGCAAAATGAAATATAGAAGCTCTGCAGCCTGGGAGATTCGATCTTAGGACGAGAGGGGCGCCCCAACCATGGAGCCAAAGCCCACTGACAGTTGAAACTTTCCCTACTTCAATACTTATATTTGTTCGTTGCAATTTTTTTTTTCTTTCAAAAAAGTGCGGGGGGCCAGGGCCCACCCCAGTCCCACTATACATCCGCCCCTGCCAAAAACCATTCTCTCAAAACAGATTCTCTAATTTTCACTTTCTAGGACAGAAAGTAAAAAGAGGTCAAGAGCTCCTTTTCTATTTCTCTTTCTCATTTTCATTTTCCCTTTAATTCTTTACTCTCCATTTTACCCCTCTACCCTTGTCTGAAGACCCCCTTTTGTTTCTACCACAAACAAACGACGAACCTCCTGTTAGGAGAATACCATAATAGAGGAGGGTGTTAGCCGAACCTCCACTGGAGACTATAGGAGGGTGTTTTTTGTTTTAATTGTAAATGTTTTAGCCGAACCTCTTGTTTTTATGTTGGTCCTAATTTTGGATTGTTCACACAAAAAAGTCACAAAAAAGGGCGTACACCCTATTCGGAACTCGTTAAAACTTAAAAGTGTGGTTTGGTTATGTATGTTCTTTAATTTGTGTAATGTTTTTATGTTCATCATATTTTTAGACCAATTTTTTTATTTTTTGCAACTACTTTCATTTAAAATAATTTTATTAATTTCAATTACCAAAAAAAAAAGGAAGAGGAAACAATATTTTCCAACAAAAAAAATAAATCAAAATTGGACGGGACACGTTTACAAAAATATTTCCCAATATGATTTCAAAAAACTTTCTGAAAACAATATTCACACAAATTTTTAATACCGTAATCAAAAATAAGGGCAAAATGGTAAATAACCAATCCATAACTCATTTTCATAATTATTCTCCCAAACACTACTTCTGTTGCAAAATGCATTCTACACATTTCTCCCAAACACTTTTCCAAAGTTCAAAACACATTCTGACCATAACTCAAAAAGTTGAAAATGAAAAGCTGAAAAATAGGCTCCCAACACTTGCTGGGGTGAAAGTTGTTGGACGACTAGTGGCATGTGATTGGAATGTGATTGTCGAGAGATTTAAGTGTCAACTTAGTTGGAATGTTTCAGAGGTGGCTCTACATGCATGGATGGTCACTTGAACGCTCCAAAAAAAAATTTAGTTTTATTTTAGTTTAGGTTGTTTTGAACATCCAACCTAAAAATATTTGAACACTCTAACACATAAATATTTGAACAACTAGCCCCCCAAGTATCAACCCACAAACAATCCAATGTAACGACCCAATTAAAAGCCATAGGCAGCTCCATAGCTTTTGTCAATTGAGCAACCCAAACTATTTTATATTTTATATTTTATATTACACGTAATAATTTCATCTCTGATTTGTTGGAACACTTAGTCCTATACATTGAACATCGATGCATTAATCCAAGAAATTCACAAATGAACACCTATTTATTAGCTGAAAAGAAATTATATACTCTTAATGACAAAAATTTTAAAAAAATGGAGAGAAGAAAAGTATCTATTGGTATCGATACCATGCTCTAGCTTTTCTCTGAACAACAATTGACTGTATATCTCCAAAAATAAACGCATATGTCAAAAAAAAAAAAATCTGTGTGAACCTATCTGCCACAATTTCCTACGATAAAACCTAATTTGTTTATGTGCTAGTCTAAATTTTGCTTGGCTTAAAATATAGAATTCACCAAGAACATACAATTGTAACATTTTATGTATTTTTGTATTATTTAGTCGCATTATTAATACTAACTTATCAAAAATTGTGCATATATGGCTAGTTAATGGAGTTAAGAATTAAGGTAGTCTTTTGCTTGTTAATTATTGTGATGCCTTTATGCCCCAGATCCTTCTAAAGTTCTAATCTTTCCCTTTCGAATATTTTGTCCCTGGTTTATATGAAAAAAATTGTTAATGGCTCGCCAATTTTTTTTTAAATTTTTTATCGGCAAAGAAAGAATTCTGAATTTATAGTTGGGTAGCTACATCTGAGACACGAGCCATTAACAATTTTATGTATAAACCAAGGACTACATAAGTTCGATCGATACTTGAGGGACTAATAAACAAAAACGGAATAGTTTATGGGGATAAATGTTGTGCTTGCCCATTTCATTCTCGCGTATACGCGAACCCGCATCTGTGGCAGGAAAAACAAACCTGCCTCTCTCTCTCTCTGTGTCTCTCTCTCTCCATCGGATTGTGCTTCACTTGAATCTGCAGCTTACACGGCCACCACTTTGACCCACTTGTGATATAATTCAGGTTCTCCGTCTATGTTTGTTTGTTTCAATCAGAGATAGCAGTTCATTAGTTTAGAATCTCGTGTTTTGATTTGGCTATTCTTGAAGATTACCTGCTTTTGGTTCATTTAGATCAATACGGGTTCAGATTTGAATTTGAATCCTAAAGGTTGAACTTTTGGGTACTTGAGTTGAAAGCAACCCTTTGGATTCATTCAGGGTTTATTCAGATCAATACGGGTTCAGATTTGAATTTGAATCCCAAAGGTTGAACTTTTGGGTTCTTGAGTTGAAAGCAACCCTTTGGATTGATTCAGTAGGGTTGCATTAAATTTGGAACCTGAAATGGGTTTTTGTCAAGATTGAATTTTTGGGTACTGGAGGGAAGCCCTTTGGATTGATTCTGTAGGGTTGCATTGAATTTAGAACCTTTCTGCCTTTTGGGAATTGGATTTACTTCATAAGGGGTTGAAGTCATGTTCTATGGTGCAGTGGTGTGGGATCCATGGCTCATTGTTGCCCAAATTGTTTCCCTTCAATGCTTATACTATCTAACGCTGGGAGTTTTTATGGAGATTCTTGTTGGGACTCGGGTATCTCGGATGAGTCTCGTGTATTTCTTTGATTATTCCTCTGTTGCAGTTTCTACAGTTACCGGTTGGGGTGTCATTGCTTCATTTATATTCGCTTCGCTCGCCGGGTGAGAATTCTATCTCCCGACTTGTTTTGTTTGAAATTACTGTTATTGGGTAAACAGTTCATCATTGTAATAGATTTTTTGCACCTTTGCATTGTATGATTGTCATTTCTTAACTTAACCATACTTGTTTCATGTCATTGACTTGTTGCATGATCATTGAGTCCTCGAATTTCCCTTTTTGCAATTTGGTCCTAAATCAGGAGAACTTTCAATAGGAAAGAATGCTTGAAAGTCATATTGGGTAGGTTATACTTTTATGGTAATCAATTTAGGTCATTGTTCTTGCTTTCATGGTGAGAATTTGATCGTGTCATACCGAATCAAATATAAATTAATAAGAACTAGGAATTAACCGTTACTCTAGGTAGTGTGGTCAAGTCCGAGTGTCGATCCTCAGGGACAGTTGGGCTAAGTTACGATAATTCCGATTAATTTCTATATTAATTCTATGTTGGTTGAGTTTTAATTTTAGAAAGTTTATTAACTACAACAATAACAACAACAATAACATAACCCATTTAGTCCCCAATAATTGGGGTTATGGGCGGGGGATGGATAGGAGATAGACCTAACCTTTGGCAATAAATGCACAAAGTGGCTGCTCCCAGAATACCACTGAAACAGATGGATTGGAGACAGACCTAACCTTTGGCAATAAATGCACAAAGTGGCTGCTCCCAGAATACCACTGAAACAGATGGATTGGAGACAGACCTAAATTTTGGCAATAAATGCACAAAGTGGCTGCTCACAGAATACCACTGGAACAGTGGTCCCCCTATACCGTCGCGTTTGCTGCGGAATCATGCCCTCAAATCAAAGCCAAAAGGCATCAGAGAGGGCAGACCCAAGAATCATTTTGATTTATGTGCACATTACCGCGCTTCTTTCATTCAGCATCCAGAGCATTGGCGTTGCACAATAGAAAGCTTATTAACTAAAGAAAATTAAATTAAACTAGATGAAAACGATGAGAGAGAAGGTCTGGGGTTTGGAATCCACCCCTACCGCGTAACCATGCATTCACATAAACCGGGTTCATATTTGAATCGATAAATAGCTGTCGTTAAGGCTTGCAATCCCTATTGATAGTTGGCAAGAAGATTTCTACAGTCTGTCAATCGATATGGGCTATCTCAAAGCATGGACTGTCTTGCTAGCACGGTTGAGCCGCCTAATGGCACAATCTGTCTTACGAGTATAACCCATCTCAATCACCCGGTATTGCAACTATGAAAACAATTATATGAACGGGTATTTGAAACTTCAGATACG
Source organism: Vaccinium vitis-idaea (assembly GCA_963854785.1). Lineage (NCBI taxonomy): Eukaryota > Viridiplantae > Streptophyta > Magnoliopsida > Ericales > Ericaceae > Vaccinium > Vaccinium vitis-idaea. Next base: position 35,695,895 of record OY978225.1, on the reverse strand, counting down.
AATACGCAACTGATTGAAAGAATGAAAGAATAAAAACTATTTCATAAATTGAAACAAGTTCTGATCGTATAAGCAGATCCAAATAAAAAGCCCTAGTTTATACAAAATACATCGTTACTTGTTGTGAGACTTCATTGTCCCCATAGATGAGGGGTTTAGCCGGCCATGGGGGTGGAAATCATCGCAGTTTTGATGGACAGTGACATGAACTGAATGCTTGAGGTGCTCTGATGCGCTTTTGTTTCTTTTCTTTTTTCTATTCTGTCATCTCCTTTTTCACTAAATACCTACTGCCTTTTTATATTGGTACAAGTGCTCCGAAAACTCTCCCTTAGACAACCCTGCTTTCGGCCTGTTTATATTCTTCCAATGTTTTTCCCCCGAAGATGGCTAATTCTTTTCCTGGCCTCAAAAATGTTGTAGTGGGCCCCATTAAGAAACCCCATCACTTGATCTGCTGAAGATTACTTTGAATGCCAAAATCCCTTCTTTGGCCCAACAATAATCAAATCCTTTTCACAATCAAAGTGAATACATTTTCTTTCTTCTGCTATTCTCGAAACCACGTACCACTGTGTGGGGCTTTGGAATAATATTGGGTGCTTTCGTGATTGAAATGTCTGTGGTAGCTTGGATGCACCGCTTGAATTAATTTGATCATGGGCTTTGCTTTGACTCCAAATAAAATCGACTTTGCCCATTTTCTATATCAAAGCCTCCAAATACCTACAACACAAAATAAAGGAAATTAAATTCCAAGTAACACTAAAAACAGCTCTATAAATTAGAGGGCGCTAATGTGAACATTTACGCGCCTATCAAAATTCATCTTCTTTTTTCTTTTTGTGTTAGTAGTTGCTGTTTTAAGTGCCAACCTAAAGGATTTCTTGTACAACTGCATTGCATTTTCTTTACTTTTTGATTTAGCCGTACTTGCCGTTATCAAGTTTTTGGCTGATTATTGAATTGTCAATTTTCATGGTTTCGGCTAGGAAATGGTGAGAGATTTTATAGTTTAGGATGCTGGAAAGTGATCCAATTGAACCAAGTGGTATTGGTATAAGGGATCATGTTTTCTTTCGATAGCTTGAGCATTTACATGTGGAGCTTTTCCATGTTCTTTTGCGTTCTCAGGTTTTCAACATAATGCCTTTGTCCCATATGAGAAAAAACACTCAAAAGTGAGTCTTTCTTAGTTTGTTCTTTTTGTCCTTTGGCCTGAGTTATCTTATCGGTTCTTACAATTGTAGTTGCATAGTTTTTTCTGATCCACAAGAACAAATTTTCACATGCAACTTCTTTTATCCTCTCTCTCTCTCTCTCTCTCTCTCTCTCTCTCTCTCTCTCTCTCTCCTTTTGTGAATTGGTCTTTTATCTTCTCCTTCGAATGCCATTTTTATATTGAGTTCCATCTACGCTCTGTGAAACTCTCGTTCATGTCACCATTGTCATATTGGGTTGGGATGAAGAAGGGTTGGATGGTTGGAGGTGGAGAAAGCAAGCTCCAAGAGTTTTACTACTGGTGAAACGGACAGAAAGCAATATGGCTTAGGAATCACACTTTATATAAGTGAGAGAGGGAGGTGGGATAGTAGTTCACTCTCTTCATATAAAACTGCATAGTACTTCTCTCTCTCTCTCTCTCTCTCTGCTAGCAAATCCTGTCATGTATATCAATCTATCTAGTTTATACTACTTCTTTGCCATGCCAAAAGGGAACATTCCTGTTATTCCAGTTTTTCGAAGTCTAATAACTTGTTCCAACATAAATAATGTGGTGTTATAAGAATTCCTGGCACCGGATTTATTTAGAAAGTGTGTTTTTCGTCTTAGTTAGTTGCACTCATAATATTAAGGATTCATGCTAAAGAGTCCACAAATATGGTAACTTGGACCTTTTTTCCCCCTTTTAAGCAGAGCTGTTTATATGGTTTATTTGATTGAGAGGGCAAAGAAGTGCTTAGATTTCTCAGCCACCCTCTACATCATCCACCTCTTGATGTGCATCATATATGGAGGGTGGCCATCCTCGATTACATGGTGGGTGGTGAATGGAACTGGAGTTGCAGTGATGGCATTGTTAGGTGAATATTTGTGCATCAGGCGTGAGCTGCGAGAAATACCCGTCCGATATCGTTCAAGTAAGCCAGTGTCTTTTTTCTCAATATATAAACTGCTACCTAGAAAGATCAATTCTCTGTGCTTTACTTGTTTTTTTCTCCTTCACCGCCTTTTGTTTTGGTCAAAATTTCATGCCCCCGTCTCTGTTTAGTTTTTATTTTATTTTATTTTTTGTTTAAATTTATTTTAAGTGTTTCCCTTCTTGGGATGCGTTGCTGATTATGCTGCTGGCATTCCTTTCTTGGCAGTTAGTTTGGCACATCATAGTTTGAGTAATGCTTTTTTCTCCGTCTCCATGTTTGTGTGGGCGGGTGTCTATTTCTCCTTTCCATTTCTACTTATTATAAATTTCCTGATGAGGAAGGACTGGAAAAAACATAATCCAAAGTTGAGAATGGAACCGGTCAGGATTTGGAAGCCCAACTCAGGACATGGCATTTATCTCATAAACGAAAATTTTCTGGAAGCACCTAGACCAGGGCGTTAACTTATACAGACAAAGTATGCCTGAAAAGTGATACCAACATTAGTCTACATGACTACACAACTTCTTTGAAAACAAAAGTTAATGTGGAGTCTGCCTTTCAAACATCTCCTATTCTTCTCTTTAGGCACCAGAAAACACACTATAGGGAAACTCAACAAGCCTTCCTACATCTTTTTCTCAGACGTCCTCTTATGTTATCCTATGAAGTGAAAAAACATTGCAGGCATAAAAGGCATCACTGACATAACACCCCAACTGAGCGAAAACAAAGTTCCACAACTGCCTTGACACTGGGCAATGTAACAAAACCCTGGGCAATGTAACAAAACCCATTCCCTGAATATTTGCATGCGCACCACCATTCCGGTAAAACAATTACCTCTCCACCACAGTTTTGCGCGGCCAAGATCGATTTCTATTAAGTGACCTTGCATTAAATGTTATGTTATTACGTGACCTTGCATTAAATGTCAGGAGTCACCTTGTGCATATAAAAAGAAAAGCTTCTTGAATTTTGCTCAGTATTTATAATCTAAAGCGTCACTTAGACACAATATCAGCCTAACTAATTTGGAGCCTTTCTTTGCAGACGTTTGATTGAGCAGAGAAACTAAACTGGGAAGAACAAGTTTTCCTGGCGGCTGGGGGCTTACACGATAGCTATTTTGTCTTTCCTCTGAAGGATTCGCTAGGTAAAGATCATCAGATTGGAGATGATGTGCTTTTCTTGGAGGTATTGCTTGCAGATGGAATCAAAGTAGAAGTAGGTAAGAGAATTGTATTACAGAACTCTGCATGTGTAATATAGGCAGATTTGAAAATCGATTTTTTTGTTTGGCTGATTATATGGAATACCTATGTACTTCTGTTATCACATTTATTCACAAAAAATAATTTTGGTGGCCAATCACAGATTATGTTTATTGAAGTTTTGTTGATTGCAGCATTTGTTTTCTGCGGCTATGGATACTACTCCCAGTTTTAAATTTTTGTTTTTTTGCTGTTGTACGATACGATGCTATTACTACAGCAAGCCAATATAGTTCCATTGAATTGAACCTGAGACCTCACACATGGTACCTGAGTGCCCACTCATGATCGACCGCTTGAGCTATAGCTTGCTCTCTCCCACACACGCACGAACAAAGCTTCTTACCTCTTTATCAGGCCAATATAGTTTCATTGACTTGAACCTGAGACCTCACACATGGTACCTAAGTGCCCACTCATGATCGACCGCTTGAGCTATAGTCGCTCTCTCCCACACACGCACGAACAAAGCTTCTTACCTCTTTATGAGTCTTTGTTTCTCTGTTCTCTCTCTCTCCAAGTTCTCACACTGATCAATGATACATGCAAGGGCGGGTCAAGCGCAAGGCAATTAAAGCCTTTGCTCTCGGTCTCAAAATTTTGGAGCCCCCAATTTTTCTTATAGGAATTAGATAACTCCTTATTAGCATTACCCGTTATTCTAAAAGGATCAAAAAAAAAAAAAAATGTAAGACAAAAAATGCTTGCGTTCTTTTCCAAGATCGAAATAATATTAATATATTGGTTTTTGAACAAAGTTAAATTGACTTTTCAAGACTAAAAGAATGTCACAAAATTGTTGAGGGGATTAGCTTAGTACAAATAACAATGACTTGTTAGCTAATTTATTTTTCCAGCACTATAAATGGAAACCCTTTGTTTTGATGGGTTGTTTTAGGCCATTATCAGCTCCCTCCAAGGGAAATTCTGTTTGCATAAAATTCGAATCTAGCTTTTCTGCAGTGTGGGGTTGGACTGTAGAGAGCCATCTGTGTAATCCCAACCTTCAAAAGTCAAAAATATTTTTAATGGTGCAGATTTGTTAAAAGATTTTTCCCGAAAATCAAATAGACTCTTCTAAATAGACTCTTCTTGGGAAGAGTTTTTCTCCGAAATTTGCACCATTGATTTGATTGCCAAGATGGACGACTGAGATTCAATAGCAGCGGCTTCTCTGTTGTCCAACTGCAGAGAATCGAAATCTTTGACCATTAAGCGCTTAATCATTTTAGCCTTCCACAGCGATGATATCTGAGCCACAGCTGCACCAACTGTCAAACATAATCCATTCAACCCAAACGACTGCAAGGCTTCTCCATCACATTTCCCACTGGATTTACCAACACAAACTGCATCAAAACAGGAGAAAAAAAATTACCATCCTAACTTGACCGAGATTCCTAAAATAACAAGTAAGGTCCAACTAAATAGGCTAAGGGACTCGGGTTCAAGTCGATGGAACGACATTGGTATCCCATAGGAATCTAACTCTACTAACATACCAACATCCTATCGTCTAGACAAAAAGAAAAAAGAAAAAGGTTAATGGATCCGTTTTGCCTGCAGTAATCTTTTCTCCGGCATATCTCTCAGTTCACATAATGTATCTATTCCACTTGTGTCTGTTGCTGTGAAAGCTGGAGAAGGAAATTGGTAGAAAGTTAGAAACCAAAAAAAAAACAAAGACAAAATGCATTTGCAAGTATATTCTCAAGTTTAGCCAAAAGCTATCTGATAGTTTAGAACCCAATTTTCATTAGCTCTCTTACAGGACATTTTTGTTGGGAAATTGAAATGCAGCCATCTGTGAGTCTATGCAAATGCACTCGACTCACCGGTCATATCCAAAATGTTGCATTTCACTGTACTTTCTTCATTTGATTCTATGCATTCTTCCTCCTTGCAAACCAATCTTAGTATTCTGCAACATGATCACCTCATGGAAAATTGTGATGCTTGTTCCATTCCTTCTATACTGTTTACGTTAGATCGTCTATTATTCGAAAGAGTCCAGTAATTATGATTAACCTCTCTTGTAGGTATGTGGAATTTGAAAACAAGATAGGGGACTCAACCGCGATTATGAGAAACGAGGGAACTCTAACAGCCTCTCTGTATCTACTCAAGATTTTGGCATATTTGAGTTCCCGGAATATTTCCAATAACCACAGTATTTGGCCTTGTAACATGGAAGAGAATCTTGAAAACCGAAACTCCAACCTGAAATTGCGAGCGTATAGTCAGGTACTCATTAGCTAAAAACATTGCGAATGTCTTGAAGTGAAATTGTCGAAGGGGAGAAAAACTTACAGCAATCGCTAGGCCTAGGGGGACGGAAATGAAGAGAACACCAAAAAAGGAACACAAGAAAGCCATGAAATCAAGCTTGTCAACTTTCCTCAACCGAAATGCAGCTTGATAATCTATTAGCTCAACGACAGCACTAATGAGGATCGCGGCCACAATGGCGTTGGGTGTGTAAGCCAACAGTGGCATTAGAAACAGAAGAGTCACAAGCAAGGCTGATGACATTATCACATTTGAAACCACTGTTTGTGCTCCGGCATTGTAGTTCACAGCAGATCGAGAAAACGATCCTGTATGATTAGCATACGAAGAAATGATTCACAAAATAGTTTGACAAGTGATTCATGTTAAAATTAAAGTAAGCTAAAATTTTCATCGCCTGTAGTGATGTAGCAAGAACAGCAAGAACCAGCAATGTTCATAAGACCAATAGCCACCATTTCTTTGTTACCATCAACTTGGTAGTTTTTTAAAGTAGCAAATGTCCTTCCCACTGCTATTCCTTCCTTCAACATAGCAAATAATTATCTAACCATTATTTCCAACTGTATTGTTTTTTCATTTGCACTGCAGACTTTGATAGGAATCAATTAGAGCTAGCCCGGTTGTTGCTATATTGGCTCGCAAAGCTATAACTAAACAAAAAGAATGCGGGGACTCTGATGTCCCCGTGGGTCGGCAGGTCCTGCCAACCGCATTTGGAACCGTCTCGGCAATCAATGGTCCGGAGTTAAAATAAAACTATTCTAGTGAAGAGTCTTTTCTTCGCTGGAAGAATTTTATTTTAAATCTGAACCATTCAAAATACTTTTGGACGGTCAGGATCGGGGTTGGCAGGGCCTGCCGACCCATAGGATAGCAGAGGCCCCGTGTTTGTTTTAGTAAAATCCATCTCCTCCTGTTGTGACTTTTTCAGGCCAAAAAAGGAAAATTCATCTTTGGTGCCAAATTTGTCAACAACCTTGCTTTCCCAAATTTGCCACATCACCTAAGCGAACTGATCAGCATCCAAAGAGGAGATAGTCTAATGGTCTGGATTTGAGATTGTGCCAGAATGGCACCAAACTGGTGCAACGACATTACTAATTAACTTTTTTGACCTTTTGACACTGTCGCAAGCCAAAAAATGAGAGTGGCAAATTCATTTGACACCAACAAGTGTCCTTATAGATGAATTGATAGTATTTTGGATAACTTACTGTAAGAGAGAGTATTCCAGTTACTATGCCAGTTTTTAGTGCAACCCTCAAATAAGTGCCATGGAAGTATAGCATGTTTAATGAAGGTGGATTCAGACCCTCTGGTAAATACCCAATCTGTACATCTTAGTTGTACTTTGAGAACACAATATTAGAGGGAGAAATTGCCACAAATTTGAAAGGGGATAGTCATATCTTACAGTTGAATCTCATGGACATTGGACGTGAGGAGGTAGACAAAAAGTATGGAGAGAATAACAGATGTTAGCGGGTAGACAAAAAGTATGGAGAAAATCTCATATTTTCCATTCTCATACGGTCATACCAAATACCCTGGGTACAACACTAATCAAATCAAGGAGTTAAAGGGATCAAATAGTGTGTGTGTATATATACATATACATTAACCCCATATATGTCTAATGATTCCAAGATATTGACTCTATCATTCATATACCATCCAATAACACACATAATATACTACGGCCAACCGATTTCTGTACGGCCTTAACCATGTATCCGCAAGATAAGTTATGACACACGGATATTGGCTATACTCCTCGTACATGGCAACCCACTTTTGCTGGTAAGATGAAGTTGTCGATGAATGAATAAGGGACTGCCATGAATTGTAAAAGTCTTTAAACTTAGTACCAAGCACAGCACTGCAAGTCAAATCACCTTTTTTGTGTTTTGAAAATTTTCAGAAATTTTGAAAACGTTATTATAAACACAAAACATAAATAAATTACCAAACACATTTTTGTTTTAAGTTTTGAAAAAACATAGAAAACAAAAACAAAAAACAGAAAACAAAAACGTTACCAAATGCCCCCGAAATTGCCGAGTTAAGGCTAAAAAATGAATTGAAATGTATACGAACTAATGTATAATTTGTACAGAACTATGTACCTATTGCTTTGCTCCTTTTCCTCGAAGATTGGGCTAGAATAATGGAGAATTATATACAAACTAAGGCTAAAAAATGCTTTGCTCCTTTTGATTTCACAAGGTGTTTGGATGGTTCTCAAGAGGTTTTTTTTTTATCAGCTTTCTTAAGAGGTTTTTGTTGTCTTTTTCCTTTGTTTTATTATTTAATTGATAATCGGTACAAGGGTATATTTTATCTACTTTCAAAATAAATGATGAATATGCATAAGAACAATGGAAATAACTAACCTGATCAGTGCTAAATTCGAGTGTATAATCACGACTGCTGTAGGAGATGCTCTCCTCACTGGGAACATCATTCTCAAATAACCAACCATCTGAATAATAGTAGTCATCCATAATGTTGTTCGATGAATTACGAAAAAAGAAAGAAAAATAGTGGGAGATGTTGTGTGAATGTATGAAGTAGTGGGAGAATGAAGGTGTGAAGTACAAACTGAAAATTCACTTTGAAATTGATTTTTCCAAAATTTGTGTAGTTTTGATGAATGAAAGAAGTTTTGATGATGAATGAATGAAAATAGTGGCAAGATATAGCTTCTGATGAATGAATGAAAAGACAAATAACAATCTCACACATAACAATGGCACACATTTCAATGACACAAATATCATGCCGGCACACGGTCGATGTTGTCCGATCGGATCCCAGGATATGTCATTTTTCATGTAGTGGTGCGTATTTTACAATACGAGATTGCCGATGTGTTTTCACGTGTCTCGCTTCGTCGGACTTAATAATAATAGGCCTTTTTTATTATTCTGGAGCAACGGGGCAAAATGGGGTATCAATAATAATTAAAAAAAAAAAATAAATAAATATTTTAAAAAACTGAATTAAATAATTAATTTAAATTAATTCATTAAATGAATTTATATAAAGAAATTAATTAATATAAATAACATAAATAATATAATAAAGTAATTAAAGGAGGGGAGGAGGGGTAAATGAGTCATTTTGTATGTGTCAGGGTGGACCCAGTTCAAATCCCTGCTTCACTAAGGTGAGGTTTGGCTAAAAAAGCCAACTTAACTTTTTGTTTTGTTTTTATTTGATTTTTTTTTGCGTTTGTTAGTTTTGCATCGATTTTTTGAGTATTATTGGTTCGTCTCGGCGAAACGAATCCAGAAAGGTAAAATATTATAGCTAGAACTTTCAATTTTTTGAATAAGATCGAAAAAAGTGTAAAAAGTTGACTTTTTGGCTTATTTTTGTCTTTATTTAAAAAAATTTAAGCTTCGGTCATAATTTTATACTTTTTTGATTCCTCTCGCCGAGATGAACCAATAATACACAAAAAGTTGATGCAAAACAAAAAAATACGAAAAAAAAATCAAATAAAGACAGAAAAAAAAGTTAAGCCAACTTCTTTAGTCAAACCTCACCTAAATAAGAGAGGGGGGAAGAGAGCTGCACACTCGTTTGTTGAACTGGGTGCTGGGGTCTTCCTCCATATTTGCAGGAAGAGAGAGAGAGAGAGATAGAGAGAGAGAGAGAGATGGAAAATTCAGGGGAGGCATTCGACGCAATAGTGGTAGGGGCAGGGGTGATGGGCAGCTCAACAGCATACCATCTTTCCAAAAGGGGTTACAAAGTTCTTCTCTTAGACCAATTCGATTTCCTCCACCACCGCGGCTCCTCCCACGGCGAGTCCCGAACCCTCCGAGCCACCTACCCCGAACCCTACTACGCAGCCATGGTCAAAGAGTCTGTCACCCTCTGGGAACAAGCCCAGTCCGAAATCGGTTACAAGGTCTACTTCAGTACCCCACACCTCGACATCGGCCCATCCGACGGCACCAGCCTCCGATCCGTCATCGACAATTGCGGGCCCAACTCGGTCCCCCACCGAATTCTCGATGCACACCAACTGCTCGATGAATTCCCCGCCCGAATCAACATGCCGGAGAGTTGGGTCGCTGTGGTTAGTGAAATTGGAGGCGTGATTAAGCCCACAAAGGCAGTTTCCATGTTTCAAACACTTGCTGTAAAAAATGGAGCTGTGCTTAGAGATAACATGGAAGTGAGAGAGATAGAGAGAGATGATGTGAGAGGTGGGGTTTTGGTGTCTACGGCGAATGGGGAGCGGTTTAGTGGCAAGAAATGCGTGGTTGCGGCTGGTGCTTGGATGAAAAAGTTAGTGGAAAGGGTTACCGGGATTGAAATCCCGATAATGCCCTTGGAAACTTGTGTCATGTACTGGAGGATCAAAGAGGGGCACGAGGCGGAATTCGCCATCGGCGGCGGGTTTCCTACGTTTGCCAGCTACGGCGAGCCGTACATATACGGCACGCCGTCGCTGGAGTTTCCTGGATTGATTAAAATCCCGGTGCATGGTGGACACCCTTGTGACCCGGATAAGAGGAAATGGGCGACCAGACCTGGACCGACCGTGTTAGAGCCGTTGAAGGAATGGATCCGGGGAAGGTTTGGGGACCGGGTTGATGCTTCGGACCCCGTGATGGCAGAGTCTTGCATGTATTCGATGACGCCAGATGAGGACTTTGTGATCGATTTCTTGGGCGGCGATTTGGGGAAGGATGTAGTGGTTGCAGGCGGGTTTTCGGGTCACGGGTTCAAGATGGCTCCGGCTGTAGGGAGGATATTGGCTGATTTGGTGATAAGTGGGGAGGCAAAAGGTGTGGACCTAAAGCACTTTGAGCTGGAACGGTTTGAAGGGAATCCTAAAGGAAACGTCAAGCATTTTGGGGATCAAGTTGCCTTTTCGGCTGCCTTTCTCAATTGATGTGACATTGATTTTACGAGAAAAATTATGATTTTTCATTTTGTATTGGAACTTTCTATTATAATTTTATTGGAGTATACCAAAAAAATGCTCCATTAGACAATACTCCAGTGAAATTACAATAGAAATGCTCCAATAGACAATGAAAAATCACGTTTTTTCTTGTAAAATTAATGTCACATCAATTGAGAAAGGCAGCCAAAAAGGCAACTTGATCCCCAAAATCTTCACGTTTCTTATAGGAATCCCTTCAAACCTTCTCAACTCAAAAAGTGCTCTAGGTCCACACCTTGGTCAAGTCTTGAACTGTTCGAAATGTATTGCATATAAGTTTGGCATGTAATTACAGTCACGTGATTTAATCTAATTGCTATGGTCGTCCGATCATTCTAAATTTGCAGATTTGGTGGGCTTCAAAACGAACGGGTGGCTTTACAAGATCAACACTTCAGGATATTAAAGTGGAGTTTGCCAATAAATTCTCGATACCAAAAAAAATTTCTTAATAATATCCTTTGGATTTAGGTACTGGCTCTTGAAACAGGTTGATTCGGGTGACAGTTCCGTGAGCTCTCCAATGACGACGGTTAAGAAGTCAAAAGGCAGATTCAGTGGCGATACTGCGGCGGGAGCAAGATCCAGTGGCGATCCTCCATCCATTCATCCACCTCCACGAGCGTAGTAGTGGTCCTCCATCCATCCACCTCTACGAGCGGAGTACTGGATCAGACATCGGAGTTGAGAGGCCTTTTTCTGTGTTTTTGTATTTGTTTTTGTTGTATTTTCGGACCGGTAGTGTCCTTTGCATTTTGTATTAATGGAATATAAGTGTAACTAATTATCCATGCCTGCGGACTCCGCGACCCAAAAGATTTTTTTTTCTTTTTGATACCTTATCACTATTTCTAATTTTCTAACAAGAAGAATAACACTTAGGCTCCATTTGTTTCAACGAAAAATATTTTTCCCCAAAATATTTTCACCAGTTTTCTGTGTTTGGTTGCGCATAACTTGGTAAATTGTTTTACACATATTTTGATTTTCAGCAAATAAGGGTAAATGACTTACCAACCGATTCTCCATACATGTTGGAGCTAGGTTGTTGTACACTTATCATTTAGTTTCTCCATAAGTTGTTTTACTAGCCTTCCCTACAGGCGTCCGTGTGTGCCGGCGGTTGGAAGAGAGCACCTGATGTGGAGGGGGATGGGGAAGAAGATTAGATGGAGAGTGTTTGAAATAAAAAATGCTAAGCGTAAGGAAGCTTATACCGAACCATACACAGAATGTGAATGCTTTTTAAAAAAACGTGTTTGCAAAACATGACGACTTCATGTTCTACATTACTCACATTCTGCGTATGGTTCAGTATAAACTTTCTTGCGCATAGCATTTCTGGTTTGAAATAGGAGAAGACTTTCGGTTTCACTTTTGTATAAATGTTGTGGGAAGACAGAGACAGCAGAAATTATTTCATTACCAAAATAAGAAAAGGAATTATTACCTGGAGTTGGTAATAAGTTTACCTTTCCTTCTCCGTTCCTTAATAATAGTCCACTATTCCATTTTGAGATTTTTCAAAATAATAGTCCCATTCAAAAAGTCAAACACAAAAATACGTTAATTTTCAAGAGTTATCCCTTATAATTAATGAAGAATAATTTTAAATTGAGATTTAAGGAGTAATATTGAAAATAAAATTTCAATTTGAAAGGAGATACACATTTAATGCATGTCCCCTTAAAAATTTGAAACTCCCAAAAAGGTCCATTATTATGGAACAGATGGAGTAATTCTTAGTTGTTCTTATATACTACATAGCAATACCAAAATAGAATCATATTGGGATGACAGATTTGCATTGGTTAGGAATAGGAAAACTAGCAAATTTTGGGTGAACCTCAACCCTTGGATCATCAATCACTACCATGATAATGTGTTTGTGAGTCCCACACCATCATGAAATGTAATCTTATAGATTATTACAGAACGACTTTTCGCGATGATGACCGTGAGAGCGATAAGTGGTACCCTATTTCAGTTTGAAATTATAAAGAGTCTTTTCATGGACTGTTCGAATTGGAAAATGTTATGAGATTTTCATTAAATAAAAAAAGGAATCTTTGAGTACTTCGTAAGAGATGATGAATTATGAAACCTTCCAAACGTTTTAGATTCAAAATTTCAAAGAAAGATTAGTTTACCAAATCTTATGTATTATTGCAGAATGACTTTTCGAGAGGATGGCCGTAAGAGCGATAAGTGACACCCTATTTCAGTTTGAAATTATAAAGAGTCTTTTCATGGACTGTCTGAATTGGAAAATGTTACGAGACTTCCATTAAATAAAAAAAGGAATATTTGACTACTTGGTAAGAGATGAAAAATTATGAAACCTTCCAAATGTTTTAGATTCAAAATTTTAAAGAAAGATTAGTTTACCATATGAAGCAGCTCAATTACATGCATCCGATAAATGAAGTAGCTCAATACACGGAGATGCTCAACAAGTTGTTAAAAGAGGTGAATCTGATTAGTTATTAATTATACCTTTGTTCATTGTTACATGGTGATGGCATATATAATCTAGTTAATAGGTGCATAATATGGCATGAATTTAATTATTCTTTGTCTTATATATGTAGGATGTCAAGGAATGGAAGCGGAATATTGGGGTCTTTGTGATTGCAATTTTATTTGTTAGACTAAGGCATTGAGGATCTCATAATGACAATTTCATTTGGTTAATTTTTCATAGATGCTTGTTTATGCATGCTGAAAATGTAGACAAACATGAATTTGTTTGATAGAAATCTATATTAATCGTGTGCACTGGAAATCGTCCGGATTCATGCTAGTATACATGTATAGCAGAACATGTGAGGGGTGAGGTTTTAGCTAATGGTTAAACGCGATTGTTAATTAGATGCATAATGACACAAGTGAAGGCTATAACATCGCCATGTTTAATGGTTTCCAAATGGTTAAATATATTTCCAGATCTATTGACTTTAGGACCATGCGATGTCAACAATTTTAAATCCTGAATTCTAAGCTACAATTATGTTAGACCTTGGGATTTATGATTCGCCATGTTTCATGCTAGTGTTCTTTTGGAGCATGAGGTTTATGATTCAATTGCTATGGACAGAAAATTGGCTCTCATAGGAATCTCACATCACATATACTATAACATCTTACGTCCTATTGTCTCGAAAAAAATAAACTACCATTATGCTACAAAGTTCTCAAGCACGCATAGGATGGACCAGTGGGCAAACACGCATGGTAATGTCTGTCATAAGTTAATAAACAAATCATTATCATATTCATGGTGGAATTTGGTCAAAATGTATAAACTGATACAGGTTCAACCATCGGGGCTGTTCCATATTACACCGTATATATGGGTTCAAAAAATACACTAAAATTTAAGTAATAATTTTGTACACATAATTTAGTTTTTCTTTATCATTGTCATCATACGTGGCCAAAGTAAAAAAAAAAAAAGTTCACTAAAATTTACGAGCAAGTAGTTAATATAGCTCAACAGAACTAAATAGTAGGCCAAATAAATTTCCAAATAAAATAAATTTATAAATTGATATAGAACTTTGTATATAAACTTTCTTTGTATATAAACTATTACCGGGTATTGAATGGCAATAACCCAAAATCGTGTGCACTTCTTCCTGGATCGTAACCAAAAAAAGAATTAGTTGAATATTATCATTCCTTAATTCTTCCCTTTTGTTTTTTTAGAAAGCCGAATCATTCCTTTAGAAAATGGGCGCCTTAGCTGCTATAAATTGTACCGTTCAAGCACCCAGAACTTCACATCTTGCTCTGTCTTCACCTTCTTTCTGTAATTGTGCAAGCTTGTTTCTCCATCTTCTTTACCGTGGGAGAGTTCTAATTAGGTGAGCACCGCCCCTTTTTTTTTTTTTTTTTCTCTATTATTATGCTGTTGTCTTGATGCATGCCTTTTTTTTTTTTTTTTTCTGTCTGTTGGCCCTATGTGAAAACCTCAAAGAAGGACAATGGAGGGATTATTTCATCGAGTCCCCACATGTCACTGAAAGAAATTCCCTGGTCCACTCTCTTTGCATGTGTCCCACGTAGCATTTTTTTATTTTTTTTTTGTTTCGTTTCCATCTTTACTGTTCTGGCATCAGTAGTATAGATTGGCTTCTCTTTATCCATGTCAACTGATTGCTTGTTTAGACCGATACCCATGTTGCACTTGATTTTTTTTGTCCTCAGCAATACAAAAAAGTGGTTTGGCCCATTGGAATTTAAGTTGCCAACCTGTTGTCAGCCCTCTTATTAACTTCCGAGTATTGAATTTCCCTTTTTTTTTTCTTTCTTTTTTTTTTTTTGGTTGCTTCAGCCGTCAAATTGGGCTTCCCTAGTTTTTTCAAAGGAGTGCTCTTTTTACTGCAGAGGTTTTACTCGTCAGGTAACTTCCCCATCTCTTCTTGTTGATCTATTTGATATTCCATGTATTTTGCTTTCTTTTCAGGGACTTGTTAAAAATAGTGATTGATATGAGATGAAGGGAGAGCTCGCCGAGCCCATTTATTTTGGGTGAGACCTTTAACGATGGGAGGGCCGCTGTGCTTGCACATGCCGTCCCTAAGTAGCCTCGACTCCATTTATGCCACGCTGCTCACTTTAGGGGAAACTTCAAACGGTGGGAGGGCCGCTATGCTTGCATATGCCGTCCCTAAGTATCCTCGACTCTACATGCCACGCCACTCACTTCAAAAGAGACTTCAAACGGTGAGAGGGCCGCTGTGCTTGCACATGCCGTCCCTAAGTAGCCTCGACTCCATTTATGCCATGCTGCTCACTTTAGGGGAAACTTCAAACGGTGGGAGGGCCGCTATGCTTGCATATGCCGTCCCTAAGTAGCCTCGACTCTACATGCAACGCCACTCACTTCAAAAAAGACTTCAAACGGTGGGAGGGCCGCTGTGCTTGCACATGCCGTCCCTAAGTAGCCTCGACTCCACTTATGCCAGGCCGCTTACTTCAGGAGAGACTTCAAACGGTGGGAGGGCCGCTGTGCTTGCATATGCCGTCCCTAAGTAGCCTCGACTCCACTTATGCCGCATCGCTCACTTCAGGAGAGACTTCAAACGGTGGGAGGGCCGCTGTGCTTGCATATGCCGTCCCTAAGTAGCCTCGACTCCACTTATGCCGCATCGCTCACTTCAGGAGAGTCTTCAAACAGTGGGAAGGCCGCTGTGCTTGCACATGTCTTCCCTAAGTAGTCCACGACGCCACCTTTTCCTAGGAAAGAAGACATTCCTTTGGCCCAATCAATGGAAAGCCCAATTTGGTCCCACCGGGCGTGCCAAATTTGTAACACACAAATTCGTGTCCTGCAATAAAGACAAGAAAAAAGATGCACAAAATAATCTTTTATTGATTTGAATTAAATGCGAGTACAATCTCTATTAAATTCTTTACAATAAAGAATAATTCCTCTGATTCGATCTCCGAAGTTGATGGTGCAACCTAATGGCTATAGAAGCTTGTTGTAGGATTGAACCGGTTTGTAGTTCTTTCAGATCTTCGAGTTGAGAAGCTTGAAGAACGAAGTTTGATCGAGGGCTTGAACAGTTTTATCTCGAACAAACGATGAACTTGAGGATGATCTTCGCTAGCTGACGCGTATACCGTTGTTGTTATGGATGAATCGGCATGTAGCTTGGGTGCTTGTTGATCCTCCACACGAACTTGAGGGATTTGAGAAGAACTTGCAGAGAAGGCTTGAGAACTGCTTGAGAGTGCTCTGGAATTTCCCTGGCTGCCGATCTCTTCTTCTTAGTGAGAGCCTCTATTTATAGGCTCAGGGGGAGGGGTCTCTAATTTGGAAAGTTTCTTTTGATTGATTGTCTTTCCAAAGAAGAGTAAATCAGCCTCCCATTTAAGAAATAAATCAGGTCAAATATATATATATATATATATATATATATATATGTATGTATAGAGGAACTCTCTAGTCCGGGGCTGGAGAGTCCGGAACTCATAGTTCCGCATCAAATTTTCATGATCCGAACCGTCCAATGTGTTCAAAAGGTGTTTTCCAAGGCCCACGCGGGAAATCTTCAAAAAAAAATACCGGGAAGGGCTTGATCCACGCAATTTTGTAAATATGCAGTTTTGCGAAAAATTGCGTGGATCAAGCCCTTCCTGGTATTTTTTTTTGAAGATTTCCCGCGTGGGCCTTGGAAAACACCTTTTGAACACATTGAACGGCTCGGATCGTCAAAAAAATATCGGGAAGGGCTTCAAAACGTTTCAATCCGGGATTTCCGGGATCCCGGACTGGAGCCTCCCCGTATATGTATATATATATATGTATGTATATATATATATGTATGTATATATTGTCCTTGATTGGTTTTCTTTCCATAAGAGTAAATTGACCTCTTATTATGGAAATAAATCAGGTCAAATGATTGATTTTATTTCCATAAGAGTTAATTGAACTCTTATTATGGAAATAAGTCAAGTCAAATTATATACATGTGTATATATTAATTGTCCTTATTATTATTTCCTTTCCATAAGAGTAAATTGACATTTTTCTTATGTAAATAAATAATTTCAATATATATATACACATATATATATTGGACCCAGGATAATCTGGTTGGGCCTGTGTTCATGGATTGGCCCACTTTCGTGGCTCGTTTGGCCAATTGAATAGGCTCGTCTTCATTGGGTCTAGCCCACATCTTTTGAACCCATACTTTGCTAAGCCCAATAATTATTCACAGGCTTTTGACCAATTTTGATTTTAATTAATTAAGATTATTTATTTCATCTCAATTAATCGGACGGTGCTTAAGCCATGATGAAATTTTAGTGTCTACACTCCCAATACAAACTCCCAATGGTAGCTCCCAAGCATGACTCCTAACCTATTAGCTAAATCTAAGTAGTCTTGTAGCTAGCTCCAAGTGGAACCCAAACACTTTTAATCTTTTTAGAGTTATCAATTTATAGGACCCACACTTTTTATTATTTTTTTCACAAAAATAGAGAATGTTCTTGCTAGCCTATTGAGTGGACATATGCTCTCTAAATTTAGCAAGTTCTAAGAGTGAAAAATGGGACCCAATTAGGCTTATGTGTACACCTTAAGAGTCGACTTAGGAGCTATTTTTAGGGAGCCCACTATAGATGCCCTTAGCGGGGATGCTAAAGGTGTGGGACCTAATGCATCTGAGTTGAGAAGGTAGGGAATCCTAGAGGAAATGTCAAAGCATTTTGGAGATTAAGGTTGAATTTCTACTATCATCTAAATGGTATTTTTAGTATTTTTATCAATTGTTTATAATGTGAAAACAAGTTATTCTTCTCACGGAGGAGTATTATTTTCTATATTTTTATCGTCATTCTCTTCACATATATTACAAAATAACATTTAGCATAAGTTACACTGACTTTTGACTACAGTGAAAAGACAATATTTTTAGTGAAAATTGAACACAATGTGAAGATAAGTCATTCTCAATTGATGTGATGTTTATTTTAGTAAAAATTGCGACTTTTCAATATGGAGCACTCATTCCATATTCCACATAAGCGTGGAATGTCAGCCACATTTGTCTTTATATTGGTAGTCCTACAAGCCTACAAAACTCTCTTTATCCCAACTGCTTTAGAAAATGCCAAATTTAAATTTACATTCCTTTGTATCACCAAAAAAATAAATTAAATTATAGTCCTTGCCATACTTTAGTACAGAATTACATGATTTGGATAATAAAAAAAAATGCTAGGGCTGCTCGAAAAATCTGATAAACTGTGAAACCGGTTCGACCAATGCAATCCGTATGTTTTGGGTTGGAACCATGGATTCATGGTCCAGACATTGATTCAAAAATAAAAAAAATCGTGACTTGCAGTCTGGATACGGATTTCCATTTTGAAACTGTGGATTAACCGAACCGGACTATGACATATTTATTATATTTAAAAAATATATATACACACATATATAAATTATTTTACCACTATTAGAAATATTTTTAACTATTTTAATACTATATCTTAATGTGATCTAATGTATATTTATATAAAACCTAGGGGGTAAAGTGTTATTTTTATCCAGTTATATATTGCATTAGATAATGCTTTATATATGGTTGCTTGATGGTTTTTGTAATTTTTTTTTCTTGCCAGTTGTTATTTTCGTTATAAAATGTAATCCGTGGATATAACTGGAACTGATTCGCGACTCACGAATTGCATTGAAATCGGACCGTATAACTTTTGGCCAGGACCCGAATTGCTTAGGAGGACAGACATTCGGAGGTGCTCTCCTCCCTCCAAAGGCAAATGACCACCCTCTTTCTTTGTTTTACGTGGTTGAAAACCAAACCATGTGATTTGCGTTCTCATAGAGCATTAATGCATTTTGGCATGTTGTGCGCCTCAGATGAGTTCTAATGAGATTTGATCACTATGAGATATGCTCGCTTAGTAGATTAACGACAAAGCAGTCAAAAAGATCGGCTATAATTAGTCTCTTGATTAGACAACATTTGTTTTTTCAAATCTTTTTGGTTCAATTGTAAGACAAATCTATGTTGATCATGTGTTTTTTAATGTCTGATAAACTTGATTTCTAGAATGAATGTAGCGTTCAGTTAACTACACATTGAACTGTTCGTATCACGACAATAAGATCTCAATAGGACGTATTAAGCTGCCGTATACTCCCGCCGTGCAGTAGCGCTCTACGAAGACCCCTTATCCCACTTGAAAATCACACCAGGTGATAATTTGAGCGAATCCGACCCGACTAATGCGCACAAATAGCAACTTCTTTTCACCAGATTCAACGTGTTTTTCATAATTACTGAAATTCTTCTCATGTGAAATCCATTATGATAATGTTCTCTCATGTGACGCAACATGAGACCCATATAGTTTCTACTTTGAACAAACGGTGGAACTCGTCCGCCTTATAATAGGATAGTTGAACGATTATGTGTGGCCTTTTTGATCTCATCCGTATTCCGATGGAATTGAAGTTTCATTCAACCAACTATCTTTTTGAAGCAGATAGTTTACAGTGCTCATTCTATAGATATATAAACGTATAACATTGATCTATTTGAGAAATAACATTCAAGAGTAGTGAACGGTGAGTCTGACTACCCATTATTCTGAAAACAAATAGTATGACTTAATCAAACCTCCTGTAGTGGGCCGAATCCAACAAAGATCGGGTCGAAGACCCGATGGCTTGGGTTGGTTAGCAGGAAGCAGCCCATGCTTATTCTTGTGGCTAATGGGCCGAACGAGGTTGGGCGAAGAACAAGCCCAACTCGTTCCGTATGGCCCAATGCCTGTTGAGTTTGATTGGGCCGAATGATAGGTGGCCTGAAGCTCAAAACCAACTCGTTCAGTACGGCCCACCCTTTATGGTTGCTTTAGGCTGAACCTTGCTGATGCACGGCGCCTTATAAACTACAGAAAAGACGTGCAACAATTGAACACAAACAAGAAAGTTTAGAGAAAATGCTCTCTAGACTCTTTTATCATTCAATAATACTCAAAAACTACATTGCCCTAAGGCTTACATCAATTATTTATACTAGCAACAACCCTAAAACTCAAAAGGAAATAAAATACTAGGTAGCAACCCTAATTCTTGTAAAACAAGAAAAATTAGAATAGGAAACTTAATCAACCTAAATTAAGAAATTAAATAACTCCATACTAGTAATCTCCTAACAAAATACTAAAATTGAAACATTAAAATAAATACTAATAAATTGCTAGTTTTCCAAAATCTGATCTGCATCACTTGCTCAGCTGAAACCAATAGCCCAGACCGTTCCGTGTATGCCCAAAGGCCTGTTGGATATCTTTTCAGGCTTGGGAGTTTCGGTTCGGGCCAAAGGGGCCGACCCATGAGCCAGCCGGGGGCCGTTAGAAAAGGCTTTGGGAGCACATGGTTGTGTCTGTGTGGCAGCTAGGCAGAGCCTTCCAGGACCTTTTAGAAGGACCACGTGGCACACGATTATTGGTGATATCACGTGCTCATGCCGAGCACGTGTTATAAATACATAATGATAAACCCTAAGAAGGTAAGCAATTCTAGATCTGAGTAATACACTATGCTCTTCTCTCTCCTTCAAGTACTAACTTGAGCTTTGAAGTGCCCTCCTGCGAGTGCGACTAGGATGGCACTAACTGGTTGCTTCGTTTTGTAGGTGCTCGGAGCAAGTTGGAGAGTCAGATATAATCAAGAAGAACAACCGTGATCCACCACCCCACACCTCTAGCGATGTCCAATCAACCTCAGTACTTTGGTGAATGATTAACACATTGAGCAACAAAATGAGCAACTCTAGCTGTTAAAGTGGACCATATTATGTCTCATTTTGGTAGCACATGGGTATTTAGACCTGGTTCATCTGGTTAGATTTCCATCATTTAAGGGGTATTTGACAGGTACAGAGATTATGCAAGAGAGTTGATTCATATATGCCACTCATTGTGATTTGTCTTATACTTTTCCATAGTAATTTCTCTGCTGATCTTTACACACAGACATAGACATTATGCCGAACCAGATAATTCTTGTGAACTGTGATTGTTTCGGTTTAAGTTTATATTTTTCTGAACCCCAAGAGGTTGGTAAAGTGGTCTTAATTTGGGACTTAGGAGTTTGCTCCCACCTAAAGTCTCAGGTTCGATTCCCCTTGTCAGGAAACTCTTGGGGCCACTGGTGGCCGGTTATGTCCGGTCGTCACCTCTAGGGCCCTGAAATTAGTCGAGGTGCACGCAAGCTGACCCAGATATCCGATTATAAAAAAAAAAGTTCTGTATTTTTCTGATTCATCATAATGACATATATTGGTGCTTTGGTTTATGCTATTGCATCTTGATGAAAGATATGAAAAAAGCACTCAAAATGTTAAGTCAACTTTGCAAATCTTAATTTATAGCAAGTGCATGGCCATTCCAAATATTGATCGGAAACCCCACCAACCCCAGACATGGAATCTTCAAATTCTTAAACCATTAGATGGATCATGGGTATTGGTTGTACACAGTACAATCATGATTATCAAAACTTTATAATGTCCCTCCATTTATTAGAATCGTCCAAGTTGTAGTACCCTCCATAATCTTGCATTTGGAGTATTCGCCATGGGCCATGGATGAATGTGCTGGTTAGATGAATGAGTAGTTATGGCGGAGGTGGAGCACCACGTGATGATGGCCTCACTGGTGGAGCCATGAATCAAAGTTATGGAAGGGCCGAATTATGAAAGGAGTTTTGGTATGATGTTACCTGGGGTGTGTGCTGCACAGCTGTGTGCTGTGCAGGGCTCTGCACTGTCGTACCGGTGTTGGTCCGAAGATCAGAGACGTTCACCACGTAGAGCTCGTCGAGTACTTCAAGTGTACCAAAAATTAGATCGATTGAATATCGTTAGGTACCTCATCGGAACATTATTATCTTGAAATGCATGATTTTCGAATGGATCCAAAACACTAGACCAAAAGCACTGCAACAAGTTATATGTGTTCTGATGAGACACTTATCGATATTCCATCGAGCTGATTTTTAATATGCATGTAGAACTTGACGAGCTCTACGCGGTGAACATCTCCGATCGTCGGCATGACACCGGCACGGCGGCACGGGGCCCATATAGCACACGGCTGTGCAGCACCCACCCAAGTTCGATTTTTCAATAGTAAATCTGGTCATTCGAGTTTCTATTAAAGAAAACTTGTTTGGTTGACGGGTTACGGACTTTGTTTTCGAGATTTTGAAAAACGAATTTGAAAACGTAAACCAATCAAGTTCTAAAAATGCATGTTGCAAAATTCTCCTGACTTTTAATCGGATTTCCTGTAGTAGTCGGAGGGATTGAGTCTCAAGGATTAGTCCAGGGGCGGGTAAGCTGGCCCAGATACCTCGAGTTATTGCAAAAAGTGATTCTGGGAAGTGCAGCTAATCAGAGCGGATCCCGAATGGTTTCTGTTTCTGCTTATGTTTAAGTTGGAAACGTTGCTGAGTATTGACTTCACCAAAATCTGATATGTACAGTGGTCATGGCAAACTATTGCAATGGGGATCATCAGTTTTCTAGTGTTTCTGTCAGCAGCAAGTCAAATAATGAGTATGCTTCCAACAAATAAAAGATAATCTGTCAATTCCTTAATTAACCAACTTGATACTTTTCTCTTTTTTTATCAAATAGGTAATTCATTTCAAATGCCTTAAGGCAAAAATTTCGTCACAAAATAAAAAAATGAACCAAAACTACCGAAATCTAACACACGAGCAACTATGACGGGCACACAGGCTCACAGGCTCAAAGACACGAACTGCCACAGAGCATGAGGAAACCAAAGCTTTCTGGATTTCAGCAGCTGCCGGGTTAACGGGCAGATTTTGAACCCATGTCTTAATTTACTTGGACCTATTTGGAACCCATTTAAAAAAGATGGGCTTGCACATGCAACCCAACTACGACCTACTAGATAAACGGGCCGATTTTTTTATGGTGATCGGGTTGAGATTGTCACTTTGAGTTCAAATCCTCTGCTCTGCTTAGAACTAAATCAACTTGTACTGCATATGAATGGCATTGCTGATCCCATCTTTGGTTGCGCTTCGTTGTGGGTGGAACCGAAATTAGCCCGGTAAAGACTCCGAGGCATTTGAGTGATGCAGCTTCTCCATCATATTTCCCACTGGATTTGCTAGCACAAACTGCATAAAACCGAAAAAACATCCATCAAAACCGGACCAGGATTCCTAAAATGATGAGCTGATCGTGTCATTTCCGTATCAAAAATAATTTATAAAACTGAACAATTACTACTACTCTAACGAATAGTGGTAAATATTCCGAGTATCGCTCCTCAGGGATTAAAAGGCTAAATTGCAATTGTTTCAATTGATTTCTAAATTAATTCGATAAAAAGATGTTTTGGTTTGATTTCCTAAAATTATAAAAGCTAAATTAAAATTAAGCAATTAAAAATTGTAGAGATTCGATGAGAGAAAAGTCTAGGGTTTCGAATCCACTTGACCGTTTTGTAACCTAGATTTATTTCGATTGTGGAATTTCTTATTCGGATTCACCGGATACCGTTAGGGTTCGCGGGCCCTAGCAATATCTCCTAAAAATATCCGTAGATCATCAAGCGGCATAGATTATCTCCGCCTAGCACGAATCGTCTTACTAGTACGATCCGTCTCTATGGCACGGACCGTCTAATAGCATGACGCGTCCGTCTAATAGCATGACGCGTCTTACGATAGTATAATCTATCACAGTTAATTACTACGAATTCAATTAAAACCGTTGCATGAAAAAATATTTGAAACCGCGGATATCAAACACACGATTATATGGGAAAAATTAAACCAATTTCATAGCATGAAATCATCTAGTTCACACAACCAAATCCGAATAATTAAATCCAGCAAAAGTAATAAAAACTACGTTACTCAGAGTACAAGCTTCATCTACACCATAGAAAGGAATTAAGCCGGACATCGTCGTGGAAATCATAGCTCTAATTTGCTGCTGTCTAGCCGTCCTTGAAAAGGATAGTCGAAGCTCTCGGTTCTCTGATGCACTGCTCTCTGCCGTTTCTCTTTATGTTGCGTGATGTATATCTATTCTTTCCAAGGCTACTGTCTATTTATAATGAGAGGTGCCGCCTAGTTCTCTGTTATCCAAATCGGTTAGTGTGCAAAACTCCCCCCATTGCCCTAGCCGACCTCATCTTTTATTCTAATAAGGCCACCAACAATTGCATCAGGAAGCCTATTTCTTCTTGTGGGCCAACCCTTGTTCAAACTCAATTTATTTGTGAACAATTATTTTGGCCCATGCTTTCCATGAAGTCCATAACCACGTGTACTGTGAGAGTATGGTATTAAGATCCAATTCCATGACATGCTTGATCCATCACTTGACTTTATTTGACCACGGGCTTTGCTCGGACACCGAGTTAAATTGGACTTCGTTTTTTTCATTTTATCAAGGCCTCTGAATATCTACAAAAACAATCAATCAATGCATTATACTCCAAGTAACAAAATAAATGGACTTAGCAAGGATAAATTAAGGGGCGCTAATGTGAACAATTGCGCGCCTATCATGAGCTAGCAAACACAGAAAAAGAATAAGGTGCAACTAAATTGGTTAAAGGATTCACTTGCTGCAGCGATCTTCTCTCGAGCATATCTCTCCAAGTTCACATAATGTATCTATTCCACTTGAGTCTATTGCTGTTATAGATAGGAAAAGAAATGGCAGAAAGTCAGAAACTAAAATTGCAAAAAAAAAAAAAAAAGAAGAAAAAAATCCGCACAGAATTCATTTGGAAGTATATACATATTTACTAATAAAGTATGTACAACCGATTTCGACACAGACACATGACACGACAAATCCTCAGAAACGTGGAACATGGACATGGTGGCAGGTACACATAATGTTGTTTTAGTTATGCATACCTAAGTTATAATCACTCAATATTTAGGTTAGGCCTCACATCAAATGCGTTATCCACCGACGTTGTATGCTTATATACACACATGTTTTTTATATTACGCTTTTGGTCCATATCCCCATGTTCTATGCTTATATACATACACATGTTTTAAATTTACAGAAGCCATCCTTTCATATCCCCATGTGTATCCGCAACGTGTCCCCCATAGCTCAGGCATGTTCCCAGCATTAAATAAACTTGCAATTTGTATAAAAAGCATTGTTGTACTCAATGAACAAGACTCCAAGGCTCCTCCTTATAGAACTCTACAAGAAAAATTGCACACAAAGACGTATGCTAAAATGGCTTTTGAAAGCATCTCAAAAAAGATGGCACTTTTGTCAATTTGCGTCATTCGTATTTACGCACGTCTTTGACACGGTTCCATGAGTCTTTACAGGCGTTGCGCAACAGAGTTCGAGAGAGGAAAGAAAAGGCTTAATAGTACTTGCATCTTTTTAATAAAATGCTAGGCATCAAAACTATCATTATTAGGTATACTTGGATTTCAAAACCTCTTCTTAGAAGAGCCTAGCACTGTATGATTCCCAAAAAAGAAATGGAAATTAATAACAAGAAATCAGAAAAGGTTAAAATCCTCTCCTTAGAACTAATAGCTCAACCTAGACGGCAAATGAATGAAAGTGCTAATCCTCCATCTTTGAACCACTTTTGACATTTCATGGCTGAGCCTTCCAAGGTGATGAAATGTCAGCCACAGCTTCACCAACTGTCAAATATAATCCATTCAACCCAAATGACTCCAAGGCATTAGACTGATGCAGCTTCTCCATCACATTTCCCACAGGATTTGCCAACACAAACTGCATGAAACAGAAAATGGCTTAGAAAACTTTAGAAACTCAGCAGAAATTTACGGTCTAATGGAATTGGTTGGGAGATCCGTCACTTGCCTGGAGTGATCTTTTTTCCAGCATCTTTCTAAGTTCACATATGGTGTCAATGCCACTTGTGTCTATTGCTGTAACAGCTGGAGAAGGAAATGGTAAAAAGTGCGTTAGGTAGCATATTCATAAGTTCATCTGAAGTTCGCTGGAAAATCCGATAGGATGGAGGACACCCATATGATATCTTGTAGTACACATTTATGGAGAAATTATAGGTAGCAAAGAGTTTTTACAATGCACCCTTACCAGTCATATCCAAAATGATGCATTTCATCGGACTTTCTTTATTTGCTTCTATGCGCTCTTCTTCCTCCCGAACCCATCTTAGTATTCTGCGACAAGATATCAGATACCATTGTAATTGTCATACAAATATACTGAGACTTGCTCTTTATGTAGATTCATCAAGTGAAATAAGTTCAATAAACATAACTAACCTTTCTTGTAGGTATGTGGAATTTGCAAAGAAGAAGGGGGACTCAACCGCAACAATGAGAAATGAGGGAACTCTTAGAGCTTCTCTGTATCTGCTAAGGTTTTGGTATATCTGAGTTCCGGGAATGTTTCCCAGAACCATTGTATTTGGCCTGGTAACATGGAGGAGGATCTTGAAAACCGAAACTCCAACCTAAAATTGCAGCCAAATTTGTCAGATTAGAATTCGAGTTATTTGAACTTTTCTTAGTGAATAGCCAAATGAACCAACTCATCTAGCCATGTATTTTTCGAAACAAAAACTTACAGCAATAGCTAGGCCTAAGGGGACTGAAATGAACAGAACACCGAGAAAGGAACATAAGCAAGCCAAGAAATCGAGCTTGTCAACTTTCCACAAGCGAAATGCAGCTTGGTAATCGATTAGCCCAATCACAGCGGTGATAATGATGGCGGCCAAAATGAAGTTCGGAGTGTAAGTAAACAGTGGCATGAGAAACAACAGAGTCACAAGCACTGCCGAGGACATTATAATGTTTGAAACAATTGTTTGTGCTCCGGCATTGTAGTTCACAGCAGATCGAGAAAACGATCCTGTAAAAATTAGTTAAGAGTTAGCTAAAAAGTAGTTTAACTGATTTCTGCAGATCAGTGTATGTGGATTAGACAGGGCTAAGTGACAGAGATAATCACCAGTTGTGATATAGCATGAGGAGCAAGAACCAGCCATGTTCATTAGACCAATGGCCATCATTTCTTTGTTACCATCAACTTGGTAATTTTTTAAAGCAGCAAATGTCCTTCCAACAGCAATTCCTTCCTAAATAACACAAGGAAAAAAGGGTCTAAAATGTTAGCCTTGTTTCCACATTCTGCTTTCATTTAAAACTGTTATAGATAATTATATCTTTTGGAACTTACTGTAAGAGCGAGTATTCCGGTTACAAGGCCAGTTTTGAGTGCAAGACCCAAATAAGTGCCATGAAAGTACAGCATGTTTGATGAAGGTGGATTCAGACCCTTCGGTAAATGCCCAATCTGCCACAAAGAATTGCAGTTTGAAAACACAGTCGCGATAATTCTCATGGCACTTATTTTGTTCATTCTGTAAGTGCCACAACATTGTAAGTGGAAAAGATAGATCTATGTGAGGTTGTTATCTCGTCAGCTGCACTTTTTTTGTTCATTCTGTACTCTTTTGTCGTGCCACATTTCGTGTAAATCCATCGAGAGACTGATGGGTATTGTCTTAATGTATTTTGTTTCCTATTGCAAAAATGGATATCATTAACCATATCTTACCGTTGGAATTCCATGAGCCTTGGATCTGAGAAGGTACACGATGAGGGTGGAGAGAATCACCGACGTTAACGGGGCAGCTGCTGAAATCCAGAATAGCTTTGGTTTCCTCATGCTCTGTGTCATTTTATCAAAAAAATCGAGAATTTTAGGAAATAAGAAACATACTAAAAAATGCTAAGTACCAAAAAACTACCCGGCAAGTGAAATCAATGGTTCAGATAAACATCCGAGTGAATTTGAACCACTGATTTTACTTTCGGGGTACCTAGCATTGCTATTTGTTTTGGTGGGGGGTTTTGCAGGAAGCATACTCACTATTTGCCTTGCTGCTAATAGAAACGTTAGAAAACTGATCCCCATTACAATAGTTTGCCATGACCACTGCACATATCAGATTTAGTGAAGTCAATAATCAGCAACCTTCCAAACATAAAGAACGGGAATAAGCAATAAGAGAAGCCATTCCGGATCCACTCTGATTAGTTGCACTCTCCATAATCATATTTTCTGTTAATAACTCAAGGTGCTCGGGCCAGCTTACGCGCACCTGAATAGCTAGACTAATACTTGGGACCCAATCCCACCGTCCATTAATAGGGAGTCCGATTAAAGTCAGAGCAATTTTGCAGCACCTTTTTAAGACGTTTTCGAACCCATTTTTTCAATTCTCGAAAAAAAAGGTCCGAAAACTATCAGCCAAACAAGTTAAAAAAAAGATGATTTTTTAGAGCAGAGGTAGTGAAGTGAAAAGATGATTGTTTTTACCTCATTTTTGTGACTGAAAACAGAGGATAAAACAGGGATTATTTGCATCTTGGTAGTGAAGTGAACAATCCCAAGTAGTCCTTTCAATTGTTGCAAAGATACTATGACTGCAGCACCAGCCATGAACCCAACTAGAGTAGCCTTTGACAGAAAATCAATCACAAATCCTAACCTGCAAAAATCATCCAATCCTAAAAAATTCAGGACACGATGAACGGTAACGGAAGTATTTTTCTACACCTTGTCACTCTTTTGGAAATTATTAGAATGATTTCTCATGATTCCATTAGTTCATAATCTAGTATTTTCTTTCTACGACACAAAAGGTTCGTTCCGTTACGGTTTTGCTCATTTTTTTCTTGCTTTTGCAAAACTAGAAACTAAAACGTAATTTTCTTTTAAGTTCTCCAAAAATCAGCAATTGTGAAAACAACAGGGAAAAAGTGGGTTGGATTGTTTGAAAACAAGTTGTTCTGTTCTTCATCCCACACCAGCCCCAGCCACAAAACAAGTTTTTCATGTGCTTTTTTTGTGTGTGTGGTAATGAAGAGTGTCCCGCTGAACCAGACTAATCTCCTCCGTCCCTCTGCCAGCTCTTTCCATGTGTTTGTGTGAGGTGAGGCGGCCCCAAAGACAAAGTTTACTAAACTAGTCTTTACTCATTTCTTTCTTCTTTGTACCAAAAATCTGAGAACAGAAACTAAAACATGTTTTTGTTTAGTTTATGAAAAATCAAAAATTGTGAAAGCACTGGTTTTTCTTGCTTGGAAATAACTTTTGGTTCTTTACTTCACCCCCCACCTCTCCCAATCATCAACCAGTGGCGAATGCAAAATTACGAATTTGACCTAGCTTGCGGGACCCTCTTCACTAATTTTACAAAAAAATTCAGAAGTGTACTATAACTAGGAAGAAATTGGGAGGAGTGTAGGGACCAAACACCCCCCTCGCACCCCCGGTCCACTCCTGTTTTCAAGTGTGCTTCTTTTCCTCAACAAAAACTGAAAATCAATGTCCTGTTTTTTGAAAAAACAGAGTCAAGCAACAGGTTTAAAATTGTGCAGAAATGAATAGTACCTCAGTAGCCCCAAAGAAGCTTGAAATACACCAGCAAAGAAAGTAGCAGTGAAAGCCAACTGAAGATACAGAATCGGTTGCTCGGCATACGAAACAGTTTCGCTAAGCATGGTGCCCATGACAAGAGATGCTATCGAGACCGGACCAACTCCTATATGTCTCGAACTCCCGAGGACAGAGTAAATCAATGGCGGCACAAAGCTTGAATCTGCGAAAAAAACCCGGTTCAATTTAAAAACCACTTCAATCAACCAAAACCAACAAAATGAATTACAGAGAGAACAGAGTAGTATGGCTTTTGATACTCACATAGTCCAATTATAGGCGGTAAATTCGCAAGCTTTGCGTAACTTATTCCCTGCAATATGAAATCTACTTAATGTCAGGCAAAAGAGATTGCTAAAATTTATTCATAAAATCCGCAATTAATTTCAATCAGGATCATGTTTTTCAAAGAAAATCGGTTTCTATTTTTTTGAGACATTTTGGCATGATACTTTCCCAAAAACTGTTTCTGAAAATAATCATCGGTTGATAACTTACTTGCTTTCAAGAATTCCGAAACGTTGTTCTTATAAAAAATCAGTTCCGTTTAAAAAACATTTCAAAAGTACGTCCCATTCCACAAACTGTCTTTTTTTTTTCCTTATTAAGTCAATATATTGTGAGAAAATGACCTGTCTCGTAGAGGGGAATTTTTTTTTTCTTTTCCAGAAAAGGACGGTTTCTGAAAGGGGCTAACAAATACATGAAAAGTTCTACAAAACTGTTTATGCAACCAGACAAGATAGATCAAACCCAACAACTTGAAAAGGCAACATATAACTTGGAGTGAAATGCATGTATATGGATATATATATTTCTTCCTACAAAATAAAAAAATTGATATATTTCTTGATGTACATGCTATACATCTACATATATGTATATGACCTGTGGGATGGCAAGGCTGGCAATGGTGAGACCGGAAACGACGTCGGACCGCAGAAGTTGGAGGGTGTAATTAGGACCCCACTGAAAGACCGGGAAGAAAAACTGAAGACCCAGAAGGAATTTCTTAAGCCACGTTTGGTTCTTGAATCTGTGAAGTGGATCATCTGGGAAGAAAATCTCAGACAGTCTGTGTCTAAGTTTCTGAAGGGTGGTTTTGTGGGGTGGCAAACAGACCTTGTGCACTTCCACAGGTGGCGTTTCTTCTGTACTACAAATTGTAACCGTTGTCTCAAAGTTTGTAGCGTCTGAGAAGTGTTCTACTCTGTTTGAGTTTATACCCATTTTTCTGCAATCACCCTGAGAGAGAGAGAGAGAGAGAGAGAGAGAGAGAGAGAGGCCTTCAGTTAGGAGGCAGTTTGCTGGATTTGGGAAAGGAGGGGGAGGCCTTTATATAGTGTCAGGAGGAAGGAAAGGATTAGGTAGACGTTAAATCGGGGGCGGGCCGGGTCGGGACATTTGTGTGTGACTTGAGAGTCTGGGCTAACATACATGCACTTGAACTAACCATGGTGATCAATCCCAACCTCCACTTGCCGGGGCCTCAAAGACGTTGATAGTATTTGGGAAGTTCTGAACCTAAGGCGGGAGCAAACCTTTTAGTCTCCGGTCTTATCCATCAGACCTAACTCATTTTAATTTGCTTCAATTTTGGTAAGTAATTAAGTTTAGAGATACGGACTTGAACCGATGTCTTACGTCTTACCATGGCGTTACTCGACCACTGAGTTAAAAGGGCCTATTTGAATTTATTACTGAATGAGTCACTATGTGGATAAAATAAATCTATGTACATCGATTATATACATATGTACAAAATCTATAATAAGATCCCAGTAACAATGGTCTCAGTTTTGCTATTTGTTTTTACATTGAGGGAAGCCTCAATAAGTGCTATCATTGACCTCTGTTTAGAGAGCAAAACAAAATTGGAAAATTCTACCATCAGTGTAATGAGCGGACGTTAAATTTAAAAAGAGAGAACTTATCCGTAAAAGAGTTAACTTTTTCATGTAAAAATCTTTAAAAAGTGGGAACGCACAAAAGTTAACTCTTTCATGAAACATTCTTGCTTTATCGCTAGCCCAGATCCAGTGGACTGAACAAAATTTGGTGTAAAATGCATTGGCTTTTTCTTTTTCTTTTTTGCATCTCTTAAGTCATTCACTCACTACACACTATGTGTTCACGTTAAAAAGCAGTTGTGCATATTAACTGATCATTCTTCTCTACTTGGATCGTTGTGGTACATTGAAGATCACGGTGAATATGAACAACTCAGGTAAAATATTCGAAAAAGCGATGTACACTCAAGTCTGTGTAAGTATGATGCACGGACGATGCATTTTAACCGTCCAAAAGCATTTTCAACGGTCTAGATGCAGGGCCGGCCCCGATGTTTAGGTTGCCCAAGCCCGACAGCAGGCTTGGTTGCCCACTTAGTGGTGTTTTGGCTTAAAAAGCCAACTTTACTTATTTTTTTGTCTTTATTTGAATTTTTTTTTTTTGCATTTGTTAGTTTTGCATTGATTTTTTGAGTATTATTGGTTCGTTTCGACAAAAAGAATTCAAAAAGGTAAAAGATTATGGTTAGAACTTTCAAATTTTTTAATAAGATTGAAAAAAATGTAAAA
This sequence comes from Vaccinium vitis-idaea, assembly GCA_963854785.1. Classification (NCBI taxonomy): domain Eukaryota; kingdom Viridiplantae; phylum Streptophyta; class Magnoliopsida; order Ericales; family Ericaceae; genus Vaccinium; species Vaccinium vitis-idaea. The sequence goes on along the minus strand of OY978225.1, from coordinate 35,663,597 downwards.
AATTTCTTTTTCACTTATTTTTGTCTTTATTCAAAAAAATTTAAGCTTAAAAAAATATGATTGTAAGAGTTCTTTAAAAAACAATAAAAAATGTCTGCTTCATAGTTGAACATGTGTGAAAAAAAATAATAAACCCGGTCCTTTTTTCTTTTTTTTTGGAAATCCCACCATGGGAATAATTTTTTTAATCAAAATTTAATGGTACAATTGTTAAATGAAAATTTCTAACAAAAGTAATTTAGTAATGTGATTTTTGAAATATAATGGACCGAAAGAAAAACCAAAAGAGCCAAAACTATTAAAAATGGAGAAATAAAGAAAAAAAAGCCAAAGTCAAAAAATTGTGAAAGAGGAGAGGGCATGGGGAGTCGAACCTACATTCACACGAGAGGGGCATCATCCCATTGCCACCGTACCAAGCATCAAATTTGTGTTCTGTAGGGAAACTATTTTAAATTTATATCTAACTTTCAGGAATTTTTTTTTCCCAGTTGCCCCAGCCCAGGGGGTTGCCCAAGCCCGGGGGCTTGCGGGGCTTACCCCTGGGCCGGCCCTGTCTAGATGTTTTATACTCTTTGACCGGGAAAAAAAGTTTTTACAACGGTCAAAGAGTAATTAAGATCCGAATCATTGATCTGTTAAAATTGACGGTTAAGATGCGTGCGTACGGATAGACAGATTGTAAAATATTGCAGTAGTAATTTAAAAAAAAAAACGGAGCCGAGAAATTATCGCGCGAATCTTTCCTATATTTGATACGTCCACCATGAGATTGTGAGTTTTTTCTTTTCTTTTCTTTTTTTTGCCTTTCAAAATTTGTCACTCCAATATGTAACTCTTTCCGGCAGGAAAATGGATTCGAGAATGAAGTACTGTGGTTGAATCCCACAAAAGGGTAATAGAAATTTGATCTTCTGTCACATAAAGGCAAGGATGGAGCCAAGGGGGGACAAGTGGTGGCGGCCGCCACCACAAGATTTTCAAAAAATGTAATTATTACATAGAAAATAGATTTTTATCCCCAAATTATATAGACTCGCCACCACTAGATTTTTATGTTATTATAGTTTTTCATAGAGTGGATGAATATTTGTAATGCAGTTTGTCTTTTTATTTTTGAAATACATATTTTTACCACCACAAAGGTAAAATCCTGACTCCGTCCCTACATAAAGGAATATATGGAATTTCCAACCCCTCAAAGCCATTGATATCAGACCCTTCCGATTATTACTTCAATACACAGCTAATAAAAACATCTACCTTGTAAGTTGTAACTCGTGGGAGGGTGGTCAGTCAACACGGCCACCAAGGTGTAGGGGTGGGCAACCGTGTTCGTGTCATGTCATTTTGTGTTCGGGACAGAATTCTCTCAATCTTAACCCGACCTGTTTAGCTTTACGTGTTACCGCGTCGTGTCATATTCGTGTTTTGTATCAAAATAGCCAACCCTAACCCGCTAACTTCGTGTTAGGTTCGTGTCGTGTTATCGTGTCCTTTCATAAATTCCCGTGTTGTGTCGTGTTCGTGTTTTGTCATCTCGTGTTCGTGTCAAAATTCTCTCGACCCTAACCCGACCTGTTTAGGTTTTTCGTGTTATCGTGTCGTGTCATATTCGTGTTCCGTGTAAAACATAGCCGACCCAAACCCTCTAACTTCGTGTTAGGTTCTAGTGTTGTGCGGAAATTCCCACCCCTACCAAGGTGCGAGCAAGTTAAATGGTGTCCAATACACAGTATCTGATTCACAACGACTACTATCCGCAAGTAGAATTTTGAACTTCCGACCCTATGCTTAATTTCACCCTTACACCACTTACCATCTTGACAACCACCCCCTTAGTTATACCAATCAATCAAATAGTTAAGATCCGGACTCCTGACATCGGCGATGGCGGTAACGGCGACGGCGGCGTGACAACTCCGGCTCCAGCGATCTTTCTTCTTGTTTTTTCGGTACCTTTGTTTTTTTTTTTTTTCTGTATTTTCCTTTTATTTTTTTCGTTTTGTAGTAGGTTGTAACTAGGATTTGTTTGGTGGTTAATGGAAATTTTTCTCTCTCTCTCCAAAAAAAAAAAAAAGTTAAGATCGCGCGAGTAAAATGTGACCTGAAGAACTTAATTGTAACCCAACAGGTCACTCTATCCGACCAGAACAATTCCTCAGCTAGACCACGGAATTCATAAACAAATTTAACAATCAACAAATTCATCAAACATTCATACAAAGCAACAAAACATTAATAAGCATCAAACATTAGTAGAACGCAACACAAAACCATAATAAACATCAAATTTTACACCGCTGGTGTAAAAAAAATCCCCTTTTTTACCACCGCCATATGTGAGTCTCACCATGAGTTTATTGTTATAATCTGAACCGTTCATCTTGTAGGGCCCGCAGAGTAGTGCATTCTTTCAAAAATCAGTTTGATCGTACATCGACAGATATATAAAATTTTGCATTTTATTTTGCAAAATAGACGGTCAAAGACAGTTTAAGTTTAACATCCATGATCATCCATTTTACAAAACAAAATTCGAAATTTTGATATACTTGTCGACGTTCGATCAAGTTGATTTTTTGCAGGCATTTAGTATTCTTTACACCACCGGTATAAACCCCCTCTTTTCCACCACCACTTGTGGGAGCCTCATTGTATATTAATTGTTGATCAGAATCGTTCATCTTGTAGGGCTTAACCAGAATTGCGAACTCGTAGTGGAATTTTCCCAATGCCAGCCCGATAATCAAATAGTAGATCAGGGACGGAGGGATAACTCCTTAAAAAAATATAAGTATTTTTGTATTTTTACTTGCAATTTACAGTTCTAATAATAAATTGGAGAGTTAATTAGGCATCTTGTACAAAAAAAAAGATAATTATGATTCCATCCTATGAGATTTGAAGAAATTCAAATAAATCCCAAAACACCCTTTCTCTCTCCTAATTTTTCTAATATTTCTCTCCTAATTTTCTAACATCTCTCTCTCTCTCCCCTAATCTTTCCTAATCTCTCTCTCTCTCTCTCTCTCTCTCTCTCTCTCTCTCTCTCTCTCTCTCTCTCTCTCCTCTCCCGTATCTTTAAAAATCTCTCTTTCCTAGTCTTATAATTCTCTCTCCTAATCTTTCCTAATTTATCTCTCTCTCTCTCTCTTACCACTCTTGAAAAATCTTTCTTTCCTAATCTTATAATTCTCTTTCCTAATCTTTCCTAATTTAACTCTCTCTCTCTCTCTCTCTCTCTCTCTCACCATAGACTACGCAGAAAAAAGATAAACTAATGATGACAATAATCCCGAAAATTAAGCAACCAACATCCCATTTTAAAACAACCCATTACCCCATTATCCCATTTAAGTAGAAGATATCATGCCAAAATGGTGTGTTTACACAGGGAACACGGTTTACGAAAGATATTAAAGAGAGAGGAGAGAGAATCCCATTGAAAAAGGGATTAGATAACCCCTATAATTTGGGGAAGATGTATAATGGCATTATCTATAAATAAGGAAATTATTTTTTTGATGTAAAAATCTATTCACACTTAAACAGCTAATAAGGGCACAATGGTCCGATTATCCATTTACAGGATGGAATCATAAATATTCAAATCTCATAGGATAGAGTCATAATGATAATATTGGTAAAGGATGCCTAATTAAAATTCTCATAATAAATTTGTGCAACAAATACCATTATTATAAATTGCTTTATGGTACCAATGCTAAATAAGTTAGTTTTTTAGTGTGGGTTTGAGTCTTAGCACACTAAAAATTTCATGACAGTTTTTTTTTTTTAGCCATTTAAACACTAAACCAAAAGATAAAATGAGGTGGAGGTGATAAAATGAGGTTGATTTTAGCAAATGAAGTGGAGAGGTGATAAAATGAGGTTGATTTTAGCAGATTCATTGGAGATAAAATCACCTCCCCACTTCATTTTCTAAAATCAACCACTTGATTTTATGAGATTTCCATTTTAGCAAATGAAAAGAGAATAAGAGAGTCAAGACTCAGAACTGGGTCACAAATGTGGAGGCTGAGTAGCCTACCACGAGAATACCAGCACTAGTTTGACTGAATTTGGGCAATTTTAACACAATACTTCCTTTGATGCGTGGTCCTACTTGGGCCTTATTTTCAGGGGGATCACAGGACCTCTCTGTGCATATACTGGATCCCCCTCTAGTACCAATGGTTATAACAATGCCATCGAAGGTTATAAGTAATTATTTTTTAGTTTTAGTATTACCAATGAAGTTCATAATTGTGGACTAATACAACTCGAAAGGTCAACCACAAGTGTCAACGGTTCGGATCGTCTTACACTTTAAAAAACACTTTTACATTGACTTTAACTCCAATTTATCAGGATCATTGATCTCAGATCGGACGGTCGAGAAAGCTCATTACACGCATGTAGTGAGTGAGCTCACTACAGGGCCCCCAATTCCGTGTCAAATAGCATATTAGAGGTAAAGTCTTTTCTTAAGACTGTGTTAGGATACAATTAAAAAGGAAAAAATGATTTTTTAACAACTTTCTGTTTCAAGTTCTTTGCCGGCTATGCTGTAGAATCAGGAAAATGAAGGTTCCTAGTGTCATTAATAACTCTCTACAAAAAAAATACATGGTCAAATATCTCACTTTTTTCGTTTGTCTTGTCTCGTCATTAGAAAGCATTGTTTATTTATATTCTTTATTTACACTTAAAATGATGTTTCCTTTCATCATTATTGCTATCTGCATAAATTACAGTAATTCAATAAAAGTCTAGGAAATTGATATTGGCATCCCCTTTTCTTTATTGACACTTCTTTTTTATGTCTTTGTTTACAAAACGCAAGGATAATTTTACCAAATAAAGATAATAAAAAAAAAGGGAGTGCCAATATCACTTCCCTAAGTCTATTGTAGTCAAATTGATCATACAGTTGATTGCGAAATCGCACAACTAATCACGTCTCCTAATTTTTCTATAAATTTTCTTTAGGGGAGCAGATATTTATTAAACACAATGTTAATGAAGGGAAAGACTATTATATGCACTCTTAAAAATGTTACGAATCGATTTCCTTTTATGAATAAAAAGTTATAGTTCTTTTTTATAAAAGTTATGATCATAAAGAAAATATTATGAATCCTATTGCTAAAAGGTTACGAGCTTTAATACAAAATATTATAATTGTCATGAGGTGACACAATATGGACTATACAATAGGTGCATATGGTACACACCTTTAATGGGTGTGTGTTGTAGCCATTTATGTTTATGAATATTGATTCCAGCCTAATACCAACAAATTGACAATGAGATAAGAACCAGTCTTTCTGTAGATACAACTATGTTGTTGGTGTAATCGTGTAAGTGCATGTAAAACCAGCTTATGTGGGTTTTCCTCACGTTGAGGTTTTCTACGTATGTCTGTGTGTCTTTTATATTTTTCTGTTTTTGCAATTTCTGTCACTCTACTTTCCGATAGGGTCATTAAGAAAATGCATGGATAGGGGCCATGTTGAAATCATTTCATACTCAAGTGACGAAATTGTGAGCAAAATACATATACCTTTGCGGGTTAACCGAGAAATAAAAAACATACCTCAGGGTTGAAAACTGTAAATTCAGCAAAAATATCCACCATTGGACAAAGGTCAATCGAGCAATTTTACGCCAACCAAACAGATCATCCTATCTCTCTCTCTCTTTTTAAAGAAGGAAAAAAGTTGCATTATTGGCCACTAAAATCATGTCAATACCCAAAAATCATTCCACAGAGTGCAGCTGTTCATCAATGAAAGAGAAAAGGCCGGTGCTATTTTTGTAAAGTATACTTTTATGAGGTCCACAATTGTGCTTTTTGCCAACCATAAACTCAATAAAATAGAAATTAATTCTCCTCCTTTATTGCTACACAAGTTTGGCATGATATTTACATTTTATATGGTTTTTCCGTCCATAAGGCTCAAGTGATTTAGTGATTAGACCTATCTTTTAATCCCCAAGTGGAGAATGAATGGCAGTCAAAAGTTTTCAACTGTTGAACGCAATAGTTGATTCTCCTTGCAGTGTCACAGAAGGAGGCATTAATCCTTCGTTACCAAAAAATTAAAAATGTTTATTTTTCTCGGGAGCCAATCGGTGCACTACAGGATTGTATGTGTACGCCAGGTGTAATCAACTCTTTTTAAGGATAGTTCATATGGGGGCTTTGCTCTCAACTTTAAAAAAAAAAATTAGCTCTCAATTAGTGATATTAATTTCTGATAACCGGATGTCCAGACCAGCTTATGCGCAACGCCTACTAATATTGATATCAAATTTTATACTTATACAAACACTACTAATATTTTGATATCAAGAAATGATATTAGTAGTGGTACCCGCCGCGCATCTCGGTTGTTCAAAAGTGTTTTGGAGGCGCAAATTCCTCCCTCTCTCTCTCTCTCTCTCTCTCTCTCTCTCTGAGCTGTCCAAAATACTTTTGGACGGCCGAGATGGGTGCTCGGCGCCACGTGTGTTTTACCCGCTCGGCACCCAAAATTTTCTCTGGGGAATCTCCAAATGCCAAGAATGTTACGCAAGAAAGTTAACCCTGAGAAAAGTGAAATGAAGTGAAGTAAAGGAAAGGGAAATTTACTTTCCTGCGAGTGTTCACTTAATAAAGAATTTTTCCAAGAAAGGGTAATTGGCGGGAGCAAACTTTCTCACGACACATAATTCCTTCCTTTTTGCAAGATGCATTTTGAGGGAAAGTGACTCCAAGTGGGAAACTTTTTTTTGTGGGTCCCATTATTTTCTTGGTAACTGAACACCCCAGAAGTTATGGGAAAGGTGATTTTCCCATCCTTTCCCATACTTTCTTGACAACTGAACGAGGCCAAAAAGAATAGGCACTATAGTCCTAAGATTCTATGGCGCACTAAAGGAGGTTCTTGATTCTCTGATCCTAAGAAAACTAAAGAACCAAAGTAAGAACGACATCTAGACCTATACGCGGCGAGAGGTCGCTAAAAAAGCCTCAAGGAATGTCCTTGACATATATATAAATAGGTAATACCCCCACAATGGATGGAGCAGATTTAATTAGTCAGTCTCCTCTCTCACGGAAAATCGATAGTGGAAAGGGTTATTCCTTTCGGGATAACAATGAGAAGTTGTTTTCATTTGTTGTACTACAAAAGATATAGCAAGCACACATGGTGTGTTATCTCTTGTCAGTGGCAGACGTAAAAAAATTTAACGCGGGGACCAAATCACGTGAATTCATATCTTAATAATAAAATATCATTCTTATATAGTAAAAACAAAATTTTGAGGGGACCTTTCTCCATAATTTTTACAAACAATATATCAGAAATAATGCCATAATCGAAAGGTACGCATGGACCGAGCCCTTTCTTGCACCCCTAGGATCGCCCTTTCTCTTGGAATATGATACTCCTAATTAACTTGAGTTTCTACTCGGCGGGTGACGGCGTTTGAACACCTTATTGATTCTTGTTTGTGAATTGGAATGGAATGGCATATCCAAAAAGGAATGGAATTTTATTCTCATTGTGTTTAATGCATATCTAGGAGTTGCCCTAAAACATAGGCAAAGAAAGTTAAAGTTTAGGAGAAAGCTATGGTACGCAACCCTGGCTAAAAGGGGCGAACTCTCTGTTTAGTTTATTAGCATCTGATTACCTTTTTTTAGTGGCTTTTGTCCAAACCATGAATTCGGTTTTAAGTGTTTTCTATTACTCTAACCTTCTCAAAAAGTTAATCTACTACCTGAAGCAGTGGCGACTCCAGGAGTTAAGGAGCATGAGGTCATTTATAAACATCAACGTAAATCATAGAAATAAATACTAATCGACTACCCAACAAACGGATGAAGAGAGAACGGAGGGGGTGAAGACTGATTTTTTTGGATACAATGGTTAATTGTAACGCATGTTGACATTAAGTGGGGCCCATGTATGTGTAGATTCCACCCCATATGAGAGTGGCGTTACAAATAATCAATGTACTAAAATTTTATGTTGAAGACTAAAGTGGAGCTATATTTTAGCCATTTACTTTCTATTTTTTCGGTTTAACAATTGTTGGGTTTCAAGAATAGAAGATTATCTTGTGTGGTGACAACATCAAATGGGTTTTAGTCCTTTCGTTTGGTTTTTTCTCATAACTTTTAGTAGTATCAAAGATTAGAAAATTGTTTAAAGCGGTGTCAACATCGAATTTTAATGGGGTCATTTACAAATTAAGAGAAAATTTTAATATAGTAATAACAAAATATATTTTCTCCACGGGGTCACCTGACCCCACTATTCTCTGTCTGGCGTTGCCACTGACGAGAAGGTGTACAATTTTTGGATAAAAAATGAAGTTTGTCCGTGTATATTTTTTTAAGCTTCTTGATACCAAATTAAAGAAACTTAAAATTTAATTTGATATCAAGAAACTTCAAAAATTGTGGATAGAACTACTTAACCCTTTTATCCAAAAATTGTACGTCATTTCGTAGTGGACCAACTTTTTGGATCGGAGGAAGTAATAAGTAGAGGGAAATGAACCAAAAGAAAAAAATAAAAAAACAGAAATGCTACACGAACAGATGGTTTGTGCATAGATCAATATTGGGACCCACTTTCGGGTCTCACCCAAATGATCCAAGCCGTTCATTAATTTTAAAATAATTTTTCAAATTTCCTTGCTAAAAGTTCAGCTTAATCCAATTCTCCAATTTCTCTTCAAAATTCATTTAGAGTTTAAGATCCTAGAATTTAAATGAAAAATAAGAAAATTTAATCAAGCACTTAAAGTTATCTGACTGTGTCGAATTTTTGAAGGGAAACTCGAAGCATTTGTTTTATAATTAATGAAAAGCTTGAATCATTTTTGTGAGACCCAGAAGAAGGTCCCACACGCGAAATGTGCACCAACCGTCACTGCATGTTGTATTTTTTTTTATTAAAAAAAAAAGAGAAAAAAACAATGATACCAAAGAAAATTAACACTATATGTTGTGCAATAATTTGTACTACCACCGTCCCATTTTATTTGCTTTTAGTGGGGAACTCAACATTTGAAGGAGACATGCAATTGAAGATATTTCTAAACTTATCCCTTATTCTCTACCTTTAAAATTATTTCTGATTATTCATGAGGGCTAATTTTGAAACTTCACACATTTTTTTTTTTTACATGTCAAATAGTGCAAATAATTAGGAACGTCCCAAGATGAAATATCAAGCAAAGAGGGAGTATAACAAAGTCGTGTGGCACTACCTAGCTGATCTTATTCGTGATTGGGTGTGTCGGTATACTCTATCTCGAATCCAATCACCAACGAGTCAATTCCACGTGTAAATACATACTTTACTACATAAGGATGCTACATGTACAACATAACTAGACAACACGGATCTCAACCGTTCATTTCAGCAATCAATAGTGCAGATTTGAAACTCTTTAACCGATAACAGTACTCTCTTACTGGTCAAAGAGTATTTCAAATCTGTACCATCGAAAAACATTTTTGAATGACAAGAAATATTATTGTCCACTTTGTTGTCCCAATGTGTTGTATCCCTAGCATTTTTGTAGATTGTTATTGTCTCTGCCAATCGATAGAAGGTCATAATTGTTCAACTATTTGGGCACATGGCATTTCCCATAGTTTCGTTTGGTCTAGGTCTAAAGTCGTGAACTCTCAGACTTCAAAACTCTTGATAAGCGGTGAGCCCGGAAGGTAGCTTAAGTGATAACAGAGATAAATTGTAAACTCAAACATTTTGATCAATTTTAAATTCAGCAACCTTTTAGCTTTAGGACAAGGTACAAGAGATAATCTCTCGTGAATCCTCTAATCCCCGTGTGAATAGCCTTCTTTTAATAGGACAGGGAAGAAAAATAGTTGAGGTACATGTAACTATGTAAGCTTGTCCGGACAAGTTGACGGTCAAACCAATAAAAAATAGCCTGGTGCCTCTGGAGGCCAATGAAAAAGGGGTGTTCTACTAACAAAAAACAGTTCTCTCCAAAAATCAAGATAGGTTCTCTCATAATACATCACATAAAATACCGTGAAAAACTAATTTATTCTAAAAACTAGCTTAGTGCATGGAACACTCCCAAATCACACACGAGTAATTACTATATGAAGCAAGTTAAGTTGGGGAGAAAATGTTTCTATTCTGGGATGTTTGGATAAGGCCTCGTTCAGTTGTTCCACTAAGTGGATTCTTAGGCTTTTTGCTTTTTACGCTTTACGAGATTTTTCTTCACAATACATCAATTAAAAAAGCTGAAAAAAATTAATAAAAGGCCAACTTTAAAAAGCATGTTCGTTTACCTCCTTTTCTAAGAAGGATTCGAGAGAACTTTGATTGTGTGAATTCTCGTCACGTTTCGTGTACTCCTATTGCCCAACCAATGACCCAAAATATGTGAGGCTACGACGCCGATCGAAAAGAAAAGGTGTTTTGACAAGAAAAGAGAGAGATATTCCAGTTACCACATTCGAGGGTGTACAAACGATGAAACGAACACTCCCTGTCGAGTACTTAATTACTGTTTGAATTCAGCATATTCAAATATATTTCCAAAGTAAGCAATTAGTCACAGAGTTTCAAAAAGTCCAAAATGGAGCACGAATACGCCCAACCCTGAGATTTTCTGGACCCTAGGTGAGATTTGAAAATGGGACTTTTTATTTTTTTTATTTTTATATAGATTAGTTGTTCAATATGAAAAGTAAGATTGCCTTATGGTGAGATTTGAAAATGGGACTTTTTAATTTTTTTTTTTATATAGATTAGTTGTTCAATATGAAAAGTAAGATTGCCTTATGGTTCAGTGGCATATTGCTTGTAACATCATTTTTGTACCTAAGGTCGCTTAAGTTCAATCTCAACGCCATTGATTCGAAACCAATTTTTGAACGCCCAAACCTCATAGTTAGATCAAAACTTAGATCACACACAAATCTTGCCACCACACTATAATCACCTATCTATGAAATAGTTGACATGCATAATATTTAATATATAATTTCTCTATTTGGTGCTCTATTATTGGGTTGAAAATTGGAAACTCTACGTGGTTGCCTGATGAGCTTATGCCTAGGCTGGGTCGGGCCGGGCCTGAGCAAAAGCAAACAGAGGGCTTGTATCATTTCAAAGGAAGAGCAGCAGAGCAAATCAAGGATATACTATTCTTAATCATGCTTACATGATGCAGTACTATCAATTAACCTAAAAAAAAAAACTATACCTTGTTCAATCACACATGTTGAATGAACAAGCTAGAAAACTCCGCAACTAGGTACAATTGCGCAAACTCTCCCAAATGAGCTGTGTGTAACCCAACAAGTGAATTCCACACATTTCGCATGAGATCAGAGTGCAAGTATATGCAAATATGAAAGGTTGTAGCATGCTTCACATCTCACAACTCGAGATGGGAAAGTTGGTCTGTATTTATCCTCACATATTATCATAGGGTTTTAATTAGACTATGTTATCGTGTCCCGTCAGTGGCGTACGCTGGATTTGTACACACAAAGGGCACGAATTACATGTATTAGTACATTGAGAACAAAAGTGTATTTTACGAGTACATATTGTTACTTGCTATGCCAGAGGAAGAGACTACATTGTGTGTAAATACATAATTGCCATGTAATTTAAGAAAAAAGTTCATCCACGTGAACTTCAGGGGCCAATCTTTTAAGATTGCTTCAACTTCATCCTAAAAAATAGTACTCCCTCACGGATCTCCTCCGTGAGGACCACCCTTTTCTGATTTTCCGGACCAAATTTCGACGATCCGAACCGCTTAATGTGTTTAAAACATGTTTTCCATGGCCAACGCGAGGAATCACAAAAAAAAAATACCCGAAAGGGCTTCATCCGAGCAGTTTTTCATAATAACCGTACATATATAGTTTATCGAAAAAAGCTCGAATGAAGACCTTCCGGATATTTTTTTTTGGACAAATCCTCGCGGTGACTCTTAAAAACATGTTTTAAACACATTGAGCGGTTCGAATCGTCGAGATTCGACCCCGATCCCCGATCCATGAGGCCCGCAAACTGGAAGTTTGAGGAAGTCCTTAGTAGAACGGGATTGTATATATAGTGTAGGGGCCTGGGCACCCGTCACCCCCTTTGTCTGACCCTGTGGCCATGTTTTAAACTATATTCAAGTACCATTTTACTTGTCACACATGATATTGGCTATATAACAAATAGTACGTTTGATTGATCCATTTTATTTTATTTGAGTATCGATCCACGTTTGATATCCTATAAAGTGGCATGGGTTCGATCTCAATTCTCAAGGGGTTGCATGATGGTCAAGGCCTGAAATTTAGATGATGTATAACAAGTAGCGGCCCAATTTTATGATCAATTGGACAGGTCAAAGCCTAAGAGGTCCAAACAACTTCTAATTGAAAATTGCCAATTTCGGCAATTTATCGACGAGCCCGGAATAGGCCCAAATCTAATCATGACTGATGGTGGATTTCGGCCAAATTCATTCGTTTAGGCCTCCAATTTAGTAATTTTGCTATTTTAGGTAATAATTAGATTACGAATTACTCTTAGCGTGTAGTTCCCTTTTCGTTGTTTCCAATTGGGAATTTCTTATTTTTCTTTCTAGTTTTCAATTTTGGAAGTTTCCCCAATTTTCGGGATATTTTATTTTTTGGTAAGTTTTTGCTAGAGTTTGCTAGTTTTCCCTATAAAAGAGCATGCAACCTCTATTATTATTCAGCTTTTAATCAATTATAAATCAAAGTTATTATCTTTTTCTTGTGGATTCGAGAACCTATCTCGTTTGGACTAGTACGCTAACTAGTCTCTCGTGAATTCCGCTGCGTCATTAGAGATTTGATCTTTCCTAAAATGTTAAGTTCCAAATCTTTTAGGTGTTATCAACTACTTTGGGACTAGTCTATAAGGAGCTCTACCCCGGCTCTTGTTAGATGCCCCGCAAGTACTGGGCAACAAGATTGGATCCCAAAATTAATCGAGATGCGTATAAGCTGACCCGAACACCTAAATTATCAATGATAGAAAAGAAAGAAAGAAAGAAAAACATGTTATAGGTAATGGGTTACACCTAAATTCCAAATCTTTTCTTTTTCTTTTCTTTTTCTTTTCTTTTCTTTTCTTTTCTTTAATCGAAACTTTAGCCCCACATTGAAGTCCAATAATACAGGTCTTCTAAATTTCGTGGGTTTCAAAGTCGTATTGCTTGACCAGGGGTTGGACTCCAGTCCAGTACTGACAATAAAGATTTGGAAAGATCATGTAGGGAGGGCTGTTATCGGAAGAAAATTATTCGCAGGATATACCATGCATTATATTTTAGTGCTGGATACTGCATGCTCATTAAGTTGAAATATCAACCCCACAGAAAATGTGGGGAATTCTTTTGATTACATGTTTGCACATTCGTAGGTAGCTAGCAACAAAGTGGTGAAGACACTGGAAACCTAGCTAGGTTGTAATAGTAACACTAGGGTGTGATATTTACAACAAAAAAACTCTAGGGTGTGATAATTAAGTTGCTACACAAGGCAAGGCATGCCACGACATGTGCTTGTCATAGTCTACGTAAGGCATGACACGGCATGCGCTCGCAACGGGCTACGCAATGCATGCCGGGATTTTAGTTTCTTATCTTTCGTTTATCTATCACTGCAACATATTTTTACTATAGTATTAAAAGAATTTATCTCGAATTTTTCCTATTTTTAATGTATTTTCTTTGATTTTTTTGCTAATTAAGTTCACATAATTAGTTAACCAATCTTAATTAAGAGAAATATGTTGGTGGAATTTACGTTCTTTCGTGCTATGATGAATACTAAAGAGTCACCGGATCGCTTTGGTGGGATTGTGTACTTCTTTTGTCTAACCAAGCCAAGATATCCAGTGGTAAGATAAGTTTGTGGTGGTATTAGAAAACCAGTTATTTTATTGAACTTCTATCGTTTACGATAATACTGAAAGATAAACGTGTCACTAGAACGCTCTTTTCATTATCTGCACCCATAATCGCGACATCATTATGATGAGTTTCAATGTAGTAATAATATTTTTGCATAGTTGTTTTGCGTAGGTTATGCGCTCGACAAGTTAAGCGTGTGATCACCATTTAAGAGAGTAACATAGCAAAATTGCTACGAGTGGTTGAGAAGTGATAGCTTAAGAGTTTGAGGTGACTGTCATGGCGCATTTTCTAAGTGATAATGTTGGCAATAATTAACACGAGCGCAAAGCTAATTAAAAGCACTCAAAGCATGAATTTGAGGGATATGATTAAGAAAATAAATAAATAAATGAGGGTAGGAGTACCACACATGTAAAGAGGAGTTAAAAGGATTGGCTTGAATTAAGTAAGTGGTAGAATAGTTAATTTGAAGGTCACTGTGATTAGGGGTGTAAACGAATCGAGCCGAGCTTTTTACTGTTTGAGTGCAGGTTGTTTATAAACGAGTTCAGCTAGGTAATAAATAAACGAGCCTAGAACTCAAGCTCGAGTTCAACTCGTCTACTAAACAAGTAGACCCACAAGCTGCGAGCAGGTCATTTCGTTTGCAGGCCCGACTGTGATAGGACATAACTTCCACTTTGGTATCTAGATCACCATAAATTTGAGACCTACCTAGATAATAGTTGTTATTCTTAGGCTAAGTTTTCACTAAATTTATTTTTTGAAAGTTTTGTTTAACTTTTTATCGTAATTTTGGGGAGTAGGCGTTCTTCTCAATGAGGGGATTAGACAATTATAAAAATGGGGCCTAAACATTGAACAAAGTTCACATAAAACAAATACCAAAAATATCAGCAATTTAGTATTTTCCGTAAAAAGTGAATTATTTTTAACTTTTCGTGGGTGTGAATTGTGATAAATCTAATCTTAGTCACTTTGCGAGACTAAAGTAACGGGAGAGGGGCTCCAATATGTCGTCTTAAAAATTACTAATTGGACCCAAATATTCACGTAACATATTTGTTTGTTCGTACACATTAAAGGTAAACTTTAATTCTTAGTATTAAAAATTCGATAATGATGCTCTGAGTGATGATTGCAATGAGTTAGGGTTGTAAATGAACCGAGCTTTTTGCGATCAGCTCGTTAAGGCAAGGCTTGGCTCAGCTTGGCTTGTTTAGCAATCAAGATGAGCTCAAGTTTTAGGCTCGTTTAGGAAACACGCTCGGTAAAACTCGGCTCGGCTCGCGAAAGCTTGGCTCGTTAAGAAAATTATACCGGCTCGTCTCGGTAAGGGCTCGGCTCGTCTACGAACGAGCCGAGCGGAGCTCGAGCTGGAACTCAATTTTTTACTCATTTACTGAATGAACCAAGCTCGAGTTCTACAAAACTCGACTCGGCTCGTTTGCACCCCTACTTGCAATAAGTTCTTTGCCACATAAGGATTTTGTAATCAAATGCAAAGTCCTCCTACTAGTTTTTTTCTTTTGGTCAAATGATAGGATATTAGGGTTTAAAAGTTAGTAGTTACAATGGGAGCCGAGCACATTTTCTATGAGGACTCAAACTCACGGTTTTTAAGCTTAGTTTCCACTATGTTATTTTCAGCGGTATTTTTGGTATTCTTCTACAAGTTATTCTCATCATATACATCAACGGATCTAACATTTAGCAGAAATAACACACACTTATGAGTACGGTAAAAATACAGTATTTTTAGTGGAAACTTACTTTATACATAGGGCCTGTTTGGGAGCCGTGTTTTCACATTTTCCCATTCTGGTTTTTGAATTCTGGCTGTTTGGCCGACTGAATAGGAGAATGCATTCTCCAAAACTCGTTTGTCAATTTTACGTTAGAGGCAAAAAGTCAGAAACAGCTCTCCCCTTCCTTTTCCCATTCTCATTTTCCCATTCCTGTTTTTAATTTTCCCCTCATCTTCTCTCTCCCATATCTACCCCCAAGTTTTACGTTATCCTTCCACACAACCACAACAAACCAGAGAGGTATCTTCCACACAACTCGTCGCTGCTCGTCGTTATCCTTCCACACAACTCGTCGCTGCTCGTCGTTATCCTTCCACACAACTCGTCGCTGCTCTTGTTTCACTTCAAATCTACTCCACGTTCATTAATTTTTAGATCTAGAACAGTACTGTGTTTCCAGGAATCAATTAGGACTTTTGCTTGGTTGTTGGTTTTGTACTAATCTTTGACGAATTTTTGGGTTTTTTATGGGTTTTTTAGATCTAGAACAGTACTATGTTCCCATTTGGGTTTTTATGGGTCTATTCGTGTGAAACATCTTCTTCTTCGCCGTGCTTCGTGGGTTTTTTTGGGCCCATAAGGGACCCTAATTCTGATGGATTGCTTGGCTTCACCTTTATCATCCATCCTTCTTCATATGGGCAAAGGTCAGGGTTTACTGTGGACATATTTCCCAAATGTATGAGTTTTTTTCCTTAAACGAGAAGTTTACTGTGGGCCAACGTTTTAACAAATTTAGGGTAAAATGGTAAAAACAAATCCGTAACTCATTTTCATCATTTTTCTCCCAAACACTACTACTTTTGCAAAATGCATTCTGCACATTTTCCCCAAACACTCCTCCCACATTCAAAACTCATTCTGGCCATAATTCAAAAAACCAAAAAGCCAAAAATGAAAAGCTAAAAAGTTGGTTCCCAAACACCCTCATAATAGAGACTCACAAACCAACCACATTTGGTGTTAGCAAAGTTAGGAGTAGTTGGTAGAACCCGGAGCTTATTTAGTACTCCCTCCGTTCCAAATTAATAATTCACTACGAAAAGTCGTGTCATTTTCAAATAAAAACATTAAGTACTTCCGTGTGTCATTTTTTGAATTTGATGAGTACTTTAATTCGGTGCGAAAAAATTCAAAAAACGATACACGGAAGTACTTCATCTTTTAATTTGAAAAATAGCAAGAGAGAGAAAGTGGGGCTCTTATTTAGGAACGGAAGGAGTATTCTTTGCTTCCTCTTCACGTTCCAAGGCCCTAAAGGAAAAGTTAGTGGCCCAATTGGATATGGATTACAAGATCCAACTCTATGGATTACAGATCCAACTATAGGCCGAATGGAACTTTGGGTCCTAATAACAACCCGTGCTTGTGGCCCAACAATATGCGTAAAAAACGTCAAATTTTGTAATCATCCTTTCCTCAAAATGTTTGAAATGGTGTGGCAATTGCCAATTTGCAAATGATAATTGCATCACTGAGAACATTCTATGCAATTACTGACATTTTATTTCTATTTTTTTGAAAAGGGTCATTTTATTTTTGTCCCCTACAAGTGTTAATTCTGTGTCTTATCTAATTGAATCCTATTTAAGTCAAACGAAAAATAAATAACCATCGAAATTATATACAAGAATAATCACAATTGACATGCACGAGACTCTTGCCCATCTGGCTGAGTTTTCCGTTTGATTTTAGCAACCTAGGTGCTAAAATCTGGGTTGATTTTTTTGTTAAAATCAGGATTGATTTTAGCAACTGGGTTGTAAAATCATTTGAAAAACTCAGCATTTTGAAGAACCTATTGTATGGGTGCAAATATATTCAACATAATAGACAAATTTTCACATTCATCTATGGTAGTCCCAACATTCATATTTGATGAAATGAAATCTCTTGCGTATATCATTTAGGATGGGTTATGTCCATAATTTATATGTATGTAGTATGTTGCCGATTGAACCCAACATTTTCAAATCATATACTAGTTGAGAAAATGAATATGCTCAAATTTTTTTTGGGAGGAATGAAGTAAACAAAATTGCAAAAGATTTAAGGGATGAAAGTGAAATTGATCCTAGTTCTTAATGGGGGTTTACTCCCCCTTTTTGGCCAAACACCCTGTAAGGAACTAATCTTATATAAATGGGGAGTCTCGTTTAAGACCGATAAGCAAACTAAATTGTTCAAGCTCGAACTTGTGTTCACTCGTTTGAGGTCGGTTTATTATATTAGAAAATCAAGTTTCAACATCCTTTAAAGCTCAATAAGTGAAAGAAGTTTGAACAAACTACCGCTTAGCTATTCGACTTAAGGTTTTTTAAAAATCAAACTACTCAAGATTTGTTCGCAATTGGCTTGATTAAAACTAGTTCGAGATCATTTCGTCTCATATCATAAAAAGTCAAGCTCAAGCAAATTTTTGAGGTTGTTAAATTTCCAAACTAAACTTGAACAATCACATTAGTTCGGCTTGGTTCAGTTCCGTTCGGTTTGTTTTTTGGGCCATTTTCATTAAAAAAAAATCACTAAAATACATGAAAAAATAGATTTTCCTAACTGAGCAGGAATTTCTTCACTCTTTCGAACCCTTCTTCCCCGAGATTCCGCAGTTACAAATACTCAAAACACCTTTGCATCTCTCTCTCTCTCTAAAATTGAAGAATTTCTCTCGGGATCTCGCGCCCTCCCTTTCGAACGGAATTCAATTGGCCGGGAAATTCGAACGGGAACCCTCTCCTAGCTCAGGAGTCCGTCGATTCACGATCTCAACTGGATCTCTAGGGTTCGTCAACGCCGACTCTTTTTCATTTGCTAAAATGGTGAGTTTCTCCACTTGTTGTATTCTCTCAAGTCACCTCACATTGCAACATGTTTAAGATCTATCGTGAATCTGGTATAATCAATACGTGTAATCGTATATCCCTACCTGAATTTTGCACGGATGTGTTGGAGTTGAACGATTTTTAGTGTTTCTCTTTGAGTACTGGTCTTGGAATGAGCAGCAGATTTGAATTTATTTGAGATCTAGCGTTATGACATGTACTGACTACTTCGTTTGTTTGCTTGTTTTGATTGGGCGATTGGTATTGCGCAGCCTCTAAGACTGGAAATAAAGGTATGGATTTTCATTGTAATGTTTATAATTTCGAAATCTGTTTTGGATTGGATCTTTGATTTCTGATATTTTATGCCGGCAATTTTTGTTGTTTCATCAGAGAAAACTTGCTCAAAGGTCAGAAAGAGTCAAGTCTGTTGACCTTCATCCAACAGAGCCATGGTAATTATCACTTTATTTGCGTAACTGGTCTCACACTCTCACTTAGTATTTTAATCGGGAATGCACCTGTCTCTTGCAACCCATAAGAGTTGGTCTTGAACTTCTATCTGAGAAAATGGAATCTTGGGCTACGAGGAACTTGCAATGTGGAAGTATGTTTGTTTGTTGTTTTTTCTTTCCAATTCTTGTTGTAATTTTAACTTTATTTGCATAATTGGTCTCATTTGGTATTTCTATCGAGCATGTACCTGTTTCTATGCATCCCAAACAATTACCGTTCTACGCAATTAGTAGCAGTGACTTTGTTTAGAAATTCAATATGAGAAAACATAATCTTTGGCTACGGGAAGCTAAATGTGGAAGTTTGTTTTTGTTTCCAACTTTTGTTGTACTTATGGTATGATATGTTACAATGCAGGATTCTGGCAAGTTTGTATTCTGGTACTGTAGGCATCTGGAACTACCAGTCTCAGGTATTACTATGATAAGCTGGCAAGGAAATAGTTACTCTTTAACTCCATTATTATCATAAGCCTCTTATGCCTTGTAATACCATGTTTCTTGCGGTGAACTCACCTATTTTTTGCCGATATCTTTTTATTTGTGTTCATTTTTGGGTTGTGTGTGCACACATTTTATTTTTTCAATTTTAGTTAATGATTTGAATTGTGTGGCGATAGATGTAATTGAGGTCATCCAAGTTGTTTATTAATGGACTTACTAGTTGAAGATCATGTACCATTTATATACTCTTTCCGTAGTAAAATTACGGTTGAGTCCAGACAATGTACACGATGGCTTTTATACATTGCTAAGAGAGAAGGGTGACAACGAGTAGTGGAAATTAATGTGTTGTGCAATTTTGAGTTACAGATTATTTGTTCCTTGCAAAAATAAGAAATTCTGGAGGTGTTGCACATTTGGATTGAAGGCAAGAGTGATATGACCTTAGTTGCTGGATCCTTCTAAAATAGGTGCGCTCCTGAGACAGGAGCTCGAATCAGCACTCCCAAGATGGAAGCTTGACGGGAGCTCGCTCCTAACTAGGATGGGAGCTTATTGGGCCTTTAAAGCAATTATTTTCATACTTTTAAGGGTGTGGAAATAAGAATATGAAAATCATACGAGTCAAGAAGTTTTGAAAATTGAAAATATCTAACTTCCAGAAATTTTCGCCTTTAAGATGGGGAAAATTCTCAATATGTATCACTTTTCCTTAAATGGTTAAGTATTTAAAGATATTTTATATACATATTTAAATATGATCTATATACGCTTCTTAAGCACTCCCAACCTTGGGAACTCCTAGGTGCCTCCGCTCCCGTCCCTGCATCTGCTCCCGCTTCGTGCAACTTAGGATATGACACTGTGCTTGTTGAATTGGACAGCTATCTAATGTCCTCTAGCAAGAGAAGAACGATTTTCCCTTCAAGCATGGACAGTAGTCAAAAGACCCTCTTCGTTGACATAAATGAGATGCATGTTAACTTAAATATTCTTCTAAAGAAAGCAACTTTACACCTGCTAGCTTTCTGTAACAGAAGTCAAGTTGCGTGCTGCACAATTAGTCATGAATCACCTACATTCTTTCCTTAATGAGTATTCTAAGTCAGTTGTTTTGAAGGCCCTGACGGTGGCTCTGGCCTCATAGGTCCAATTATCATTGATATCTTGTTGTTTTGAGCTTCTTCTGCTTCACTCGCTATTTCTTGCCTTCTACCTGATATTAGTGTTATTGGTGTAATAACAACGTGAAAATGTTACTTGGAATAAGAAACAAGAATCCCCTCCCCCACAGAAACATATAGGTATGATAAACTGATCAATGAGTATTCTAGAGCTGACTAAAAATTTATTTTGTATAGACCATGGTGAAGTCATTTGAAGTGACTGAGTTACCAGGTATGTGTTACAATTTCACAAATTTTTCTGAGAACCGTATATTTCTCTTGCATTCTCGTCTTGATGGGGGCTTTGCTGTGCTCTGATATCTACCTATGGGTTTGCAGTTAGATCTACGAAGTTCGTTGCGCGGAAGCAGTGGGTTGTTGCTGGTGCTGATGACATGTTTATTCGTGTATACAACTACAATACAATGGATAAGGTCAAAGTATTTGAGGCACACACGGATTATATTAGGTGTGTGGCTGTTCATCCTACTCTTCCGTACGTTCTATCGTCATCTGATGACATGCTTATAAAGCTTTGGGATTGGGACAAGGGCTGGGTGTGTACTCAAATTTTTGAGGGTCATTCCCATTATGTTATGCAAGTGACATTTAATCCGAAAGACACCAACACATTTGCCAGTGCATCTCTTGATCGCACTATAAAGGTATGAATTTAATTGTCTATTTCTGAGTTAGCCAAATATTTATCGTGTAATTGAATATATGTTAAAGATGACTCGTCGGCAAATTGTTTTGTTTTCCTTTTTACCTTCTTTCCAGATTTGGAATCTCGGCTCCCCCGACCCAAATTTCACATTGGATGCTCATTTGAAAGGTGTGAATTGTGTTGACTACTTCACAGGTGGTGATAAGCCATATCTGATAACTGGTTCTGATGATCACACGGCAAAGGTTTGCCTCCTACTTTCCTTTGTCCTCTTCCTTTGTGGTTTGTGTGCATGTAGAGTGTGAATATGATTGTGACTGTTTACTTCAAAAACAGGTATGGGATTATCAAACGAAAAGTTGTGTCCAGACACTAGAAGGCCACACTCATAATGTTTCAGCTGTATGCTTTCATCCTGAACTTCCCATTATAATGACGGGTTCTGAGGACGGCACAGTTCGTATATGGCATGCTACCACTTATCGGTAAGTTTTGGGGATGGATTGTCTTAATACATGACTTAGACTTGCTCAACTCGTCCTCTTTTGCCTATCAGCTAGAAAGGTGTTCGTGTATGGCACATTAGGCAATTAATTTATGTTTGTTGTAATTTGTATACAATCTCAGGTTCACTTTGGTCATGGAATATTCTAACCATATAAACTTCTAATTATGGAGTCATTAGTTAGTTGACTTTGAATTGGCATTTTGGCTTAAAATCTACTTGGAAGTTTAGCTCCAAGCATAGTACTAAAT